>CM028130.1:90210000-91410000 GCA_016271365.2 Neoceratodus forsteri | reverse complement strand
CAATATTGTTGTCACTCCACCTTACTTAGAGTTTAAGGTGGAATGATAACGAGAAGTAATAATAACAAGGCAAAGTGAGCCTTTCCTATGGGGCACTCTGCATAGTGAAGTGCCACTGCGAAGTGGCCACTTCGCATTCACTTCACCTGCGGATTTTAAATTTGCTGCATCTCTACTGCTGAGTCAGACTTACACCTTCTGCTGCACTGCCATTTGGTCTACAATGTGGGGATTTCCCCTTTCCTTCATGGTTGGCTCAAAATTTGGCTGAAGTGCAGTTCCACACCTGTAGTATTCTGTGAACCTCCATGAAGAGGCCGAAGAACCTCTGCTGCAGTGCCGAAGTTTTCTTCCACTGTTAGGAGGTTGGCTACATCAGACTGAACAGGTGCATTGGCCAGCATATTCAGTTCAAGCATAGATGTTCTGTCTGAGGAAATAGGGATTGGTGGCTCATAATTTTGGCTGCTAAGTGGCATCTTTGATGTAGCCATGTCAGTGGAGGAAACTGATACTGTGTCAGCTTGCAGTCCTGTGTTTCTCTTACTTTCCAACACAGCTTCTCTGGGGTACAGAAAGGCCAGGGACAACTTCTGTCTTTCAGCCTAAACTCTGGTTTCTTACTCAGCAACCAGATTCAATAGCAGCTGTTTTCTTTCCTCCATAGCTCCCTTCAGTTTTTCTTCTGCCTTCAACAGTCTATTTTGATTAAAAGCATACTTAGCTGATGTAAACCACCTGAGCCCTTTCGAAATCACTGATATCTATATCTGTAATACAGTATCTTCAACTTGACCACATCAAGTGACTTTGAGATCTGTAAGACTAAGGTAGTAGGGGAGAAAGTCTGCTGTCTTATACATGCAGCATCCATTCATTTACGTGTCCAGGTGGCCATCTTGGCAGACTTCCAAATGGCCGGAGGTTCCCCTACTGGACATCAGGGTAATTTCCCCAGTGTCTTAGCCAAATGTCACCATTCACTAAAAATAATACCAACAGCATAATTTGATTTAGTTTCAGCTGGTTTCCAACTGCATCTCCCTCCACACCCAGGACAATGCTGAAACTAGGCAAACTTACCTAGCCTTTCTTTCCTGGTGGAAAAAACAAAAACAAAAAACTAAAACCTCTATAGACTTCACTTGTGGCTTCACCACTCATGTAGTCATAGAGGTAAACACCTGCAGCTAAAAATAAAAGTAATATTTTCAGGCAGCCCATGGCATATCATATGTTCAAATTAGGCAACAAAAGTAGGGAAATGTAGGGTTAGAGTTTTTCAATCCTAACTCCCCGCTATCCCAAGCAGCAAAAGTACAAACCCACACGAGCAACCACAGACAGCCATCATCAGGTAAGACAAACAACGTACAGATGTTTCCTGATGTCACAAAGGCAATAACACTGATATGCTACCTTTGTGGATTTGTATGTGTGGCATGCACACTGCAAGACATAAACACTCACTTAATATTGCACATAGAAATCCAGGGTACTCAAATCACAGCACTGCTTCTGTGTGCAGAAGCACAGGCCCCTGAAGCCACAGAAATAAATCCATGATACCCAAATTACAAGAGTTCTTTTGTCTGCAGAAGTGGAGACCTGTAAGGGATGAGCGCTTCTATTGCCTTAGGTACTCATGCACACAGTATGACATTCACACACTTGATGGGCCTGCACTTTTTCAGCCACAGATGTAAGACATATACACTGTCCTCTGGTTACAGAAGTGTAAGAGCAACAAAATCTATGATACCAAAATTTCAACAGATCTTCTCTCTGTAGAAGCACAGACCTGTCCCTCATCAGCCACAGGTGAAAGACATACACACCAGTTGCTGGCTCCAGACACAGACGCAGACAGAAGTACAGTACTGTTGGAATGTGTGTATCATGGTTTTGGCAGTAGATCTAGAAATTGTTCAAGGAGGTAGCAGGTTTTCAGTTACGTAGCTGCATATGGCTCTAGGCAAAGTTTCTTCAATGCTCTTTGCGACTCCCACCCATCATTCCCCCACCCCCACTCTTCCAACTGTCTTCGCTTAGTTTACTCTCTCACTGTGTTCTCAGCATCCAGGAGGAGGCTAGTTCTAAGCAAGTTATTCCTCCCCTCTCTGTTACTTTCAACCTTTCTCCCACTCCTCCGACTTCCCCCTCCTCTCTCTCCCTGTTCCTTTCATACCAGTGCCATAGCCCCAGTTTCTTTGGTGAGTCTACTCTAAATACTGTACACTCTATATTCTGTACATATTCCCCCTTTTTCCTCCCCCTGTCCCTTCCTTTTACCCCCACCCCTGTACTTACAGGTACCTCTAGCTCTTATAGGCACTGTACAAATTTTAATTGCACGTTTGCTCTGTCTGCACAGGAACTCCAGCAAGTATTTAGTCCAGTTTAATCTGTTTTCACACCACTGTTCCAGCTATTTGCAACTACTGGATTGGTCCCTGCTCACCTCTGTCCTACTTATCTCCCCCTCCCCAGTCAGTTCCTCCTGTTCTTGCCTGGTCCGCTGACCTACTTACTTTCTTCCCCCTCCCCAGTAGGCTCCCCTTTTTCTTGCCTGTTTCTCCCTCCACAGCTGGCTCCCCCAACCCTCTTGCTTGACCTTCCACTGCAACCTATTTAATTCACAGCAACTGTACTGATAACTGTGTTTGTCTATGTCAGTTCTTCAGGGCATAGGCACAAGTGTTGTTTCTATTACTGTACCCTAATCATCTATGTAGGCTAAATGTTATTGTTAGTGTAGGCAAAAGTGTTGTTTTTATTACTGTATCCAAATCATCCATGTACGCTAAAAGTTTTTTTTTGTATAATTTACTGATCTTTCCAACCTAATCCCCCCCTCCCCGGGTCGCACCAGGAGACGAGCACTTGTTGCTCACTGTGCCTTCCTGTTGAAACATTTCAATAAATAAATAAATATAGGAAGTCATGCAGTAGGGGATCATGCTATCTATTAAGGTGACTTGTACAACATGCATAAATACCTCTATCTGCTAAGCGCAAGCCCCATGGGGCCCTTCAGTCTGCAGAGCACACTGTATGAATTGCACACATATGTGGTTGCATAAGCACATGCACTTGTGAGGCCTGTGCTTATACAGCCAAAGATACAAATCCACGACTGTAGCACAACAGTGCTACTACATTTGTGTCATCTGGAAACAGTTGTATGTTGTTTGTCTTATCTGATGATGGCTGTCTAGGGTTGATTGCATGGGTTTGTCCTTTTGCTGCATGGGGGGGTTAGAAACCCCAATGCCACATTTCTCTACTGTTGTTGCTTTATGTTAAACCTTAACTGGTGTATTAATGCATTTTTTTTGCAATTAATTTACTTTCTTTTTTAAAAAGTGGAATCATATCATCATTCACACAGGTACCAACAAATCTATCTGGCTGTGGGAGCCTGTAGGACCCGGTGCCAAATGAGGAGTCCATCTGGTTGCAGAAGTGCAGGGCCCTCTGGATCCTGCATTTCTATGTGGCTACAGATGCAGATGTGCAAAGCCATGAGAGCTCTGTGCAAAGTAAGGAGTCTGCTTGGGTGCAGAAGAACAGGGCCCACAGGGTGCTGAACTTCTTTGCCAAGTGTTGTGTCCATCTAGCTGCAGAAGAGCCCTGTGCTTCTGTGAAGTTACAGATGCAGATATGTAGGGCCCTCTGGGCCCTGGACCAAGTGAGGATTATGGCTGGCTAAAGAAGGGGCCCTGCTCTTTCATGTGGTTACAGATGCAAACTTACTGGTCCCTTTAGGACCTGCAACAACTGTGGACTCCATCAGACTGCAGAAGTGCAAAAATCAATAAAAAAATCAATGTTCACTAATAACTTGTTTATTTTACCACATTTTGACACCATATTCTCAACATCGCCTTCTTATGCCAGCCCCTCATGAAGCCGGTAAGTGAAAATGTTCAAATCCCCGCTGAAACATAATTTTGCAACACAGATGTGAAATACATTTTAGCTAAGATTTGAAAATTGACAGCTGTCTTGTTCATGAGGTAGTGTGAAAAAATGGCTATGTTGAAAATTTTTGATCAAAATATTGAAAATGACCGAACTTATGAGCAAGCATAAAAAAATGTTCAATGTATGCACATAACATTGTTTTTTTTTAAATATTTGGCCCCAGTTTTTCAACATAACCTTCTTATGACCCCACCTCATGAACCCAGTAAGCAAAAATGTTCAAATCCTGAGCAAAATGTCATTTTGTGCTACAAGTGTGAAAACACATTTTGGCCAGGATTTAAAAAAAATGATAGCCATCAAACTTATGAAGTGGTGTGAAAAAAGTGACTATGATCAATATTTGGGTTCAAAATATTGACAATTACCAATGTTGTCAGTGTGTGTTGAAAAATTTTAATGTACGCTCATAACGTAATTGTTTTTTCAATATTTTTACCTCACATTTTCGATATAGCTTTCTTATGACCACATCTTTTCAAATCCTGCCTGAAAGGTGATTTCATGCAGCAACCACAAAATCACATTTCAGGACAAATTTGAATAATTTCACCACCCTCGTTCTTGAGGTGGTGTCTCAAAAAGGCAATGTTGAAAATTCAGTGTAAAAATATAAAAGAAATGACAAAGTGATGAATAAGAGTTAACACCCCCCCAAAATACATTAAACTGGACTTATCTTATTTTCTCTTATTGCAGTTGCCAGTTCCAGCAAAAAGTTGTGTCTTTGGTCGGAGAGTGGATCTACATCATAGGACATGTTTAGGTGAGTCACAGTGTGTGGGAGTGTGGGGCGGTGGGTGCTGTGTGTTGGGTCAGGATAGGGGTGGATGGGGGAGTGGCGGTTAGATCAACGAGGGATTATCTTCTTTTTTTTACAGGTTCCTTAAACAAATCGAGGGACTCTTCTTTTTTGCAGGTTTATTAGATCTGACACTGTAGACTGGACACCTCAGTGTCATCTTAACTATATGGCAGCACCAGGGTGCCAATAATTCATGGTGGGGGCTGGTCACCTGGAAGGGAGCGGGTTGGCAAGCCATACTGGGATGGGCACCCCAGTCTATCTTCTTATAATCATATAACGAATGATCAGGAAACTCAACAGAAGGCTGCCTGAGCTGGAAGGGGGAAAGAATGAATAATAAAATGAACAAAATAGAGAGATGGATAGATAGATACAGAGATAGAGAGATATTTATTTATTTGCTTTTGTTTACCAGGTAAGCACACTAGACAGCCAAGTGCCTATTTTCAGGAGTGACCTGGGAGGTTACATGGTACAGATTAGAACAATTTGGCAATATACATCACTTCAGATATAAAATAGTCTGCATGACATCAGATGTAAAACAATATGGTACAGGTGTTTGGCAGCAGTCAATATATAGAACATTACAAGTGCATATTTGTGGGCTGGTGCCCAAAAGTTCAGGGATAGTACAGAATAGCCACATAATATGTACAGAAAGGCAAGAAAGGAGCACAATACAGCTGATAGTAGCAGGTTATCCAGCAGATTTAAGCACATTCAGTACCAGGAGACTCATCTTTTCACATCGTAATGGCTAGGTTAGAGTCATCTCAGCCAGTCCGTTTGGTGTTGGGAGGGCCCCTTAAGTGCAGAGACAGGAGGATGCCAATTTGAGGAAACCCCATAGGGAGGATTTGAAACAGGAGTGGGAGGGGGAGGAGTGAGTGTCGACTGGGAGGGAGTTCAACAATCTGGGTTCAAAGACAATGAAGTCCCAGTCATCCCTTTGAGTATGGGTTTTGGGAACCTGGAGGACATGAGAGCCACAGGATCTAAAATGGTAGGAGGGGGTAGCAGGTTTGAGGGACAGAACAAGAGCAGGAGGTGTGTCAGTTCTGATGATGTTGCCGATGAAGCTGTCGAGGACAAAGTTGCAATGTTTTTCTGGGGAAGCCACTTGAGCCTGGTGTACAACTCGCAGTGGTGCATGTGGGGAGCAGAGAGCACAAAGAGATACACATTGTTATAGGTGGTGTCCCATTTTGAGAGACTGGTTTTTGGGATGGGGCAAAGGAGACAAGCCCATAGCAGAGTTAGGGGATAAGGATCCCCTTGGCCAGGGAAAGTCATGCAGCTTGGGTTAGATATCTTTTTGCTCTGTATGCCAGGCCCATTTTGCAATTTGCAGCCTTGCAAACATTGCAAATGTGCAGGGAGAGGTGAAGTTTCGGGTCAAGGGTTGCACCCAGGTACTTGACAGAGTCCATAACTTGCAGGAGGTAACTATCAGCTCTTGAGATTTGTAGTGCAGCAGGGCAGGTTTTAGTTTTGGCCAGAGAGCCAAACAGCATGGCCTGGGTCTTTTGTAGGTTGATAACAAGCTTGTGTCCCTTTAGCCAGGTTTGGATTTAAGTGAAGGTAGAGTTCAACCTGGTTTTGATGTCTTTGATGTCCTGGGAGCTGGTGAGGATGACAAAGTCATCTGCGTACAGGGTGGGGTGCCCATGCACCGGAACCGAGGGCAGCTCATTTATGTAAAGGGAAAACAGGAGGGGCCCAAGAACAGATCCCTGGGGGACCCTACAATTCACAGGAGAGAGATCAGAGAGGGCTTGACTGAATCTAGTATATTGTTGTCTCCCAGAGAGGTAGTTAAAGAACCAGGCATAAGCCAGAGGGGCGATGCCAAGGGACAAGAGTGTGGAGCCAGTATCGAGTTATCGACCTGGTCAAATGCTTTTGAGAGGTCCACAAAGATGGCACCAGTCAGCTTGCCTTGGTCCATGGCAGACGTGATCTCTGAGGTGACCCCAGCAAGGCCGTGGTAGTACTGTGCCCTTTTCGGAAGCCGTGTTGTGCTCGGGTGAGTAGATCATAGCTTTGTACATAGTGGGAGAGCTGTGAGGCAACGATAGATAGATAGATAGATAGATAGATAGATAGATAGATAGATAGATAGATAAGAGAAAAAGAAAGAGATCAGTTGCTGGCTCACTGCTGCCACTGCTACTGGCACACAAGCCGGCAGCACATCTCCATCTGTGACTGCAAATGTCAAGAAACTCCCACTGTTCTGACACAAAAAACATGAGTGAAGAGCTCCTCTAACTAAGCTGGGCATCCTGGATTTTGGGGTGCTCAGAAAAAGTATTTATGACTGTATTTTTAAAAAACAAACACCAGAATCTAGCTAACATGTTCCATTTAACTAGGTTCAGGTGTTTGTTTTTAAAAAAGACATAATTTTTATGTATTTTTAATTCATAAAAACAACAAGATGGCGACCATCATGACATGAAAAACATTTTTTTGGGGTTGTGAGAAGTAAGTGGTGGGGGGGGAGCAAAAACTTTTTGTGATCGCAACTTTTGTGGCTCATATCAGAGGGTAATCCAAAAATCCTACTGAGCATTCTTAGAAAAAAACTTTAAATCCTTATAACTCTGGAATCATTTATTATTTTGTCATAAAACCTTTTATAAGGCATTACCTTGTCCCAGGCCACTTCTACCATGAATGTTTCAGGAAAAAAAATCTATTTGTCTAGGCTGTAGATGATAGCAAACAAAATGTGTATTAAATGGGGATGGGCTACCTGTTGGGTAGTTGGACCAGGTAGGTCTAGTATTGATGTTTTTTTGCCAGGTAGGGTACTTTGGGTAATATACTACCTTACCTGACATAACAGTGTACTTCACAGGTTGGACACTGTTGACATGGGTAGCGGGTAATTTAAATTTAAAACTGACACTATAGGCAGCCTGTAGGGTTTGGAACTTTATGAAGTTGTAATCGGGCATTACAGGCAGCCTGTGCTCTCCTGACAGCAGAAAAGAACACATGACACCAGACTGACAATCCAATTGGTCAATGTGGGTGTCTTTGCTCTGTGTCTGCTGTGTGAGTGTGCAGACTGAAGGCACATTTCTTGGGAGAGGGAGGAATTAGCACTTGCCCTGCAGTCACGGCAAAAAAAAAAGTTTTAAAAACTTCTAAAAAACAAACAAGCACAAAGTTTAGCCCACAAGGAGAAAGGGTTGAGTACTGAAGGGGTAATAATCAGGGGATATAGTGTGGTGCTTAGGACTCAGGAAAGAAGGAGAAATGGGGGGGAGGCATTCATTGCTGACAGTAGCTGTGAAATACATATAGGCTATATTACATGCTGTATGTTAGGTGTCCTATCTGTGACGTAGCTACTGTGTGTGTCTCATCTCTGCACTATAGTGACAGCCATTTAGACTGTAATACACCTGGGAAACAAAAACCCAGCAGAAGAGTACACAATGAGGGGGTGAGATACTGACAACAACAAAAATGGAAAGGAACCAGGGGGTAGTCATATCAGATGACCTAAAGGTGGGCCAGCAATGTGAGAAGGCAGTAAGGAGTGCTGGGGGGATACTGGGATGAATAGGAAGAGGCATCACCAGTAGAAAACAGGAAGTTGTTGACCCTCTGTACAGACAGTTGGTAAGACCACATCTGGAGTACTGTGTACAGTTCTGGAGACCCCATCTCCGCACAGACATACATAGGGTGGAGGCTGTCCAGAGGAGCAACCAAAATGATGCAGGGTCTGCATCAGAGGACATATGAAGGAAGACTAAAGGAACTAAAGATATATAGCCTTGAGGAAAGGAGGAAGGGGGGGACATGATAGGAACTTTCAAATACCTCAAGGGAATCAACAAAGTCAAGGAGGGTAGCATCTTTCAGAAAAAGAGATGTGCAAAAACAGGGGGCACAATTTGAAAATAGAGGGGGGATGGCTCAGAGGTAATGTGAGGAAGTACTTCTTCACAGAGAGGGTTGTGGATACGTGGAACATCCTTCCTGAGGAGGTCATAGAGTCAAAAACAGTGGGGGAATTCAAGAATGCAAGGGACAGACATAAGGCAATTTTAGTGAGGGGTAGTAGGAAGTAGGCTGTTGGTTAACTAGGATCTGCAGCTTATCCATTAGGTAGGGAAATGGGCAGACTGGGTGGGCCAAGCGGTCCTTATCTGCCATCAAATTCTATGTTTCTATGTTTACACAGTGTCTTTTGAGTGACCCAAGTCCTGTCTGTGACATAGCTACTCTGTGTGCCTCTGCAGTATAGTGAAAGCCATTTAGGCTGTATTACACACTGTCTGGTAGATGCCATGAGCCCTTTTTGTGACATACTGTAGCATCTCTGTGTGTGTCTCTGCAGTATAGTGAAAGCCATTTAGACTTTATCTTTACACACTGTCTGTTAGGTGCCCTGTGCCCTGTCAGTGACATATAGCTACTCTGTGTGTCTCTGCAGTATAGTGAAACTCATTTAGGCTGTATACACACTGTCTGTTAGATGCCCTGAACTCTGTTTCTGACATGTACTCTGTATCTTTCTGCAGTATAGTGAAAGCCATTTAGGCTTTATTAAACAGTGTCTTTTGAGTGCCCCAAGTCCTGTCTGTGACATAGCTACTCTGTGTGCCTCTGCAGTATAGTGAAAGCCATTTAGGCTGTATTACACACTCTGTTAGATGTTCTGAACCCTGTCTGTGACATACTGTAGCTTCTGTGTGTGTTTCTGCAGTATAGTGGAAGTCATTTAGACTCTATCTTTACACACTGTCTGTTGGGTGTTCTGTGCCCTGTCAGTTACATATAGCTACTCTGTGTGTCTCTGCAGTATAGTGAAACTCATTTAGGCTGTATACACACTGCCTGTTAGGTGCCCTGAACTCTGTCTGTGATATATACTCTGCATCTTTCTGCAGTATAGTGAAAGCAATTTAGGTTGTATTAAACAGTGTCTGTTAGGTGCTCCGATCCCTGTCTATGACATAGTTACTCTATGTTTCTCTGCAGTACAGTGAAAGTCATTTAATCTTTATTGCACTATCTGTTAGCCTGTTACTTGCCCTGAGCCCTATCATAGCTACACTATGTGTGATGTCTCTCTGTGTGGGGAGAGTGGAGAGCAGCAAGCAGTGAGTGGCTATAAACTCCTAAAAGCATTAATTCTTTTTTTTTATAATTTAAAATTTATTGAAAGTTTCATTATACACAATGGACAGGGTCAAAACATCCATAGAATAATCCTTGAGACAAAATAGATTGACTGACCCCGTCCCCCCCCTGAAACCCCCCTGACACAGTCCCTAAGGCTTGACAGTCCATGACAACAGAGAAATTAGAGAAAGAATATTAAAAATTTAGATGGTATATAATGTACGAAGCGAGGCCCAGATCCGTTCATATTTGGAATTATTATTATTGATACTCGAGATAGTCTTCTCCACTCGGAGATTAAATAATAGCTCATTTAGCCATTCAGAATAAGAGATAACCTCAGAACTCCTCCAATACTTAAGTACCAATTTTTTAACAGACATGGAAATTAAGGCAATATGGAACTTATGCTTATTAACTGAAATCTGTGAGTAATCCCTGAAAAAACAAACCTCTGGGATGAACAGGACCATCAGCCCAAGGAGTGGATCAGCCTTGTCCCTTGTAGGCTCCCAAAGGGGTAATATCTTAGGCCATTCCCAGAAAATGTGGAGCAGAGAACCCTCCGCCTGAGCATACCTAGTACACAGGCTAGAGGAAGTTATACCCCATTTAGCCAGCTTCTGGGGATAGTGGTAGAGATTATGGAGAATACAAAATTGCATCAATCGTAGCCTATCTTGTGTTACAAAACCATGGCAGTTATTCCATATAGTTGTCCAGTCCTTATCCCAGTTTTGGAAAAAGGCCGACCAGAAATCTGTAGGGCCAAATGGTGCAGGGAAATGCCAATCATGCAAAATATTATACAATTTGGAAATGCTTTGGGGGGAATCGACCAAAGGGGCTAATTCTGTAAGGAAGGCAAAGTCGTAAAATATAGGGATGCCCTCCCCAAATTTTTTAGTGAGAAGGTGTCTAAGCTGATGTACCTTGAAATAGTCACTTCCCTTGAGCCTGAATTTCACCACAATATCCTCTGTTGATAACCAAGTACCATCCTCCTTGAGAAATAAATTAACCTTACCTTCACCTAAGCTAGGTAACCATCTGGGGATAACATTCTGTAATCTATTTTAAAGGCAGGAGAGTTCCAAATCAACTGCTCCACATTCAACCAATTTTTATATTTTAGGAATCTGCACAACTGTGAATTAATCCTCAGGGAAATTCCAATTGTGGTACCTTTTAGCTCCTTAGGTATCGAGACTGTATTGAGGGAAAATAAAGTGGAAGGGGCAATGTTAACCAAACGGATCTTTTCCCTCTCTATTTTAAGCCACACGGGCAAATAATCCGAGGAATAGGAGACCATCCACTTTAAGTATTTGGCTGCACAACAGACCCAGAAGTACATCCATATGTATGGGAGTCGTAAACCACCCTTGGACTTAGGCACCACAAGCTTATAAAAAGCTAACCTATGCTTTTTTTTAGACCGGATAAAATCACCCATCAAACTTTGAGCCTTTTAGAACCAGCCACCTGGCACACAGATGTCAAGTAGATGGTGAGGGTATAAGAGACGTGGAAGAATATTCATCTTGACCAGGCTGACTCTCCCCCAAAAAGAGATAGGTAGAGATGACCATCTAACCAAATTGAGAGCCACCATGGACAGTATGGCCTCCAAGTTGTATTTAAAGGTACACTGCAGATCACCAGTTAACACAATACCCAAATACCTCAACGAGTCTTTAGACCAGGCCAGACCTAGGGCAGTAATACCATTCTTAAAAACTTTATGATTTAGGGGAAACACAATCGACTTCCCTACATTTAATTTGTAATTAGATAATTTACTATAATGTTCGATTATATCTAACATGGCAGGAATAGAAGTCTCTGTGTGGGAAAGGTGCAAAAGCAGGTCATCCGCATATGCAGCAACTTTAAGCTCAGTATCGGGAATGGTGATCCCCTGGAACTTCAGACAAGAAATTAATTTACAGATTAATGGCTCTAGGTAGAGATTGAAAAGCAAGGGAGAAAGAGGATACCCCTGCCTGGTTCCGGAATGCAAGATGAAGGTCCTAGAGAACCCTCCATTCCATGAAATCTTAGCCATCGGTTGCTGATATAAAGCCTTTATCCACGATTGAAATTGTTGAGGAAATTCAAAGGAATTTAGTGTTTGAAGTAGGAAACTCCAATTGACTCTGTCAAAAGCCTTCTCGGTGTCCAGAGAAACTAGTGCCATTGGCAAGGAAGCTTCTCTGGACACCGAGAATACATGTAAAAGAGTGCAGAGATGGTCTGCGGAGAGTCTGCCTTTCATAAATCCTACTTGGTGTGACCCAATTAAATCAGGGAGAACCAAGCTGACTCTGTCCACCAAAATCTTTGTTAGAATTTTAATGTCTTGGTTCAATAATGATATGGGTCTATAACTCACAACACATTCTAAATCTTTTCCCGGATTTGGAAGGAGCACAATAAGGGCCTCAAATAAAGAGGAGTCGGCTTGCACCCCTGATAATATATAGTGAAAAAGAGACAGAAGATGGGGAGTAATTTGTTCCTTAAAACACTTATAGAAATTTGCTGTAAAACCATCTAGTCCAGGTGATTTATCTGAAGGTAGGCCCTTTATCACCTCCAGTATTTCAGACTCTGTAATAGGGGTTGTTAGCCTCCTACCCTGGGACCCCAAGAGACAAGGCAAATGGGCATCTGCCAGATAAGAGGAGAGAGTAAGGGCTGGGGGGGTTGGGCATTTCGCCATATAATTGTTCGTAATAAGTTACGAACTCCGAGACAATCTCCTGAGGATTAGATTTAAGAGTTCCATCAAATTTGGAGCGAATCAGGGGGATGAACTGAGTGGACTCCAATTGTTTAATTCTCTGGCCCAGTAGTTTGCCAGCTTTTTCCCCGTGTTCTATATAGGAGGCTTTGGTACATAAAATAGCAAACTCTGCTTTCTCATTGAGCATAGCTATACAGGAGTCCCTCAATTTTGCCAACTCTTGATCAGAATAGTTAGATGGATTTGAATTTAGGCTAGTCTCTAATGTTCTTATCTGGGTTAGCACCTCCCTCAGCCTGACCTCCCATCTCCTTTTCCTCATCACAGCCATCCCAATTAGGATGCCCTGAAGATATGCCTTAAAGGCACACCAAAGCACAACTGGCCTAATGTCTTGCATAGCATTCAAATCGAAAAATTATGTAATATGTTCCTTAATTTGGTCTCTACACTTAGAATCCTTAACCAATTGGCCATTCAATTTCCACCTGGTTTGCCGTTTGGGCAAGGAAGTGAGGTCCAGCTTACAAAGCACTACAGAGTGATTGGAGGGTGGATCTGACAGGATAGTAGAACCTGTAACCCCTGATAACAAGACCTGAGACACTAGTAAATAGTCAATATGGGAGAAAGACCTGTAAACAGGGGACACAAAAGTGTATTCCCTGTTCGTAGGGTGTAGGACCCTCCAGATACCACAAAGGCCCAGTCTATCTATTAGTTCATGTAGTGCACATTGTGCAGGGGAAAGGGGTGTCATGCGAGAGCCAGTACGGTCTTTACCTGAGTCTATCACTAGGTTCCAATCCCCCCCTAAAATAATGGTGGAAGGCAACAATGGAAGAATATTATTAAGTAATTTCGTAAAAAATAAAGGGTCATCTTTGTTAGGGCCATAGATACTGCCTAACACAATCTATAGAGAACAAGGTGCCCTTAACCAGAACAAATATGCCCTGGGGGTCTTTAATTTCCTGGGTGACCTGAAAGGGAATGCTTTTATTAATAAGAATTACAACCCCACTGCTGTTTGATGTTCCTTGAGCTGAGAAGACCGGTCCAATCTGCATCCGTCTCATCTGAATGGCTTCTGAATCAAGTAAATGTGATTCCTGGATAAAAACAACATTAGCACCTAAATATCTAAGTGCTTCAATATCTTATATTGCTTAGTTTTTTTCCGGCCCCCTTTAACATTCCAAGTTGAGAAACAAAGCTCTTTAGCCATTGTACAAATAAAATATATCACTGCAGTAGCTAAAGTCACAGACTACATTAAACAGAAAACTCACCCAACCTGTGATGGACTGTGTCCCTCCCCAGAAATACCTCTCCAATCCCCAAACCTCCCCCACCACACTACTGACCCCATCCCCTAATCTATCCAACCATAACAGAGACACCCATGGCATGCCCATCAATTTCTCCCGCCCACCCATCCCACCCAAATCTCTTATGCATCGCTAAGCATCACTCCTACTAAAACAGCTGCTCCCATCCTCCCGCAGACCCCCTTGCAGAAAATCAGTATAGGAACTGTCCAAGACAAGATTGAAAAATAATACCAGTTCAACTCGCTTATGGGACCCACAAACACCAAGACTAAGTATGAGACCCACTGTGAAAACCAGAATAGTGGTATTAACAGAACTCAAGAACCCTATCTTTAATCCAAACTCCACACAAAAATGGATATTGCCCCTGACACAGAACAACCTGAGACAGGGTATCTCCCATCCCATGCCTCGCCTCGAGGCAAGAGCACACGAAGGGGGTAAAATCACCACCCGTAGGTCCAAACAAGAATAGATCTCCCCCCATGATCAATCAAAGAAGAAACTGAGAGTAAGAAACAAGAAAGAGAAGGAGTATTATTTAGCAACATAGACCAAAGACCCAGACTCAGGGAGCTCCCCCTTAGATAACAAGAACAAGAAAATCGAAATGAGCAGAAACCCAAGCTCCGTCTCAGAACAATAATCGTGGTGCAGCACCCAGCCTATATCCTGATTGCCACCCATTCTGCCTCACCGCATCTGCGATATTGTGAGGGTTGCACTAAAAACCAAGGAAATACTCCCCACTCCCCTCTAGTGGTTGCCAAACAGAACTGCATGGAAACTGTCCACCCGTAGATAATCCCTGCGTCCCTTCGTGTGGCTGTGGTAAGCAATAAAAACCTGAAAGGGCTTCTACCTCACTGACCTCCCTTAAAGTTCAATAAGCCCTGCAAAGCCAGCCATTGACCTGCCACCAGAACTCTCCTCACCAGGGCTGTTAGACTGACGTGAAACTCCTGTACCCCAGCTTAAAAGAGAGAGAGTGGAGAAACAGGATTGGCCCTGTATTAATCACAAACAGGGTGCGAGCACCACCTTAACCTAAGACCTCATCCCTGAAGCCCAAATCACCACTCTGGACGGCCCTGCAAGAAACTGCCCCCTTTACACCCTGGAGACCTTCATGGTCCCACCAAAACGATGCCCTATACATAAATGGGCATTATCTTCCCATAATTTTTGCCAAGGATGTCCCCACTATTCTTCTTCCCCTCCACCCAGTAGAACTAACATGTACCTGCCTAACCAGAAAGTTTAAAGATATTGCAATTCTTCATTTTCTTTAACCTCAAATAGCGAAACAGTTGGGAATAGATAACAATAAACCAGAAAATCAAGCACTAGACATTTCCAAAAATTCTGTTACATCTCAAACTGACAAAGCAGTCCTCTCTAATAACCCTTTTGCTATTAAGAGTCTTTAAAGAGGTCTGGCATAGCTTTTCTCAGTCCATCCATAGCAGAATCAGAATCCTTGTATGAGTGCCACTGTCCGGATATCTGAACCTGCAACGTCGAGGGATACCGCATTCTGAATTTTAGGCTAGCCACCAGAAGCTTCTTCACTATTGGGTGGAAGGCAGCTCTGCGTTGCCTCACAGAGAGCAGCAGATCCTGGGTAACTCTAATTCTTGTTCCTTCCCATTGTAACTCTTGTATGGTCTTCAGCTTCAGAAAAAAATGCTGTTTCTCCAAAAAATTAAGAAAGTGAAAAATTAACAGTCTGGGAGAGGCCCCCATTGGAGGCTTAGAACGCAAAGCTATATGGGCCCTTTCTATAATGTAATGGGGGCCATAGGGAGAGATAGTCCAATAATTCTCTCGATAAACTTCTGCACAAACAGAACCGCATCTTGCCCTTCTTCCATCTCAGGTAGGCCAATGATGACCGCATTGTTCCTGCAGCTATGACCCTCGAGGTCTTTGAGCTTTAGTTCCATCTTTGTAATTTTTTGCCAAAGCATAGCCACCTCAGGACTCTGTTTGTCCACTTTCCTTTCTAATTAAATAAGATGAGTCTTAACATCCAATGTTCTCAATGCGATATCCTCACTAGCCTAAGAAAGAGATTTGAATTCAGAAGCAAGGTTTCTTAGCTCTTCTTTAAACAGCCTGAATTCGGCCAGGAATCTGGCAAGGATTAAGGGCTCTTGAGCTGAGCTTGGAGGTGCCGTTGCCCACATTGATCCTGCAGTTCCAGCCCACAGTTTCTTAGGGCCCTTCTCTGGGGTGACCAGGGGTGTGTATTTAGGTGGAGGTTTCTTCATTTCGGCTTCCATACTTCACCGGGCATGCCAATTTCACCCTTAAAGGCTTCCCCAACCAGAATACAACTTAGATCAGGCTCTCGATTTTGGTAAACTCAATAAAAATATATGAAGTTAGTGGAGGTGGGCAGGAGAGAACGGGAAAGCATCTTCTCAGGATTGCTGCATCAAGTGATCCTCTCAGCATTAATTCTTTTTGGTTTGGTACACAGAGTTTAGATATTTTTTGTAATATTAAAGGGGAACTGTCATCAACAGGATTTGTTAATGTCTCAAAGCCCATAGAAAGCTAATTTGAGTGAGCATTTGTGTTTATCTGCGAGCCTTTGCAGTCTAGAGTTATTCATATTGTAAATCAGCCTGTAATTAAGGGCTGGGGGCAGCCATATGTTTCAGGCTCCTGACAGGAAATGATGTCACCGAGGAACTTGGCCTTCCATTTATTGTACTGTAGGTTAAACAGGAAATCATTTGTTTTATTAAGTGTGTTTTAAGGTGTTATTACAACTCTTTCTACATTTATAATAATTGTTTTGTATGTGCATTGAAACTAGTGAGTTATCATCTTTATGTTTTAAACTGTTAGCAAAAATAATCCCTCTTTAGGATTGCTTTAACTTCTAGGCTATAGTGCAAGCTAGTCATTAAAAAGTACACATCTCAAGGCTGTAAGAGAGGGAGCAGAATAAGACAGAAGTCAGTGCTGTGGCAGCCCTAGAAATCTGTACTGGCATGAACACTATGGTTTAGAAATCCTGATATGGGGCCCCAATTCCTGGTGATACCACAGAGTTAGCCTTGAGATGTGTAGTTTTTAATGATCAGCTATCAGTATAGCATAAAAGTTAAAGCAATCCTAAAAATGAATTATTTTTATTAACAGTTTAAAATGTAAAGGCGATGACTCACTAGTTTCAGTGCACATACAAAACAATTATTATACATGTAGAAAGTGTTGTTATAGCACCTTAAAACACACTTAATAAAACAGAGGATTTCCTATTTAACCTACAGTAAATTAAGGGCAAAGTTCCTTGACAACATCAATTCCTGTCAGGAGCCTGAAACATATGGCTGCCCCCAGCCCTTAATTACAGGCTGATTTACACACATTAAGAAACCCAGTTGATGACAGTTCCCCTTTAACTCTGAAAATTTGAGAAGCCAGTTTAATCTGCACTTACAGTGCATCTACAGTTGTATTTTGCTGCAGCAAATCATCCGATAGACTATTGACTATCGAATATTGACCATTACCATTTCACTGGTTTTTGTTGAATTTACTTTGTGGATGTAGTATTTCTTTTGATACAGGATCTCAACTGGGTTATGTTCATATATAACTGTGAACTGTATCCATTACAAAGATGTGAGCTATAAAATCTATCAGCTACATGCCACCAGCTTATAGGAGAAAGCAGAATCAAAGCAAAGTAATTGAAGCCTGGATGCTAACAATTTTATAGTGGGTTCACTGGATGTCAAAATTACTGTTGCTCAAGCAGGGGTTCTTTTTTTTGTATTATATTCTTTTGTTTTCTGTTGCTTGTTTTGTGTTGCACATTTGTTAATTTCTTTACTTGTTAAATATCCCCCCCCCTTTTCATTTGTTCATTTTTCATTTGTTCGATCCCCCTCCCTTATTTCGGGGAGGGAGGATTGTACAGTATAGATTACTGATATTACTCTGATAGGGGGTGTTTAGTGTAGTAGATGTCTAGTGGTTTGTATTAATTTTTTTAATTATTTTTTCATTAAACTTATTCAAACTTCAACCCTCACTATAGTTTGTGTCTTGCCCTCAATTATTTAATTAATTTCAGCTTGTGATATTCAGACAGTGCATACACCCTGCTGCCTAAAGTGGTAAAGTGTTTTTGTGTGTAATCAGAAGGTACAAAATAAAGTAATACACTCATGTTCAGCAAGGAAGCGCCTGGCCTAGGATATAGCCGAGATGGAATGTGGAAGCCCCGAGCCTCTGGCTGCAAGGTCGTCGGTTGTGAAGCTATTGAAACTGCACTTTCCATTGCCAGAGCATCTTTGGACGATATCTCAGAAATTAAACATTTGTTCCAAGGGTTATCTACTTTAAAGGGACTTCTCTACTTTAAAGCCAGCACTGAAGGCCTTAACACAAAGAGTGGGGGATGTGGAAGCCAGGGTTGCCTCCCAGGAAAGGAAATCGATGACGATAGACCATGAGGTGGTTACGCTGAAAAAGCAAGTCAGGAAGTTGGAAGATTGACTCGAGAACCAGGAGTCATGCAGCCAGAGGAATAACCCAATCATGACTGGCCTTCCAGAGAGGATGGAAGGATTGGACTGCGTATCCTTTATGCAGGACCTCCTCATAAAAATGTTTGGTCCAACACTCTTTGGAAAGTCATATAATATCAAAAGAGCACACCTCACGTTGAGGGAGATACCACCACCTGGTGCTAGACCTCGGGTCCTCATCATGCACTTTTTAAACTACAAAGAAAAAAAACATGTTCTGTATAAAGCCAGAGTGAATAAAAGTCTGCAGTGGAATGGGGCCTCCATCTGTTTGTTTCAAGACCTGACACCCTCAGTTCGAGAAAAGCAGAAGGAATATGCTGAGATTAAGAAGAAGCTTTATCTAGCAGGGGTGAAGTTTAGACTCCAACATCCAGCCACGCTGATTGTGAAATTGCAGACCAGAGATAGGAGACATGCGATGGTGACCGATGCTGCAGAAGGCCTGCGGGTGGAGCTACCAGCTTTATTTAAATCTGCGACCTGAAGAGTCGAGGGGCCAGGAGGTTTGGCTTTCATAGAGTGGTGAGGGAGAGCAGGACTGATTGGGAAGAGCTACGAATCCAGGTAGTGCCTCATCTAATTGAACCCAGTTACACTCCTCAAGCTTTGGAGATAGGATTCGCTCACTTATGGTATCGACTACCCTGGACTTATTCTGTGTGGAACTGTTAGGAAACAGCATATTATTTATAATTCTCAGGGTCTAATGGACCCCAGTCCACTAAATCTTACTTTTTGGCACAGGGAGTCAACATTTTAGTTTATGATGGGGGTTAAGAACAGACTGCCTGAATTTTTGAGCAATGTAGTAAAATCTAAGATGGTTCAAGACTTTTCAGTGAGGATCACTGCTTTTTCTTGCTGTTTCATTGGGAAAGTAAGGGATTTTACCCAGCAATAAATGGGGTGATGGTAACTCTGTGCTACAGAACATATCTACACTGAATTAATAGTTATACTAGGATAGCTTCTCTAGATTGGTTCAATAGGGATTTCAGGGGCTCGATGGTTTATCCTCATCAGTTAGGATTGCAGTAGAGGAGCAGGACTAAGTGGACAAAATGGACATGAGGGACATTACTGTGTTGGGGGGACATAATTCCATGTCAGCATAGTTAAGAGGTCGGGGGTAAACTCTTAGACCTCTGACTTTGTGGCAAAGACTAAATAGGGATTGGAGTGCATTCTCCTAGCTACTAATGGTTATTATAGAGTGACTTCTAGTGGGGAGAGAAATGCACTTTCTGAGTCTCTGGAGTTTGGCTGCCCTTAAACATTAAGGGTATTTAGTAATTCAGGACATTTAAGGAGGGATCTAAAGATATGGGTGGAGTCTATAGCCCTCTTAAACAGATTCGGTGGTCCAGGGGCAAAGGGGGGCTAGCTCATTCACATCTCAAACTGTTTAAGG
This sequence comes from Neoceratodus forsteri, assembly GCA_016271365.2. NCBI lineage: Eukaryota > Metazoa > Chordata > Ceratodontiformes > Ceratodontidae > Neoceratodus > Neoceratodus forsteri. Next base: position 91,390,004 of record CM028130.1, on the reverse strand, counting down.
AGGATGATCTGAGGATCGGAGGGTTATGGGGGGGTCATTGGAGGCAAGGGGAAGAGAGAGAATCCATGGTCTATATAAGATGGGGGGGCAGACTGTCGGAGGATGATAAGCAGGGTATAGTAATAAACAATGGTATTGCATAAATTTCTATCCTGGAATGTTAAAGGCCTCAGGGGAAGGAAGAAAAGACTGGCAATATTACAATATATCAATAAACTGGGGGTTCAAATTGCTGCACTACAAGAAACACATTTATTGAAAGAGGAACTACATTTTCTGAAGAAAATGTGGGTGGGCCAGGTAATAGGAGAAGGGAAGGCAAAAGCATCAGGGGGTGTGGAGATATTAGTAGGAAAAGCTTGCCCATATGTAATTTTGCAAATTAAGGCTAGAGAGGATGGTAGGGGGATTTATGTTTTGGGAGCCATCTTGGGACATCCATTCTCTTTTGCTGCAATTTATGGCCCTACTCCAACTAAACCTGACTTCTTTGCCTCATTGGAGGTGGATATTGTTACTCTTCCATCCCACTCACTAGTTTTAGCAGGGGACTGGAATCTTTGTTTGGATAATGGGGTTGACAGGCATCCTCCTTCTAAAAAAACACCTTCTCCAGCACAGGTAGCCATAAATAGGCTTTTGGAAGTCAAAGCATTAGTAGACCCCTATAGGGTGTATGCTAAAGGGGATACTGACATGACCTTCTATTCTAGAGCACATAATTCCCATTCCTGAACTGATTTTTTTTGGTCAAAGGAGCAACACTAAGGGGTGTTAAAGAACTGGCTACTCTCCATAGAGTACTATCTGACCATTCCCCTATACAGATGCTCTGGAAAATAGATACCATTCCCCCAAAGCCATATTGGTGGAGATTGGATGATACCCTATTAATGGTTGATAAGGCTGTGTCTAAGCTAGAGGAAGCTCTGGTGGAAATTATTCAGACTCAAATCCCAACACTCCAGGATAAGAAACTTGCTTGGCCCACTTGTAAAGTACTATATGCAGAAATAGCTCAGCTAAACACTGTTAGGAGGAACAGTATGAATATAGCTAGGGAAGAATTCTTAACTGGAGCCATTAAGTCATTGCTCCCTTTGGAGGGTTCTTCTAGTGAGTTGGACAATGAGCTCGGAGACCTAAGAGATGAAATGAGAAGCATGATGTATGTTAAGATAGATCATTGGCTTGAAAGATTAAATGCTAAATATTTAATCCAGGGAGATGTGCCAGGCAGAGTGTTGGCTAACAGAATCAGGGAATGGGAGGCAGAGCAGATGGTTCCTGCAGTAAAATATAAAGGGGACGTTATTACAGATCCTCAGGGAATGGCTGATGCTTTAGCAGACTGTTATGCTGGGATCTATCAAGGGGGGGTTAATAGTACTGAAGAAGAGATTAGAGGGTTTTTAGATAAAATTCCTCTATCTGAATTACACCAGAAACAGACCAAGGCCTTGGCAGCCCCAATCCAAGAAGCGGAAATAGTGGTAGTAATTAAAGCATTGCCCAATGGTAAAACATCAGGGCCTGATTGTCATTCAGCTAAATTTTATATGGTTCATTTAATGTCTATACTCCCTCTACTGAAAGATCTATTCTCACTTATTATGCAAGATGGGGTTCCCCATCCCCCCTTATATCAGGCTTATATTACGCTTATCACAAAACCAGATAAGCCTAGGGATATGCCTGGCAACTATAGACCCATAGCTTTAATAAATCAAGATATTAAAATCCTTACAAGGATCCTGGCTAATAGAATTCTAAAAGTTGCTCCTTTATTAATTAGTCAAGATCAAGTAGGGTTTATGCCAAGTCGGGGGGCACATGACACATTAAGGAATCTTCATCATATCCTGGACAGGGCTTCGAATTCCAAGTCATCTATGGCATTAATTTTACTTGACGCTGAGAAGGTGTTTGACAGGGTTTCCCATGCTTTTCTATTCCTTACGATGGAGAAAATGGGCTTCCCTGATGGCCTTCTCAGAGGTCTCAAAAGCCTTTATGCTGGCCCCTCTGCCAGGGTTCTGTGCAATGGATATCTTTCCAAAGAGTTTCTTCTGATGAATGGGCCTAAGCAGGGATGCCCCCTCTCACCAATCTTGTTCAATATCTATTTAGAACCATTATTAACAGCAATTTGCATGAAGCCTGAAATACAAGGGATTAAGGTTCATGGGACGGAGCTTAAATTCTCGTTTTTTGCCGATGACATATTGTTACATCTATATAAACCAGCTGAAAGCTTCCAAAAGACCTGGGGAATCATTAGGCAGCTCTCTGAGGTCTCCAATTACAAATTAAATTTAAGTAAAATGCAGATTCTTCCTCTTACCCCTTATACATACAGAGCAGATTTTGAGCATTTGCAAATAAATTGGGCTCCAATTAAGATTAAATATCTGGGTATTTGGGTTATGGCTAAAGCAGAGGAGGGGGTGGAAGCCAATATTGACAGTCTATTGTCGGTAATTAAAACTGATATTTTAAGGTGGAATAAACTCCCCCTCAACTTCACTGCCAGACTGGGACTGATCAAAATGAACCTCCTGCCGAGATTGCTGTACCCGATTCACTTACTGCACTATGCTATTCCTAAAGGACAGTTTATTACAATCCAGAGGGTAATCTCTGCATTTTTGTGGAATTCAAAACCCCCCAAGAGAAAACATGCCATTCTACACCTTCTCCACCTTATGGGGGGCATTAAACTCCAGTCCTACATTTATATCATGTGGTGGGACAATTAGGTTTAATGGGACGGTGGTACAGAGGTATGGCAGAAAGGAGATACATCCCAACTTGGTTGCAAATTGAGAGACAAATTTTAAAGGACCTGAAACTTTCCCCCACAGCGCTGCTTTTCTCAGATCCTGAGGGCCTACCTCAGAAGGGAAGGCAGACACCAATCTTTAAATTGATGTCGGCGTGGTGGAAGTTTTTAAACCCCACACAGAGAAGAGACCAAATGAGAATTCGGGACCAGCCTCTACTGGGAAACCCTAATCTTTGCCTAGGGGGACAACTAATTACTGATAAGTGGGCTCCACACTTATCTGACCTAACTTTGGCAGATTTTATAGTAGAGGATAAGGTGACCATCCCACCGCAGGCTAGGGATTGGGCCTTATTAAAAAGATTCTGATTTCAAATATGGTGCAGCAATTTTTAAGATGGAGCAAAGATGCTAGACAGACCCCATTTAGTTGGGATCAATTGAGAGAGATTGATTATTCTCAACACCCCCTCTCACAAGTTTACAAATTGTTGTTAGATTATATGAGCTTTGGCTCCTCGGCTCAAGTTTTATATTGGGAGAAAAGCATTACCCCACTGAGGCCTGACTGGAAAGGGATTTGGAAGAGTGTAAAATTGCTGCCTATTCCAAAATACAAGACTATGCAATTTTTTATTTTCTCAAATATCTACTACACCACTGCTAAGCTATGTTCCAGGAGACTCAGACAGACAGATCTGTGCTTTAGATGTGGCATGCTGCCAGGGAACATGATACATGTGATGTGGGATTGCCCCAAAGTACAGTCATTATGGGTTCATACTGGGCAGAACATGGATCCCATATTAAACTACTCAGAATACATTAAGCAAGTGTTTTGGGTGATATGAACTCAGTTGTGAAGGAGTCAGCTAAGCATCATGTGGCATTGATGTCTGTCCTGGTTAAGGCGTTTGTCCTAAGACATTGGAAAAGTGACCTTATCTGTACTTATGATCAATGGGTGTGAGATCTATTACATATATTAGATAGAGTCAAGAGACAAATGTTTATAGAAGATGGAAAAAAAATCTATGATAAGAGGTGGAGGGCATTAGAGGCAGTGTACTCAGTACAACTTAAGAGTTCTTGAACCCAGATCTGTCTGTCTGATTGGGATTAGCTTGAAAGCAATGCTTAAGAAAAAGGAAAAAAAAGAATTCTGATTATTAAAGAATAATGGAATTTTTTGCCTGGAAGTATTCCTTTAAGAGAAGTGATTTTTCCCCTTAGGCAGTTACAGTACTATGGTAGTTATAAGAAGTCTGCAGCATTAGGGTGGATTAGGATGGATTCTCTCACTCTCCTAGGGACACAGTTTTATAAGATTGGTTTAACTGATGTACAGCCACTTAGAAATCTCCGTTAGTATTAATGAGAGACAGTAAATTGGGGAAGTTGACTAGGTTCACAGTTAAATTGGAAGATGAGAGATCTTAACTGCATATTAAGAAGTCAGCTGGACACTGGCTAGAATATTATGTGAAAACTGTGTGTGTACAGTATATAGTTATGGGGATGTATACAGTAGCCACATTCAGTTTGAGGGTGTGGGCTCAGGATAAACCTGGGTTATATGTCTGTATGTATTATTTGTATGTCTCATAAACTTTAATAAAGAAGTTTTATAACCAGACAGTGCATACACAGAGTGCTTCCCAGTTTCATTATTGTCAGGTGTGTGTCATTATTGACTACCTGCTTTGTCTTGTCTTGTAACCCTGACAACATGTGATTTAATCACTCCTGGCTAATTAGTTGGTCTGTGTCATTGTTGTTTCTCACTTTTTCTCATGTAAATCAATTAACCACTTAATCAAGTAAGAATAACTATAAGGGATCCAGCATTGTCAGCTCACACACATATCATTTCAGGAGCCAAACAGTGCAGATGGTGTTTTAGTTCATTGATAATATAAGCGTCTTTAGCCTTAGCCATGAGATCATATCAGCTTTTTTTTTCTGTTACTTTGGTTAGCCCAATTACACAGGCTGTGCTGTGCACTAGATATTACCAAAAATGAGCAGAGGACAATAAGAACACGCAGCAACAAACTTCTAGGAAGCTGGGAGCCAGTCCTTTTTACTGTCTTTATAAGTGACATTACAGAGGGACTAGAAGGGAAAGTATGTCTCTTTGCAGATGACACCAAGGTCTGCAACAGCGTTGATACACAAGGTGGGGTGGAAAGGATGAAAAGGAAATTGGAAAGGTTGGAGGAATGGTCAAATGTATGGCAGCTTAGATTCAGCACAAAGAAGTGCAAAGTAATGCACCTGGGAAACAAAAACCCCAGAAGAAGACTACAAAATGGGGGGTGAGATACTGACAACAACAAAAATGGAAAGGGACCTGGGGGTAGTCATATTAGATGACCTAAAGGTGGGCCAGCAATGTAAGAAGACAGTAAGGAGTGCTGGTGGATACTGGGATGCATAGGGAGAGGCATCACCAGTAGAAAACAGGATGTCATTGGCCTCTGTACAGACAGTTGGTAAGACCACATCTGGAGTACTGTGTACAGTTTTGGAGACCCCATCTCCACAAAGACATACACAGGGTGGAGGCTTTCCAGAGAAGGGCAACCAAAATGGTGCAGGGTCTGCACCAGAAGACATATGAAGAAAGACTAAAGGAGCTTAAGATGTATAGCCTTATGGAAAGGAGGGAGAGGGGGGACATGATAGAAATGTTCAAATACTTTAAGGGAATCAACAAAGTCCAAGAGGGTAGCATCTTTCAGAAAAATAGATGTGCAAGAACACGGTGGCACAATTTGAAGATGGGGGAATGGCTCAGCAGTAATGTGAGGAAGTATTTCTTCACAGAGATGGTTGTAGATGCATAGAACAGCCTTTCTGAGGAGGTCGTAGAGTCAAAAACAGTGGGAGAATTCAAGAATGCATGGGACAGGCATAAGGCAATTCTAGTGGGGGGGTAGGAGGAAGTAGGCTGTTGGTTAGCTAGGTTCTGCAGCTTATCCATTAGGTAGGGAAATGGGCAGACTAGGCGGGCCATGCAGTCCTTATGTGCTGTCAGATTCTATGTATCTGTGTTTCTATGTTTCTATGTTTCTGAGCTTGACTTCAGCTTTTTGGCTTATCATCTTACAAACAAGATACTTTTGGGGGGGTTGAGCTGTACCCTATTTCTGAGCTACACCCTATTTTTTCTTCTCCATAAGTAAGTCAAATATTTAATGCTTGAAAACTATCTGACATTATTTGATGTTATTTGATATTTGTAAGCCAACTAAATGTGTTAATGAAGTTTGTAGGTTAGAAACAGTAGCATTTTTAAGCAGTATTAGATGTAGGATATTCTGATATTTTATACATTTTTTATTTCAATTAATATTTTATTAAACTGTTTTAGCTTTTGCAATTTTTAGAGGATTAAGCCACATATTGGCTTATCTTAGTTGCCCAGAAGCAGTATGTATAATGTGTGAAGTGTTCCTTTTTAGTATTTCTGTTGATTTGCATCTATTTTATTTTGTTATAGTGAGGCTGATGTTGCCAGCAGTACTGGGGGATATCAATGAAGGGGATTTTGAGCCGAGGGAATTGAGATAGTGAAGAAAACTTTTTTCCCACAGTTGGGGGTTTTCTTCCATCAGTGTTTCCCTCTATCCATCAAAGGATTAGGAACAAGTGTATCAAGTACTTAAAGCATGTACAGCATTTACAGAAGAAAAAGTAACTCCCCTTAAAGAAAAGCAGAAAAACAGCCTACCCTTCTGCAAAACATTTAAGGATATGATGAAGTATATACCTCTTCAGCTACCTGCCTGGTATACTGATATACTAGCTATGAACATTATTTCAGCTTTACATATAGTGGATTTGTAGAAAAGAGACTTCAATATCAATAGTCTTAAAGTGGAACTTTACCAGCATTGTTTATTACTGCAACACATTTCTTCTTTTTGGCAATAATTATAGCAAGATCAAATGGTTTGAAGAGAATTTATTGCTAATTTGCAGTTTTCTATTTTAAGGTATTTGCATTGTTTTTATCAACCATTTATTGATACTACAGTGTTACATATTGTTAAATAGTGTTTCATACAATTCTGAAATTGTGTAAGTTTGGAAAGACTACAAACAATATGCCTGCAACAACTAGACATGGGAAACAACAGAGAACATACAGTAGATGAATTTAGTACAGAAAAAAACAAGGGCCCTCCATCCCTCAAGCATTTGGCTTCGGAAGCCCTAAATAAAATATAATTTACAATGGAAAATGGGAAAAAAAATGAAAAGAAGTAAAACAACTAAAAAGGTAGTGAAAAAGAATATAAAAACTACTTCTACGCCCACACTCAAGACAATAATTAAGATCTCACAGTTTGATAGAGGAACCATAAATAACTTTATAACAGTTAGCCCATTCCTTTCTTTGTTTATGGATAAGGGAAATGGAGCAAATTCAGATCTGAAAAAAGGTCAAAACCTTAAAATATTAGAGGATATGAAGAAATTAGGATACATTTTCAGATGTTTTTCACGACTTAACAGAGTTAGATAATGAGCTGAAAAGCATGGGGGAATCCATTAGAGTAGAATTACAAGAACATTCAAGACCAGAACCTGTACTGAATACATGAAAGTTTGAACAGTATACTGGGAAAGAGAGGGAACTTCTGCAGGAAAGTGAGCATTCTCTGATAATGAGCCCAGAATGTTTTAGAACACCTGATATAGAGAGAATTGCCAGAGATATTATCATATGACTGAAAGATCCATTTACAGTGAATGTACTATTATTTAAACATTTAGTTGAAATAAAACAAGGTATGTCATGCATCAAAGGATTCTGTCTAGAAAATAGGAAGAAACTGGAAAATGTGGAAATGCAAAGATACAAAAAAGTGTAGGATAGATGAAGACAGTGGAAGCAATGTGAGGATCATTTCTATAGGAAATAAATCTCAGGAGCCATTGGAATATGACCCTTAACTATTGGATATCACTAGCACTTCATTGGACATATTGCTGGAGGTATCATATAGCACAGCAACTGAATGCATTATGTTTCCAGACTAAACTCAAGGAATTACAGCATATGTAAAGATTTGAAACTTAGGTTTCCTGATCTATGGAAAGAAGGAGAAAAACAAGAGAAAACTGAAAAAAAGGCCTGTGAAAATAACAAAACTAAATAAGCAAGAAAAAAACAGTATAATAAAATAAAGTGATAGATGAAGGGCAATTGACTTGGGAAAAAATACACATAAACAAAGTACTGGAGGGAACAGAAGAACAAGGAGAAGTGAAAGATAAAGAACCTCAAAAATCAAAAAGGAATAGGGATAAAAATAGCACCAATCTTAAACAAAACAGCTAAAATAAACAGTAGGATAAAGTATGCTAAAGAAAAGACCATAAAGAGGGTCCTTATTAGCAATAACAAAGGGAAATCAGATAAAATAAAGGGAACCCCTAACAATGAACCAGGGCAGGAAAAACTGGAAAAAGGAATTCAGGAAGGATCTGAGGGGGTGAAGTAGTGAAAGAAAACCTACCAATGGGGGTTGAGGAAAACAGACATACAAAGATGGATAAGAAGGATGTCAGTTCAGGTACTGGACTCAGTAAAGATAAGATCCAAAGAGATGTACATCCCTCAGACTGAAAAGATTGTAATTGGTATTCTGGAGACTTTTTAAACAAAACATTAAAAAATAAATTTTGTTTTACATTTGTATAAGGTTGGATGCATACCTAGTGAGACTTGAAGAAAATGTAACCAGAATGATACAGCATTTGCTCACTACTATCCTGGATGGCTCCTGGCAGTTTACTAATCACATAAGTGTAATAAGACCACTACCAAATTTAGAACGGGTATTGTTTGTTTCTGATCAATTTAATTTACTGAAAGCTATTTCAAATAAGAAGGGAGAATTCAAGAGAATGGGGATGGATATGGAATATATCCTCACTTTAAATGATCTTTTCCCCCAATTTGTTTTTAATCATTGAAAAAATAGCAGTAATGATAGCACCTTGGTAACTATATTTGTATTAAAACAGATAAGTAATGAAAACAAAAGGAATGTGAAAGAAAAATTAATGGAAACACTGAATGTGATCTTGAAAACTCATGTCTGTAGCCATGAAATAGAAAAGGTAATCAGAAGGGAAACATATGGCCATACGTCTTTATGTCTGACTAAGAGGGTACTGTATGAACAACTGATACTGCACATAAAAGGCTGTAGATGAGTTAAGTATCTTTGTACATGAATAAAATCAACCTGATAGGAATAAAGATTATTATCAATCACCACTCAAATGCACTTCATGTAAATGGAAGATATATGATAGAAACTTCAAATAGATTTGAGACACTATCAGGAATGGATTATTGGCAACCATTGAAATCTATGATAGGTTGCAGGCCACAGAGAAATTGATATTTGCATTTAGCTGGTCAGACTGAGGAACTTTGTGCATAATAGTGGTATAGTTAATATACTATCTTGAAATGCATCAGCTTTAGGCAACAAGTGGGGGGACGCAGAAGTAAAGAGGTTTTTTCAAGTATTTCATTATTCTGTATGTGCATTCAAGAAACATGGGTGAAGAGTAGTATTTATATTAGTATTTATAGTAGTATTTATACAGGGCTAGCAATATAGCCTAGAGGTTATTGCAATGAGCTGTGAACGAGCTTGGTACATCCAGCAGACCAGACCTGGGTTTGATTCTCACAACCTCCACTTGCATACTGTGTGACTCTGAGCAAGTAAATTAACCACCCAGTGCTCCCAGGTCACCTTTGAAAACAGGCACTTGTGCCTAATGGGCCTTATGTGGTTACCAAAGACTAAAATAAAATAATTTATATAAATGCCTATAAAGCACATTGGAAATCAGTTAAAAAACATAAAAAAGTATCATCATAATGTGGGAGGACTTGCAACTTTTTGCAGGTTGGATAAAAATATTATTACAGAAGAAATACATAGTAACAATGACAGTATTTTTGAAATTAGGGTTTGGTATGGCAAAACAGAAATGGCAATAATAAATATTTATATGCCCCCTGAGAATAGCAGATATGGAGAAAAAGACTAGCTAAATCAGTTGGATTTATTAATAGAGGGGTTTATTTAATAGCCCAATAATAAACATTATTATATTAAGAAATGTTATTGCCATAGTAGGTCAGCTTCCAGGGGCATCAGAGGATGCTCTGAATATATTATCACTTTAAAGAGATCATGGACCTGTTATAGACAGAAAATCAAGTGATCAGGTAACAAGTAAAAGAGGGATAGAGTTACACAGGGCATTAAGAGAAAAGAATGTTACTCTACTGAATGGCAGAATGCATAGTGACACTCCAGGCAACTATACTTTTGTGGGTGGCAATGGGTCATTAGTCATAGACCAAGTTTGGGTTAATATTAATATGTTACCAGAATGTTTGGACTTGATAGAGGAAGTAAAATCTGAAACCCTTAATGGGGTGTTAGAATTCAAGATAAAGACAGTTGATAATTACTTTGACAACAGAATAAAATCAGCTCCTATCAGAATCAAGAAGAAAAAATGCATATGTTGGCAGAAAATAGAAGGTTAAGACTGTATTACAACCCTCAAGGAAAGAGGTGTTTTGGAGAGCTTAACTGCTGACTATAATATGGAAGTTGGCAACTCAATTATCAGAAAATATGAAGGTATTATGAACATAATCTCCAATATAATTTTAAAAGAGGCAAATATACATACTAGGGATGGACAAATTTGGTTCAATAAGGAATGTCAACAAGCAAAAAAAATCTGAATAAACAGCTGAGAATATTAAAACAAAACCCTAGCTTGAACAGTAATAGAATTATGAACAAAATGAGGAAAGACTATAGGAAGACACTCTTGAAAAATAAAGAAAGATACACTCAACATTTATGAATGGAGTTGAAGAAGGCAGTTACACAAAAAGATAAAAACTGTTGGGCTATGGTTAGTAGAGGTATGAAATATTATAATGAGGCAATTGATACCAACATAGAGCTAGACATACAGGTAAAACATTACAAAAATGATTTTTTTAAAAAGACATTGATTACGTTACAAAACTGAAAGAGGATATGGAGGCAGTGGTTTAGACTTAGTCAAAGGAAATGTTTACAATAGAAGAAATAACCAAAGCATTAGACTTCTTCTCTGCTCATAAAGCACCTGGACCCAATGGGGTCCCATAGATGTAATATGGAAAATTAAGTCCCTTTGGATTCCCTTTCTATATAGACTATTTTACTATATAATGGAGACTGGTATTATCCCTAATAGCTGGAAAAGCAATATAGATGTTCCATTGTTCAAAAAGGGGGAGAAAAATGGCCTATGCTGCTATTGCCTAATAAGCTTAATAGATTGTACCAAAAAATGTTTCATTGAGATTATAAACAGCAGAATTACCAATTGGTCATTTAAGAACCATATTATAGATGAAGCCTAGGTGGGTTTTAAAACCAAACATTCCACAATCGATCGGTGCTTCACTTTGGCGCGCTTGGTCTACAAACATAAAACAGTCAAAAAACAAAAGCTATACTGTACATTTGTGGATCTGAAAGCCACTTTAGATAAAGTAAATGGAATTAAATTGTGGAAACAGCTGGGAATACTGGGTTTGGATAAAACAATAATAAACATAATTAAAGAACTATATCATGATAACTATACATGTATAAGCTACAATACAAATTCAAATGCACTGCTTTGTAAACCATGTTTAATTTAGTCCCTGTTGTTTTGCATTGTAAATCTCTGATTTCTTGAGTTGTATTACCCCTGTATGTATTCCTATGTTCCCTTCCCCTCAGATCGCACTGAGAGACAAGCAACTTGTTGTTCAGTGTGCCTTCCTGGTGAAATATTTCAGTAAATAAATAAATAAATACAAAGGGCTACATGAGAGAGAAATTCAATACTAATATTGATCTGAAACAGGTTTGCACCATATCACTTATTCTATTTAATTTATTTTTCAATTCAGCTTTGCAGACATTATATGATACAGTTTCATTTACTAAAGATAGATGATAGAGCATGTCCCTATTTGATGTATGCAGATGATGTCACCCTTCTTTCCACAAGCTTTATAAGGATGAAAAGAATGTTAGATACATTTCAGTTAGAATGTGATAGGGCTGACTTACAAATTAACTATAGTAAACCCAAGGTTATGATATTTGGTGGGAACAACAGACTATATAAATACTTCATAAATGGGCAGAAAGTAGAAGTCATTACATAATTTTGCTACCTGGGTCTAATGATGATACAGGAGGGGACATATAGGAGGCATGTAAAAGAATTGGAGAACAAAACAGAAAGATTTCTGCCTGTAATGAGTTATTTTTCTCACAAATATGGAGGTAAATCAGTGAAACATAATGTTAAGGTCATTAATGCTAAAATAATGAACCAGTTTCTCTATGAAGGAGAAATATGGGGGGCCCAAACAAATGTAAATATCAAATCATGCCTGAATAAATTTTACAAGAAACTTACTGGATTACCTAACGGAACCCCCACAGCACTGGTACAGACAGAGTTGAGTCAGCTTCTTCTGGAATTCCAAATCAAACAAAGATTAATAAACTATTGGCTCAAAGCTTATAGAATGGAAGAAAATAGACTCCCTAGACTAAGCATAGAAGAGTTCATTAAATATCTGAGACAAAATATAATCTTCCCAAGTACCTCCGCTGTAGATAGGGTTGTGAAACCATATGGATTACTAAACTGTGTTACAGATATATTGAGGTTACCAGTGGTCAGACTAAAAGAAGAAGTAAGGAACAGGGTTAGAGACATCTTCACACAAAAGGATTTGGAAATGTGCAAATAGTGCATAATATGTAAATGGGTTGTGAAAAATAAACAAAGTCATAATATGGAATATTATCTTGCGGCAGTTAAAAATCTTAATAGCAAGAAGATAATTTTGTGATTTAGATTTAAATATTTTACTAGTCAATGGAGAATGGATTGGGTTAATAAAGGGAACAAAAAATGTATCAGTGTCTATAAAAGCAATTTAGGTACTGATGATTTAACACATGTAATCATTCATAGTCCCTTGTATGATAAATACCGCAAATCCTTTCTGGATGATATCTTGGGCACATTAGAATTGGAACGTCAGCATATGGTAATACACTTTTTGAAATCACGATTGGATCTGTGGCCTCCTTCCTAAAGATCAAAGAAAGGAGAAAATTACATTTGAATAAATGATAGGTAAAGGTCACCAAACATATGTACTGTATACAATATATGCTCACATTTGTTTATGGTATAATAATGTGCAATACATGGAATTAGAACAAAGCTATGGAACAAACTATTCTTCTTCTGACTCCATCCTTAATGCACTTTACAAGGTATGTATAACTTTATAGCTATGTTATGATACATTTCGGTTACATAATATATGGGACCGATATTTGAACTATGGATATATTGTAAAAGAACAGAATTTGCATTTAAAACATTTTGGATCATTTGTTCATAATTGCTGAATCATCCCTATTTATAATATATGAGTCAAGATTTATCTCCCCAATTTAACATATGTAAGGGGACAGGTAGGAGCTTAAAATACTTTTAGTGTCCTTTGAACTTTATTCCAAATTTGAATTAGGGATAACAGACTACAATACACTATATGAAATGTAGGTGCCCAGACCTGAATCTTACAGAGTTCTGTCTATGCTCAGGATCATCTTGAGTTTGTTAAAGTAGTTGCAAGATTTTTCCTGACCTGTCATACTATACCAAATTAGAAGTGAAGAAGCATATGAATTGTTGTCTCTGGGTATTTTTTTAACTATTTAACATTGTAGATGCACTTTATTTTATATTTTTATGATGGTATTTTGTAATGACTTTTCCAGTAGAACAAAAACATTTTGAATTGAATTGATGTCTCTCTGTGGCATAGCAAACACCACAGCTGTGTCTACTATGCCTTGTATTTCCCAGACTCAGTCTACTAAAAGGAAGACCAGTACTGATGCACATGTAACTGAAAATGATCTGGACATTATGAACCCTAGCACTAATGAAGAACATAGTGACAATAATAACAATAGCATCACCAGGACTGGCACTAAATGTTCTCCTGAACCAAAAAAGCATGTTACCAATTTATTTATATTTGTATTTAAAGATTGGTAGCAGGGAAAAGTACACTGTGCAAGGGCACATTTCCAGGTGCTACCCAGAGGAATATGGAGACAGGGAATAAACAATAATAAAGATGACTGTTACATATTAATATGATGTACAAGATAAATAGATAAATAGTAATGCTTCTTGAAAAATTCCTGCAAAGAACAAAACAGAATACAGAGTGGCAAATTGTTATGAGCAGAACTGAGACATTACAGATGAGCAATAAACTGCATTGTAGTAGTATAGGGTGAGAGCAGCAAGGCAGAAACCCACCAGGTTAAGACCCTAGTAGTAAAGGTAGGAGACTGATAGGGGGATTTAGGTGAAGGAATAAAATGAATAGAGGTTTATGAGCAGCAGCAGAAGGTTACAGGAGGTGGTATGAGCACGCGTTTTAATACTGGGAATGAGGAGATAAGGCAAATAGAAGTTGGGAGTTTGTTTCAGAGGGATGGAAGATGAAAGGAAAAGGCTTATTGGTCTGCTGAAGCATGGGCTTGGGGAAGGGTGAAAGTACAGGAAGAGCATGCACAGAGGGGGTAGGAGGAGGGGGTGGTAGGAAAGAGGAGAGGTAAGATGGAAAGGAATTGATCCAGTATTTAGAGATGAAAGTGAGGCTGTGGGCCTGTGTTTTCTGTTGAAGGGTGAGGAAAGAGAGACTGGATCAAAGGTTGCAGTGGCCAGTCAGTGGAGGGGAGTTGGAGGCATGTTGACAGAATGCATTGAAGAGCATGTCAAGCTTAGTGATGGAGGTGGCAGGAGCTTAACTGTAGATGATGCCGGCATAGTCTATAACAGGAAGAATCCATCCTGTTATTAGGTCACAATGGACTGGGAGAGGTTGGCTATCTTTGTGCCTGTACAGCAGACCCAGTTTAGGGCGAAGTTTTGAGTGCATGGCAGCAAGATAGGATAAGAAATCTAGATATGTGTCAAGCCAGACACCATGGTATTTGGAGGTAGGAACAATGTCAAGGGTGGTGCCGCTGAGTGCAGTGAAGATTGGAGGAGGTGATAGTCTGGCTAATTTTTGCATAGAGCCAAAGGTTATGGTGATTTTTTTTTGTAGGGGGGTATTCATTTTTAGGCAGTGATCTTGGAACCAAATGATCACTGCATGAAAGTCGTGTTGAAGGGAGATCTGGACATCTGATACAGAGGGGCCAGAGAGGTATATGATAGAATAATTGGCATACATGTGTATTTGGGATTTGGAACAGACAGAGGCGAGATCGTTTATGATGAGGTAAAAGAGGATGGGTCCAAGGATGGAAACCTGTGGAACTCCAGAAAATATTGTGGGAGAGGAAAGAAGAACATTACTGATTTGCATGGCCTATGTCCTATCTGTAAGACAAGAGTTAAACCAATTAACTGTAGGGACTGATAGTCCAGAAGCATGGAATTTATTTAGGAGAGGGTTAGTGATGTAATCAAAGGCTTTTGCAAGGTCAATGAAAATATTTGAAGTAAATTGTCCATGGTCTTGGGCCAAGAGGATGGAGTCTGTGAAATGTAGTAAGGAGGAAGTGGTGGAATGAGATGTTCTAAACCCTGATTGTACAGGGGAGAGTCTAATGAATGAAATGATAGTAGAGCTTTGGAAAGAACTGACAGGAGTTACTCAAAGAAGTACTGAACATTTTTCCACATGTGCCAGGACACTTCCAGCTGCTGAAGCAGCATGCAAGGAGGGGAAGGCGTCCTCCTCCAATATAACCTCAGATGCTGAGGCAGCAGATACTGTTAAAAATTGTGGTGATAGTGGTGACTGGGAATGGGATAGCCCAGGCTATGTTCCACCCAATGATGACAGCACTTCCATTTCTTCTGAATCTTGTCACAATGAGGATGGGACTAGTTTCACTGAGAGGGCTAGAGAGGATGCCACTGATGGGCATAACAGGCAAATGCAGAAGAAAAATCATCTGCTAAGAAGATGACCATGAATGGGAAAAACTCATGTGAACAAGGAAATGGCAGTACAGGGTTTCCTCCCGATCCCTTTACTGTACATGACATAGTGCTACGCACCCTAGTACAAACACAAAGGGTAAATCTTCAGTGTGGAATTTATTTTATATTGACCCTGCAGACAACTGTCATCTGTATGCAGTCTGCACAAAAAGAGTGTGTGTTGTGGTGGCAAAGTGGGACATTTTGGAACATCAGTAATGATATCATATGCAAATGCAAAACATCCAGTTGAGTGAGGCTGAGCAAGAGACAGTGTAGTTGGTGTGGGCGATAGTGGAAGTGGTGGCTGACGGTGACCACAGTGATGATAAACTTCCTCCAGTAAGTGACACTGAGTCACTGGATGTGTCTTGCAATGCTCCCAGACAAACATAGATTGTCTTCTTCTGATACCATCAAGTACTGCAAAATCCCACAAAAGTGCTCCACATAAAGAAAGGTGTGAAAAGTACAATCCACCCAAATTTAGAAATAACTCATCACTCTCGTCAACCAACATTAAAAGAAAGCGTTGCAAGGACATCAAAATTTACCCATAAGCATTCAACAGACCAGCTGTTAACTAAAGCCCATTGCAGAGCTGTTGGCCAATTGTCAGCTCCTTTTTGCTTTTGTTGCCCAGAAACGTTTCCTCAAGTTCATGAACCAGATTGAACCATAATACACCATTCCCTCTCGAACATATTTCTCAAGAAAGGCTGTTCCACAGTTGTATGACTTGGTGTGTGGTGCGGTCACTAAATAGTTCAAACTCTCTGAGGTGAAAGAGGTTCACAAAACATAGATATATGGAACAGCAACCAAACAACTGACTACATGACTGTGACAGCTCATTGGGCAAGTTTTCAGTCTGAAAGTAATAATTCCCATTTTACCATAAGTAATAGGAAGCAGGCTGCATTTTGTGTCACCACTTTTGAAGAAAACCACATAACTGTGAATATTTTGCAGAAGCTGCAAAATCAATTCCAGAAATGTCTTACTCCATATTTCTGTATTCGTTATCTCCAGGGCTCAGAATCAGATAATAAATAATGATAATAATAATAATTTTATTTATTAAGTGCAATTCAAATAGTATCAAAGTGCTGTACAATCATAACAAACTCTAAAACATTTTATAATGCTTAAAAATGTAAACGCTTAAGAATAATTCATAAAATATACTAAAACAGATCATCCAAATCACAAATCAGGGAAAGCCCACATTTAAAGATGGGTTTTTAAAGCAGTTTCAAAGCTCTCCACTGTCCGGCACTCTCGTATCCAACAAGGTAGAGAATTCCACAGGATAGGGGCAGCAAAGTCTAAAGTCCAAGCTCCAGAGGTCTTCAAACGTACCCTGGGAATCTCTAGCAATCCCTCATCGGTTGTGCAGGGTGGTTGGAGGAGGCAGTAGGGATTCAGATGCTCTTGTAGGTAATTCAGACCCAAACCATGCAGGGCTCTAAAAGTCAGCAAGCCAACTTTAAAGGTGATCCACCACTGTACTGGCAGCTAGTGCAGAGAGTGCAGCATAGGAGAAATATGGCTGGATCGGGTTGACCCAGACAATAACCTGGCCACAGTATTCTACAGTAGCTGCAAGCAGTGGATATCAACCCCAGGAAGCCCCGGGTACAGGGAGTAACAGTAGTCAAACCACATGGTCAGAAAAGCATGGACCAGGGTTGGCAAATCACCGGATGGAGCAAGATTGTTTTATCCAGGCTATGTTCCCCATAGGGATAGAATGAGGAGTTAACCACAGCTGACACCTGCAAATGAAGTACCAGCCCATCATCAAGTATCACCCCCAGATTCCACACCTGTTCAGAAGTCGACAGCTGGGAGCCCCAAAGCCAGAGCCTGGATGGCTGCCCAGCAGATAATGATGCTAGCATGGTCAAGGCTATTAAAGATGGCAACTACCATCTTAAAGCAGTAGGTAAGGCTAGGGGGGTGTTAGGGTGTATTAGTAGGGGTATCACAAGTCATAAGAGGGAGGTAATAATCCCTCTGTACAAGACATTGGTTAGGCCCCATCTGGAGTACTGCATGCAGTATTGGAGGCCACACCTTCACAAGGACATTAACCAAATTGAGGCAGTCCAGAGAAGGGCAACCAAAATGGTACAGGGACTGCATCAGAAGACAATGAGGACAGATTAACGGAGCTCAATATGTATACCCTTGAGCAAAGGAGGGAGAGAGGTGATATGATCGAGGCATTCAAACACCTTAAGGGCATAAACAAGGTGAAAGAGTCTAACATGTTTAAATATAAGAAAAATAGCAGGACAAGAGGACACAGCATGAGATTAGAGGGAGGCGATTAAGGGGAATGTGAGGAAATTCTTTTCACGAAAGGGTGGTGGATGCATGGAATGGCTTACCACAAGAAGTGGTTGCTATGAATACAGTGCAGGGCTTCAAACAGGCATGGGATAGGCATAAGGAGCAATACAAATGACTATGAATAGATAGGTCACTGACAGAGCAAAGGCCGATGGCACATTTATAAGGTAGAAAAAGAAATGGGCAGACTGGATGGGCCTTGCGGTCCTTATCTGCCGTCAACTTCTATGTTTCTATGTTATGAAAATCAAACAATGGGCAATAAAGAATTATATGGCTTTCAATACAGACAAATGTATGGTGCTGCACTTAGGTCAAAGAAATCCCATTATGGTATATACATTAAAGAACAGCACTATCAAACCATTGAATTCCAAAACAGATCTAGGAATTATTATTAATACAATCTTTAGTTGAAATAATCAATGTAGGAAAGTTACACAGGTGGGAAATCAGATTTTGTCAGCTATAAAAAGATCATTTGTAACAAGGAATGAACAATGCATTTTATGCTTATGCACATCCTATATTAGGCTCCACACAGATTATGCTGCCTCCTATTGGCCCCTTATTTACAAAAGGATAAAAATCTAATCGAAAGTATGCAAAGAAGGGTCACAAAGCTTATTCCCAGAATTAAAAACCTGTCCTATGAGAACAGATTAACATTCCTGGGATTATACGATCTGCAACTAAGAAGAAAATATGGGGATTTGTTACTACTGTTTAACATCCTAAAGGACAAACAAACTAATGGATCTATGTAATATAAAATGTGCAGATAAACCTGAAAATCTAAGATGTAAAAACAGGCAAATCTATATACCAAGAGCATTTACTAACAAAAGGAAACAATATTTTACAATTAGGGTGACTAAATTAGGGAATTCATTACCACAACAAATTGTTAAAATAACCACATTTGACAAATTTGAAAATGAACTGGACAAATTGCTCTTGGGATGACACATTTTGAAAGTTCCCCCACCAGTGTGGGGAGACTGGTCCCGGTGGACCAGTGGCCTTCTTCCACTCTTGTGATACAGAGTAATACCAAGTAATATATCTTGTTTTGGACATTATTTAAATCTTTTCATTCACAGTTTCTTAAATGGAAACAGAAATGTTGAAAACCTGTTAGGTCTTGCTAGGAAAATATATGGGCATTTCAGCCACTCTGTGAAAACTCAAAAAAATCCTGAAAGGGCTGCAGAGGTCAAACAACTTACCTTTGCATACATTAATGCAGGAAGTTCCAAGCCACTAGAATTCAACATTTTACATGTTAGAAAAGCTTCTTGAACAGAGAAAAGCTGTACATGACTACACCATGAAGAATCAAATAGGTATCTTGTTCAGTTCTAGCAGCTGGACTCTGTTGAAATCTGTGTCACCTTATTGGAGCTATTTGAGGCTACCACATGTGATGTCAGTGCAGACACTGCAACTCTGAGTCAAATTCTTCCTCAGATCAGATTTCTTCACATTTTCCATAACGACATAAAGAAAGACTTTCAATCAAAAGATGACACTACTTCTGTTATGCTGGCAGATGAGTCTCAACTTTTGATTGATCAGAAAATAAATGCCATTTTTAAGAATTATACTATGCATTGGCTACAATGCTAGATCCCCACTTCAAGTGGAACATTGAAGCCATCCTTCCTGCAGGGGAAGGCATTGAGTATTGAAGAGATCTTCTGCTAACCAAATATGACATTGCCCTACAAACGCCATCAACTAATGTATATCAAACACTGCTGAACCATTATGGTGCACCTCTGGTGCAGATGATAGCACATCTATCAATTCTTCACAGTCAGCAGTGTTATCAGTGAGGGAAAGGACAACCACAGCTACTTCTCAGGGGTTCCATGTCATAACAGTGATTGCAAAATAGTGATCACTATTATGGTGGGTGTATATCACCGAAAAGCAAATCGGTGATATACCCTCACAGGTGACCCGATATCTGGAAAAAGAAAAAATGCTTTTGCAGAAGAGCTGCACCCACCACACCCCTCACAGGGGGCTTCACCCCCCACGTCCCTTAATAAGGATTCTTAACTCTAGAGGGTGCATGTTGGGGAGGAGGCAACATCCCTGAATCAAAAAAAAAATAGGTGCAGTAGCTGCAGACAGAGGCAAAGTTTACCCTCATACATTCCCAACCCCTATACCTGCTGCACCTGAGTTGGCCACCTACACCACCACCACACCACATGGCTAGTTCGGTGGCAGCAGGCACACCAGTCTCCCAAGACCCCTTCCCTGTCCCTCCTTTTCCCCTCATTAAGCTCCCCTTCCTATCACCCTGTAGTACCCTCATGTTCATGTAGGGTGGCTATCCTTTCAGGGTAGCTGAATAGGAAAGCATTGAATATGAGTCACTCTTTTGGTGGTAGCTCATACTCAGTCACCATCCTCACTGGATACCCTTCTCAGGCATTCTATGTTCAGGGTCAGAAAGGCAAATCACTTCTGAGTCACCTGTAACATGGACAGGTATCCTGTAAAGAAAGTGTAGTAGGTTCATCTGCCAGACTGGTAACCATCTCACATAGCACAATAATCCTGGAGTACTTTGTAGACCACACTGTGACTGGTCTCAAGGAAGATCCATTACTCTATTGGAAACAAAAGAAAATAATATGACCAGATCTAGCAAATCTTGTAATAATGTACTTCAGTTGTCCACCTTCAAACATGAGCGGCACTGGTGGAAATCCATCCTAGTGGCTGACCACATTAGCTTGGTTGAGCACTATCAGACCTACCAATCAGTAATCTCCTATAAGAAGGCAGAAATCCTGTCTGGGGAGATTGCAGCCACTCAGAACCAACCAGCTCAGCTCTTCTGAACTGTTGGGAGATTATGCAGCCCAACCTGTCTGCAGGTCCAAAGACCTATTTTGCAAGTGAGGTGTGAAGAACTTGCTCAGTTCTTTGTGGATAAGGTGGCCGACATCAGGTCGGAGATTTTCTCGACTCACTCTATGGGCGCTGCTGATGATCGGTGTCTGGTCACATCACCTCAAGCTTCCTGGAGTACCTTTGTCCTGCCCAAACTTGTGGATGTCATGCAGATTGTCCAGGGTATGTGCCCTATATGCTGTAGTTTGGATCCAGGCCCAACTTCTCTGATTATGGGTTGTTGGGATGTAATCGGCCCGATCTTGGAGCAGATTGTCTAGTGCTCCCTTTAATTTGGTGAGCTTCCAAGCACCCTGAAGAGGCGGTGATAACCCCCCTCATGAAGAAAATTCTTTGGACTTGGATTCTCTGGTCTACTACAGACCAATCTCAAACCTTCCCTTTATAGGGAAAGTGACTGAGAAAGTAGTAGTGGTACAGATGGATGACCACCTGACCATTCATAACATCTATGAACCTCTCCAGTGCAGTTTCCGAAAGAGGCACAGTACTGAGATGGTGCTGGTTCGGGTGCTCAGTGATCTCCTGATGGTGAGAGATTGGAGAAGCTGCTCCATCTTGGTGCTCCAGGAACTCTCTTCAGCCTTTGACACTGTAGACCATGGGTTATTGCTTGGACATCTGAAGTCCATCTGTGGACTAACAGGTAAGGTCCTCAGGTGGTTTACATTCTTCCTCACTGGCAGGAGCCAGAGTGTGGTGTCTGGGATTTTTTCCTCTAACCCTTTCTCCCTGCCATGTGGGGTACCTCAGGGTTCAGTGCTGTCCCCCATGTTGTTTGCAGTGAATATGCTTCCCCTCGGAGACATTGTAAGATGGTATGGGCTGAGGTTTCACTGCTATGCTGATGATACCCTGCTCTACTTTACTTTTGCTCCTGACCAGAATAGAACTGTCTTAGTATTTAATACCTGCCCTGCTGAAATCCAGGACTGGATGAATTTGAGTTGGTTAAAGTTGAATGCCGGAAAGACAGAGGTGATGGTATTGGATCCAGGTCACCAGATAGAGGGGTTGTGGGTTGATCAGCACTCTGAACTTTTTCTTGGGGGCTCTCAGATCCTATCCTCTGAATGGGTGAGAAACCTGTGGGGTAGTGCTTGATGACAGGCTAACCCTATGAGCTTAGGTGTCGGCTGTCGTAAAGACTTCCTTTTATCATTTTAGGAATATCTCCAGGATTAAGTACCTGGTTCCATCCAGGGACCTGCCTACATTGGTCCATGCTTTCATGACCTCATGCCTTCATTATTGCAATTCCCTGTACTTAGGGCTTTCTGGGGTTGAAATCCGTCACCTGCAACTTGTGCAGAACGCTGCAGCATGTTTGTTGACGAGGGCCTCTCAAGCTTCCCATGTTACTGCTGTGCAGCGCGATCTGCACTACCTGCTGATTAGGTGGTGGATCACCTTTAAAGTTGGTCTTCTGACTTATAAAGCCCTACATGGATTGGGCCTGACTACTTGAAAGAGCTTCTAGTGCCTTACTGCCGAATGTGACAGTTGTGTTTGGCTGACGAGGGGTTGCTGGAGATTCCAAGGGTGTCTCTGAAATCTTCTGGGGCTCAAGCATTTATGCATGTAGCCCTGACCCTTTGGAATTCTCTACCCCATCAGCTTCAGGAGTGCATGACTGTGGAGGGGTTTAAGCAGGAGCTGAAAACCTTTCTATGGTGCCACGCTTTTGGTGGCACCGAATAATCTGGATCTTTTATTATTTATCTTATTATTATGTCTACTGTTCTCATCATGATTGTTCTTATCTTTTTGTAAAGTGCCTCGATGGTCTTAAAGGTGCTTTTGCAAAATAAAATGTATTATTATTACTATATATTCAGAATGCATATTTAGTGCAGCTGGAGAAATATTCACTGACCACAGAAGACTGCAAAGTCCTGCAAATGTGGAACAGCTAACATTTTCGAAACAAATGCTGACAATTTCCCAAGTGTTTGTCACAAACACTGATTTATGTGAGTCTGACCCTGAAAAGGAACAACAGCATGCAAACTGTGATAATGAATATGGTGACTAAGTTGTGTACAAAACCAGTGGAACCATCATCACTGCCACCATGCCAGCCATATTGTGCCACACTAGTACTACTTTTAGTTTTCTTTTGTAGCTTTCTTTTGCCAGTCATCAGTTTATGTTATGTAAGTCTGATTGATGCCTACTACGGGTATCATTTTTAAAAACAGCAGTAGGCTCAATCACAGCAGCTGTGCCTCTCATAACTACTTTAGAAATGCCTGCCATGGATATCATTTTTGGATAAAGCAGCAGGCTCCTTAAGAGAGCCTGGGCATCTCATACCTGCCTAAGCAATGCCCGCCATGGGTATCATTTTTGGAAACAGCAGCAGGCTCATGCAGAGCAGCTGTGTCTCTCATGCCAGCTTCAGCAATGCCCACCATGGGTATAATTTTTGGAAAAAGCAGCAGGCCCACTCACAGCAGTTGCACCTTTCATACCTACCTCAGAAATGCCAGCCATGGGTATACATTTTGGAGACAGCTGCAGGGTCACTCAGAACAGCTGTGCCTCATGTAACCTCTTCAGCAATGCCTGCCATGTGTATATTTTTTTGGAAACAGCAGTAGGCACACTAAGAGAGCTTATGCCTCTTGTACCTGCCTCAGCAATGCCCTATGGGTATAACTGATCAAGGCACCTAACAGGCAGTGTAGTAGTCTCCAAAAAACAGTATTTACATAATTTTTGTTATGGTCAGGGTTGCGTTATTAGGCAGTAGAATGAGTCTGGTAGTGACTACCCAACCCGAACTGACAACTCAGTTTTCATCCAGGTTTTTTTGGGGGTACTTTTGGGGTACCAGTGGGTTGCCTAGGTGGTCGGGTATTATTGTACCCACCCACCCCTAGTATTAAATACAGGAAAAAATTTAGGCATTAATGTAAAAAGAACATATGCAGTTCTCAGAAACCACACAAGCTGCCATCACAAAATTTTCCTCATATTTAGACCATGCCTCCTAGACAATGCAAGCCAGATTTGATGCTATTGTGTTAAATGCCATCAAAGCTATTAAGGTCCCAAGTTAGGGATTTAACACAGAAATTCTCGGTCAGCCCTAACTATACCAATGCTACCATTTACCATTGCAGTATAATACAGATATATATCTATATATCTATATATATATATATATATATATTTGCAAAAATCTACATTAAAGCAGACATTAGGCTTGGGGAATGCAAAGCGCACAAAGTAGGGAAATGAAAAAAAACATGAAGTGGTGTGAAAAAATGGATATTTTGAAAATTTGGGGCCAAGATATTGAAAACTGCCAAAGTTATAGGCTGCATAGCAAAATTTCAATGTATGCACATAACTTGGTCATTTTTACATATTTTCATCCAGATTTTCAACATGGCCTTTTTGGGGTCCCATCTCATGAACAATAATGGTGGAATTATTTAAATCAGGCCCAAAAGGTGATTTCATGCAGTGACTGTGAAATCTCCGTCTGAGCCAGGTTACCATCATTTCACCAGTAGTGTTCATGAGGGGGAATCTCAAAAACTCCATGTTGAAAATTTGGTGAAAAAATATGTAAAAATGACCAAGTTATGAAGATAAGTTCAAAACACAATGAAATACATTATACAACATTTGTATTCTTAAGTTCCAGGTTCAGCATTGAATGGAGAAGACATGTCTCTGGTCCAGAGAGGATTACAGCGTTGGACCTCAGCTGAGTAAGAATAGGGTAAGGGTGTGCATGTGTGGGGTTGTGGGTACTGAGTGGGAGGGTTGGGATTAGGGTTTGGGAATGTGGCAGAAAATGAGGGACTGTTTTCCTTATTTCAGGGTTCCAACAAATAAAAAGACATCATGGGACGGTTTTCCTTATTATAGGAAGAAACAGTCCAGGCTAACACTACTTCTGATACTGGGGATTGGGCACCCTAGTGTCTGCAATTTCACCTAACCGAGTTTGTGTGGGAAGCCATACAGAAGGGAGGGGGAATGAATTGACACCGGGGTTAGTCACCCCCCAGATTTATTAAGGTGTAAAAATTGGGGTTAAACATTAAAATGCTTACTCAACCCTATTATCCAGGTGCCACCATGCCGGTGTAATACAGGTGCATTCACAGCTGTATATTATGGCTGAGTAAGCACTTTAATGTTAAACCCTGATATTTGAACCTTATTAACTTTGCTCCTATTTAATCAATCGATTTAAAATTTTGAATGCCTACAGTTGGTGTGAGGATCTCAGGATCCTGAATATTTTATGGCAATCAGTTCACTGGGGCAAAGTTACAGAGGGGAGACCCCCCCCAAATCACCAAAATTAAAGCCTTTATTTTTTGCTCATGTATAACTAAATATGTAAAAGGATTTCAAGCCTGAAACTTGTAGGTTTGATAGAGTTTGTTCCAAGGTATGTGCTTTTGTACTTTTGTGGTCCCTAAAATTAATTAAAACTGTGCACATGGTCTGTTTAAAAACTAAACATTCTAAGGATATCTGAACTTTTATGACCACATGTATTTTGAGATCATGTGAGGTTGTTACATGTAGCTAAATCAATTTCTTATTGTATAAAGTGATTTGTCTATGTCACTGTATCTATTGTATAAACTGATTCATCTGTGTCACTATCCCTAATGCATGTAACTTACAAATTGTTATTGCATGCATCTTGTCCTGCTATGATTCCCTGTAATTAAATCTGGGTCATCCCTGAAAAAGGGACTCCTGCAGTCTCAGTGGGTCTACCTGGTCAACAAAAATAAATCAATCAATTAATCAATCAATCAATAAAATAAATTTGACATCCAAACTTATCTCTAGCCCTACATGCATCTCTTCCAACTGGGAGCGCCAATCTCTCCTGGACTGGATGGCTTCAAATAGAGCAAATAAAATAATTGTTGCAGGGACCGTTTCGGATTCTATTAGTGATCACCTTCCTAAGTTCTGTATCTGGAATGGCCACTGCCTTAACCCCCCCCCCAAGAATCATTCAATTTCAGGATTTTGCCAAACTAAACTGAACTGTGCTTCTCGAGGATATTAATAATATAGACTGGTCTCCAATCTATCACACTGATGACGTAAACACAGCACTTGAATACCTGATGTCTCAGATTATGGCCCTTCAGGATCTGCACATCCCTCTGAAAAAAAGGTGTCTCAGGGGATCCCCTAATAAATGGCTAAAAAAAGACCTCCTTTGAGCCATGATAAAAAGAGACAAGGCCTGGACCTTGGCAAAGAAGTCCCAACAATCAGAAAACTGGGTTAACTATAAACATCTGAGAAATGCCTGCAAAAAAGATATTCGGAAGGCAAAAAGGAGCTACTGCCTTAAGCTTCTCCAGTCTTCAGTGGGTGATACCAGGAGTTTTTGGAACTACATCAAAAATTTAATTGGGCAAAGCCCCAAGACTGCCATTACCGACATGACACTGAATGGCGCAAACTGTAATAAGTTAACTTCTATTGCTAATGCTCTTAATGCACAATTCTCTGATCTCTCCGAATACACTGAGAAATTCAAATAACCTCTTTCACCTCCTCCTGAGGTTCAACTTTCGCATGAAACCCCTTTTTCGTCTCATATTAGTCTCCTCCACCGAAGTGCTGCATCTCCTCAAATCAGTATCCACCTATGGATCTGCTGGCCCGGATGGGCTACTACCAAGCTTCTTGAAGCAGGCAGCCCCTGCCCTTGCTGTTCCTATTGCAAGAATCTTTAATCTTTCCATAATAACCCAAACAGTACCAACATTGTGGAAAACCACTCGCACTGTCCCTGTTCACAAAAAAGGGGATATCAAAAATATGTCAAACTATAGACCGATTGCCATTCTCTCTACCATAAATAAAATTCTTGAGAAGGCCATCGCTACTCAGGTCACAAATTACCTGCACCTTAACAACCTTATATCCCCTACCCCAGCACAGATTCCAAACAGGACACAGCACCACAACTGCTCTACTTCAGCTGACAAATGCAGTCCTTACAGCAATGGATAAGAGCCTGCTCACTGGGGCCATATTTATTGATCTCACAAAGGCATTTGACCTTGTGAATCACTCTCTGCTGCTTACCAAACTGTCCCACCTTGACCTGTCGACCATCTCCTGGTTCGATAGCTACCTCTCAGGGAGATTGTAAGTTGTCCAAATTGAATCCACCGTCTCAAATATTTCCCCTACCTCTGTTGGAGTCCCCCAAGGATCTATTCTTGGCCCACTACTTGTCTCCCTTTTCATTAACAACTTGCCCTCCCTTCCCTGCTCCTCCTCTTTAATCCTTTATGCTGATGACATGGTGCTTCTCTCCAGTGGTAAAGATCCCTTATCAGTAACAGCACATCTTCAAGCAGACTTCAAATGCTTGCAGGAGTGGTTACTACAGAACAGGCTCCTAATGAATGCTAAGAAAACTGTAACTATGCTTTTTGGCCCCCCATCAAGAATCAGATCTCTTACTCCAGACTTATTGATACATTCTCTAGATGACTTCCCTCTTGAATTTGTTATCTCCTTCAGGTATCTAGGAGTCACTCTCGACCCATCTCTTGACTTTAACTTCCACATTGAGGCTACATGTAAGGCAGTTTACTCAAAACTTGGTCTTGCCTTTAAAATTAGGTCCTCCCTCAATGATGCTGCCCGGCTTGCTATTGCACAAGAATTTCTCCTCCCTGCTCTAACATATTGCTCTCAGGTTTACCTTAAAGCTAGCAAAGGAGTGCTCCAGAAATGGATCACCTGCTATAACAGTTTATGCAGATTTGCTCTTTCCGCTCACAGACTTACCCATCATTGCCTGCTCTACTCGAAACTAAATTGGCTCTCCCCAGACTCACTCAGACACTATTCTGCAGGCTGTACAATTGATAATATGATCAGAATGGGTTCCCCTAAATACCTTGCCGAACTATTAACTCAGCCCTCCCAAGCATACCTCCTAAGGGCATCTGCTCAAACCCAACTTGAAATTCCCAGATATCTCACACAAAAAGGAGAGCAATCCTTTGCCATATCTTCCCCTCACTCCTGGAACTCCATCCCCTCCCACATCAAACTCTCCAAATCCCACAAGGCCTTTAAACTGAGTCTTTGGGCACACCTATTAGAATCTGACTGCTGCTCTTGTGCTGTAACTTGAGCCTCTCTCCTAGCATTTTCTCCTCCCTATGGCACTTACTGATTTCCTACTGGACTCCAAAATCTGAAAGTTTCCCACATCCCTCAGAAGTCCTATTGTTATAATGCTACTTCATTTAAGTTTTGTTTGCTGTTTATCATTTCAATTTAGTCATTGATGTATCATCAGATGAAAATAATCAATGTAATGTTATCTGTTTCTCTTTGTCATCACTGATAATGACTGTACCTGGCTGTATACTGTTCAAATGTTTGTTCTCACCTCATGCTGCATCATGAAATACTCTTTAAAGTTGACTCTGGTCTCTGCTGTCTGTACTCTTCCCTGGTCGTGCCTGTATATAGGCAACATTGTTGTCTAGTGTACTTACCCGGTAAATAAAAACCAAATAAATAAATCATATTTCTTTGACCTGTGTTTCTTCAGTGGGGGCAGGGCTATGAATCAGTGTATAACCCTGCCCCCACTAAACAAAGCTGTGTGGGGATTAGCTGTATAGGGCCTTTTGGCTGGCATTAGCCACATCCACTGCCTCTGAAATGTAAATCAGACACTGGGGTGCCCAATCCCCAGGACCAGCAAAACAATCTCAATTTCCAACACCGGGGTTCCCACCCTCAGTGCTGATTTTCTTTCCTCCTTCATTTTCTTTTCTTTTTTTTTCCTAACTCTGGGATGCCCAACCCTCAGGACCAGTTAAGTACCCCCATCCACCTGCTCAGGATGCTTAAACCGGGGTTCCCAATCCCTGATGCCAGTTTCACAACCCCCCTGCCAAAAGTGTACAACAACAGGGTGCCCCCTTGTGCCGATATCTGTAAATGTGAATATCATCTTCATAGTCTTTTCTTTTAGTTTAAACCTAAAACAAAAAAAAGCATCCTAAGTGGTCTTATGTTGTAACCTAAAATAAAGAAAAAACATCCATTGTTGTCTTTTGTGCCACTGTCCCCACTCTCACAACCACCACCACACCTCAAACCCCCACTCAGCACCTAACAACCCTCATCCCCCCACCCATCACTCACTTAAATTTGGTCCAACCCCATAATCCTTTCTGGATTGGAGACATCCCAGATCAGGAATTGAGGAAATCAGGTAAATGCAATTAATATATTTCCATGCTTTTTGAACATCATAACTTGGTCATTTTTAAATACCCCCATTTTCAACATGGCTTTTTTGAGACACCACCTCATGAACAAGATAGTTGAAAATGTTCAAATCTAGACTGAAAGGTGATTTTGCAGCCACTCCATGTCTCTGAGTTGACCAGTTGACTCTGGTCTCCCCTGTCTATACTCTCCAAGTTATGATGTTATATTTTTCCCCAAATTTTCAACATAGTCTACATATGAAGCCACCTCATGAACCCAATAGGTGAAATTTTCAAATCCTAACTGAAACATCATTTTGCACCACAGGTGCAAAAAAAATGGCCAGGACTGGAAAATTACACCTGTATGGTTCATGAGGTGGTGTGAAAAAATGTCTATACAGAATATAAAATTTGGGGTCAAAATATCGAAAATTACCAAAGTTATGAGTGGGCATTGACAAATTTCAATATACTGTCATTGCTTTCTTGATTTTTTAATATTGTGCTCCATATTTTCAACATATTCATTTATAACCCCCCCTCCCATGAACCCAGTAGATAAAAATGTTCAAATCCTGACCAAATGGTGATTTACCATTTGGCCAGGATTGAGCATTTTATCTCTACTGGAGATTCATGGGAGAAGGAGATATAAGAAATGAATATGTTAATATGAGCATAATAATAAAAAATCAAAGCTTAATGACAGTATATTGAAATTTGTCAATGCTCACTCATAACTTTGGTAATTTTCGATATTTTGACCTCAAATTTTATATACTGTATAGACATTTTTCACACCACTCATGAACCTTACAGGTGTAATTTTCCAGTCCCATATTTTTTTTTTTTTTTGCACTTGTGGTGCAAAATGATGTTTCAGTTAGGATTTGAAAATTACTATTGGGTCATGAGTGGATTCATAGTTATGAACATATTTGGGAAACATAAAATCAACAAAGGTATGAAGGTACTTTGAAACTCTTCAGTGCTCACTCATAACTTTGATAATTTTTAGTATGTTGACCCCAAATTTTCAACACAGCAATTTTTTTGTATCTCCTCATGAACATGACAAATGTCATTTTTTATATCCTGGACAAAATGTGTTTTTCACAATGGTGGCAAGAAATAACATTTCGGACAGTATCTTATAAAATATGCTTGTCATGTTCAGAAGAGGAGGTCATAGAAAATATGGAGTCAAAATATCACAAAAAAATTAAGTTAATGTTGTTTGCAGGGATGGCTGTTGACCCAATGGGGACTATGTTGCCTTCCTGTCCCAGTGACCAGAGTTTGGGTGCAAGCTCAGTGAGCCGGCTGAATGGTAAGACACTGAGCTTGCACCCAAACTCTGGTCACTGGGACAGGATATTTTGACTCCATATTTTCTATGACCTCCCCTTCTGAACATGACAAGCACTGGCCCAAGCCTGGAGAGGGAAAGAGCAGTGTTCTGGTCATTTCACTCAGATTCTGGAGCCAAAGAACCAGGTGTAAATGAAGATAAAACTACATTGTCAGAAAAAGAAAGGAAATTCTTTGCAAACAAATCCTTAATGCATAAATTACAGTTGAAGAATCCAAACTGCACAAAGTAAGGAAATGAAAAGATATTAGGGTTTTGGGTTTCCAGAGTCTTGACTAGTCAGTGATGGATTGTTCCTTGTGGTTGGCAACCCTAATGTCCCCCCCTCAGCAAACAAGGTCAGATGTAATTTCTTTTCATCACAAAAGCTATGACTGATTTTGTTGGTTTTCTGAGGCAGTCTACCTTATTTCACATATAGCCTGCTCGTTATTTCTTGTCAGGGCCCCTTAAGCCACAACAACAGTATCTCTCATCTGATTAACAGGGTATTCCTCTAGCCCACAATACCACAACATCTAGTCCACAAGCATGGTACTCTTCAAACCGAGTAACTGATTCCAGGACTGTGCTCATGGAGTAATACATTATGAACACTTGGTCTTTATCAGTTTATCATGATTCATTCTGTCAATCAGTGAACTATGCACAACCAGTGCAAAATGTGCTGCAGATGTGTTTTGCAAGGTGTCCTGCAAAATTTCTTGCCTCGAAATGGAATGGTGGTGATCTGAAGTATCTGTAGTATCCCAGCCAGTTAACATCAACTTTTAACATGCAGAACTGATTGCTAATGAACATGCTTTACCCACATTGTATTTTCTATAGACACTCAGATATTCTGGACTATGCCTGAGAGAAGTTATCTTATTATTTTGGTCTAGTTGTTATTCAAGGTTGTTGCACCAGGCTGTTGTAATATCTGGCACTACATTGTGACTGCGTTTTGTCTGTACCAACATAACTTGCCAGGTGTGTCTGAGGATGACATGCTGCTAAATGGATGATGAGAATGCAACCAGTGTTTTTATTTATTTATTTAGTTAGGTTAATCAGTTGTTTTTTAACCAGGCTGATTTATTGGACAGCATTGCCCATTTACAATAATAACCTGGATGCTGAACAGCCTTAAATAACAATCTTTACAGACAATTAAAACACAATTTATATAACAGCTGGATTTCTTTTAGACAAATAGCACATTAAAAACAATCATAGCATTAGACAGAAAAAGATGCAGTCATAAAAGATACATAAAATTGATCTAAAACTTGGCACAATGTATAGAAATTGGCAAAGAATTCCAACATTCTACTGATTGGATGAAGGATATATTGTGGGTATGTTCTACTCTAAGAGCATCTCATTTTCTTCCTTACTGCAAGAATCAGGCACTCTGCTGAGTCAGTGAGAAGGCCAGGTCATCGTGAAGCTGTAATTGTATTGTACATGAAACAGTAAATGCCACATACTGTCCCCTGACACATCAGCCCTCCAACATTCACTGTAAGATGGAAGGGATTCCTTTGTGTATGCAAACACCATGGCCTTGGAGTACCCTTGCCTAACTCATGGGGGTCCAGGGTTACATACTGTATCAATTTTTATAAAGCAGTTCTATTTCATTAAAAGCAATAGATTGCCTACTGGAACCAATATATATTATCTTAAACCAGTGCATTTTAACTCAAACAGTATGTGTGAACCTATTCCAATGTATTTATATTTAAACCAATATGCAGCTAGTTGGTAGTTGTATACAAATGCATACATTTTCACTCAAGCGAGTCAAGCCAGTTATGTTAAATCTGAACCAACAGATTTTAATCTAAACAAATACAAAATAAACCAATATAGTTATGTGGCATTATTGGACTTGTTTCCTGTGTGGCATATCATAGTCCCTTGTACTTCATTTGTGCAGCTAAGATTTAGCAGAATGTTTGCTGAATGTGACATTCAAGAAGAAGTGATGATTACAAGATGCAATTCTTTGCTCATTCTGTTAACTTATAAAAACAATTTTATAAAATTTGGGGCTGGCAATTAAGCCGAGAGGTTAAAGTAATAAGCTATGAATGAGCTTGGTACACCTAGCAGGCCTGGGTTTAATTCACACAATCTCCATCTACTACTGTGCTACTCTAAGCAAGTCACTTAACTTCCCAAGTACTCTCAGATCACCCCTGAAAACAGGCACTTGTGTCTAGTGAGCTTTTTCTGGTTACCGAAGAATAGAGAATGAAATAATCATGTCTGTACAGTACTACTGGACAGTAGCTCTTTGTCATACACACGTTATTTGTTAAATGTATGTGCAAGAAATTATAGATACACCCCAATAAGTAAAATCAAATCTTCCACTAGAGAGAATGCTGTAGCTGTTGTCATGATGACATATTCTAATTAAAAAAAAAAGCTGCAATACAGTGTATGACAATTGCCACTGTACATACTTGAGATCCATAGAAACTGTTGGCAGATAATGAGCCAGCCTTCCATCCAGTCTGCCCATTACCTGCCTGACTCTGAAACTTGCCTAATGTGAGACAACATTTACTGAGTTAATTTCTCCAATGGCATACCAGTACCCCCCACTCCATGCCGTCTTTATTCCCCCTTCACCATAGACCTAACTACCCTTTTGTGTGTGTCCCTTCCATGTTAGAATCACAGTACTGACATGGTTTCAACCACTTCTTTGAGTAAGCTATTCCATTTCATGTATCACTGCTCCATAAACAAGCATTTGTCAATGCCGAATGTTGGCTTGCTGGCATTGGCATTGGTAGTGCAGGAGTTAGACAGATGCATCATAGGAATGGCAGTGAAGTATTGAACTGATGCCAACCCACCCCCACCCTGCAGAGAGTGACAAACATTAGGGTGTTCCTTTGGGTGATTGGTAGTGCAGTGTGGGAAAACATGTCGGGTAGGATGGTGAGAAATGACAGCTGTACAGTTCATAAGGAGGTGTAAAAAAAACGCCAGTGTTGAAAATGTGGCATGTAAAGATACCAAATTTGCGAAGCTACTAGGGTGTGTGGGAAATATGCAATGCACGGTTACAACACTGCCATTTTATGGGTGTTCGGCACCAAATTTTCAACATAGGCATTTTAGCACCTCTGCTCATGTACAGTATCACAGTTATTTACTCAAAGTGTCCCAAGAAGTGATTTCGCATAGCGACCACACTATTCTGCACTGGAAAGTGCGAAAACACATTTTGGGCAGGATATGTCAAATGGTGGCTGTACTGTTCATCAAGAGGTGTGGAAAAATGGCAATGGTGAAAATCCAGACTGAAAATATCACAAATGCACGACGGTACGAGCGTGTGTGCAATCTGCCAACGCACACTCGTAACACAGTTATTTTATGGAGTATCATCACCAAATTTTCAACATAGGCATTTTAGGTCCTCTGCTCATGAACTGTGTCACTGTCATTTTCATAATCTGGCCCAAACACTGATTTCCCATAGCGACTGCGCTATTGTGCGCCAGAAGTGCGGAAACACATTTTGGGCAGGATGTGGAAAATGACAGCTGTACTGTTCACAAGGAGGTGTACAAAAATGACAATGCTGAAAATACGGCAGTAAAATATTGTGAATGCGTGAAGTTACGAGGCTGCATAGCAACTGTGCAATGCACGCTCGTAAAACAGGCATTTGTTGGATTTTTTCCACCAAATTTGGAATTTAGGCTTTTTAAGAGGGCACCTCATGAACACTGCCACTGTCATTTCATTAATAGGCCCAAAAAGGTGATTTCGCACAGTGACTGCGAAATCACCTTTCAAGGCTGATTAACGCCATGACAATGAAAGAATTCATGAGGAGGAGTCCCAAAAACCCCATGTTGAAAATTTGGTGCAAAAATTCCAAGAAATGCCTGAGATATGCAACAAAGTTGAAAAAACCCTATTCACTCCATTATACAGCTTACTGGCATTTCCTCAGTTTGTGGTCGGCTTTGAAGAGTGCAGACGTGTTTCTGTCCACTGAAGATCATCGCGCCAGACTCGGAGGTAAGTATGGGTGGGGAGTGAGGGAGGCAGGGTGCGCAGTGGGTGGGTGCGGTTGGGGGAGGGGCATTGAGACTACGAGGGCCGGTTTTAGTTTTACAGGGAAAAAAAAGAAAACCATCGTGGGACAGTTTTCCTATTGCAGGGCATTTGGCATGCTGGGGTGGGCTCCCAGCATGCCACCCAACTGTATTTTTGGGAGAGTGTGTGTCAGTAGCCGATGGGGGATTGGGCACCCTCATCGGCTCACAACAGGGGACAAATAATGCAGGCGGGATTGGGCACCCCGTCAGCAAAGACAGCGGTGGGAGCGCGGAGCCCAGGGATTGGGCACCCCCTTGACATTGAACAATGGGGAGAGATGCCGACGGGAGTGGGCTCCCCATCGGCCATAAACACAGTGGGGGTGCCAGCCGAGGGGATTGAGCACCCTCGGCATTCCAGATTGGGGTGGCCGACGGGGAGTGGGCTCCCCGCGGCACAGTAAAACAGCGGGGTTACCAACAGGGGATCGGGTCAGCCGTAAGCTGCTCTCGGCCGACCATGCTGGTAATGGCGGCAAGCATGCAAGCAAAGGGTCTGCTGTGTATGATGAGCTTTGCTTGGACTGCAGCGGACCTTTGCTTAGATGTGCTCGCACCATTATGCATGCATGGCGTGGCGCCAGCATGCAGGCTGATTGGGGAATGAGGGACGCACCTACTGATGCATGCCCTGCATTCGCCCAACAGCAGCTGCACCCCCAAATCTGCACTCTCCCTATATGTTGGCTTGCGCCTTCGGCAAGCAAACATAAAAAGGACTTACTCACATCCCTCTTAAATCCCCCGCCCAATTAACTTCCATCTGTGCCCCCTGATTATCATGCTTTTGTACCATGTGAATAGATAATTGCAGTTTCCTTAGTTTATTCTCCTCAGAAACTTGTAAGTTTGTACCATCGCCTCCCTCTCCCCCTATTTCTCTCTCTCTTCTAGCCTCCAGAGAATATATGTCAAGACACTGCAGCCTCTCCTCATATGTCTTCCTGTGCTGCCCCTGGAACCTTTTTTGTAGCCTTTCTCTGGACCATCTCCAAGTGGTCCCAGTCTTTCATCAGGCTGGGACTCCAGAACTGCATAGAGTACCCCAGGTGTGGCCTCATCAATTATCTGTACCAGGGTAGTATCATCCCCTTCCTTCTGCTAGTGAAAACCCCTAACTATGCACCCCAGCATCATAATTGCCTTCCCATATGCCTTATTCTAAAGTGCCATATCCCTTATTGTCTTGTGCTGTACACTTGAGGTAGACTTAAGATTGATAGACAGGGTTGAAAAGAAATTTCCATGCAACATTTTGGATACTTGTATTTCAGCACTCTCTTAACATATACAGTAAATGTGAAATTTAGAAGGTACTCATCCTGGAACAGGATCTCAGGACATACAAAGTTATGTGGAAATTTGATTCTGTGGTTTTAGTGCTGCAAAGTAGCAAAAGAAAATAAAAATATAAAAAAAGGGGCTTTCTGTTCCACTCTTTAATTGCTAAATGTATCTGGGAGTTGAGACATGACACTTGCAGGTTTGTTAGATACCTCGCTAATTGAAATGAAGATGGCATAAATAAAAAAAAATCTACGTATGCGCAGCAAAAAAAATAAAATAAATCAGCCCGCTATCAGATAAGGCCAAATAACATATCACTCTGTAGCAGACTTGTGCACATCAAAAGCTGCATTTTGCAGCACTCTGAAAACTCAGGAAGTAACAATGTATTCACACCTGTGAACATGAAGTTACTTCCTGGTTTGGGGTCCTGTTTAAAAAGAAAAATTGAAAATTATACGGCCAATTCCTGGTAGCTTGTTCTGCCCCAGCTGCAAATTGATGATGTCTGGCCATTAGGATCTCATCCTCTGTGGTTGCTTCTGGCATAACTCCCTGATTGATGATGTCTAGGCATTGGGAGCTCATCCCTGGTGGTAGCTTTTGCCACAACCCTGATTGGTGATGTGCAGCCACTGATTTCTTTCTGTTACAACCACCTCCCCCCCCCCAGCTTGGAATGATGATATCTGGTAACCAGGAATCCATTCCTTTTGGCCATTTGTGCCACAGTTCACTGATTGAGTTTATGCTGCCACTTTGAGCTAATTCCCAGTGGCCACTTCTTCTGTGCTATCCCTAGGATTTCTGATGTTTGACCATTGGAAGCCCATCCCCAGTGGTCACTTCTACCCCAATCCCATGATTCCTAATTTCAGACCACTAGGAGCCAATTCCCAGGTGTGATGTCAGCCCCAATCCCAAGATTCTTGATGTGTGAACACTGGAAGCCCGTTCCCAGTTACTACTTCTGCCCCAGGTCCAGGATTTCTGATGTTTGACCACTGGGGGCCCATCACCCATTGTCACTTCTTCCCCAACCCCAGGATTTGGTCTCATTTTCTCCTTCATGCATTAAGTAAGTAACATTCTTGAAGTTTGCCCACTGGAAACCCATTGCAGTGGCAACTTCTGCCCTAACAGTAGGATTACTGACATTTGACCACTAGAAGCCATACCCAATGGCTACTTCTTCCCCAACACCAGGATTCCTGATTTCAGACTACTGGGAGCCCATCCCCAGTGGCCACTTCTGCCCCGTCAGGAGATTCTTGATGTTTGCCCACTGGAGGCCCATTGCAGTGGCAACTTCTGCCCTAACCCTAGGATTACTGATGTTTGACCACTGGAAGCCATACCCAATGGCCACTTCTGCTCTAGTCCTGGGATTTCTGATGTTTACCACTTGCAGCCCATCCTTAGTCACAACCTTTGCCCCAGCCCCAGGATTCTTGATGTTTTACTACTGAGAGCCCTCTTCAGTTGCAGCTTTTACTCAAATCCCAGGATTCTTGATGTTCAGCCACTGGGTGCACATCCACATCGGCAGCATCTTGCCCAACCAGGATTCCTGATTTTCAGTCACTAGGAGCCCATCCTCATTCACAACTTCTGTCCCAACTCCAATATATAGATATGTTGCTGTTGAAGGAAATATGAGCTACTATAACATGTACTAAAGGAGCTGTACTTGGGCTTCAGTCTCATTTGCTCCTTCATGTATTAAGTAAGTAACATTCTTGATGTTTGACCAGTGGGGGCCCTTCCCAAGTCACAACTTCTGTTCCAACCCCAGGATTCATGATGTCAGACCACTGAGAACTCATCCGCAGTGGCCACCTCTGCCCCATTTCCAAGATTCTTAATGGTTGATCACTGAGAGCCCATCTCCTAATGGCATGTTTCTCACTTACCACCTATGAAGACAGTGGCACTGGAAACCCAACCCTGGTGCTGCCGAAGATCCTCAGACAAGCCCCCCAGATGGTGGCTAGCACAAACCCTCCACTCACGTCCTTGGCTAGCCAATCTCTGACTAAATTGTAGCCCCAATTTAAGAAATACACATATGTATTTCATAAATCCAAGTCTTCGAAAAATATAAATAAAGAAAAAGATGATGACAAACAAGGAGGCTGCTAGACCTGGGCCTTGGGGGCTTGAGGTTTGGACCTTTTCATATGGACCCCAAAATGCTCCTTAATAAAACTGCTGCAATGAATCCTTTCACAAAAATATATATGGCCTACCCTAAGCCTTTGAGGTCTTGGCCTCAGCACCTTATATCACCATAACAACTCTTCTGAGTCTGTCTCAAACACTTCCATGAAAATGTTTGGCTGGCTGCTGTGTGAATGAACAAGATGAGGACCTCCTTATCTCATTCATTCAGATGGAGGCCTGCTGAAATAGTGCAACAAGTGTTTGAGTCAGTCCCCTTCTTTTCTTTTCATTCCCCACCATCCCTCCCTCTCCTCCTCCTCCCTTCCCCCTCCCTCCCTCCTTCCTCCCTTCCTTCCTTCCTACCTTCCTTCCTTCCTTCCTTCCTTCCCTCCCTCCCTCCTTCCCTCCCTCTTTCCTTTCCTTTCCTTTCCTTTCCTTTCCTTTCCTTTCCTTTCCTTTCCTTTCCTTTCCTTTCCTTTCCTTTCCTTTTCTTTTCTTTCCTATAGCACTGTGTGCTGTGTTAGTGACTGGGGGAGGAGGTTGTAATGGGTGCCAAGTGGCTGGGGAAAGGGGAGTTTGTGGAGTTGCAGACTATGTGGGTGACATGGAGGAGTGTGGGATGAGTGCTGAGTGGGCATGGGGAAGGTTTTTTAAATGTTATGGGGTTGTGCTAGTTATTGACAGAAGGGTCAGATGGATGCTGAATTGGCTGGGTGAAGGGATTGTTTTATACTGTAGTTGCAGGACTGTGTGAATAACTAGGGAGAAGGGTGATATAGGTGCACAGAGTTAAAAAGTCACCCTTTGCAGATTGTATGAGAGGCACTCTGGCACCATGCATTTCTGTTTAAAACAGATCCTGCCTAAATGTTCATGGTGATTTGCACAGATATCACAAGATGCTTTGAATCATGGAGGTATGTGTGATTTTGTATTTCTTTGGTACTGAGAAGGCTGGGGGAAGTTTAATTTTTTTTTAAGTTGCAGGGGTGTGTGTATGAAGGGGAGGAGGAGGATGGGATGAGATGCGAACTGTGCATGTATTTGAACCATGGTAAGCTTTTCTAACTCCTAATCAATACACCTGACTGCAAGGATCACAAATTTAACATTTTAACTCTAACTCCAAATTATTACACTTGACTGCAAACACCACAAATACACCATTCTAAGTATTACTCCTAATCACTACATCTGACTACAGACTCCATACATACACCGTTCTAAATCCAGCTTCTAATTACTACACCTTAGGGCACTGCTGAAAGGATGTGTTTAATAACAGAAGACCTTTGATTTTGGTGCAGTTATAAATCCCTGGCAACCAGCAGGATATCAAGGCAGAGTAGAAAAAAAATGAGTGCACAAACAAAATAGCACCTGTAAACCAAAGCTTGCAAGTGCAGAGATAAATAAGTTACCACATCCCAAAAGGTGTAAGGCGAGGTGCAAACTATGTGGAGTACAAATGCAGTGCTTCCTGGATCATCTCTGCATGTGAGGAGTCTAATCTCCATCTTCCAATGACCTTAATTAATGCATGTGAGCAGTATTATGATGTGCAAAAAGGTCACAGAAGTGAAGTGTTTAAAGCAAAAACACTATGACAATCACCAAAGTGCCATGTGGAAAGCTTATTGGAAAGTTATCAACACGGTAGAAAAATGCTTTGGAGAGGGGGGTTGTTTAGTGGGCTAGGTTGGGCTGGCTTGTCAAGAGGGTTATTTGGGGGAACAAAATGCCTTGATTTGATTGTTGTAGTTATCCTTTAAAAAATAGGAAGAAAATGTTAGAGTTGTGCAATCCACTGATTAAATCCAAAACGCTATTCAGTGTTGAGGAATTCCATTCAAATGCCAATGATTAATAGAAGGGTGAATAAAGGAGCATTGAAACACTTAATAATGAAAGCAACAGGAAAAATATATAAGGCTGAAGTGGCCAAATATGCAAAGGTTAAAAGTACCTAGACTGGAACTTCCATATTGGTTATATGAAGACCACAGGCCAGATATTCTAACAGAGCAGGTGCTAAGGGGCTTTGTGCCAGAGCTATCTAGGTTTGTGTAGCACTTCCTAAATACATTGGCACCCAGGCTCTAACATGATGCTGCACCCATGCATGTGAGGGGGGTCCCCACCTGCCTACAGACATAGTGACAAGTCCAAAGGCTTGTAACAGCAGTAAATGACCCCCAAAGTAGTGCTATTTACCATTGCCAAAAATCACCTCTTAATCGGGCACTAAGCATGCACCCCCGCATCCCGTTGATGGCAGTGCAGCTGTACTGCAGTTGCCTGCTCCCAGTTTCCCTTCATGCCAGCGAGATTGCAGTCCCTGGTGTCAAGTGTACACCCCTAACCTCAAACACCTGTCCCATGTACAGTAAATATCCTCGGTGTCTAGCAGCAGCCGCCACCCCAGAACACCCATCTCATGCAGTTATGACACATTCTAGAATAGTTATGATACATTCTAGAATATCTATGACACATTCTAGAATAGTTATGACAGACTTCTAGAAAAACATAAAATAAACTTACAAGCTTAAATGGGCAAACAGAGTGGGCCATAGGCCCTTATCTGCCAACAGTATCTATGTATCTATGTAGCCTGTGTCTAGTGGTACCTCACCACCCAAAAACCCATCCCATGTACAGTAAATTTCCCTGGTGTCCAACATCATTATCCACCCCCTAACATCCATCCACTGTATGTCCGACACATCTCTGGTGTCTAGTGTAGAGATGCAGTGAAGTTTTACTTCACCCAGCAAATTTTCCACAAAGGGGCCAAATTCATCTCCAAGGATCAATTTGCAAAGTTGTCCTATTATAGTACAATTCACCATTCATAACTTCACATTGCTTTTGTTTTTTGTTTCTTTAGTGCAAATTGCACTTAAAAAAAAACACAAAGCAAGGAGAAGTTACAAATTTAAAATCCCTGGTGTATAGTGTCCCCACCCTCCCATCGATCGCCAGCCCCAACATAAAATAATTTTTATAAAATCCCTGGTGTGTAGTGGTCCCCCCATGACGCCCAAATGTAAATATTATTATATAATTTTTTACAAAATCCCTGGTGTCTAGTGGTCCCTCCTCCACACCGCTGATCGCTGGACCCAATGTAAAATAATATATATAAAATCCCTGGTCTCTACTGCCCTCTCTCACTGATCACCAGCCTCACTGTAAAATAATATATACAAAATACATGGTATCTAGTGGTCCCCCCACCAATTGCCACTTTGCCTCAATGTAAATTAATATATATATATATATATATATATATATATATATATATAAAATCCCTGGTGTCTAGTGGTCTCCCTCCCCACCAATCACCAGCCCAATGTAAATGTGTATATATATATATATATATATATATATATATATATATAGATATATATATGCAGCCCAATGTAAATGTGTGTGTGTGTGTATATATATATATATATATAATCCCTAGTGTCTACTAGTCCCCTACCCCCACTGATCACTGGCCCCAAGATAAAAGAAAATATATAAATGAAATCCCTGGTGTCTAATGAACCCCCAACTCCATCCGGTAGTGCCCACCACCCCACTCCCCCCACCTCAACCTCGAGTGGGCAACCAGCACAGCCCTCCACTCTCTACCACAGCTGGCCACCCAACTGACACTGGAGTGAATGAGCATATGCTTGTACAAGAACACGATCATTCATTTCAGTGTCAGTCAAGTGCCAGTTGTGATGAGAGTGGAGGGCTGTGCTGGTGGGGTACTGTCTGATAGGATGAGGGGGTGGGGTCTCCACTAGGCACACAGGGATTTTGTATATTTTTTTTTCATTGGGGCTGATGATTAGTGGGATAAGACCACTAGACACAGGGATTTTATATATATATATATATATATATATATATATGCATATGTATATATATATATATATATATATATATATGTATGGCAAAAAGCTCTGTTTAATGCATCAGTTAGGGTTGTTCTAGAGTGACAAAAGCAAGGAAATTCAGTGTTTGGGTTACCACACCTTGTACCCCACCCTGCCTCCACCAACAGGCATCAGGGTGTGCGTTGTGGGTCTTCAGGTACTTGCTGTAGAAGAACCCTAACTGATGCATTAATTAAGTTTTTTGCATAGAAAATATATATATATAATTTTACATTGGGGCTGGCGATCATTGGGGGGGGACACTAGACACCATAATGCTCTGCATCTGATGCAAGGTGCTTGCACCAAACAGATATGGTGCAAGGTACACCTTGACTTCAGGGCAGCCTCCACACAATTCACGAAGGTGGCCTGCTTTGACCACAGGACTCCTGCCCCAACCAGGTCCTGCGCCAGCCCTGCACCCTGCACAGTGCTGCGACATAGTGCTAGGTGGACTGCGCCAATGCAAACTGCAGCTTGCTATTCTCAGACAGTACCAGGTGGAAGATATTCTAAGCGCCCTTAGACCAGCCAAGGCTGGCATAGTGGAACTTAGAATAAGTCCCACTGGGGCGGTCATCCTATGTGCCACTGTATGCTACGGTTGCCCCCTGGTTCTCCAATGGTGCCCCATCCTGCCAGGTACTGTCACCCATCCCCAATACCACCATCCCATCCCCGCTACTACCCGACCCGCCCGTATGTGGCATGGGCATGTGCCCCCTATTACTGCTGTGCCCAATCCCTCATGGTCTAGTGGAACCCACACCTTGGTGCCCAGCCAGCCGCCAACTGTGGTCTGCATCAGCACCATACTGTACATATGCGCTCAGTGTCTGAGACTGGTGGCAGTCACAGTGCACATATGTACAGTAGGTGCCGTTTCCCATGCTGCACTGAGTTTTTGACGAATACCTCCCATGTGCCAGGTGTTCACCGCAAGGGATGGAGTGCCGCAAGTGTGGGGACTTAAATGCTGGGACCCCTCCTGTACCTGAATCCAGTGCAGTATTCCTGGAATATGGGGCTTCGGCGCAGGCTGCCATTTGTTGCAGCTTGCACTGACCGCAGCCCCGTTTGAGAATCAGGCCCATGTATTTTATAAACATTTTCATAATATTATTTTACATTGGGGCCAGTGTTCGATGGGCAAGGGGGTACCACTGAACACTAGAGACTTTATAAAAATGAATTTCCATTGGGGCTGGCAATCACTGAGTGGAGGGCCATTACTACTACTAGTAGTAGAGTAGTTTGTGCTGTGAAGTGTGGAATTTTGCCCATGAAATTCCACACTTCGCAGTCAAGCTGTGCTGTGTGAATTGGAAGATTTTGCAGATTGAGCTTTGTCAATTGAGCACAATTCCCAATATATTTTAAGGATGAAATTTTAGGAACTTCACACATCTCTAGTCTAATGGTACCCCCTACCCCCAAACACCCATCCCAAGTTCATTAGATACAGCCTTGGTATCCAGTGACAACCC
The DNA here is from genome assembly GCA_016271365.2 of Neoceratodus forsteri. NCBI lineage: Eukaryota > Metazoa > Chordata > Ceratodontiformes > Ceratodontidae > Neoceratodus > Neoceratodus forsteri. The sequence continues at coordinate 91,346,149 of CM028130.1, read as the reverse complement.
TCATTCCCCGACCATCTGTCCCTTGTTAGTTACACATATCCCTGGTGTCTAGCAGCATACCCCACCACCTGAACACCCATCCTGTGTACAGTAAATATCCCTGGTGTCTAGTGGCACCCCAAGTCACCCATCCCATATACGGTAAATATTTCTGCTGACAGCACCCCCCACCCCAAATATCCATTCCATGTATGTTTGACATATTCCTGGTTTCTAGGCAAGGCAAGGCAAATTTTATTTATATAGCACCCTATCCAGGTGCTCAGAGTGCTTAACAAACATAATAAATATGATAAGAACATCCCAGCAAAACAAATTATCAAAGAAACTTAAAAGCTTTTTCAAACCATTATGCTTTAAAAGAGGCTTTAAGGACCTACACCATGCTGGCTGCTTGTATGTATGGTGGGATAGAATTCCACAACAAAGGTGTGGCTCTACCAAATGCTCTATCTCCTGATCTCTTTAAATGGGAATATGGTACAACCAGCAAACCAGCCTCGGTAGAGAGTAGGGGGTGGATAAGAGTGTATGGGACCAGGAGCTCTTTTAGGTATTCAGGTCCCAAACCACGTAGGGCCTAGTACATTAGCAAGCCTATCTTGAAAGTGATGTGTGAACTCACAGGCAGCCAGTGCAGAGCGCGCAGAACAGGAGTGACATGTTCCCTCATGTAGGTACCTGTCAACATCCAGGCCACAGCATTCTGCACTAGCTGCAGCTGACACATCAGACCTCCAGACAGCCTTAGGTACAGAGTGTTACATTAATCAAGTCTGCTAGTAACAAAGGCTTGGATAACTGTAGCCAAGTCTCTGCAGGCTTCAGGAATGGATGGATCCTGACAATGTTCCCGAGATGGAAAAAAATGGTCATGATGATCAAAGACACTTGTTGTTCAAGGCTAAGACAGTCATCAAAAACAATGCCTAGATCTTTGACTGCGCTGAACATCAACAGGGGACGTCTATCAACCACTAAGGCAGGCAATCTCCCATCAGCAAAAATGCCCCAATGACCCAGCTTGATCAACATAACCTCTGTCTTGCTGGGACTGAGACAAAGCCAGTTAGTGGATATTCAGTCGCTATTAAGGTTAAACACCGACTTAGTGTATCTGAGGCAGAAAGGTTACCTGGGGCACAAGACAGGTATAACTGGGTACCATCTGCATAGCGGTGAAACCTCAGATTGTATCACCTAATGATATCCCCCAGTGGCAGCAATCATACAAGGAGAGCAACAGGGGTGCCAAAATAGAGCCCCACAGAATACCACAAGGCAGTGCACAAGAACCAGAAGAAAAATTTCCAAGGACTATCTGCTGCGATCTTCCAGTTAAATATGAGTCAAACTAGCACAGAACTGCACCAGTAGTACCCACATAGTTCCATAGATGGTCCCAAAGCACTCCATGATCTACTGTGTCAAATACTGAAAACAGGTCCAAGAGCACCAAGATGCTATAGTGCCCTCAGTCCCTCACCATGAAGAGATCATGTGCCACACTGACCAAAGCTGTCTCAGTGATGTGCTGGGTCTGAAAACCCAACTGTAGAGGTTCATAGATGGACAAAGTCTACAGGCATTCAACCAGCTGGTCAACCACCACCTTCTCAATAAACTTCCCCAAAAAGGGACGATTCCAGATGGGCCTATAGTTCAAGAGAGTGTCAGTGTCTAACGTTGACGTTTTAAGGAGAGGCCTCATTACAGCCTCTTAAAGAGCTGCAAGAAAGACACTCTCTTTTAAAGACCATTGACAATCTCCACAAACAATGGACCCAGGAAATCCAAGCAGCTGATGACAAACCACATTAGACCCAGGTCCAGGGCACAGTTTATCAGCATGCTGATAAGCACCTGGAGAGCCTCATCCACCAAAACTGTCCAAAACTCATTCCAACTCAGCAGAAGATCTTCACTAGCAGATTGATCACCCCCATAAAAAACTGGACCATTCCCTGATAGAGGCCATCTTGTCTGCAACGTACCACCCAAACTGCTTGCATTTTTCTGCAGAAGATGCTGTCCCAGACTGCAGACAGGAGGGTTTCAGCCAACTGTCAACAGTGTAGAACAGCACAGCAAGATGATTTCTTGCTGCAACAATTGATTGAACAAAAAAATCAGTCTTCTTAAGATTAGTTGCCCACTGATACTCCAAATAATGGAGCCTCAGTGCCAACTCATCCTCCCCAGAGCGTAACCTCCTCCAGTCACGCTTTAACCTGTACCCCTTAGTTTTCAGCTGGTGCAGCTCAGCACAGTACCATGGTGAGTGGCACTGGGAGGCCAAGGAGTGAACATGGTAGAGTGCAATCATGTCCTGGGCCTCAATCAAGGCTATATTATAAGCCTTGACCCAAGCCTCTGGACCCTGAGCACAGGCTAGCATCAAACTCGAGACAACCAGTGACTCCTGCAGTTGGCAAGAATCCAATGTATTATTCCAAAGACACTGAATTATCTCTGCAGACGGGGTTAATTTACAGGGTCTCCACAATGGAACTCAACAGCATAATGATCCGACTAACTGACCAGATCCAACTTGACTGCCATAATGTCAAGTCCGAGTGAGAAGATCAGGTTGAGAGTGTGGCCATGTATGTGCATCCCCAAAGCAACTGCATGAGACAATCCCAGCTGAGACATTGGCAGAAAGAGCTCTTGTCCAAAATGACATAATTAATTGTTGACCTAGGCATTAAAGTCACTTAGAACTAAAATCCTAGGGTACTTCATCACCTCCTCGGTGATGAAGTCTGCCAGCTCCTGTAGGAATAGACTCCCACTCCCCAAAGGTTGGTAGATGAGAACTATTCTGCCATTGACTCTCAAGACACATTTAGTGACTACACACTCAAAGGACACTGGTAGTATCACAGGGAATGCAGTGAGGCCCAAAGAGGATTTAAAACAGATGGTCCCCCTGCAGTCCTTCCTTGGGCAATGCAAAAACGAGTAACCGGGGGGAATAGAAACTGTCAACACAAGGCCAACATATTTGCCCACCTAGGACTCAGTAATGAAACAAGGTCAGCTGAGGAATCAGTGATGAAAGACTCCATCACCAGTGTCTCATTCCTCAATGATCTTGCATTACAAAGAACGGCCTGAAGGGGACGAGCCGCACAAGCTGGATGAATTACCTGCTGCCCGATGACATTTGGCAGAGCCCTAGAGAGGGGCACAAGGTATGATGGTCCTCTATTCTGGTACCTCCTGCCCCCTGGGCATCTCGTGATCCACACTACACTGATCCTGCCCCCCATATAATCAAACTGGGGACTTTCACTGCTGTAGTTGCTCTGCCCCATTAGGACCCCCAACTCCCAACAGTTGCTGAGCACTCATTTGGCAAAAATAGTGGAAGCCCTGGAAAAGGACAAAGCCACCATTCATAAGTGGCACCCCCTACTTCTGCATACCCTGCCCATGTACCATATGGTGTGCCATCACCACAGTGAACTCCCTACAGCGATGCCAAAATCAGTGCTGCAACCCAACCAACAGTAATTCCTTCGATTGGGATTTTTCAGTACTGATCATTTTGCCACCCCAGGGGTTTTGTGCTTCCCTCCATACACCTCTGACCTGGAGGTGATTATATTAATTTTAGGGGAGGTGAAACCCCCCCACAAACAGCCAGGATGTACTCTGGTGAGTTGCCACAATAGTGATCTGTCAGCATGATTGCAGGGTGACACGTTACGGTTTGCAATTTTTTGTTGCAGTGGAGTGGGTTGACATCCTTGATGTTGAACCAGCTTGGTAGAACCATACCATATAATATAACTTGTATCCAGTGGTAACCTCACCCTCACCCCACGAATGTTCATTGACATACAGACTGGTAAACACTGGCAGTCCAGTGTCTCCCCACCTGCTCTGCCCACACACAGAACACCACCCATCCAATCCCTCCTTATCAGGGTGTCCAGGAATGTGCCTGGAATCACAATATGGTAACTGACACAGCCCTCCTCTTACCTCCTTGGCTGGCCACCATCTGAGCTGACAGTGAGTGCGTGTGCAGTATATGTGCCCACTGTCATCTCATGGTGGCTGGCCAAGGAGGTGAGAGAAGAGCTGTGCTGGTCACCATATCAAGATGCTAGGCATGTCTCTGGGCACCCTGGTAAGAGGGGTTGGATGGTGTTCTAGGTGCAGGTGAAGCAGGTGGGGGAATGTTGGATCACCCATGTTTACCAGTCTGTATGTTGATGAGAATTTGGGGTGAGTGGGGGTGGGGACACCACTGGACACCAGGTATATTATACAGAGCATGGGCTGAGTGTTCGGGGGTGAGACACCAGGGATGTGTCGGACATACATGACACAGGCGTCTGGGGGGTGGGCGTGCCTCTAGACATCACAGATAGTTACTGTACATGGGACAGGTATTTGGGGGTAGTGGGGTGCTGCTACACACCAAGAATATTTATTATATATGGGACAGGTGTTCTGAGGGATGGGGGTGCCACTAGACAGCACAGATGTTTACTGTACATGGGACAGGTTATGGGGGTGTTGGGTGCTAATCTGCACCAGGGCCATGTCTAAAAAAACATGGGATGGGTGATCAGGGAGGTGGTAGTGCCAACAGACACCGTGAAACTGTATCACTAACATGAGACAGGAGCCAAGGAGGGAGGTACTACATACCTGGGCTATGTCTAATGAACATGGGAAGGGTGATCAGGTGGTGGTGGGGAGCCACTAGACACCATGACTATATCTAACAAACATGGGATGGGTGGTCAGGGCACATGTGGGTGCCACTGGACACTAGGACTATGTCTAATGAACATGGGGGTGGGTTATCCGGAGTGGGGGAAGATACTAGACAGCAGGGAGTTGTAACACTAACATGGGATGGGTGTTCGGGGATGGGAGTGCCACTGGCTTCTAGGAATGACTTTAAGGCACACACAGGATGTGTGCTAATGAGCTGCTACTCACCATAACAAGCATTTGTCAATGCCGAACGTTCACTTGCAGGTATTTGCAGTGGCATTTGGCACTTGGACATGGCTTAAAAAAATCAGTGACAAAGAAGTGTCAATCCGAATGTTGCTTGCTTCTATGTGCTGTTTAGGTATTTGGAAGTCATTGGAGTGCAAATATTGAAAATTTGCGAACTTACGAGCGTGCGTAGGAACTGCGCAACGCACGCTCGTAAAACAGTCATTTTTAGGAATTTTTTTCACCAAATTTTCAACATAGCCATTTTAAGACCTCTGCTCATGAACAGTGTCACTGTGATTTTCTTAATGTGTCCCATACATTGATTTCGCACACCGACTGTGCCATTGTGCGCTACATGGGTGGAAACACGTTTTGGGCAGGATATGACAAATGACAGCTGTACTGCTCATAAGGAGATATGGTAAAATGGTAATGTTGAAAATCTGGAGTGAAAATATTGAAAATTCGCGAACTTACGAGCGTGCATAGGAACTGCGCAACGCACACTCGTAAAACAGTCATTTTTAGGAATTTTTTCACCACATTTTCAACACAGCCATTCTAAGACCTCTGCTCATGAACAGTGTCACTGTGATTTTCTTAATGTGTCCCATACATTGAGTTCACACACCGCTTGCGCTATTGTGCGCTACATGGGCGGAAACATGTTTTGGGCAGGATGTGAAAAATGACAGCTGTACTGCTCATAGAGGGGTGTGGTAAAATGGCAATATTGAAAATCTGGAGTGAAAATAATGAAAATTCGCAAACATACGAGCATGCGTAGGAACTGCGCAATGCACGCTCGTAAAACAGTCATTTTTAGGAATTATTTCACCAAATTTTCAACATAGCCATTTTAAGACCTCTGCTCATGAACAGTGTCACTGTGATTTTCTTAATGTGTCCCATACATTGATTTTGCACACCGACTGCGCCATTGTGCGCTACATGGACGGAAACACATTTTGGGTGAGATGTGAAAAATGACAGCTGTACTACTCATAAGAAGGTGTGGTAAAATGGCAATGTTGAAAATCTGGAGTGAAAATATTGAAAATTTGAGAACTTCACGAGCCTCGTGAGGAACTGCTGCAGCTCAATAAAACAGTCATTTTTGGAATTTTGCGCAAATTTTCAACAGGGTTTAGGACCTTCTCATGAATGATGTCACTATCATGGCATTATTCTGGCCCAAAGGGTGATTTCGCACAGTGACTGCGCAGTGACTGTGAAATCACCCTTCGGGCCCGAATAACGCCATGACAGTGACATCATTCATGAGAAGGGGTCCCAAAAACTCCATGTTGAAAATTTGGTGCAAAAATTCCAAAAAATGCCTGAGATATGCGATAAAGTTGAAAACCCCCTATCTAGCCCATTATACAGCTTACCAGCATTTCCTCAGTTCGCAGTCGGCTTTGAAGAGTGCAGACGTGTTCCCGGTCCACTGAAGATCATCGCACGAGCTCCGGTAAGTATGGGATGAGGGGGTGTGGGAGGTGGGGTGCGCAGTGGGTGGTGCGGGTTGTGGGAGGGGCCTGGGAGAAGCGCCTGGGACCGTTTCAATTTACAGGTTTAAAAAAAAAAAGATGGCGTGGGATGTTTGCCACGCTGGGGTGAGCTCCCAGCGTGGCAGAAGGAATAACTGGGGGTCTGGAGCTGGCGAGGATTGGCACCCCATCGGCATATGAAGTGGGATGTTGGCACGCTGGGGTGGGCTCCCAGCATGGCAGCAAAGATTTGGAGGCGACATGATGTGGTGCTGTGTATGACAGTGGTGGTTTCTTTGAAGAAGACCACGCTGTCACTCCCCTTTACATCCATTCAGTGCAGGATTCCCATGCCTGCTCAATGGAGCAGGGATTGCAGGGAGGGCACACCTCAAAGTGTCCCATTCTCCCAAGACGTTCCTTGCGCATGCACGCAAGTGAACGTAAAAATAATCCCAAAATGGGCATGCAAATTGTCCTTTAGTGCCCTGCATGCTCAATAGGCTCATTTGCATGTTGTTGTTGCTGAATATAGCTCACAGGGGTCCCAGTGCTATCTGTTCTGGAAGTGCTATTCCCTGAGGGCTATATACAGCTAAGGTCCATGTTAGGGCAGTGCAGTTTTACAGTTTTACCTAGCACTGTGCCGACATGGGCCAATAGTCAGTTGGATAGTACTGGTCAGATATCTGACTGCATACATCAGCCACTGGGTTGGGCACAGGTGAGAGCGCAGTACAAGCCTTTGCACCACACTTGTGCCTCCAGTTGAATGTCTGGCCCCACAACCTTTTACATGAATTCTTACAGAGCACGTGGGTCAAACTTATATGAAGTAATTTTAGCTTGAATAACTCAGTGCTGTCTACAATGAGCAAGATGTCTGTGGACGATAAAAAAAAATTACATGAGCAGCCACCTCTATGATAAATTTGCATTTGATTTAAAAAAAATAAACTTTGGAGAGTATGTACATTTGTTAACTGAATACTATCCCCTTTCATGAAATATCCAACTATGACTGATAGAGTTAGGAAAAAAGTATCTTTGCTGGTGAAAATCTGGTGACATTATGATTTCCCTTTTATGAAATGTCCTGCAATTTCCATAAAAATGTTGTTAAATTTTACCAGAATTGTTATTTCAGGTATTTCCATCTAATTTAAAAAGTATTAGTTCACATTGCACCGCTGATCACTGAGTTATAAGCCTCCAAACTTTCAGAAATGTTAAAATTACATTTCACAATTATTTAAACTGCAGAATTTTAAACCCCTATAACTTTAAAACTACAGAACAAAATATCACCAGTTTTGTTATGTTCATTAACCCTAAATATTAGGCTTTGTGGTCAGTTACACGGCTCAGTAGCAGAGCATTATGCTGCCATGCTGACAACCCAGATTCAGAAACAAGTCCTGAAGTTATGTCAGGAGGAAGGCCATGGCCGAGACAGCTGCTGCACAACAGTACACCTTGGTTGGGGGGGATTGATCATGGGATCCACCAACATGGTGACCCCTGCAGCTGGGGCAAGGAGCTTGCTCCTGCCACAGGGGAAGCTGTGGCTATGTAAGGCTGACAGAGGTACCACCCCCACCAGGGGAGATGGGAGGGAAAACATATTGGAGAAAAGTCTGGTACTTTAGCCAACTGATTGATGGTTGTGTTCAGCCTTATCAGGGTATATCTCTGTGAAGAGGATATATATCCCTGAGAGATGAGCTGCTGACCGGGAGAAAAGACAATATGGAAAAAAAGGGGCTGTGTGTGTCAACCCTCTAATTACTTGCTCAGAGGCTGGCCAAGTTATAAGTAGCCGAAGATTCCAAAATAACATCATTAACTAAAGTTGGATTTCATGTGCTTTTGTGAAATTGTGGAATGCTGTGATACTTTTGTCAAAGTTATGTCCATATATTTTGCCCAGTGGGTTGCCACTTGTCAAGGAAGGTAAAGGCTGTCTAATGTAGCAATAAGGTAGCATTCATAGGAGGTTCCATAGTAAACGTATAGTGGTGCCAAGTGTCAGGTTACTATCTTGAGTGATGATGATGAACCATGAAGAATAGTCATGGACATCACTGTGCGCAAGCCTGAGTTCTTTACAATATGCCAGGTAACCACTAGAGCTCACTGAATTAATGACCTGTGGAAGCACATGCAGCATTGTTTCTGTACAATCTCACCTGCTGGCTCTCTAACAGCCCTGTAGATAGAAATGTATACTTTTTCTATTTGAAAACAGCAGCAAATGACACCACGCCTTACAACTATGTCTCTTTGCAGACGGCACAAAGATCTGCAACAGGGTTGATACGCAAGGTGGGGTGGAAAGGATGAAAAGGGACTTGGCAAGGTTGGAGGAATGGTCAAATGTATGGCAGCTTAGATTTAACACAAAGAAGTGCAAAGTAATGCTTCTGGGAAACAAAAACTCAGGGGAAGAGTACACAATGGGGTTGAGATACTGACAACAACAAAAATGGAAAGGGATCTGGTGGTAGTCATATCATAGTCAGATGACCTAAATATGGACCAGCAATGTGAGAAGGCAGTAAGGAGGGCTGGGGGGATACTGGGATGCATAGGGAGAGGCATCACCAGTAGAAAACAGGACGTTGTTGGCCCTCTGTACAGACAGCTGGTAAGACCACATCTGGAGTGCTATGTACAGTTCTAGAGACCCCGTCTCAGCAAAGACATAGACAGGGTGGAGGCTGTCCAGAGGAGGGCAACCAAAATGATGCAGAGTCTGCACCAGAAGACATATGAAGAAAATACCAAAAGAGATTAAGATGTATAGCCTCAAGGAAAGGAGGGAGAGGGCGACATGATAGAAACTTTAAAATACCTTAAGGGAATCAACAAAGTCCAAGAGGGTAACATCTTTCAGAAAAAGAGATGTGCAAGAACAAGGGGGCACAATTTGAAGATAGAGGGGGGATGGCTCAGAGGTAATGTGAAGAAGTATTTCTTCACAGAGAGGGTTGTAGATGCATGGAACAGCCTTCCTAAGGAGGTCATAGAGTCAAGAGCAGTGGGGGAATTCAAGAATGCATGGGACAGGCATAAGGCAATTATAGTGGGGGGGGTAGGAGGAAGTAGGCTGTTGGTTAATTAGGATTTGCAGCTTAACCGTTAGGTAGGGAAATGGGCAGACTAGGTAGGCCAAGCGGTCCTTATCTGCCATTAAATTCTGTGTTTCTATTTTTCTATGTAACTAGTTGCAACATAGGTCTTTGTGAAAGAAGTATCCCAATATCTTTAGTCATGATGGAGCATGATGCAGGGAATCAGTGTCACAGGATTGTTGGAGGGGTATTGCAGGGCCATGATGATACTAACATACTAAAATGCCAGCAGAATAGGCCTAATGGTCTTTTGTGTCTGCTCATTTGGTCAGCACCCACCCTAGGAGCTGACCTTACTGCCCCCCTAGCCCTCTCTGGCTTCTCGCTACCCAGTCCCAGATATTCCTACTGCACAGGACTTTGCTTCCAGAACCCTTCCCCTGTACCTGTCCCACCCCCTCTTGAACCCCTCCGCCATCTCTGCCTCCACCAGCCCCCTGGGCAGCACATTCCATGGCTCCACCACCCACTCAGTAAAGTAGCACCTCCTTCTTTCTCCCCTGAATCTCCCCCTCCAGCTTCCACCCATGCCCTCTAGTTGCCCTCCCCTCCTTCCTTCAGAGCACCCTGACTGCTCCTCCCCTATTTAACTCCTTCCTGTACCTGAAGACCTCTATCATGTCCCCCCAGTCCCTTCTCTCTTCCAATGTGTACATATTTAGCTCTTCGAGCCTCTCCCCATGCTGTCTGTCCCCCAGGCCCCAGATCATTTTGGTTGCCCTCTTCTGGACCATCTCCAGGAGTTCAATGTCTCTCTTTAAGTGTAGCTTCCAAAACTGCACACAGTACTAGAGGTGCAGCCTCACCAAGCAGTTATACAGAGGGAGTATCACTTCCCTCCTTCTGGAGGTGATCCCCCTAGCGATGCATCCCACCATCCTGTTGGCTTTGGCCGCAGCCCTCCTACAAGTCTCAGAGTTGTTCATCTTGACATCCACCACCACCTCCAGGTCCCTCTCAGCCATTGAGACTTGTAGCATTCCCCCCCCCCAGGTGTACACTTGGTCCGGGTTTCTGGCTCCCAGATCCAGTATCTTGCATTTCCCTGCATTGAACCTCAGCTTCCACTTTCTAGACCACCTTTCCAGAGCCTCCAGGTCCCCCTGTAGGGCCTCCCTCGCCTCCTCCCCATCCACCACCACCCCCAGTTTTGAGTCATCTGCAAAGAGATTCATCTCACTCCTGATACCCTTCCTTATGTCAGAGACGTAGGCGTTGAACAGGAGGGGCCAAAGGACGGATCCCTGAGGGACCTCACTAATGACCCTCCTTGGGGATGAGACTATCCAGTCCTGGAGCCAATTGCCAGCAAATGATAGTGCAGGTTAGGTGATTCAGTGGTGATAAGTGCATATTGAAAGTTAAATTCCACAAGTGGAATTCTTGTGACATTGCCTATTATGGGCCTATGAATTTTAGAGCAACGTTTGCCTCTTAGTAATTTCTAAAGTATCCACAATATATTTTAACCTCCTAAACCAAATTTATCAAGCTTGGTTAGATTCTATAACATATTTACTTTGGTATGCGTCTCAAATCTTGAGTGTATACCTGCAATAGCAGTGGAGCTATAAACATCCAAATATTATAAAAACTTTCACACAATTTAACAAATTATAAAATTATGAAACTTTAAACTCTGTAACTTACAAGTAACTTACAATTTATACAACCAATTATCTCGCTATCTAGCAGTTTCTATGACTCTTGCAAGAAAGTAATGCATATAAAATTGTAATTATCTAGTTCCAAAGGCAGCTAAGTTGTAAGCATAGAAATAGCTTCAGAAATGTCCACATGGATAATAAATTGTCAGATCTGAGTCCCTATAACTTTCGTGCCCCCATTGAAATGTTATGATGCTTGGCATCCAGTTTGGATCTTTTCCTAACAATGGGCCTGCCATACTTCATATATCTAGCTATAATACTGTCAGAGTTATGACTACTTCAAGAATGTTGGAACATTCCACAAAATGTCATGAAATTTGACAAAATATCACAGAATTTGTTAATTTCACCCAGCCCTAGGGGACACAGAGTGCTATGCCAATATTACAATGCATGTCACACAAATATTCTAATACTTAATAAAGGGCTTCCTACTACTCAGTACCAGCATTCCTTCTAGTCAATTCATTTGATTGCTACTGTCATCTAATCCTGCCAATTCTATCAGTCATTCAGCTGTTACCTTCTGTGGAGCGTGCCAGGATGCAGGGTAATGCTAACTATCCACATACAATGAGCTCCGTGGTCAGCTGACCTATAATAAATCAGAGCGAATCAGAGCCTTGTGAAAAAAGATCATATCAGCATCAGTTTCAGGCCACAGCGGACCCTTCCATCCCTAGTTTTCATCCTTTTTGTAATTATTCATCTCATACAAACTTCCTTTCTGTTGGTTTTAATGATTAGATCTGTTTAACTGTAGATACTTTTCATGATGTATCAAACAGCTTTAAAGAGCTTTTTTTTCTTTAATGTTTTTGTGCTTACTAAAAAGTGGGACTGTTTAACTTGTTCTGTTTAGAATAACCTGAATGCAGTTTGCAGTCTCACTCTGGGACTGGATAAAGTTGTGCATATTTTGTATATGCCTTTCAAAGACAACACATGTTTAAAGAGCAAGTAGCTATTAAAATAAAAAGAGTAACACTTTTACAATAATTTTACTCAACTGTAGTGTTTTCCAGGATTTGTTTTCATTCCTCCTATTATTCTCATGTTATTGGTCTGCAGAACATTAGGTAATGAATTCCATATTTCACTGTGCCTTTCAGAAAGCCCCTCACTCTCCCCTACTGACATCACAAGTGTGGATTGTGACATCACAGTCTGTTGTCATTGAAAGCACAATGCTGTGATAACAAAAGACACTACAATGTATATAATGCAAATGACTGCTTTTAAATTCAGGCATGGCTATTTTTCTCCATAAAACATGTTCCATAATTGTGTACTCATAAATAAATGTATACTACCCAATGTATCATTCTTCCTTAATGTTGTGTCCTGATCTCGCTTAGACTTATGTAAATTCTAACTCTGCAAGTCTGGCTGGCAGTATAGCCTACAGATTAGACTAATGAGCTATGAATGAACTCGGCACATCCAGCTGATGATGGTTTAATTCCCACAACCTCCACTTGCACACAGTGTGATTCTGAGCAAGTCACTTAACCTCCGCTGTGCTTCTGGGTCACCCTTGAAAACAGGGACTTGTTCCTAGTGGGTCTTACCCAGTTTCCAAAGAATGAAAAATAAGATTTATTCAACTACTGTATGCCACTGTAACAGGACAACTTTGTACACATGGCTTCTAGCCCTAACAGTTATATCCAGTTTAAAAATAAAGGTCTTTAGTACTACTACTATAAAGTCAGCTAGAGACATCAATCTGCATTAAGAGATATAAATAAAGTGGCTAAAACTTTTCGTGCCCTGGCCACTGGGGAATACGACTTGCTGTCTCTGCTCCCTCTAGGTATTATGAGGAAAAACAAAGCAAGTTGCTTAAAATTCCTGTGACTGTGACTTTTACATGCTCTGGTCACAGAGAGAGCATAACTTGCCAGTTCTGCTCTCTATAAGGATCTCTCCATCCATTAGTTGGTAATAGTCTACAAGGCTTTGTGAGTTTTTCAAGAACGATTGGTGCTGTGGTCATGGCTGGGAAGGGGAAATAACTCAGGGGATGTTCTTGAATTCAGCCGGTGATCGGCTGGGGGGTCCACTAGACACCATTGACAGGGAAGGGGATTGTTTTTATTTTAAGATTGGAGACTGGGGTCATCATGGCTGGGAGGGGAAATAACTTGAGGGGAAGGTTCTTCAATTCAGCCGTTGATTGGCTGGGGGGGACAACTAGACACCAGGGAGTGGTATAACAAAAAAACATAGCAATGCACATTTGTAGGTGAAATTTCACAATTTTGCCAAAATTTCTCAAAATATTTTGCATGGCGAAATTGCTGATTTTGCAGCAATTTCATTGGTGAAATTACATTTCATAACATCTCTGTTGCTGATACCTCCCGTGATGTCATAATCCTATGTTTATGACATCATAACCTGCTGCAATAGACATGATTCTGACATCACAAGTGGAGCATTATGACTTTAAAGAAGGAAAAGCAGAAGGGCAGAAAAAAATCTAAATGGGTAAAAAGCACGGGCATTGCTAGACCAGGGCCTCAGGGCTTAAACCCTGAATGTTTTTATATGGGTCCCAAACTTCTCACTAGAACTGCTGAAATGAATCCTTTTATAAAAATTTCTATGATTTCTCCCCAGACTTGAAGGGTTTGGACCCACAATCTTTTGTTACCCTAAAAACCCCTTTAGTAAGGAACCCTTGTCAGGCAGATATTTTCAGTTATATCGAATGGAATGCCCAGTATTTTTATGTTGGCTTACGCGCATGCGCAAGCAACATCTTGCGACAGTGCGGGTCTTGGGGGCGTGGCTGCTTTTGGGCAAATGCAGGGCATGCATCAGTAGGTGTGTCCCTCATTCCCCAATCAGCCTGCATGCCACTGCCACACCAAGCATACATAATGGGGTGAGTACATCAAAGCAAAGGCCCGCTGCAATCGTCATATGCAGCGGTCCTTTGCTTGACATGCTCACCGCCATTATGGCCATGGTCCCGCTCATCGCCTCAGTTCTGTCGACATGGGTGCCCAACCCTGTCAGCACCCCATGTTTGTGTGCCGACGGGGAGCCACTCCTTGTCAGCATCCCCGCAAATGTGGAATGCCGAGGGGTGTCCAATCCCTCAGCTCGTGCTCCCCGGACTTTGTTTGCCGGGTGGGGTGCCCAATCCCCGCGGCATTACTTCCCCGTGGTTGTGTGCCGACAAGGGTGCCCAGTCCCCATCGGCTACTAACTCGCTCTAAAACCCACTTAGATGGCATGCTGGGAGCCCACCCCAGCGTGCCAAATGCCCTGGAACTGTAAAACTGTCCCGCAACATTTCTTTTTTTTTTTTTTTTACCTAGAATACGTAAAACCATCCCTCGTGAGTCTAGATTCCCTCCCCCACCTGCACCCACCCACAGCGCACCCTGTCTCCCTCACCCCCCTCACCCCATACTTACCTCCGGACTCCGGTGTGATGATCTTCAGTGGACCGGGAACATGTCTACACTCTTCAAAGCCGACTGCGAACTGAGGAAATGCCGGTAAGCTGTATAATGCAATGAATAGGGTTTCTTCAACTTTGTTGCATATCGCAGGCATTTCTTGGAATTTGGGCACCAAATTTTCAACATGGGGTTTTTGGGGCCCCTCCTCATGAATTCTGTCACTGTCATGGTGTTAATCGGCCTCGGAAGGTGATTTCCCAGTCGCTACGCAAAATCACCTTTCAGGACCCATTAACGAAATGACAGTGCCAGTGTTCATGAGGTGGCCTCTCAAAAAGCCTATGTTCCAAATTTGGTGGGAAAAATCCAAGAAATGCCTGTTTTACAAGCTTGCATTGTGCAGTTGCTACGCAGGCTCGGAACTTCGCGCATTCACAATATTTTAACGCAGTATTTTCTGCATTGGCATTTTTCTGCACCTCCTTATGAACAGTACAGCTGTCATTTCCCACATCCTGCCAAAATGTGTTTCCGCACTTCCGGTGCACAATTGCGCAGTCGCTGTGGGAAATCAGTGTTTGGGCCAGATTATGAAAATGACAGTGACACAGTTCATGAGCAGAGCTCCTAGAATGCCTATATTGAAAATTTGGAGCTGATACTCCATAAAATGACTGTGTTACGAGCGTGCGTTGGCAGATTGCATGCATGCTCGTACCATCGTGGATTTGTGATATTTTCACTCTGGATTTCCACCATTGCCATTTTTACACACCTCTTGATGAACAGTGCAGCTGTCACTTCACATATCCTACCCAAAATGTGTTTCCGCACTTCCGGCACAGAATAGCGTGGTCACTGTGCGAAATCACTTCTTGGGACACTTTGAGGAAATGACAGTGACACTGTACATGAGCAGAGGTGCTAAAATGCCTATGTTGAAAATTTGGTGCCGAACGCCCACAAACTGCCAGTGCTGCAAGCGTGCCTTGCATATTTGCCATGTACCCTTGCAACTCCGCAACTTTTGTAAATTTGTATGCCACATTTTCAGCACTGCCATTTAATTACACCTCCTTATGAACTGTGCAGCTGTCATTTTTCACATCCTGCCCAGCATGTTTTCCCGCACTGCACTACCAAACACCCACAGGGACACCCTAATGCCTCTCACTCTCTGTAGGGTGGGGGTGGGTTGGCATCAGTCCAATACTTGACTACCACTCCTATGCTGCATCTCTCTAAGTCCTGCACTGCCAATGGCAGCAAGACAACATTCGGCATTGACAAATGCTTGATTTTTAAAACATATAAGATTTCACTCTAGCTAATGCTAATAGTAATGCTTAGCTTTTGCAGAAATCTGGAAAATCACTTTAAGCTTAACAAACCTTACTTAATTATCATTTATATTATTACTTGTTCCAGCAGTTTATCATTTCTTTACCATACTGTTGTTCAAGCATTTCTTTTAAATCCTAGGTTGCAGCTCTGTGCTCACCAACTGTGCCCCTATCTGGCACCCCTCAGCCATAGCAACTGCTTTCTCAGGACTTACTGCATGTTAAGAGGAGTAAGCTCAATCTGGATTCAAGTAACTAGTCCCCAAGGGTCGGTGTTGGTCCACTGCCTTTTTAACTTACATATCTTCTATGAGCAGAAATAATGGAATACGGGTATCAAAATTTGCTGACGACACGCTTATTGGAAATAAGGTTCATAGTCCCGAAGGCATAAATGACTTACAACAAGATCTAAATGGTCTATGTATATGGGGAGATAAACACAAATTGCCATTTAACTGTGAGAAGTGTAACTTGGTGCATTTGGGGAAGAGAAGCACCTATGCTAAATATACACTATCAGGTATGCAGCTTATGGTAGTAGACAATGAGAAGGATCTAGGCATTCTTGTTTCCAAAGATTAAAATTTTAAAGATCATCACAACCATGTCATTCAAAAAGCTACAGTTAATAATTAGTATTATGAGGCACATAAAAAGTAGACCAAGAGAAGTGATTGTGCCACTGAACACCTCACTGGTTAGGCCTCACCTGGAGTATTGTGGTCAGTCGGTTACGGCAGTGCACCTCCGTGGAGCTATTTAAGAGAGATTTGAAAACATATTTGTGGAATATGGCCTTTTTAGATAATTAAGTTATTTATTAATGTTTGGATTTTATTATAAATATGTTATTTTGTCGATACACTGATTTTTTATGGATATTTTATGTTTTTTACTTAGAGTTTTGAATTGTCTTTAAAACTGTTCAGCACCTTGATACACTGAAAGGTGCTATACAAATAAAATTATTATTATTATTATTATTAGTTCTGGACACCAGGAACTAAATTAGAGATCAGGAACCTTGAAAGAGCACAAAGGAGGGCTGCTACAATGGTCAGGGATCTTAAGGACCTGGAGTACAATGATAGGTTAAATAGCTTGGGATTGTTCACCCTGGAATATCGGAAGCTGGGGGGGATATGTGTCTGTTGTTTAGAGCCATGACTGATGATGATTTGTGGGACTGTGCAGGCCTTAAAATAAATAACCAGCCCTATAGCACAATATCTCACCTCCTCCAGCTAAAAGGTGAAATATGTCACACTAGAAAGAGGTCTAGTTGGTATAATCAGAGGGTAATAGCATATTGGATCTCACTGCCAATATATGCTGTGGGAAGTAACAACATGGTGCAATTCAAGTGTAAACTTTATGATTACTGCATTCATAATAACATCATGGGATACAGATAATTTTGAAGGTGAGCTATATGGACTTATGTCTAATCAGCTCTGTAACAACCTATGATATGATATCGTTTGGCCTGGCCCAGTTGGTGAGTGGATTGGTGGGGATCTCTATCAGTAGTGCAAGACCTACAAGGGTACCAGCACCATTCTGCCTGTCTAGCAGCATCCCTTCCCAAGTGAGTATCTCCTCTATCAAGTGACAGATGCACTGTGGAGCACACTGTTTCTCCCTCCTAAAGGAAGACAGCTGTCCCTGGGATGCTTAGTTCTCCTTCCTCCAGCTGATATCTAATAACCTGAGCTTGATTTCAAACTCATCTCAACAGCAAAGCTAGCAAAAATACTGCAACTGTGCTCAATGCATCTTTAACTAGATTTGTGGTTTGCTATAGACTAATAGTGAAACAGGTCAGCTTTCCTGGTTCTGATGGGTTGGGTCAGATCAGACTGGGCAAATTTGAACAAGAAATTGATTCAAAAATGTAATATATTGAAAAAAGAAATATACTATTTATTCAAATAAAAACAGTAAATTTACAGTACAGCAGTTAGAAACATAGAAACATAGAATTTGACAGCAGATAAGGACCACTTGGCCAACCTAGTCTGCCCATTTTCCTACCTAACAGATAAGCTGCAGATCCTAGTTAACCAACAGTTTACTTCCTCCTACCCCCCACTAGGACTGCCTTATGTCTGTCCCATGCATTCTTGAATTCCCCCACTGTTATTGACTCCACAACCTCCTCAGGGAGGCTGTTCCATGTATCCACAACCCTCTCTGGGAAAAAATACTACCTCATATTACCTCTGAGCTGTCCCCCCCATCTTCAAATTGTACCCCCTTGTTCTTACACATCTCTTTTTCTGAAAGATGCCACCCTCCTGGACTTTGTTGAATCCTTTGAGGTACTTAAAAGTTTCTATCATGTCCCCTCTCTCCTTCCTTTCCTCAAGGGTATACATATTAAGCTCTTTTAGTCTTTCATCGTATGTCTTCTGGTGCAGACCCTGCACCATTTTGGTTGCCCTCCTCTGGACAGCCTCCGCTCTGTCTATGTCTTTGTGTAGACGGGGTCTCCAGAACTGCACACAGTACTCCAGAAGGGGTCTCACCAAATGTCTGTACAGAGGGATAACAACTTCCTGTTTTCTACTATTGATGCCTCTCCCTATGCATCCCAATATCCCCCCAGCCTTCCTTACTGCCTTCTCACATTGCTTGCCCACCTTAAGGTCATCTGATATAATTACTCCCAGGTTCCTTTCCATTTTTACTGTTGTCAGTATCTCACTCCCCCATTGTGTACTCTTTCTCTGGGTATTTGTTTCCCAGGTGCATTACCTTGCACTTCTTTGCATTGAATCTGAGCTGCCATACATTTGACCATTCCTCCAACCCTGCCAAGTCCCTTCTCATCCTTTCCACTCCATCTGGGTCTACTGCACTCAAAGGTCAGTATGGACCAGTGGCTGCACTTTCCAACCACTGGTGCCACCCTTCTCCCACCCATCCTATTTGGAGCACCCAGGAGAAACAGGAGAAACATCTACCATTCATTTACTGTGTGACCTTGTGCAAGTCACTCAGCCTCCTATTGCTTCAGTACACAAAGCAGTAAAGTGGATAAAATGCAGGGTTCTCCTGCGAAAGAAATGTGACATCTCAAATGAGATTTCCTATGTAAATAAATTAAAACTATCACACCCTCCCCCACCCTTTATAAATGAACTCCCTTTTTCTACATTTTGACCCAGCCACCTTACCCGGAGATGTCTATAGGGCAAATGGTGTCTCATTCTTAAGTCCCAATCCAAGCAACATATTTAACTAAAAAAAAAAACAGGCCCCCAGTCTTCAGGTGAGATAGCTCTGTGTGTCCCCCAGCCATCGTTAGCACCCCTGCCCCAAGTGGCTGCTTACCCCAAGGGCCTGTTATGTGGCGGAAGCGGGATTACAAACATGTAGCACAAGGAGCAAGGTAGGTGGTAGACAGAGATAGACAGCTCAGTCAGAGTGATGCCATCTGGAGATAAGACTCCTGTAAGAGTGTTGAGCTGCACTTTAACAGGACCATGGGAGGAGCAGTTATTAGGACTGGATGGGGTAATCAAGGATGGGGCAGACAAAGCTCAGTATCCTCCCAAAAGTGAGGCTCCATTCTTTTCCAAATATGCTAACTAGCCTTTGACTCAAACTCCTTGAGGAACTGCCCCCTCCCCCATTAAGGAATGCAACAGTACCACTTTTTAATGGTAATGGAACAGGAACAAACAAGCATTTGTCAATGCTAAATGTTTGCTTACTGGCATTGGCATTGGTAGTGCAGGAGTTAGAGAGATGCATAATAGGAATGGCAGTGAAGTATTGAACTGAAACCAACCCCACCACCACCCTGCAGAGACTGACAGGCATTGGGGGTCTGCCTTTGTATCATTGGCCATAACGCTCAAGCCATCCCACCTCACTCCACCCTGCAGACACTGACAGGTGTTGCAATGTGCGTTAAGGTCTTCAGCCCTTATGCTCACCTCATTCCATAAGGAAATAAGCTGAGATGAATGCAGTATAGAAGAATGGGGTGAATATTAGGGCCAAAGACCTTAAGGCACACCTCGATGCCTGTCACTGGCTGCAAGGTGGGGGTGGAAATACATGAGCATTACGGCCTACGACCCCAAGTCACATTCCTGATGTTTGTCAGTCTCTACAGGGTGGGGCATTACTGTTGGAAACCCTAACATCCCGGGCATTTGTTGGTATTTTCACTCCAAATTTCAACATGGGCTTTTTGGGACCCCACCTCACGAACAGTGGCATTATAATTTTGTTGCTTAATCCCGAAAGGTGACTTTGAAAAAGCCACTATGCCATTCTGCACCACAGGTGGGAAAACACATTTCAGGCTGGATGTGAAAAATGACAGCTGTACTGTTCATGAGTAGGTATGAAAAATGGCAATGTGGAAAATCTGGAGGTGAAAATGTGAAAAATGTGTGGAGTTACAAGAGTGTTTAGAAACTGCGCAATGTTGCCCGCAATGCAATCATTTTTTGGAATTGATTCACCAAATTTTTAACATGGGCATTTTGGGACCTCCCCTCACGAATAGTGGCACTGTGATTTTGTTAATCTGTCACAAAAGTCGATTTCCCTCAGTGAATGTGTCATTCTGTACCAGAGGTGTGCCAACACATTTCAGGCAGGATGTGAAAAATGACAGCTGTACTGTTCATAAGAAGGTGTGAAAAAATGGCAATGTTGAAAATCTGGAGTGAAAACATTAAAAATTGGCGAAGTTACAGCGTGCTTAAAAACTGAGCAACGTACGCTCATACCGCAGTCATTTCTTGGAATTTTTTCACCAAATTTCCAACATGGGTTTTTTGGGACCCCACCTCATGAGCAGTGGCACTGTCATTTAGTTAATCAGTCCCAAAAGATGATACTACACAGTGACTGCAAAATCACCTTTCAAGACCGAGTAACAAAATGACAGTGACATGTTCACAAGGTGAGGTTCCAAGAACCCCATGTTGAAAATTTGGGGCCACAGTTCCTAAAAAGGGCTGAGATATCAACCTAAGTTGAAACCCCCCATTGACTCCCATTATGCAGCGCTTACGTGATTCCTCAGTTCACAGTCCAGCTTTGAAGAGTACAGACATGTCCCAGTCTAGAGAAGATCAATCAATCAATCAAAATCTCTATTTAACCAGGTGAACACCATTGAGCAAAGTTCATTTTCAAGGTGGACCTGGACATAGATACATAGTCAGCAGGATTTGGACATAGATACATGGCATAGTAGGGCTATATACACAACAGCATCATAATACAAGTTATGATACAATATAAATTGAACATAGACCGATGTACAGAATTCAGATGGATAACAATACTAATTCGTGGTAAAAATATATATACAAAACTATACATGAGATTCTTTGGACTGTGTGAAGGAAATAATAAACACAAGTTACAAGAAATATACGGGGTGCAAGAGAGAGGGTTCTTAGATTAAGTATGAAGTAGAAGAATAGTTCCATAAAGTGAGGGGGAAGGGGCAGACACCTAAAAGGGAGGAGGCAGAGGGGTAGAAGACTAAATGGGCAGTGGAAGCCATACGATGGCTACTGATCACAGAGTGGTGCTGAGACCACCAATGGAATGAAGATGGGCCCCAGGATGCTGGTCAAAGGCAAGGGGAGGGAGGGGATAAGGGAGCAGAAAGAACAGGGGTCAGGGGAAGACTGAGAGTAGGAGGCTCAATTCAAGTAATAAGGCAGGGTCAGGTAAAACAATTACGGGATTCCTTAGAAGAACGAGCGTAAAGAGTTTTGAATGCTGATAGTTTGATAGGGTAGACCAATGTTTTTGCAGCTTGTTCCAGAGTGAGGGTAACTCACAACTTAAGGATGTCCTACCAAAGTGCAATCTGACCTTAGGTATAATAAAGGAGATGTAGGAGGCACTCCTCAAAGCATATTTGCCTAATGAGCTTGGGGCAGGCAATCCAAGACATATTGAGGCAACTTCTTAGTAATAGCTCTGAAGGTCCAAACGGCAGCATTCCGCTGTCTTCTATATTTGAGGGATGGCCATCTCACAGCACCATATAGGGAGCAGTGATGCATGGCATAAGGGAGGCCAGTAATGAACCTTAAGGCTCTATGATAGAGTGTGTCCAGTTTGACCAGTGCAGAGGCGGGGCCTTGACTGTAAAGGAAATCCGCATAGTCCAACAATGTTAGGAAGGTGGATTGGACCAATCGCTTCTTGGCCTCCCGAGCAATCAGATGATTAATCCTATAGAAGAGATCAAGCCTCTGTCTAGGCTTTTTCATAAGTTCTTCAATATGATCATTATAAGAAAGTCTATGGTAGATCCAGACTCCCAAGTATTTGAACTTAGTTACATAATCAAAGGTTAACTTAGGAGTGTGGAGATCTGAGGAAAGGTTCCTTGGGCAGCGGAGTTTGTTATATGTGCAGAGGGTGAGAAGAGCATCGCCTTTGTTTTCTAAGCATTCAGTAGAAATTTCTGGTTCAAAAGCTGCAGTTGCAGCAGATTAAACTCCTGCTGAAGATCACTACATGCTGCTTCCTTGGGAATATCTGCTGATGTAAAGCATCATATCATCTGCGAATAGATGTATGTTTGCAGTATTGAGGTTGGCATAAACTCTGTTGATATATATTGTGAAAAGCAGGGGGACCAATATTAAGCCCTGTGGTACGTCCCTTAGCAGGGGTTTTAGGGAAGGGAATTTCCCATCTGCTTTTACTTGCTGGAGACGACCTGATAGTTGGAGAACCATCTCAATGATAGACAATCCAGACCTATGTTCTGGGGGGAATGTAAGGAGCAGATCATGATTGACAGTGTCGAATGCCTTACTTAGGTCTAAAAATACTGCACAAACAAAATTCTTGGCATCCAGTTCACACTGCCAGTCATTAGTCACCTTAGCAAGTGCTGTGATGGTGCTATGGCATGGTCTAAAGCCCAATTGTAAAGGGTTAAGCAGGTTTGCAGATTCCAGGTAATTCCTGAGCTGTGCATTCACAATTTTCTATAACAGTTTAGACAGGATGGGGAGTAGAGAGATAGGCCAGTAATTGTTAAGGTTACATGGGTCTCCGGAATTGAAAAGGGGGATTAAGTGTGCAGGTTTCCATAAGGGAGGAAGGTGACCCTGAGAAAGGGATACGTTAAAGAGGTGGGTAATTGGTGCAGCCGGGACGTGATGACCAAGTGTCAGGAAAAAGGGGTCAAGGAGGTCTGCACCAGCAATCTTCCTGGTGTCTGGCTGTAGCAAGCGTTCCTCAACATCTTTCAAGAATGCAGGCTGAAGGGAGAATGCAGTGCCAATGACAGGAACTTCATGGTTCTGTACACCAAGTTGAGAGTGGAGGTTACCGTTGGGGGAGGTATCAAATTCTAAACCTGCGATAGCAAAGTGGTTATTGAGGGAGTCAAGGATTGCCAGCCTATCAGAGACTGTAGTGGCTCCATTAGTAATTCTTGTGGGTAGGGAATTCATGGATGCATGACCTTCAATATCCTTAAGTGTTTTCCAGAATTTGGAGAAACATTTAGAAGTCAAGTCAAGTTCTGCACAAAAATAGTGGGCCTTTGCTTCTCTGACCATTCTAGTACAAAGATTCCTTGCTTTTCTAGACAAAATTCAGTCAGCTGGAAGCTTTGTTTTTAGAGCTGTTTTCCAAAACAAATTTCTATTATGCAGTGTTGCCTTTAGGCCCACTGTAAACCACTGGCATAATTTTTTCTTAGATGGTACTTTAACCAGTGGCACATGCTTAGCCAATGACCCTAACACAATATCCTGGAAGATATCATAGGCCGTATTCACTGATTTTGCTATTTAGAAGTCCTGCCATCTCAAAGAATCCCTCAAGTCAGCAATAAATGCCATGGGGTCAAGGTTTCGACGACACCTCTTGATGGTGAATTTAGAAGTTGACAGTGGTTTCGAGGTGGATCTTACACAGGCAGTGAAACAATGGTTGCTGATATCAGAGAAGAATATGCTAGCATGGGAAGAAAGGTGAGACTTATTTACTAGAATGAGGTCCAGCAGGGTGCTATTGTTAGGGTTCTTTTTATTAGGTCATGTAGCTTCAGTAATGAGTTGTGATAGTCCAAGGGAATCACACAGAGATTTAAGGGAAACAGAGATGCTGCAGGAACACCAGTCCAGATTAAGGTCTCCTAATATAATAAATTCAGAGGGCAGGATCCTATCAAATTACTTAAATGGTGTAGGAGTTGAAACCTTGTGGAGGGAGATCGCTTCTCCTGCCCTCTGGAGAGTAGGTATGGGGTGAAGGGGGGGAGGGAGGTGGGTGCTCAATGGGAGGGAGGGAGGAGGAGGAGTGGAAGATCGGGAGATGATGGTGGACCATTTTCTTTTACAGGTTAAACAAAAAAAAACATGCCGGGAGATGGCTTTCTTTTCTTTTACAGGTTTTAAATATTTTGGCACACTGGGTGTGGCTCCTGCGCCAAGCAATAGTGGTGGTGGGGGCATGCCGACATGGGGATTGGGCACCCCAATGGTGGTGGGGGGGGCATTCCGACATGGGATTGGGCACCCTGATGTCAGCAGATTACAGACAGGTTTTGGGGGGGCACATCCGACACTAGAGTGGGCATCCCAGTGTCAGAAACATTTTGGCACGCTGGGGTGGGCTCCCAGTGTGCCACATCAATGGAGGGAGGGGGGATACATGCCAACATGGGGATTGGGCACCCCAATGTCAGCTTTCCTTGGAGTGTGTGGCAGGCGACAGGAGCCATGGTTCATTACTTGTTTCATGAGGAAAGGCACATAGAACAAACAAGTTGTTGGAGGAGCAAGGGCTAGGGACAGAGTGCTGGGTGGCAGGAGCTAACGAGGTTGCAAGGGAGGGAGAGAGGAAATGTCGCTGCAGTGATGAAACTGTTCGTGATTGCAGCAACAAATTTGTTTCAACTCCTTAGCTCTCTTTAAAGCTGCTGTCATTGGCACTTCTCCCTTGATTGGTGGCTGAGGGATGGGCCCAGTAAAGCATCCGCTGCATTGGCCATAACACTGACACACCTCTAAAATGTGGTACTGTTGCAATATGTTTCTTGCTCATGTGCTGCACACATGCATGCATGTACACATGCAAACATAAAATGGGCAGGGTTGGGGATTGAATTATGAAGCCAGGAAAGAGGGAGTTTTTTTTTTTTTTACCTAGAAAAAAAGCAGAAAAGAAAAATGGGCAAAGATCAGGTCAGACTGGCCACAGCTCTGTTCTGGCCTAAAAGACTGAGTTGAGTAATACACGGCCGGATCTCTGACAATGCTAGCAACACACCCTTACAGACTCAATATTAGTTTCCATGATTGAACTAGCTATAAAACAGTGTTATAGAGGAGGCAATATGGTGCTGTGGTTTAGGGCACTGAGTTGCAAACTTGGAGACCTGGGTTTCAATTCCACAGCCCTCACTTACATAATGTGTGACCCTGAGCAAGTCACCTAACTTCCCTGTGCTCCTAGTTCTCACCTGGAAACAAGCTTTGGCTTAGTGAGCCTTTCCTAGTTAAAACTGTCCCCTTCCCTTCACTTTCTATTAATATATTGCATGACTTTTTTGGAAGCCAGTTCATTTTACCTTAACATTTTTCTTTTAAATGCAAAAGGTTGTACAATATTGACATATGTTAGTGGTCTGTTTGTGTGTGTGTGTGGGTTGGAAACAGAAACACAGAAACAGAGTTTGTTGGCAGAAAACCACTTGGCCCACCTAATATGCCTACTTTTTTACATGCCCATTCTGTCGCAGCAGACCCTAACTGGTCTTCAGCAACCCCCATCACCCTTTTATTTACTAGTATTCCCCTATATCTATCCCATGCATGACTGAACACCCCCCCCCTCCCAGTTTTCACCTCTACTACCTATTGTGGCAGGCTGTTCCAGGCATCCACCACTCTTTCAAAGAAATAGTAGTTCAGCACATCCCTCTTAAATTTCTCTCCTTCAAGCTTCATTGTGTGTCTGCTTGTTCTGTTGCACTTTTGTGATTGTGAAATGAAGGGGAGCATGGTGGGGGGAGACTCAATTCCAGCAGTAAAATTAAAAGCCTGACTCAGTTCCAGGAGTGAAATGTGGAATAACTGCTCCTGTGTAACATTTACACACCAAAAGACATAAAACTGAATAAATAACATTTTAAAAGACAACATATTATATAATGAGGAAATGTGTCCCCAGACCCTTGTCCAGGATGTTCAATCCTGCATGAAAGATGATGGGTTCCCCAGTGAATTTTGCCCATTTCCAGCACTGTGCATGCATTACTGTATCCAGATGTAATCTGTGTATTGTAACTATTATACATTCAACATACTGTCAAATAAAACAGATCAGTTAAATAAGTTCCAAATTCTAATCCCCATTCATCTCTGAGATGTCAATATATGGGACTAGGAGCAAATTTAACCAATCAGGTTGGAGGATTTTTCACAGCCATTTTATAAGAAAATATAAAGTAGGGTTGTCAGAACCCTTTGATGTTCTGGGCTCTGGCCTAGAACTTTTCAAATAGTTCTAGAGTTCAAGGCAGAGAAACACTGTACACCTTTCCAAATGTAAATGCCAAGAGTTGCAGCTGATGTTTTGTAGTTTGGCACAGCAGTGCATATACAGGCATCTAAGCAGCACGTTCTTATATGTGTGTCTCACTAAAACATGATTGAATGTTAACACTAAATAATTAGTTTGTTTTCAGGACTGGCATCTCTTGGTTTTGAAATGTCTGAGCAACAAAAAAAAAGCATTTTCTTTAGTATTTAGAGCACTTGATACTTAGAACCCTTGTTCTACTTCTAGATAAGAACCAGAATCCCTTGTTTCTAGAATGGTTTTAATCTTTTTAGAATTAGTTCTGACAGTCCTAATATAAAGACAGTTTACCTGCCTCAATCTAATGATACTGATGTCACAATACATTCTGTTCCAACTTCTAAGACTATTAGTGCATCACCTCAGCTTTGATATCACCCCACCCTCCCCCACCATCACCCCCATCTCTGATTAATGGCACAGTGATAACTTTACCTCTCCCATAAGACACTTCCTAGACAAAATGACTACATTACATCAGTCGGTATAGACAGATATATATCACAAAAGGCATTAATTCTTAAGTTTCTGTAGACTGGATATATGACACTCTATCACTCCCCCTGCTTACATTGATGATGTCACACCTCATTACTTCTTCATCTTGGACCCCGCTGTCACAGTTAATCGCCTGTCCTGTTCTGCATCATTTCAGAAAGCATTACTTCAGCTGTCTCAGTGGAGACGGGCAGGGCACCACCACAGGACTCCCAAAAGGCACTTTAATCACATTACATCACTTCCCTGTGCCTGATGTCAAAAAGTATCACTTCACAAAACCCTGATTATAACTACTGCACCGTCCCCTCCTGCAATATCAGTGGGCTTCCAGTTCTGCCCAAGTGATGGTGGTTCCACCCTCCAGGCTCATAAAAGTGAAAAGTATACAGGAGGTTTTCGCAGCCATCATGGTACGCACTTGCTAGGGGCTGGTGGCAGACATTCATGCAACCTTCATTTTGCCTGCCAAAGCTGACAAAAGCAGGAGGTAACTTAAGGAGAAATAAAATAATTGACGTCTCTGACAAAACAAAACTATTTAAAATACAAAAGACTTAAATGACTGGTATTACAGTCAACTATCTCCTGCTTCCCGAGTTTTTCTTTTCTTCCTCTCTTTTATCTTCATGTTACATATCATTAATTAATCCAAATCATCTGAAATAATGTTATACTTAACCAAAAGAACAAAAATTAAAACCAAACGTTTCCCTCATGCACACAACAACATATTTTCAGAACTCTTTAAATACTGTATATTCATATCATACTTCTGCAGTCTGTCTCCTAATGCCAATGGCATGTTTTGTTCTATGGGAGATGGGGGCACATATCCATTAAAGAGCATAACATTTGCCAAGAAAAAAAGTGCTAATATGACTTTTAAGCAAAATATGTTTTTAATTCACTCTGCACTTTGTTTTCAGCTGCTAGGAATACTTCACCATTTCCTAATGATGTAGATAAGAGATAATGGGCCTTGTCAAGTCAGCTTATTGATTCCATGTGCAACGAGTAGCAAAAGATTGAGTTTACGCCTATTCTAACCTAATATTTCAACCTTTCCTGCAGTACTTCTCTACCCAGGGACTAAAAGTGATAGAAACAGCATGAAATGCAGAGAATTCAAACTGCAGTTTATTATTATTTATTCAAGATATTTGTACAGGGCAGCCCTTTAGAATGTAGACAAGCTTAGTTTTTAAGTGTTTTTTAATGCAAACATTTTATTTCCTTTTTTTTCAGTGAAGTGAAGATGAATAAGGCAGAAGAGTGGCAAGCCCCAATGAATTAAAAGGAGACCTTTCAAATCAGCAGTAATGGAATAATGAAGCATAAAATACAGGCCTTCCCTGTCACTTTCTCCAATCAATTTTGTAATAAAGCCTAAACTAGACTCCGGCAGTCCATAATTCAGTCCTGACAATGGGGGCGGGGGGTGCAGTAAGCTCTGAAGTCCGGGCTATATGTGTTTAGAATTCTACCAATCATCATGTCATAACAGTGGTAGTGCTGCTGCTCTTGATACCAGTGACCCAGACTGGAGATTAAGCATGATCACTGGGGACCAACCAGAGGGAGGAAAGTTGAGCATCCCAGCAGATGCTGCTTTCCTCTGTGGAGAAAGGGTGCCAGATACTACTGCTAAACCACTCACTAGGTGACCACAGGGGACAGTGTAATGGGTAGTGCAAGATGGGAAAGAAGGGAGGGAAAGATCTCCCAATGTCAGGCATGTATTTGCATGCATGGGACACAATGCTCCAACATACTACATCATCAGTGGAAAAGACATATGTGAAAAAAACCAGACACGCAGCATGATAGCACTGCCACAGCAGCAGACTCTGCAGTGACCAACCTGGGCACTCCATGATGACAGGATTAATGTTCCCAAACAATCTAGCCCAGCTTGAGTGCCACACTGTGGGGGCAGGCCACAGAGGAAGTGTGCAGAATGGTAAGTGCTGGGAGAAGGTGAGGTGATGAGGGTCGAGATATGGCCGAGGCTTGGATCCAGGCTCAGTAGTGCAGCAGCCCCATGTTGCAGTGACACACAGAAACATAGAAACGTAGACAATGATGGCAGAAAAAGACCACTGGTCCATCCAGCCTGCCCATAAAGCCTAATAAATCTGGGACCTATTGTGCATATGGGGTTCTAACTCACACTATCCACCCCAATGCTCCCTGCCCTACTGCTATCACCCTGAGCAACTACCATGCCATCACTCTGTCCTAGCTGTGTTTGAAACCATGGAAGAGTTTTGGTGCTTACCACATTACCTGGCATGTTGTTCCAAGGCTCCGCCACCCTTTCTGTAAAATAAAACTTTCTCACTTCCCTTTTGAACCCCCTCCCCATTCGTTTCCACTTGTGCCACAATGTTCTTGATCTGCTACTGATGCTAAAGAATTGTTGAGTACCTAGAGGCCAGCGGGCACAGTACCTAAGGCAGCATGGATTCATACCAGGAAGGTCATGTCAGATGAATCTAATAGATTTCTTTGACTGGGTGACCAAAGTAGTAGACCAGGGAGGGGCCGTGGACATGGCCTACGTAGACTTCAGCAAGGCATTTGACACAGTCTCACACAAAAGATTAGTAAACAAGTTAGCCAGCCAGGATGTAGGTCCCAGGGTGGTAGCCTGGGTAAAACATTGACTGGACAACAGAACGCAGAGGATAATAGTAAACAGAGTCCACTCTGAAGGAAGGGGGTTACTAGTGGGGTAACACAGGGTTTAGTACTGGAACCGGTCCTTCTTAATGTCTTTATAAGTGACATTGCAGAGGGACTGGAAGGAAAAGTATGCCTTTTGCAGATGACACAAAGATCTGCAACAGGGTTGATACACAAGGGGGGTGGGAATGATGAGAAGGGACTTGGCAAGGTTGGAGGAATGGTCAAAAGTATGGCAGCTTAGATTCAATGCAAAGAAGTGCAAAGTAATGCACCTGGGAAACAAAAACTCAGGGGAAGAGTACACAATGGGGGGTGAGATACTAATGACAACAAAAATGGAAAGGGACCTGGGGGTAGTCATATCAGATGACCTAAAGGTAAGCAAGCAATGTGAGAAGGTAGTAAGGAGGGCTGGGGGGATACTGGGATGTATAGGGAGAGGTATCACCAGTAGAAAACAGAAAGTTGTTATCCCTCTGTACAGTCAGTTGGTGAGACCCCATATGGAGTACTGCTTGCAGTTCTGGAGACCCCATCTCTGCAAGCACATAGACAGGATGGAGGCAGTCCAGAGGAGGGCAACTAAAATGGTGCAGGGTCTGCACCAGAAGCCATATGAAGAGAGACTAAAGCAACTTAATAAGTATACCCTCGAGGAAAGGAGGGAGAGGGGGGCATGATAGAAACTTTCAAGTACCTCAAGGGAATCAACAAAGTCCAAAAGGGTAGCATCTTTCAGAAAAAGTGATGTGCAAGAACAAGGGAGCACAATTTGAAGATAGAGGTGTGACAGCTCAGGGGAACAGCATTGAGGAAATATTTTTCACAGAGAGGGTGGTGAACGCAAGGAATGGCCTTCCTGAGGAGATTGTGGGTTAAAAAACAGTGGGAGAATTCAAGAATGCAATGGACAGACATAAGGCAATTCTGGTGGGGGTTAGGAAAAGTATGCTATTGGCTAACTAGGATCTGCTGCTTAACCAATAGGTAGGGAAATGGGCAGGCTGGGTGGGCCAAGCGGTCCTTATCTACCGTAAAAGTATATGTTTTTGTGTTAAATAGTTCCTCACAGTTTATCTTGTTCATTCCTTTCAGGAACTTGAAAAGCTGATCCTCGTAAGATCTGCCCTGCTGGCCCTGAATTGTTTCAGTCACTCTACGTTGCACTGTCTCCAGCTTGTCCTTTTCTTTCCTTAGGTTAGGAC
The DNA here is from genome assembly GCA_016271365.2 of Neoceratodus forsteri. Classification (NCBI taxonomy): domain Eukaryota; kingdom Metazoa; phylum Chordata; order Ceratodontiformes; family Ceratodontidae; genus Neoceratodus; species Neoceratodus forsteri. The sequence continues at coordinate 91,315,123 of CM028130.1, read as the reverse complement.
TCCCAGACTGGCACAGTACTCCAGGTGGGGCCTCACCAGTGATCTATAGTGAGGTACTGTAGTAAAACTGCCTTCTTTCTGCTATCAGACTGCCTTCCTATGCACTCCAGTATCCTGTTTGTCTTACTGTAGGCCTTTTTACACTGGTTATATTTTTATTTATTTATTTATTGAAATGTTTCACCAGGAAGGTACACTGAGCAACAAGTCGCTCATCTCCCGGTGCAAATTAGGGGAAGGGGTACAACTGGGATGAGACATTATACATTCAAGTTACAAGATTAACATTAACATACAGTTGTAAGGCAGGTGTTACAAAGTGTTCCAGCAGTGTTGCACATAACATGTAGAAAGAGTAGATAATCATAAGTGCTGGGCTAAGAAGTAAACAAGTGCTTATATGAAAGAAAAGGGGGAAGGGGAGGGAGAGGTGAGGGGAGGGGAAAGAGTTGTGCCCCTGAAGATTGTTTTAGGGAGTCACTGATTATGACCCCTAGGTCTCTTTCCTGAGAGGTTATGCACTGCTTTACCCCCCCCTCCCCCATCCAGTCCTCGGTCCTCAAGTTCTTGTTCCCTATGTGTATCACCTTGCAGTTTTTGGAATTGAATTTCAACTGCTAAACCTTTGACAACCACAACCCTCTTCCATTTCTCTTTCAACCAGTTGCTCACCCATCAGACTGTGTTTTTCACTGTACCCAGATCCTCTAGCTTCTTCAGTAACCTTTTGAGAGGTTGTTCCTTGCCCCCCCCCCAAATGGAGTGGGAAATCTGCTTCCCTCCAGTTATTTGGAACTACCCCTGTCTGAATTGAGCTATTGCATAGCCCAACCTTGGGTTCGTTTAGTTCCATTGTCAGTTCCTTTAGCACCCCCAGATGCATCCCATCTGACCCTGGGGCCTTATCTATTTTTTGGGCTGCTAGCCCTTTCTAAACAGTTTTGCTGGTAAATACTTGCTGTCTAATTTCAGAGATCCCCCTTACAGCTGCCTTAATGCCACTCTCTCTGGCAGAGGCCCTCTGTCTTCCCTTGTGAATACAGAGCAAAAGTAGTAAAGAACAACTGCTTTGTGCCTGTCCCCCTCAATTACCCAATCTCCCTTTGTTAACCTAACAATTCATTTTCCTCCTCCATTCTTTCTTTCTTTTTTCTATAACATAGCTAAAGAACTGTTTTCCCCCTTCCCCCAACCCTCTCAACAATATGCAGCTCTGTGTCTACGTTTGCTTCTCTGAGCCCCCTTTTGGTTTCTCTTTTTCTCATTAGGTACTCTCCCCATCCTTCCCTCTGTTGTTTTTCCTTGTACCTGGTGAAGACCTTCTTCTTGGCTCTCACTGCTTCCTTGACCTTTCCAGAGAACCATGTTGGTCTCTTCTACCTTTGTCTTTTGGTTACTCTTCTCGTGTAAGACTTTGTTGCCTTGAGAATGGCCCCTTGATTGCTTCACATCTTTCCTCCACATTACCGATGCTGTCCACTCTGACTAACTTGTCCCAGTTGGAACTCCCTTATAGTGTACAGTAGAGTGTTATAGTGTCTGGGTTAGGGCTATTGTGTATAAAAATCGATGGAAATACACAGTTGTTGTACCACTGATGTGACCTCAACATGCTGTTGTACCATCTTGAGTATGTCACATCGATGGTACAACAGCATCGACCGTCATTGAGCATGTGTACTCAGTGCACTGGAAACAGTCACACAGTGAGTGTTAGCTTCAAATTGGAACCACACGGTGCAAACCCCTCCAAGTAAGGACAGCAGCTACATTTAAAATGTGTATGGTAGAGTGAGGGGCCAAGTTTATTAAAAAAAAAAAAAAATAGATGTTAATGTGAAGGGGGAGATTAGTTAATGTAAGAGGGGGATCGGGACAGATCTTGTTCTTGAGTTGGGGAGGTGGGTGTCCAAGTCATAAAATCAATGCAGACCATTGATTTTACTGTTTTAAAGTTGCTTGTGTTGATTTTACTGTTGTCCCATACACTATACATGGTCGACATGGTGCTGGAATCCTCCAGGTGGTTGGTCCTGGGGGATTTCAATGCCTGGGTCGACGATGAACTCTTGCTTTATGGTCAAAAATTCCTCCATTTGATGATTTCATTGGGCTTCACACAGGTATTTACTGCTGCAACCCATATTCAGGGTCACTCCCTGGACCTGGTGTTCCTCCTGGAGATGGAGGCCACCAATCTGCTGGTGGAACCGGTCGGGTGGTCCGACCATCGCTCTGTAAGGTTCAGTTTCGCAGCTCCCCCTGTGAAATCTGCACCTTTGGAGATGGTCTGGTACCACCCTTTGAGGTGAGTTACCCTGAAGGTCTGATGGCGGTGCTGGATCTATTGAGTTGTCCATTGGAATGCTCAGAATCAGGGGACCTGGTATTGCACTATAATAGTGTGGTGTCGGTGGCCCTGAATTCTGTAGCTCCTGTCCAAGTTCATCCTCTCTCTCTCTCTCTCTCCACCCTCGGTCCCCTTGGTTTGATGGGATCCTGAGGGAGCTGAAGAGAGTAGGGCAAATGCTGAAATGTCACTGGAGGAAATCCAGCCTGGAGGAGGACAGACTTAGATTGATGGGCAATTATTTGGACTATCAATCAGCAATCTCCCGTAAGAAGGCAGAGTTTCTCTCCAGGGAGATTGCTGCAGCAAGGAATTGACTGGCCCAGCTTTTATAGACTGTCGACAGACTGAGCAATCCCGCCTGCCTTCAGAGCCAGAGAGCCTTTTCACAAGAGAAGTGTGATGAGTTCACTCAGTTCTTTGCAGATAAGGTGTCTTCCATCAGGTCGGAGATCCGCTTGTCTCATTCAAATGAGCATGGTGGAGGTCGGTATGAGGACACAGACACCCAGCCTGTCTGGACAAATTTTGACCAGCCAGCAATCAAGGATATCATGAAGATTGTTCAGAGTATGCAACTGACTTGCTGTGCTTTGGATCCTGGTCCAACCTGCCTCCTTGTGGGGTGTGTGGATGCCTTCGGATCGATCCTGGCTCAGATTGTTTGGTGCTCATTGGATAAAGGCGTGTTTTCTGATTCCCCTGAAGGAAGCAGTGGTGACACCCCTTTTAAAGAAATCTACCATCGATCCAGACAGTCTGGCAAACTGCAGACCTGTCTCAAACCTGTCCTTTTTGGGCAAAGTTATTGAGAAAGTGGTTGTGTTACAACTCAAGAACTTTCTTTCCACTCATGAAGTCTGCAATCCTCTTCAGTCCAGTTTAAGGAAGAGGCACAGTACCGAGACTGCTCTGGTTTGGGTACTTAATGATCTCTTGATAGCGAGGGATCAGAGGAGTTGTTCGATCTTGGTCCTCCTTGTTCTCTGCATCATTCGACACCATGGATCATGGGGTGCTACTGAATCACCTGCAGCTACTCTGTGGACTGTCAGGGATGTTCCTCAGGTGGTTCCATTCTTTTCTCACAGTCAGGATGCAGAGAGTAGTTTCAGGAATTTTTTCCTTGATCACCATCTCCCTGTCATGTGGTGTGCCGCAGGGTTCCATGTTATTCCCAGTGTTGTTCACGGTGTACATGCTGCTGTTAGGAGACATTATAAGACAGTAAGGGCTGAGTTTTCACTGCTATGCAGATTATACTCAGCTGTACATGACCTTTGTACCCAAACAGAGTGATGCAGTCTCGGTTTTTAATAACTGCCTCGCTGAGATCCAGAACTGGATGAGTGCTAACTGATTGAGAGTGAATCTGTATAAGACTGAGATGTTGGTGGTGGACCCAGGTCATTGGGCAGAGAACTTGACTCCTGGTCAATCATCTGGCCTTGTGCTAGGTGACAACCAGTTGAGACCCTCTCAACAGGTGCAGAATTTGGGCGTAGTACCCGACGGTGAGCTAACTCTAAAAGCTCAGGTGTCAGCTGTTGTTAAGTCTTCTTTTTACCATCTGAAGAATATTGCCCAGATAAAGCATCTAGTTCCACCCGAAGACCTTCCTGTATTGGTCCATGCCTTTGTGTCCTCCTGCCTGGACTACTGCAATGCTCTATACCTAGGGCTGCTGGGGGTGGACCTCTGTCACCTGCAGCTGGTGCAGAATGCTGCAGCCAGGTTGTTAACAGGCTTGTCGAGATCTAGCCATGTCACTCCTGTGTTTCGTGAGCTGCACTGGCTGCCTGTATGATGGAGGATCATCTTTAAGGTCACATTGCTGACCTGTAAGGCCCTACATTGACAGGAACTGGGCTACCTGAGCACCTCCTTCGTCCCTACTACCCCCTCCACCCACTCTGTTTTGCTGATGAGGGATTGCTAGAGGTTCCCAGGGTCCATCTTCAAACTTTGGGAGCTAGAGCTTTTTCTTTTGCTGCCCCGACCTAGTGGAACTCTCTACCTCATCGGATTAGAGAGTGCCTGTTCACCGCGACCTTCAAGTCCTCCCTGAAGACTTATTTATTTAGTTTAACTTTCGGTGAGGCGTTTTAGTGTTGTAATTCAAACTGTTTTATGTAGATTGCTTTTAGGGTTTTATTGTATTGCACTTTGGTTTTCTGAAAAGCGCAGGATAAGTAAAATCACTGGTTGTGCATAGTTGCCCATCCAGTATTCTCTATGTCTGGTTGGAGTCTGCCCTTTTGAAATCTAGGACTTCAGCTGTTGATGAAAGCTTACTTGTCCCAAGAATCAGGTTGAACCATAGATTTGCAGTATCAATGGCTCAGTAGGTAGCACACTCACCTCTGAAGTCGGGAGATCAGTAGGCTGTGGGTTCTATCCCCACATCAGACAATTGGGTTAAATCTCAATACTGACACTGTAGTGCAGCATGAGGGGGGTGCTGCACTCCTGAGGTTCCATCTTTTGGATGAGACATTAAACCGAGGTCCCATCTGCGTGTTCTGGTGTTAGTTCAGGTGAATGTTAAAGATCCCATGGCACTTCTTGAAAAGAGCAGGGGAATTTCTCTGGTGCAATGGCCAAATTTCCTCCATTCACGAAAAATACCACCAACAACTTCATCTGGTTCAAGGTCAGTTGGCATTCATCTGTATCCCCCTCCCCCGGGTCATGCCTGAAAATAGGCAGGATTTGTCTAGTGCACTTAACTGGTCAACAAAAACTAAAATAAAAATAAAATATATGATAGTGCAGTCGATAGGGAAAAGGGCAGGGAAAAATGGAGAAAAAGACAAAGGCAATAAGGACACGGATGGGGCAAAAACAAAATAAAGCCATAAAAAAAATGGAGGGCAATGAGTACCAATGCCCGTAGTCTAGGTAAAAAGCTCCCTGAAATGGTGACCTTGATGAAAGAGGGATGCCTGGATATAGTGGCAGTCACAGAAACATGGTACACAGAGAACCGTGACTGGGATGTCAATATACCAGGGTACACAATCTACAGGAGGGACAGGAAGGGAAGAAGAGGAGGAGGAGTAGCTCTCTATGTAAGGGAAGGGAAGGGATCAAAGCAACAGATCTAAAGGGTAAACAGGGAGGAGAGGAGGCACTGGACACTGGAAATGGCTTCACAATCCGCACAGGGGTTGTATACAGACCCCCGTCTCAGGGGGAAGAAATGGACAAGGAAATGATAGAAGACATCCTTGGGATGGCAGAGAAAGGGGAGATATTGCTGATGGGGGACCTGAATATGCCAGATGTTAACTGGAGCACCTTTGCTGCAGCCGCACCCAAGAACAGGGCCATTCTCAATGCCCTACAGGGGACATGCCTCAGACAGCTATTTATGGAACCCAATCTGGAGGGAACAATCTTAGACCTGGTACTCGCCAATGGGGCTGGAGAGAGGATCTCTGATCTTGAAGTGGGTAGCCATCTGGGAACAAGTGACCACCAAACAGTGTGGTTCAAGATAAACTTAGCTGTAGAGTCAAGCCACACAAAAGTGAATGTACTGGACTACAGGAGGGCTAATTTTGTCAAAATGGGAGAGTGCCTCAGAAAAGCACTAGCAAACAGGCAAGAAGGTGGGGTGGAGCAACAATGGGGAAACATCAAAAGCGCCATCACAGAGGCAACAAGTCTTTGTGTGAAGCAAATAAACAAATCAAAATGAAAGAAAAAAAACACTATGGTTCTCAAAAGAAGTGGCGGGGAAGGTAAGAGAGAAAAAGATAGCAAGGAAACACAGAAGGAGCAGGACAGAGAACTGTTAAAGCAGAAGGAAGCGGGGAAGGCAGTCAGGATAGCAAAGGCCCAAACCGAGGAAAAGATAACCAACTTGGTTAAGAAGGGGGATACAACCTTTTATAGGTACATTAGGGAGCAAAGAACAACTAAGACAGGGATACTGAGGCTGAATAAAGAGGAAGGTGGTTGGGCAGAGAGTGACAGTGAAACAGCAGGTATACTAAATGAATACTTCTGCTCAGTATTCACAATGGAAAAGTAGGGGGAGATACCTAATCCAGTCAATAGAAGCACTCTGGAAAGGGGGGTTGATATTAGTCCTTTCACAGAAGAAAGGTTTCTGAAAGAACTCTTAAAACTGAAGGTGGATACAGCAATGGAGCCTGATGGGATTCACCCCAGAATTCTAAAAGAACTAAGGGAAGAACTAGAAACACCACTGACTACCCTTTTTAATAAATCATGGGAGGATGGTGTGGAACCTCAGGACTGGACGAGGGCAGAAGTGATTCCCCTCTCAAAAGTGGGAGCAAGACAGAGGCAGAAAACTACAGACCTGTCGGTTTGACCTCAGTGGTAGGGAAAATGATGGAATCACTTTTGAAGGAAAGAATTGTTGAGTACCTAGAAGTCAGTGGGGCACAGGACCCAAGGCAGCATGGATTCACAGTGGGAAGGTCATGTCAGACAAATTTAATTGATTTCTTTGACTGGGTGACCAAAGTAGTAGACCAGGGAGGGTCTGTGGACATGGCCTACCTAGACTTTAGCAAGGTATTTGACACAGTCTCACACAAAATATTAATAAACAAATTAGCCAGCCTGGGAGTGGGTCCCAGGGTAGTAGCTTGGGTAAAACACTGGCTGAACAACAGGACACAGTGGGTAATAGTAAACAGAGTCCACAGTGAGGAAAAGAGGGTTACAAGTGGGTACCGCAGGGTTCAGTACTGGGTCGGGTCCTTTTTAATGTCTTTATAAGTGACATTGCAGAGGGACTGGAAGGGAAAGTATGTCTCCTTGCAGATGACACAAAGACCTGCAACAGGGTTGATATGCAAGGTGGGGTGGAAAGGATAAAAAGGGACTTGGCAAGGTTTGAGGAATGGTCAAATGTATGGCAGCTTAGATTCAACGCAGAGAAGTGCAAAGTAATGCACCTGGGAAACAAAAACCCAGGGGAAGAGTACGCAATTGGGGTGAGATACTGACAACAACAAAAATGGAAAGGGACCTGGTGGTAGTCATATCAGATGACCTAAAGTTGGGCCAGCAATGTGAGAAGGCAGTAAGGAGGGCTGGGGGGGATACTGGGATGCATAGGGAGAGGCATCACCAGTAGAAAACTGGAAGTTGGCCCTCTGTACAGACAGTTGGTAAGACCACATCTGGAGTACTGTGTACAGTTCTGAGACCCCATCTCCGCAAAGACAGAGTGGAGTCTGTCCAGAGGAGGAATCCAAATGGTGCAGGGTCTGCACCAGAAGACATATGAAGAAAGACTAAAGGAGCTTAAGATGTATAGCCTCTAGGAAAGAGGGAGAGAGGGACATGATAGAAACTTCAAATACCTCAAGGGAATCAACAAAGTCCAAGAGGTAGCATCTTTCAGAAAAAGAGTGTGCAAGAACAAGGGGGCACAATTTGAAGATAGAGGGGATGGCTCAGAGGTAATGGAGGAAGTATTCTTCACATAGAGGTTATGGGTTGCATGAAACAGCCTCCTGAGGAGGCCGAGAGTCAAAAACAGTGGGGGAATTCAAGAATGCATAAGACAGACATAAGGCAATTCTAGGTGGGGGTAGGAGGAAGTAGGCTGTTGGTTAACTAGGATCTGCAGCTTATTCATCAGGTAGGGAAATGGGCAGACTAGGTGGGCCAAGCGGTCCTTATCTGCTGTCAAATTCTATGTTTCTGTATGGTCACTGGACCCTAATGGCTCCTTAGTGTTGCGGACTCTGCACTGGCTGCCGGTCAGGTGGAGTTCTATCTTCAAGGTGCATTTATTCACCTACAAGGCTGTACATGAACTAGGCCCTGGCTATCTGGTTAACCTTCTGACACTGGCTGTCTCTGTCCGATCCCTCTGCTCCTTGACCAGGGGCCACCTTGAGGTTCCTAGGACCCAACTTAAAACTGCCGGTGACCTGGCTTTTAGCGTCACTGGCCCAGTCTTATGGAATGCTCTTCCCCTTTATTTTAGGGAGGCCCCATCGGTTGAGTGTTTTACTGTAAGAGTGGTCTCAAGACCCATCTGTTTTCTTTGGCATTCCCAGACGTTGTAATTTCACCAGCTTTTGGATCTATTTTTAACTGTATATGCTGCTTTAATAATTATGTTTATTAGTTTTTTGTTTTTATTGTTTAATGTTATTTGACCTGCCTTTGTGTGTATTAGGCATCCAGAGTCTCCAGAATTGGGTGCCCTACAAATAAACTTTGCCTTGCCTTGCCTTACTATAACTCCTCCTACCACTTCCAAGTTGGGGAGCACCACATTGTGAATGGCAGCCTGCCTAGTGGATTCCTTAACTAGCTGCACCAGTAGGCAGTTCTGCAATGTATCCAGCAGGGTCTGACTTCTGGTGCTCATGGCTGCTGGAATGACCCAATCAATATCTGGCAGGTTTAGATCTCCCACCACCACCACCTACCCCTTTGCCACCCCACTCCCTTCTGGTCTGGACCCTTGCCCTTTCTGTCTCTTCCCCCTGTCCTGGAGATCTATACATCATCCTCATTCATAGTTTCTTGACTGAGGATGCCATGAGCTGAATCCAAAGTGATTCTGTTTCCCCATTACCTCCCCTGATGTTTCCATCCTTCACTGCCTCTTTGACCTCTCTGACATATAGGGCTACACCTCCTCCTTTACGTTTTCCGATATAACATCTAAACATGGTGTAGTTTGGAACTGTCAGGTCCCAGTTGTTATTCTCTGTGGCCCAAGTTTCTATGATGGCTACTAGATAAATCTCAGTGTCTGCCACCATTGCCTGGAGCTCACTAATTTTATATCATAGACTCCTGGCATTAAGCCAGATCCCTTTCCATCATTCTTATCCCCTCTTGCTTTTTCCTATCCCTTCTCCCTTATTCTTCCTTAGCTGCCTTAATTTATTTTTTCTGACTGAATGTAGGCTTAAGTACCAGAAAAAGCAGTTCCAACTGCCCTCGTGCCATGTTTTATATTACCATCCAACAAAAGGAAACCAACCTCAAGCGCATGCACGCTTCCTCAGTGAAATTGGTTGGGGCCATTAGTAGCACTGTCTGCACATTGCTGTATGCCAGAGTCACAGTGTTTTTTTTTTTCTACATGTTGCACTACACTGAATGGAATAATAAAAATTGGTAAGAGACATCAGTGTTTGGTCTTGGTGTTGTTTTCGTTTATTGAATGAATGTAGGTTTTGTCCACACTCCTTCATTGACTTCTTCCCCTAACCTAATCTGAACTTCAACCTTGATGTTACCCACCTTGCTTCTACTAGTCCCCTGTTCAGGGGGAGCCTTAGCTAGGTTCTCCACCTGCTGTCTTTTCTCAGTGGTTCCCCTAGCCTCCAATTCCCCCACAGGCAGTTTAACTGTCCAGTGTAGATGTCAAACATCTGCCCCAGAGCACTGGCCCCCTCTCATCAGGTGAAGACCATCCCCGTTAAAGCACCACCTGTTCCAGAAGCCTGCCCATTCTCCTACAAAGTAGCACCCCTTCTCCTGACACCATTCTTTCGACCACCCATTAAACTCCTCAGTCTCTTCCTTGGTTACTTTGTCGTACCCATTCCCCTTATTCCACACAGGGAGGACCTTGGAAAAAGCCAAGAAAGCCAAGAGCACCTTCAGACTGTCCCCCAGTCTCTTGTAGTTCTGCTTCTCTGCTTCAACAGACTGGTTCACTAGATCCTTGGTACCCAAGTGTACCAGCACACCCAGATCCCCCTCCTCCTTCTCCACCATCCTTCCCACCATATCTATATCTCTAATGGATGACACACCAGGAAGGCATCTGACCATTTCACTCCCCTTCCCTCCCTCGCTCACCACCCTCTCTACTTCCCAATCATTGAGTTCCCAATCACTAAGACTCTCCTTGTAGACTTCCACCTGCTCACACCCTCAGGTGCCACTGAGTCGTGCCCATTTCCTTCAAATGAGTTAGAGCCCTCCCCCAACAGAGTCAGGTACCTGACCTTACTCCAGTGGCGCAAAGCAATTTGTTTCTGAATAGTGTGAGATTGGCTGAACACCTCATGGCTGCCCCTGCCACACTTCCTCCTGCCCTTCCCCACCACCATCCAGCCCCTGAGCCAGTGGGCCTCTGAGGAAGTGGGGATGTGGAGGGTGAACCCCACCAGAGCTGGTGCTGCAGCTGATATATCTCATCTCTTGCTGCTACTAGATGAGCATGGAGCTCCACAAAGGTCCAGCAGATGGGGCAGTGTTCCCTCCTCCACAGCGTAACCCCAGAGAAGAGCACCCCAGAGTCACCTCAGCTGACTACCTCCTTGCTGTACCTCATCTGCATGCTGATCCTATGATCAGGGACTTTTAGTTTCAGAGAGCCTACCCCGTTAACAAAATCCAGATCAATCAATCAATCAATCAATGAGGCAAAAGTCCTACCTTATATATGTTATTCTGTTGTATCTGGGAGTATTTTCTACACCTCCCTTAATCCCTTAACCCATGATTAATTCACAATTATATATTTGTATTTGTATAATATACATAAATTCAAAAGTATACATATTTCTATTTCACTTTTATCATCCAAATGTAACAAATCTCTATATTGTAGAACTCAGTAGGCTGCTACTTCAGATGTTCCATCAGAACTAGAACAGTGTGCCAAGAAAGCTGGTTCTTAGCAACAGTCTGATTCTAGCTAAAAAATGTTTTCAATAAATGCTTTTTTTAAAACAAGAAATCAGCAGCCCCAAAAACCCACCAAACACTGACAAACAAAATCATAGTACCACATAATTAACAGGCCACCACACAGCAACAAGCCAGCAAAGCCTGGTGACAAAGACAACCCACAAAAGGAACAAACCAACTGCCAAACTGCTGTGTGTGTGTGTGTGTATATATAGATAGATAGATAGATAGATAGATAGATAGATAGATAGATAGATAGATATATACTGACATTTACACTGGATCTGATTCACCATGGAACTAATGTGGTGACTATCCTGCTCCTACACATCAAACACACATATCCCACACCTTACTGTAGGCAACAATACCTTCCTTCTCAAGCCATAAACTGTACACACAAAAATATTTAAAAATTAGAAGAAATATGGAGAATGATCACTTAGCTATGGGAGTTCCACACAGACGCAGCCACTCTGTTGTGTCCCAGATGGAAGTTAATGTCATAGGTGGTCAATAGAGATGTGCAAAATCCATGAATTTCATTACTTGAAATATTGCATGAAATCTACGCATTTCATTAAATAGTTTTCGCATACAAAATGTGAAAATCTTCTGGTGAAATTGCAAATTTCACCCACGGGCAGCAGAATTTTGACACTCATGGGTGAAATTCCACTGCTTTCAGGCAAAACTCCACATTTTGCAAGTGAAATTTATGATTTTGCTGGTAGAATTTCGCATTTTGCACCCATGAAATTTTGTCAGCAAAATCTGCAAATTTTACAAAATGTTTTACACCGCAAAATTCGCTATTTCGCGGGAATTTCACCAGCAAAATTTAATTTTGCTGCATCTCTAGTGGTGAGAGTTTTTTGCTCTGGCTCCAGATTTTTGCACTTACATCATAGCACTTTATTTTTAATAAAAAATATAACAGTAGCTGTCCTGGTGTGCAGAGCTTTTTTTTGTTAATAGCAACCATTTAATACCAGAGGAACACTGCACCATACATTCAACAAGAAACAGGGGACTTGTTACCCTAACTTTACATTTACTGTGCCTTTTTTGAGGCTCTGTGCATCAATTTTAACTGATACCTAAATGATTTTATTATGACTGTCCTTATGTTTTAAATCGTAGTTCATAGAAATACAGAATTTGATGACAGATAAGGACCACTTGGCCCATCCAGTCTGCCCATGTTTTTTCCCTACCTGTATTCTCACCACAGACTCTACTTGATCTCACCATCCCCGCTTTCCACTAAGATTCCCTTATGCCTATTCCGTGCATTCCTGAATCCCACCAGTTTTTGCCCCCACCACTCCTGCTGGAAGACTGTTCCAAGCATCCCCCACCTTCAATGAAGAAGTACAATCTTTCTTGAATTTATCCCCTTCTAGCTTCATTGCATGTCAACTTATTCTCATGCCTAATTTCCTCTGAAAAATAATCCCCTCCTGCACCTTGTTTACCCATGTTAGGTATTTATAGATCTCTATCATACCCTTCCTCTCCCTACTTTCTTCCATGGTGTTCATGTTGAGGTCCTTCAGCCTCTTCTTGTATGGGTTCTGATGCAGGCACTGCACCACTTTAGTTGCCTTCCTCTGGATAATCTTCACTCTGTCTATATCCTTCCTGAGATGTGATCTCCAGAACTAGACATAGTACTCAGGTGGGGTGTCACCAGTGATATATAATGTGGCAACACCACCTCCATCTTTCTGCTGCTGATACCACTTCCTGTGCACCTCAACATCCCACCAGCCCAACAAACTACCTTGTCACACTGCCTTGCCACCTTGAGGTCATCAGATATGATCGCTGCCAGATCCCTTTCCTGTTTGGTGACTGTCAATACCTTTTCTCCTATTTTGTACTCTGCCTCTGGGTTTCTGTGCCCCAAGCGCATTGAAATCCAGCTGTCATGCCCTTGACCACTCTTCAAGTTTTCTCAGGTCACTGCACATTCTTTCCACCCCTCTGGAGTTTTTACACTATTTGCAGATTTTAATGTCATCCATGAAGAGGCAGACCTTCTCTTGCAGCTCCTTTGAAATGTCACATATAAAGATATGAAACAGCACCGGTCCCAATACTGAGCCCTATGGCATCCCACTGTTCACCCTCCCTTCCCTAGAGTGAACTCTGTTTACCACCACCCTCTGTTGCCTAACCCTTTTCTGCAAGATCTACTGCTTCCTTACTGCCCTGGATGACCACTCCGCTCAGCGGACAAGGGGTTGTTACAGATTCCAAGGGTATGTCTTAAAACATCAGGGTCCTGTGCTTTTATGTATGCAGCCCTGACCCTGTGGAATTCTCTACCTCATCAGATACATAAGAGCATGACTGTGAAGAGTTTTAAAAAGGCACTGAAGACCCATTTGTGGCACATGGCCTACTCAGATTGATTTATTTTTAAGATATTATCTACTTAGCTAACAGACTGTATGGAAATTTTTATGTCTTATTGGTTTTTATATGTTGTAATGTTGTACAGCACCTTGGTTTTGGAAAGGCACTTTAAAAATAAAGTTTTATTATTTATTTTATTATTTAATTTATTACCCAGTTTACCATTTTAGGACCAACCCCTAAGCTGCCTAGTTTGCTTATGAGTCTTCTATGTGGAATGGTGTCAAATGCCTCTACCCTATCCTGATCTATTTCCCTGGTTACCAGGTAAAGAAATCTATCAGATTTGTCTGACATGATCTCCTGTCTGTGAATCCAAGCTGCCTCAGGTCTTGTAATGCACTGGATTCAAGATACTCCACAATATTTTCCTTTAGCAGAGTCTCCATTAACTTCATCACCACCAATGTCAGGCTGACTAGCCTATATCTGTCAGACTCCTCCTTGCTACTACTTTTGTAAAGTGGGACTACATCTGCCCTCCACCTCCTCCAGTCTTCTGGAACCCCCTACCTGTTTCCAGTGAGTTGCTAAAAAGGACTGCCAGTGGTAAAGCCAGTTCTTCCCTGAGCTCCCTCACTACGCTTGGGTGTACCATGTCTGGGTCCATAGTTTTCTTCACTTTCAGATTTGCAGTTCAGAACACTCTTCTCTGAAAAAGGAGTAGTGTCTACCTCTCTCTCTCCCTCCTGTGCTTCTGTTGCTTTTTATTTGGCCCATCCCCTTCATCTAAGAAGACTGAACAAAAGTATTTTTCCAGGATACCTGCTCTTTCCTGATCGTCCTCTGCACTGTCCCCATCTGCACTTCTTAACTGGAAGGAAACTGTGAATTAGGGGTAGTGGCTTAGGCAACAGGAAATCAGGTGTTTGCATTTAAATTTGCCTTAGATAGCTTTTGTCAGAAAACAGAAAGAGGAAGGAGCTGCTGTTAGAACTCTACTACTCTATTGGGACTAAAGAACTATAACTTTACTACTGGGACCTTCAATTTAGGGCTGGGTGAAGTGAATTGTTATCTGTGCAGTTAGCTAGGTGAAGAAGGAAGCTTTGAATTAGGTGGAGTGGCTCAGGCAAAAGGAAGTCAGGTGTTTGCATTTAAATCTGCCCTGGATAGCTTTTGGCAGAGAACAGCAAGAGGAAGGAGGTGCTGTTAGAACTTTACTACTCTACTGGGACTATATTGCCCTCCCTCCCCTCCACCTCCCCACCCTTAGCCAGTTCTACTTTTATAGGCACAGGATGTGATTGACAACAGGAACTTCCTGTTTGGGAGCAGGAAGAGAGTGATCACAAAGGCACAAAAGACTCGCCATCCTGGAAGGAAAAGAGTAGCTCTCCATCCCCCCCAGCTGCTGGAGTTCTGTCTCTGAGCAAGTAAAAAGAGACTACAGAGGAACTTCCTGTCCCAGAACAGGAAGATCAGGAGCTTTAAGGGCACAGAGGCGGCAGAAGGCAGTAGGAAAGAAGGGGAAAAAAAAATTAAATAAAATAAAAAAATAAAAATAAACAGAGAGAGAAAAGACTAAGTATACAAAACAAGAGATAAGGGGCCACAAATAAGACATGATGGGAGTGACTGTGGAGCAACAGTCTTCTAGGAGACATTCTGGAGGTCCCATCTGCAGGCACCTCTCTGGGCTGAGGGAGGAGGATGCTCATCTCCAGGCTGAGATGGTTAGGATGCAGGGGACCTCCTTTCCCACCCAGGGAACACCAGGGCCACTGTAGCTGTCTCAGAGGTTGCCAAGAAAGAGGAACGGTTTGACCACAGAGGGCACAGGGAGGGTGAGTGTGGTAGAACAGAGGCACATCCCTCCAGTTGCATCTCTCTACAATTCATATGCCATTATGGCAGAGTGAGGTTCCTCTATGGAGGCACCTGCAGTGGAGCCCAAGGAGGATTCTCGGAATCTCCACAAAGGAAACTCAAAGGAGGGTGGCATAGGACCCCACAGGGGAAGTAAACAACTCCTGGTGGGGAACTCCATCGTTAGGTGGGCAGAACTGGGGGAGGGATGGGAGAGGAAGGTAAGGTGCCTGCTTGGCACCATGACTTGGAGGGACAGGGAGCGAATCCTCAAGATCATGGGAGCAGCTGCACAGGAGAGGGAGCTGGATGTCATTGTCCACCAAGGGACAAATGATCTGGCTGGGAAAGGGATCAGAGCAGTGTAGGAGGAGTTTGTGGAGTTGGGGAGAGACATTAGACAAGTAGCATGCACAGTAACCTTCTCAGAGGTGCTGCCTGCTATGGCATGGGTGAGGCTGGGGTGCTCAGCACCATGGGATTCAATCAATGGTTGAAAACCTGGTGCACAGCTCGGGGTTTTGGCTTCACTGGGGACTAGGAATCCACCTGGAGGGATGCAGGCCTATACTGGCACGATGGTCTGCAGCTGTCCAACCAGGGACCAGGAACCTAAATGCTTCATTGGCAAGCATTTAAACTAGCCGGGGGGGCACTGAAATGGAGCAGAGAAATCCCAGTCCCCTCCAACAATCAGGGTAGTTAGTGAGGTAAACACCAGATAGAGAAGTCAATAGGGAGAAGGGCAGGGGTAAATGGAGAAAAAGGCAAAGGCAGTAAGGACAAGGATGGGGAAAAAAGGGGTAAGGCCATCAACAAATGGAGGATAATTTGTACCAATGCCCATAGTCTAGGTAACAAGCTCACTGAACTGGTGGCCTTGATGGAAGAGGGATGCCTGGATATTGTGGCAGTCACAGAAACATGGTACACAGAGAACCATGACTGGGATGTCAACATACCAGGGTACACAGTCTACAAGAGGGACAGGGAGTGTAGAAGAGGAGGAGGAGGAGTAGCTCTCTATGTAAGGGAAGTGATCAAAGCAACAGAACAAAAGGGTAAACAGGGAGGAAGGAAGGCACTGTGGGTCACACTGGAGACAGGAAATGGCACCACAGTCTGCACAGGGGTTGTATACAGATCCCCATCTCAGGGAAGGAAATGAACAAGGAAATTATAGAAGGCATCCTTAGGATGGCAGAGAAAGGGGAGATACTGTTGATGGTGGACCTGAATATGCCAAATGTTAACTGGAGCACCTTTGCTGCAGCCACATCCAAGAGCAGGGCCATTCTTGATGCCCTACAGGGGGCATGCCTCAGACAGCTAGTGTTGGAACCCACTCAGGAGGGAGCAATCTTAGACTTGGTACTATCAAACGGGGATGGAGAGAGGATTTCAGATCTAGAAGTGGGTAGCCATCTGGGAACAAGTGACCACCAAACAGTGTGGTTCACAATAAACTCAGCCACAGAGTCAAGTCATAAAAAAGTGAGGATACTGGACTACAGGAGAGCTGACTTTGTCAAAATGGGAGAGTTCCTTAGAAAAGCACTAGCAAACAGGCAAGAAGGTGGGGTGGAGGAACAATGGAGAAACATCAAAACTGCCATCACAGAGGCAACAAGCCTTTGTGTGAAGCAAAGAAACAAATCAAAATGAAAGAAAAAACATTATGATTCTCAAAAGAGATGGCGGGGAAAGTTAGGGAGAAAAAGATAGCATTCAGGAAGTATAAGGAAACACAGAAGGAGCAGGACAGAGAACTGTACCAGTTAAAGCAGAAGGAAGTGGGGAAGGCAGTCAGAATAGCAAAGGCCCAAACCAAGGAAAAGATAGCCAACTCAGTTAAAAAGGGTGATAAAGACTTTTATAGGTACATTAGGGAGCAAAGAAAAACAAAGGGAGGGATAGTGAGGCTTAATAAAGGGGATGGTGGGTGTGCAGAGAGGGACAGTGAAAAAGCAGGGATACTGAATGAATACTTCAGCTCAGTATACACAAAAGAAGAGGAGGGGGAGGTACCTAATCCAATCAACAGAAGCCCTCTGGATAGGAGGGTTGATACCAGTCCTTTCACAGAAGAAAAGGGTTCTGAAAGAACTCCTAAAACTGAAAGTGGATAAAGCAATAGGGCCTGATGGGATTCATCCTAGAATTCTAAAAGAACTAAGAGGAGAACTAGTGACACCACTGACTGCCCTTTTTAACAAATCATGGAAGGATGGTGTGGTACGAGAAGACTGGAGGAGGGCAGATGTGATTCCCCTTCACAAAAGTGGGAGCAAGACAGAGGCAGGAAACTACAGACCTGTCAGTGGTAGGGAAAATTATGGAATCACTTTTGAAGGAAATAATTGTTGAGTACCTAGAGGCCAGTGGGGCACAGGACCCAAGGCAGCATGGATTCACAGCAGGAAGCTCATGTCAGATGAATCTAATCGATTCCTTTGACTGGGTGACCAGAGTAGTAGACCAGGGAGGGGCTGTGGACATGGCCTACCTAGACTTTAGCAAGGCATTTGACACAGTCCCACACAAAATATTAATAAACAAATAGCCAGCCTGGGAGTGGGTCCCAGGGTGGTAGCCTGGTTAAAAAATTGGCTGGACATCAGGACACAGAGGATAATAGTAAACTGAGTCCACTCCAAAGAAAGGTGGGTTACTAGTGGGGTACCGCAGGGTTCAGTACTGGTTTGGTTCTTTTTAATGTCTTTATAAGTGACATTGCAGAGGGACTGGAAGGAAAAGTATGCCTCTTTGCAGACGACACAAAGATCTGCAACAGGGTTGATACACAAGTTGGGGTGGAAAGGATGAGAAGGGACTTGGCAAGGTTGGAGGAATGGTCAGAAGTATGGCAGTTTGGATTCAATGGAAAGAACTGCAAAGTAATGCACCTGGGAAAAAAAAACAAGGGAAATAGTACACAATGTGAGGGTAGTAACAACAAAAAAAATGGAAAGGGACCTGGGGTAGTCATATCAGATAACCTAAAGGTTAGCAAGCAATGTGAGAAGGCAATAGGAATGGCTGGGGGAATACTGTAATGCATAGGGAGAGGCATCACCAGTAGAAAACAAGAAGTTGTAATCCCTCTGTACAGACAGTTGGTGAGACCCCATCTGGAGTACTGCATGCAGTTCTGGAGACCCCATCTCGGCAAGGACATAGACAGGATGGAGGCAGTCTAGAGGAGGGAAACTAAAATAGTGCTGGGTCTGCAACAAAAGCCATATGAAGGAAGGCTAAAGAAGCTTAATATGTATACCCTTGAGGAAAGGAGGGAGAAGAGGAACATGATAGGAACTTTTAAGTACCCTCAAGGGAATCAACAAAGTCCAAGAGGGTAGCATCCTTCAGACAAAGAGATGTGCAAGAACAAGGGGACACAATTTGAAGATAGAGTTGGAACGGCTCAGGAGCAATGTGAGGAAGTATTTTTTCACAGACACGGTGGTGGACACATGGAATGGCCTGCCTGAGGGGATTGTGGGGTCAAAAATAGTGGGGGAATTCAAGAATGCATGGGACAGACACAAGGCAACTCTTCTGGGGGGTAGGAAGAAATAGGCTGTTGGTTAATTAGGATCTGCAGCTTATCCAATACTGCAGGTAGGAAAATGGGCAGACTAGGTGGGCCAAGAGGTCCTTATCTACCGTCAAAGTCTATGTTTCTATGTTTCTAACCTCTCAATTCCTCCTGTTGTCTTTCTCTTTTCACTAATGTACCTACAAAATGTCTTGTCCCCTTTAGTTACCCCCTGTGCTTTTCCTGCCTCCCTCTGCTTCTCCTGATACACCTTCCTGTCCTCTTTCCTCTGCATCTCTTTACACCTCCTGAATGATGCCCTTTTAGCCTTTACCTTTTCAGCTACTTCCTTCAAGAACCATAGAGGTCTCTTATTTCCTCTTGTTTTTGCTCACTTCCTTTGAGCAGAGGTTTGGTGCCTTCATTATGCCCTCCCATAGCTTAGCTCACTCTTCCTCCACCCCTCCCAGCTCATTCCCCCTGTCAGGCCATCTGTGAGGCATTCACCCATTTTTTGGAAATCCGCCGTCCTGAAGTTCAGGACCTTTGTGTCTCACTTCCATCACCATCTTCATTTTGAACCACACTATATGATGATTACTGGTCCATAGGTGGCCTCCTCAGAAGTTTGCAATATAGTCCCTGTTAGTGAGCACCAAGTCCAGTACTGCTTGATCACGAGTGGGCTCCCTGACTAGTTGCATGAGAAATGCCCTCTGCAGGGAGTGCAGGATATCTCTTCTTTTAGCCAAAGCTACAGCTGGAAGGCTTCAATTTACATCCTACAGACTGAAGTCCCCAACCAGCAGCACCTCCCCTTTTTCTGAAATTGTGCCAATAGCCCTAACCAGTTCCTGATCTAGTTTCTTTCCCTGTTGTGTTGGATGTCTGTAAATCATGGCAGTCTGGATAGTGGCCCCGTTTCCCTTCTTCAGGGTGATCCACAGTACCTCCAAACTCTACGTTTCCCAATGGATTCTGTGCATCTCCACTACTTTAATATCCTCCCTTACATATAGCACCACCCCATCTTCCTTCCTTCTCAACCTGTCTTTCCTGAAGTGAGTATAGCCTGGTCTGGTCATGTCCTAGTAGTGATTTTCTGTGCACCACAACTCAGTTGCAGCCATGAAATCTAGGTCTGCCTCCACCATGATGGCCTCTACATCCAGAATTTTATTTCCTAGATGTCTTGCATGTGCACACAAGGCCTTCGACATTTTGTTACCACTCTGCTTCCTACCCGCTTTTTATGTTTCCTTGCATGTGCACAAGAAACATTTTGTTTTGCTTCAGAGAAAAGCATTTCAGGGATGTGTCATGGACTAGACCAATACAAAGTAATCTACACTGAGCTTGTCCCTGACAGACCAATGACCACGCAAGCAGAATATGACAGTGATCACAGTTTCATGGGGATAAACTTGTGTACTTGAAACAACTGAAGCTCTCCAATGAGTGAGCACTTTAGTACTTTCATTTGCATGAAGCCATCCAGCAAACAGCTGAGCGGCTTTATGTACATCACTGCATAGGTGGGCTAAAGCCCGAGGTTCAATATGATCTCCCTTCTTTCCATTCCTGCTCCTGCCTTTCATGCCTCCCCCTTTTTTCCCATGTTTAGAATCCCTCCTGGCTGCAGTCCACACTTAGTTCTGCTCCACACTCCCTGACAGCCGATGCTGCTGGCCCATTAACAGTCCACACTCGGTTCTGCTCCTCATTCCCTGACTCCCAATGTTGCTGACCCATTACCAGTCCACACTCAGTTATGCTTCCTCACTCCTTACCCTCTGATGCTGCTGGTTGGCACAGTTAGCAGTTACTATTTGGGTTTTAATTGACTGAAGGCTCAGTGGAACTTACTACATACTACATACTAAAATGCCAGCAGAATAGGCCTAACGTCTGTTTCGTGTCGCTTGGTCAGGCCCCAACCCCTGGGAGCTGACCCTTGTTGCCCCTCACCTTCTCTGGCTTCTCCCTTCCAGTTCTGGATATTCTCGCTGCATTGGATATTGCTTATAGAGACCCTTCCCCTGTACCTGTCTCACCCCTCTTGAACCCCTCCACCGTCTCTGCCTCCACCAGCCCCTGGGCAGCCAGATTCCATGGCTCCACCACCCTCTCAGTGAAGGTAGCACCTCCTCCTTTCTCCCCCTAGATCTTCCCCCTTCAGCTTCCACCACATGCCCTCTAATTTTGCCCCCCCCTTCAAAAGCACCCTGACTGCTGCTCCGCTTATTTACCCCTTTCATGTACCCCTGAAGACCTCTATCATGTCCCCCGGTCCCTTCTCTCTTCCAATGTGTACATATTTAGCTCTTCGCGCCTCACCCCATAGGTCCTGTCCCCCAGGCCCCAAATCATTTTGGTTGCCCTCCTCTGGACCCTCTCCAGGAGTTTAATGTCCCTTCTTAAGTGTGGCCTCCAAAATTACATGCAGTACTCGAGGTGCGGCCTCACCAAGCAGTTATACAGAGGAAGTATCACTTCCCTCCTTCTGGAGGTGATCCCCCTAGCGATGCATCCCAGCATCCTGTTGGCTTTGGCTGCTGCCCTTCTACAAGTCTCCGAGTTGTTTATCTTGACATCCACCACCACCCCCTGGTCCCTCTCAGCCATTGAGACTTATAGCATTCCCCCCCCAGGGTGTACATTTGGCCTGGGTTTCTGGGCCCCTCAGGTGCAGTACCTTGCATTTCCCTGCATTGAACCTCGGCTTCCACTTTCTAGACCATCTTTCCAGAGCCTCCAGGTCCCCCTGTAGGGCCACCCTCCTCTCCTCTCCTCCCCATCCACCACTGCCCCCAGTTTTGAGTCATCCACAAAGAGACTCATCTCACTCTTGTTACCTATCCTTATGTCAGAGATGTAGGCGTTGAACAGGAGGGGCCCAAGGACTGATCCCTGTGGGACCCCACTAATGACCCTCCTTGGGGATGAGACTATCCCGCCAACTACTACCCTCTGGGTCTGGTCCTGGAGCCAATTGCCTATCCATCCCTGATCATCTGGTTCCCCACCCCCGCATTTCTCCCAGCTTATCCAACAGGCCCACATGAGGAACAGAGTCAAATGCCTTGCTGAAGTCTAGAAAGAGGACGCCCACTGGTCTACCCAGGTCCAAGGCACTCGTCACTCATTCATAGGACTCCACAAGGTTTGTCTGACATGATTTCCCCGGGACAAATCCATGCTGTCTATCATCCAGGCACCCTGACTTTACCAGGTCCCCCCCAGCCTCTCCTTGACAATGCCTTCCATCACCTTGCCCACCACCGATGTCAGGCTGACAGGCCTGTACTTCCCTGCCACCTCCTTGATCCCCTTGTAGATAGGGCACTATATGCGCCACCTTCCAGTCCTGGGGGCACCCACCCTGTCCTCAGAGAGATGGTGAAAGCTCCACCGGGGTTTAAGCCAGGACATCCATAAGTTCCTTCAGCACTCTGGGATGTAATTTATCTGGGCCTATTAGCTCTCCATCTTAAAGGGACCTGAGGACACTCTCTCAGCTGTGATTTCCACCTCCACCCTCTTCTCCCTGCTTGGCCTCCCCCCCTCCTGCAGTAATGCCTCCACCTCTCCCCAGACCCACCAGATCGGTGGGGTCCCCCCTCCTCAATATCACTGTCTCCTCCCACATAAGGTGCAGCACCCCCATTTTCCTTGGTGAAAGCTGGGGTGGAAGTACTCATTTGAGTGCCTCAGCCTGCTCCCCCAGGTCTTGTGCCCATCTCTCCCCTGTTTTAATCTGCTAATCTGCCCCTTCAGTCTTCGTTTTCCCCAGTGTATCTAAAAAACCCTTGTTCCCTCTCCTAATTTCCTGGCTGGGTTCTGCTCCTTCCTTGCCTTAGCCACCCTCACCACCCTAGTGACCCTTCAGCCATCAATTCGGCTCCCTTGATCCCTTTCACTCCTTGAGCACTTGAGTGCCTATAGGCTGCCTTCTTTCCCCACCACCTCCTGGACCTCCCTGGTCCACCGCAGCAGTTTTCAGACCCTACTGCATTTTTGTCTTACTCTTGCACTTAGGTGCTGGTAGCATCTTGCCCCTATCCTGATGATTTCCACCTACTGTCAGCGTCCATAATACGGCCCAATCACATCCAATGCTCCTTAAGTATCCTTCCATTTCTTTAAAATCCACCCCCCTGAAGTCAGTTACCTCTGTTTTTGCAGCCTTCTACCCCTCCCTAGGTCCAGGCAGAACCAGACCGTGCATGGTCACTCTCACCAACAGGTCCCTTACCTCCATGCCCCCCAATCTGGTCACTGTCTGCCAGAACCACATCAGTACCGCCTCCCTGGTCCAGTTCCCCACCTGCTGAGTTAGGGACACGTCTTGAAAGACATCCAACAACCCTCTGTTCCTGGCCACCGAGGATGTCAAGTAGTCTCCTCAGTCTGTTCCTGGCATGTTTAAGTCCCCCAACACCACCACCCTTCCCCTACCCAATCTGCAGTGTCTCCCAACATCTGCCACAGACTCTCCTCCAGCTCCTCCGCCAGTGCAGGGGTCTATACACCCTCTATTTTACTCTCTTTTACCTTATTATCAAGGTGACCCAAATTGCCTCCACGGTTCCCTCCACTCCTCTACTCACCCCTATGCCCAATACAGTTTTGACATTATTGCTACCCCTCCTCCCTTCCCTCCCTCTGTCCTTTCTGAACATGTAACCTTCCAGGTTTAAGTACCAGTCATGTCCTGCAGTGACTGAGTCTCAGTGACTGCTGCCATCCACCGCTCCCTCAGTTAGCATCGCCTGGAGCTCAGGCATTTTATTGCCCAAACTCCTGGCATTTGGACTACTACCCACCCTTTCCTATACTTCCATTTCCCTGCTTGTGTTCCCATAGGGATTCCATTTCCGTGGTCTGCTCTTTACCAGTCAGCCTTTTCCCACGATACGTCCAGCTCCCCAGGGGTGGAAACAGAATCCCTCCTTTATCGGTTACCTAGGCAACCTTTTCTCCCATCCCTCCCCCCTTCACAAGTTTTAAACCCCACTTTCACCAATGAACCCCTCTATTTTCAGCAAGGATTCCCTCCTCCAAATTGAGATGGGCCTGTCTCTAGCATACAGCTCCTTATCCTCCAGGTCTCCCCAATCCCCCCCAGCCCCCATACCCTCTGGCTTCCTACTCCCTGAGCCACTGGTTTATCTCCCTAATCTTCTTTGTGTTTCCCCACTCAGCCATTGGCACTGGCAGGATTTCAGAGAAAAACTGTGCATCCTATGTCATGACAGACACCAGCAAGCTCCCTGAACCTTGCCTGTATCTCTGGCTCGCTATACCACCCTCAATGTCATTTGTACCCAGGTGGACCAGTATGTCGGGGAGCGCCCACAATCCTTTGCCAGCTGATATACCTCGTGCTTGGCCCTGTGCACTGTTAGGCAAGGGAAGCATTTTGTTTTAACTGGCCAGGCTTCTCCCTCCCTATCCCATTTGATACCTCTGATCATAGAATCCCCCAACAGGAGCACTCTGACCACTCCTTTTCCTCCATTTCCCCACCTTCCATGTCCCTCATGCTTTCTACCGGCCCCTCCACCCAGCCAGCTCCTTTTCCTCCCCCTATCCTGGGTGCCACATGCCGTCCCTCATTTACCCTGGCCACCCCCGATCCTGTCACTCTCCTCCTCCCAAGTATCCTTCCTGTACTCGCCACACCCCCCTCACTGCTCAGAACCGGTCCTTCTCCCCATCACGTTAGAACTAGCCTGGCTAAATCCTCCCTTCCTTCCTGTCTCGTTTAGTCCCTCCTTGGCAACCATTGCTCCCCTGGCCTAAACCCTCAGCTCCCTTTTACTATCCTCCCTGTACTTCTGGTTCTTCTCCTTACCCTTTTCCTCCCAACTGGTCCTTCTCCTGCGCTTTCCTCCGCTTCCCCCCTTCTCCCCAGTCCACTGCTCCCCCCATTTTCCTGCATTCCAGGGTTCCCCCGTTCCTCCTGCTATCCAGCCCCTGCCTCTGCCCCCACTCCCTTTCCATCTCTAACCAACCCATCATGGCTACATCACCCCCTCATCCTCAAGCAGAAGAAAGAGGGTGGGCGGTTACTGAGCGTAAGGTCCGATCCACCTCCCCGCCTTGCTTCCTTCTGTCAGCCCCAGCCATCTGCCTACTTCTCTGAGAATGTTGTCCCTCTGGCCCCCCTTTGTGAGGGTCCCCAGTTACCTGCCTGCTTCCTTGGTAGTTTCCTCCTTTAAGGCCCCCTCTGTTAGGGTCCCCATGTGACCCCAGAGTATTCTCCTGCACTCCTTTCCCTATGCCCCTGCCCTTAGTGCTCGGTGCAACCCTGTGGGAGAGATCCCTAGCCCTCTTCCCAACCATACCTCCCCTTTCCCCAGCTGTCTCTAATCCTGCAACCTCCTCCTTAAGCTGTGTACCAGCTGCAGTAGCACTCGGGCAACCACCAAACTTCAAGCCCAGTCCAGTATTATGACTGCCCACACACCTGTGCACCCACCACCCTCCCAAAGATGCTGGCCCTAATGACGTGTGTTCCATCCCCCTCAAGTAGGTTTCTAGGGTGAGCCACCAGGTTCCCCACTAGTCCAAGATACACCCTACTGACTAATCAGGTCACCCACTAATCCTAGATACAGTCCTACAGTCAAACCAGTAAACCTGTTACTAGGTGCAGTACAACACAATAAACTTATAAGGAAGTGAACAACTCTCAAGCTCTCTCTCCCAGCCTTAAATCCAACCCCAGTGGCTAGAACTACATGAGCTGCACCTGCAGCCTTTTTCCCTCCAATTGCAGGGCAGGTGTTCCC
This sequence comes from Neoceratodus forsteri, assembly GCA_016271365.2. NCBI lineage: Eukaryota > Metazoa > Chordata > Ceratodontiformes > Ceratodontidae > Neoceratodus > Neoceratodus forsteri. The sequence continues at coordinate 91,289,547 of CM028130.1, read as the reverse complement.
TATAAATAAGCAGAGCTCTGGGGAGGGAGGGAGGGGGAAAGTGGCACTAGGGCCTATGCTGTGGTTCCTTCAGCATACAATTAAATTGTAAGTGAGGTCGAAAAACAGCATAGGCCCTAGGTGAGATTAGGGCCTATGCTGTGGTTCCTTCAGCATACAATGAAATTGTAAGTGAGGTAGAAAAACATAATAAAAAGGGACAACGCAGTAATTAAAGCATTTCCCATCTACAGTCAGTGGCTATAATCTCGCCAACTTTTTAATGAAGTTAAGAAAAGTCTATATGATAACAATTGGCAGTTTGCACCCTTTATATTTCCCAATTCATCATTAGCCTCCAGGAATGTCCGCCACAAACATTTACTTCCCCAGAGGCAGCCAAAGCTTTGCTCAACAAAGAACAGGCTACAGAGGGAGGTAGGCTTGGTCAGCATACAATGGGGCCCAGCACTTGAAAAGCTATATGTAACAACCATAAAACTGTAAGTAAGAGGTTTGCGGAGAGGTGGAGAATGTGTTTTTGTGCCTTGTGGGGGGTTCAGAGACAGAGGCAGGCAGCAACATGTTGTCAGCGACTAAACAGGGAGCCAAAGAGACAGTAAAGACTATTACTGCGAATCATTGTCTGGTAAATAATTTGCTGACAAAACACGCTGATAGTCTTGGCCAGTTGGAATTGCATGCAACAAGTATAACAAAAGTGTGTATGTTTTGCTTCCACCTGGCTGTCCAGTGCCTATACGGGTTTTAGGCATCTCAAAAATCACAGAAGCATTTGAAGTTTCTGCAGCTGATTTGCCGGGCAGCTTGGGTTCGATATTCAACCTAAAGAAATATTTTTTTGTGATTTTGTATTTCAATTTCTCAAATTGCCTTAATACTTTTTAGGGTGCATAAACCCTTTATTTGGTACTTTTTGGCATTTAGGATAACTTGTTGGAATTTACAGTGCAGTTGCACTGAATGCAAAGTTCATTAAGTACACCTCCAACCCCCCCTTTTTTTAATGGCGTACTGTATATATGGACATGGGTGCCTGATTATTATTGTGCCTCTGTGCCTGCTTAACCTTTATTATATGTCAATCCTTTGCAGTCCTATCACTGAGCCACCACACATTTTATTTAAAATGAGAGCCCTTGTTTAGGCAAACAATATGACTTGATTAGGTGTGGGTTAAGGCCTGATAAGAGCACGCCCCAGGTGCATTATGATGCATGAGGTGCTTGCACTGATTGCCTTTAGCACCTGGGATGTGCTCTTATCAGGCCATAACCCACACTTGGGAGTGTCTCACTGCGCTTATGAAAAAAGGCCCCAAAGTAATTATAAAATAAAAAAATGAAATATGAAAAATATTTAAAAAAAAAAAGGTGTTAATAGCTGAAATACAAAAAATAGTTCCCCTATTAAAGCACTAAGTGGGTTATTCTTAATCCAGGGCTTCCTATGTATTCCTCAGGTTGTGTGCCCATCACTGCTACAGAAACACAGTATGCCCAAGTGTCATACATAGTTTTTAGGATGTCTTTTTATTAATCTTTGCGTAGCTTTTTTAAGGATGTCTTTGCCAGGGAGTTACAAATGTGCCACATTGACCGGCTGACTGGAGAGTTATGCTGTTTTGTGATGACAGTGGAGCGCCACTACCCCCCAACACAGACACATTCTGTTTTAGTTAGTATTAGTTTTTTTTTATTATTGATACTGAGTTTTGTATTGTAACAAACAGACCACTGTCTGCATGCCACCAGTTTTTTCTGGAGTGAGCGTGTCCCTCAGGAGCCACTGTAGTGAGTGGCTCACGTTTTCATGTACTGTCATTTTCAGTAGTTCATGGTTTCAAAAGAGTTTCTGTTGCCAGGATACATGTGGGATTCTCGCTCTTTCAAAATAGTCTTGTTTTGGGGAACTGTCAGACCGTGGTCAGCTTCTGTTTGGTACCAGGTTTTGTATTTAGCTGAGGACAAAGGTACAATATGACTTGCGGGCATTGTTTTCAGACTCGGATGAAGTGCAGGGCAGAGTTAAGACCACAAAGGGCTCGTGCAGTGGAGGTGAGATTCTTTTTCACAGTCTGGGAAGCACTGGTAATTTTTGCTTTCTCTGTTGATGCAAACGTTCTTATGTTGCAGGTGCTGGGGATCCATTCAATTCTACCTGAGGAGCTGCAGCGGGAGATCAGCGGCACTGATGGATCTTCAGCTGAACCGAGAGCTGGAGCTATGATAAGGAAGTTGGAATGGACAAGTAAAACAAAATATTGAAAAGACTGAATGTTTATAGCTTCCGTGGAAAGCAGAGTTTACATACACTGACTGGCTTTCCTCTGCTTTCACTGCTGGTGCTACTGCTCTCCCCCTGTAGCTATACCGCATATTACTGCGTTGGGGGATGCTGGCACAAATTTCTTCAGGATGGCACAATGATACATTGCTGTTAGAGGGCTAGCCTGTTAGAATTAGTGCCGGTTGCAAAGTTATGGCTCTATAAGGACACGGCTGAAAAAGGCTTTCAGCCACTCAACATGTATGAAATTTTGTGCCCATTTTATAAACTCTTGTAGTTCACTTCTTAGTGATTTATGTTTGGGTGCTCAGTTATAAATCCTTATTTTTTTCTCATGAATTTTAATCTTACGTGGTGTTTTAGATTTTATTAGATTTTTCCTGCCACACGGCTTCTATATTTTGCATATTATGGCATCTAATGTGGACTTTTTACATTCAATGCAGCTATTGTACCATTTTCGCTCGGCTTGCGCATCATGCGCAAGGAACGTTTTGAGATAGCACACTTTGGAGGTGTGCCTCTCCTTGCAATCCAGTGCTCCATTGAGCAGGCATGGCGGTCCTGCACATCGATGCTGGAGCTTGTATGACAGCGGTGGTCTCTGCTTCAAAGAAAACCACCGCTGTCACACAACACCGCTCATGCCACCCCTCATGTCACAGCTCCTCCCGCATCACGCCCCCCACAAAGCTTTGGTGCCATGCTGGGAGCCCACCCCAGCATGGCAAATGTCCTGTCATCTGCCAATGGGGTGCCCAATCCTTATCGGCTCCAGCCCCCAAGCCATCCTTCTGCCATGCTGGGAGCCCACCCCAGCGTGGCAAATGTCCCACGTAGTCTTTTTTTTTTTTACACCTGTAAAGCAAAAACGGTCCCACGGCGCTTCTCCCAGTCCCCTCCACAACCCGCACCCACCCACTGCGCACCAGCCTCCCCACCCCCCTCACCCCATACTTACCTCCGGAGCTTGGCGCGATGATCTTCGGTGGACCGGGAACACGTCTGCACTCTTCAAAGCCGACCGCGAACTGAGGAAATGCCGGTAAGCTGTATAATGGGCTAGATAGGGGGTTTTCAACTTTATTGCATATCTCAGGCATTTTTTGGAATTTTGGCACCAAATTTTCAACATGGGGTTTTTGGGACCCCTTCTCATGAATGATGTCACTGTCATGGCATTATTCGGGCCCGAAGGGTGATTTCGCAGTCACTGCATGAAATCACCCTTCGAGGAAGTGAAAAATTCCAAAATGACTGTTTTACAAGCGTCTGCTGCAGTTCCTACATAGGCTCATAAGTTCACGAGTTTTCAATATTTTCACTCCAGATTTTCAACATTGCCATTTTACCACACCTCCTTATGAGCAGTACAGCTGTCATTTTTCACATCCTGCCCAAAATGTGTTTCCGCCCATGTAGCGCACAATGGCACAGTCGGTGTGTGAAATCAATGTATTGGATGCATTAAGAAAATCATGGTGACACTGTTCATTAGCAGAGGTCTTAAAATGGCTATGTTGAAAATTTGGTGAAAAAATTCCTAAAATGACTGTTTGACAGCGTAGCGTTAGCAGTTCCCACGACGTCCGATGTTTGCAAATTTTCAATATTTGCACTCCAGATTTTCAACATGGCCATTTTACCACACCTCCTCATGAGCAGTACAGCTGTCATTTTCACATCCTGCCCAAAATGTTTCTGCCCATGTAGCGCACAATGGCACAGTCGCTGTGTGAATCAATGTATGGGACACATTAAGAAAATCACAGTGTCACTGTTCATGAGCAGAGATCTTAAAATGGCTATGTTGAAAATTTGGTGAACAAATTCCTAAAATGACTGTTTTAGAGTGTGCGTGTGCAGTCTCTACGCACGCCAGAAGTTTGCTAATTTTCAATATTTCACCCAGATTTTCAACATTGCCATTTTACCACACCTCCTTATGAGCAGTACAGCTGTCATTTTTCACATCCTGCCCAAAACGTGTTTCCGCCTATGTAGTGCACAATGGGGGTAACAAAAAGGTCATGCTGAAAATTTATTGTGCAAATACCAGCAATCGCACAGGGCATTAGGGTAAAGCACCATACATGCCAAACACCACTGCAAATACCTGCAAGCAAATGTTTGGCATTGACAAATGCTTGTTTTTAATATGTCAGTTCTTTTTAACTACAATAATATCCAATTATCTGTGGTTCAGAGCTCAGTGCTTATGTTACATACTGTAGCTGGATGATGCAGGTTATACTTGGATACAGAGGCCAGACCAGTAAGTAGAACAATGCTTGCAAGGTGCTAGTAGTAGTATGAAATGATTAATGCTTAGGTACTTCAGCATAGACATGAGCAGTCAGTGATTACAGTACATATAAGCAGGATAGTATGCAAGGGCTTAGATTCTTGAACTGATGAGTAGTTTATTATGACTTGATGTTTTGGCCTTTCTCTGCATCCCACCGTATAAAGGATGCTTAGTCCAGTAGGATGACACCCCCCCCAGTGGGATAAGAGTGATGCAGAAGGAGGAGGTGTTAGAGGAGGATGGGGGATGAGTGCGACTTGCTCTAAGCAGAGCGGTAGTCAGCTGCTAGTTGAAATAGGATGTGTGGGGAGGAGCTCTTTCCCCACATAATCACAGGCATGTGCCCTTCAATTATCTATGGTTCAGAGCTCAATGCTTATGTTACATACTGTAGCTGAATGATATAGGTTGTACTTGGTTATGGAGGCCAGACGAGTAAGTAGAACAATGCTTGCAAGGTACTAGTAGTAGTATGAAATGATTAGTGCTTAGGTGCTTCAGCATAGAAATGAGCAGTCAGTAATTATAGTACATATAAGCTGGATAGTATGCAAGGGCTTAGATGCTTGAACTGATGAGTAGTTTATTATGTCTTGATGTTTTGGCCTTTCTCTGTATCTCACTGTAGGAAAGATGCTTAGTCCTGTAGTATGAGACCCCCAAAAAATAATGATATCATACGATTGTTCAGAATCTGACCGTTAGAAGGAGTCGAATAGGATCATAGGTGCTGGAGCAGGGGGCCACTAGGGCCATGGCCCTACCACTTTCATAAGTGGCCCTATCAGTTTTTGCTATCATGGTAGTATATTTAATAGGGGAAAATGTACCCCTTACGTCCTTGTCCCTACTACTTTTCAAACCGTTCCGGCACCACTGAATAGGATGACACCCCCCAAAGAATAAATAGCAGTACGATTACCTCCTCCAACTCCTGAGAGTGTGACCAGTAGTACACAGGAGAGGAAAAACCATTTGGGGGGAAACATCTGAGGACCCATGGCTACTGACCTGCCCGTCCTTCTGGGCTTACTAAAGGAGAGTAATCCTAAGTGACGATAACAACGTGATCGGCTATTCCGAATCCAAGTTGTAGATCCAGAGCCAGTGAAATGAAAAACCGAAGAAAGTACTGAAGTTTGAAGTGTAGGGTGATCATAGTGGCATCCTTTAAGTAAACTCCTAGTCCGAGAGTCCACATCCAGGGCAGAATGAGAAATTGGTATCCATGGTCGGTAAAAGTCGAAGCTTCGAAGTAGCATTGGTAATAGCTCAAGAATCGAAGCTTCATCAGTCGATCCTAATAGTTGCATAGCGATGGTTATATCCATGTTATTGAAGCCAGAACAGTATAGTAGCTAGAAGGGAGTTGGTGAGAATGGTCAGATGAATCCTGAATAGTCGAACTTGAGAGTTAGAAATGGTGATAACCCGAAAAGGCTGAGTCAAATGAAGTAGCGTTGTCACAAGTTTCAAAGCTTCCGAGCACAAATCAGGACATTAAGTCTTCTGGATCAGCTGAAGGAAGTGGCTTGGTAGGAGTATAGCAGTAGTTATCCATATGAATGCAGCAGCAAAGCAGAAACATCCAAAGAATAGATGACGAATGGCAAAACAAGTTCAAATGTGATTCCATAGCAAAGAGCTCCAAAGGCTGGCCAACACGGCAGCAAGAAGGTATATAGTATAATGTGCAAACCTCCAGGCCCTGAGCTGGGTGAGGCAGGTGCAAGGTAGAAGTAGTTAAGCCCCCTGGCCTGAAGGGTGAGGTAGGACATAGAAGCAGGCGAATTAGACGTAGTAGAATAATACGAGGAACCTCCAGGCCCGTAGGGCACACGTCTGTCACAGTGCGATGTGGTGAACCTCTGGCCCTGTGGGCAAGGCAGATTGTAGAGTAGTGCTGGATAGAGTAATAGTAATGTTGGACTGCACACAATGCAAAAAGGAGAATCAAGTCAAGGTTATATTGGGATAGAAGCTTTCCAGATAGGGCTCAGCGAAATCTCTCGGCAGGAATGAGATAGTAGAAACCCAGTGACTGATGTAGCAAGGTAGAAGCATCCTAGTGGAAGTGATGTCGATGTCCACTAGTCCAGAAGTGGAATAGAGGATCAATGGAGAATGTCCAGCCAATCCAAATGTAGATCCATAGCGAGCGAGGTTCCTGGAGAGTTGGCAGAAATGGTGGGCAGGCAAGGTAAGTAGAGTATGCGAACTGTCAGGCCCCAGTGCTGGCAGACAGATGTATAGGAGATGTAGTTGAACTTCCATGCTCCAGTATTGGGGAGGCAGGCGTATATCATATTATTGGATCCTTCAATACCTCTATGAGGAGCAAAGCAGGCATACAAGTTAGATGATCAAGAATGGCAGAAGGCAGATGGGCTAACGTGAAGCACTGTTAAAAGTCAGATAGCACCGAAGCAAGTTAGGTGTAATGCTGAAACTATGATATAGGACGATATACAGGATAGTGGAGAATCCAGGGAGGAGCAGAGTGGTAGTAGTTCCGCAGACATCTAGGCATCCAAGCAGAAGCATCCAAAGGAGTGAAAGGGAGCTAAGCCCAGACGAGGTGTAGAATGTGAGGCCGAACCACACATAGACCAGCTGCTGGAAAGTATGGATTGTAGGATGTGCGGCGGACCACAAATGGGTCAGCCGGTAAGTGAGTAGAGAGTGGCAGCTAAATCCCACGAAGGCTAGCATGCACAGCTGGACCACACATAGGTCAGCTGGTAAGGTAAGTAGAGAGTGGTAGCTAAGCCTCACAAAGGCTATCAGGCATGACGGACCACACATAGGTCAGCAGGAAAGTGAGGTAGTAGCAATGAATCCAAAGAAACGAAGCAACATAGGAAGCATCCAGATACATTGATGTAAATCGTAGACATAGTCCATTAGCAATCCTTAATGGAGCAGATGGGATGGAGAGGTGTGAGCAGGCAAGGTGAGAGCTGGAGCATCCAGAAATTGTGTCGGGCAAGACCCCTTGCATGGCCGGTGGTACAGCCAGACCCCACGTAGGTAGGCGGAGGAACAGCAAGTCAAGCTAAACCCCACCTAGGCTAGCATGACGAGGTGCCACCATGGAGGGCTGCCCAGTTGGCAGATAGCCAGGCTGAAGCTGAAATGGCAGTTAGTTGAGTGTGTATCGTATGTAGTAGGTAAGGGACACTGCTGCCACCGAGCATGTATGTATCGAACAATGATATGGCCATCTAAAGAGGGCCTCATAAGGTAGTGAAAAAGGAAAGAAGCATCACAGTGATAATGTAACATGGTCAGCAATGTTTCTGAGAACTGGAAGGCCAAGGAATAGTGCTAAGGATAAACCCACGAACTTCATAACAGGAATATAGTGCCATCCATTGAGCAAACAGAAGCTTGACAGAACAAGGAGGAAGGCATTGCCCAGAAGCATTCCAAGCGGACTTCAGAAAAAGGATTGCAAAGGATAGTAAATTGTGTCACTGCGTCGGCTTCAGGCTACACACAGTAAGGACTCCAAAGCCTGGCATGGCAGGGCGTCTTAGAAGCCTGAGTCTAGTAATATGCAGCTGACATAGCAACTTAACTAGTCTGGGAGGCTGTTCATGAGCAGAGGTCTTAAAATGGCTATGTTGAAAATTTGTTGAAAAAATTCCTAAAAATGACTGTTTGACGAGCGTGCGTTGCGCAGTTCCTACGCAGGCTCGTAAGTTTGCGAATTTTCTATATTTCACTCCAGATTTTCCACATTGCCATTTATTACACTTCCTTATGAAAAGTACAGCTGCCATTTTCACGCCTCGAAAATGTGTTTCGCACATGAAGCGCATAATGGTGCAGTTAAAAGGAAGCAATGTTTGGGACAGATTAAGAAATCACAGTTACACTGTTCATGAGCAGAGGTCTTAAAATGGCTATGTTGAAAATTTGGTGACAAAAGTCCATAAAATGACTGTGTTACGAGTCAGCATTGCACAGTTTCAACGCACCCTCGTAAATTCATGACTTTGTAATATTTTCACTCCAGATTTTCACCAGTGGCATTTTTCCACACTTCCTTATGAACAGTACAGCTGTCATTTTTCACAACATGGCCAAAATGTGTTTTCACACTTTCAGCACAGAGATGTGTGGTCACTGTGGGAAATCATTGTTCAGGACAGATAAAGAAAATCACAGTGACACTGTTAATGATCGGAGGTCCCAAAATGCCTGAGTTGACAATCTGCTGTAAAAAATCCCCAAACTAATTACATTACGGGTGTGCGTTGCACAGTTTCTATGCACGCTCGTGACTTCACCAGTTTTTTTAATATTTTTACTGCAGATTTGCAACATTGCCATTTTTTCCACCTCCCCATGAACAGTACAGCTGTCATTTTTTCACATCCTGTTAGGAATGTGTTTTACCTGTGGTGCTAAATGCCACGTGATGCTGTGCATAAACAGCTTTGCTAACAAACTGATATTGCCACTGTTCATGAGGTGGGGGTCTCAAAAAACATGTTGAAAATTTGGAGGAAAATACCAACGAATGCCTGAGCTGTTAGGATTTCAACCATAACGCCCCACCCTGTAGAGAATGACAGGCATCAGGGGTGTGACTTGGGATTCTTGCCTGTAATGCTCATACCATTCCACACCCTGCAGCCAGTGAGAGGCATCGAGGTATGCCTTGGACTCTTCGGCCCCAGAGTTAACCCCATTCTCCTATACCGCACCCATCTCACCATATTTCCTGATGGAATGGGGTGCGCATAAGGGCCAAAGACCCCAAGGAACACCGTGACACTTGTCAGTGTCTGCAGGGTAGGGTGTGGTGAAATGGCATGGTCGTTATGCCTGATGACCTACAAGCACACCCCAATGCCTGTCACTCTCTGCAGGATGGTGGTGGGGTTGGCTTCAGTTCAGTACTTCACTGCCATTTCTATTATGCAGCTCTGTAACTTCTACACTACCAATGCCGATGCCAGCAAGCCAATATTCGGCATTGACAAATGCTTGTTATGTGTTTGCCTCTATATCACCCATTTATATTCCAGCACGTATGAGCGCAGTTTTATTTTCACACTTCGGAGGTCAGTGGGTGGCTTTGAAGATGAATACAAGATACTTTTTTTTCTGAGGAGATTAAAAGAAGCTAAAAGAGGATATAAACAGAAGAAGGCTATGAACTGCCAGCCTTGATTTGTGTTGGTTAGGGGTCGAGATACAGCACCATATGGTTTTGGCATTTTGGCTGTCAAATAGAATGAAAATGGAATAGTGCCACTCTGTGCTGTACCTTGCAAAACTACCCTCACCCTCTACCCAAAGTAAAAACTGAGACTGAGTGAGTCAGGGAGTGAGAGGGGATGACAGCCTAAACCACCACAAGGCAGCACCATGTGGTTTTGGTGTTTCTCCACAACATCAAAACCTGAACTGCTGAGCTCAACAAAAGTGAGTTCATTTAAAAAAAGCTTCTAACTGGGGGTGTGGCTTGGCCCCTACCGCAATGGCCGCTTGAACCCAATACTTGACATCCCAGGATCGCTAAATACAGAGTTACACCTACCTCTGTACTGAGCAAGCTTGGAGAAGTGGACAGAAAGTTGTGGGATACACTCGGGAGTAACGTGATTAGCTTTGTGGCAGTGTTCTCTCAATTTGGACACCTGATATAAGACTGTTTATATGGCAGAATAACGCACAATGTAGGCCCATTTTCTCAGACCGGTCTGGACGCCCAACAAATCAATGGGATGTTTGCAGCTTTAATGCGCCAGTTGTCGGAGGTCACATTAGCCTCTAACAACACCACTTTAGGCATTCAGCAGATGGACTATTGAATTACTGCTACTGAATCTAAGGTGCAGGCTAATAGTGTGTCTGTTGACTCTCTGACTGCAATGGTCCAAAAACAGGAGTGGGAAATTCAATCACTGCAATCTAAAATGATATTGAGAACTGAAGCTGACGGAATAATTTAAGGATCCTAGGATTTCCAGAAAATGCAAAGAGGAGGAATGTGCTGGCATTTTTATATGACGTCCTACCTGAAGTTTTAAAGCACAAATTACCCCCTGGTTTCATTACCTAGCGGCACACAGAACATTAAACCCTATGCACAAACCGGGGGGAGAGACCCAGGCCTATTATGGCCAGAATACTCAACTTCACTGATAAAGAGTGGATCTCCAACTGAGCACGGGAAATGGGGTCTTTAACATGGCATGGACATAAAATATTTATCTTCCAAGACTATTCCCGCGAACTGACGGTATGTTGGAAAGCATATACAGAGGTCAGACATCTCATGCATTCCCTTGCCATCCATTTTTCCCTGAGATATCCAGCAGTGATGCATCTAGAGGTTAGTGGCTCTGTGGTTTCCTTTGCTACTCCTGAGGTCCTTATGGACTATCTCCACCAAAACTGGACCACTACCATGCCAAAAATCTCCCCTCAACCGTCTGCTAGGCAGCCTGATGTGACCCCCCCTCTTTTTATAAAGATCATGGCCCCAATGTTAGCTTTACTGGTGGTGCCTCAGGCCTTCCGGCTTGCACTAGGAAATGACAATAACAAAAGGAATCACCCTCAGGAGCATATTGCTGCAGACCATCAGCAATAGCAACACAGTACGGAGGAGCCTGACACCAGGCTTAGTGCATTTACGTCACCTAATTGGTACTCCCTTCTGCTTGAAGAGAAGCAAGCAGATGAGGAAGATTTCCCCTTGTATCCGGAGCAGGAGATGGTGCTCAAGGTTTCTACAGTGGAAGACGAAATACGATCTGGGACTGAAGCCTTCACCTTGAACACAGCCTCCATTTTGGCCCATCTCTCCAGTGAGCAAGTGGAAGCCCGATCGCTGAACCACCTCTCGCAGACCCAGAAACTGGAGAAAGTCTCACAATCAACACCAGCGCAAGACCCAGCTTAGATAAGTGCCTTAAACTTTACTCTTATTAACTGGGCTTGGTCTAATTTTATAGCTCTCCATGTTAGCATCTGGCATTAATGGGTTAGTGTTCTATTATGGGACCCCCTTCCCCAAGTTAACCTCTATATGTATCCCTTACCTTGGCTTTGCTATTAAAGAGTTTAGTTTTGGAGGAAGGTATACATACTATGCATAAGGTTTCATAGTGTCAGTAAATCCCCCTCCCCCATAATGCTTTGCAGGGACAGATATCTTCCCCCATCTCCCTCTTGAACTCACCACCTCGTGTTAGACAGGGGGGGGGGTAGATCCATATAGAAATACTATCGCTGGAACAATGTACAAGGTAACCTAACTCCCTTTGAGATGGCTCTCTCAATGTTTATTTTTTCCAGGGTAGGGTACAATGTCAGTGTCAGTGGCTCAGTAGGTAGCACACTGCCTCTGAGGCTGGGATATCAGAGGGCTGTGGGTTCAGTTCCCACATCTGGCATTTGGGTTAATACCCCAGTACTGACACTGTAGTGCAGCATGAGAGGGGTGCTGCACTTCTGAGGTGCCTTCTTTCAGTTGAGACATTAAGCCGAGGTCCCATCTGCCTGGATTGGTGGTAGTTCAGGTGGATGTTAAAGATCCCATGGTGCTTATCGAAAAGAGTAGGGGAATTTCCCAGGTGTCCTGGCCAAATTTCCCTCATTCACTAAAAATACCACCAACAGCTTAATCTGGTTCAAGGTCAGTTGGCATTCATCAGTATCCCCCTCCCCCGGGTCATGCCTGAAAATAGGCAGGATTTGTCTAGTGCACTTACCCAGCCAACAAAAAATAAAAATAAATAAACAATGGCTAACTCTGTGGGGTCTGATGTGGTGTGCAGACTGCCACCTGGGTAGGGGTCGGTGTGACCACATTCATTAGTTGTGGCCCGGGATTTTGTGGCAAGCCTAACCGAGCCACGGTTACAAATCTGATTCATTTTATTTCCAAAGGTCGTAGCCTAAGGGCAATGCTGGGAAGCCCCCCCCTCCCCCCATCTCGGACAAGCAGGTCAGATCGCGGAGGACAGAATGCCCTCAATCCCTTTGTGGCCTACTCAGTGAAAGAGCACGGTTGTGCTGTAATTGTATATAGTTATTTAGGATTTCTTTTTAATAGTATTGCTAACACACTGTTTTTTGAGTATGATAAGCATACAGGTACATCAGCCAAGCAGACTATTCCAAGAAACGTATGTGGTATGCTTCTCCCTCAGATAAAAGGTTCCCCCCAATGGTGGCTATGTAGCTACCCCTCCAAGTGTCTGTGTTAATTCCTACTTCATTTTGTTGCACCCTCAGGGTTATGGATGACATATCCTATGTAACTTGAAACGTCCGGGGGCTCAACTCCCCTGCCAAGCAAAAAAAGGTACTACTGCAGTTAAAAAGGGGGAAAACCAAGATAGCCTTCTTACAAGAGACTAAACTAGTAAAAAAAGACCACAAGCTTATTGTCAAAGATTGGGTAGAGAAAGCAGTTCATGCCAGCACACTCACAAAAAAGAGGGGGGGTTGCCATCTTATTTCATAAAAACCTTACCTGGTCTATTTTACAAAGCAAAGCAGACTCACAGGGTAGGTGGGTGATGGCCTTTATGGACTCCCTGACAGGCTCAGTTCTATTGATTAATATCTGTGCCCCCAATGAGGATAACCCCACCTTTTTCCTGGACATCTCGTGTAAAATTTAGGGACTGATGGGGGAACACACAGCTATTATACTTGGAGGGGATCTTAATCTTACACTGATCCCTATCTTAGACAGAAGTGCGCAGGGGAAAAAAACGCACCTTAAAGGTGCTTTAGAGGTCCATAGACTCAGTGAGGAACTTAACCTTGTAGATATCTAGTGTATTATCCACCCCAAAGACCATGATTACACCTTCCAATCTGGAATGCATGGGACTTTTAGTAGATTCGATTTTTGGCTCATCTCTCATTCCCTCACTCAATTTGTGCTTGGCTCCACTATTCTCCCCACTGTTATATCAGATCATGCCCTCGTCCAACTTATAATCTCATTAGGCTCTCTGGCATCCAGCTCCCCCACATGGAGACTAGACCCCCTCCTTATGCAGGACCCTAATCTTGTGGAGTGGGCCAAGAAAGAAACTGCCCTATTTCTGCAAGAAACCCCCATAACCGAAACGTTGGCAGGGAACACCTGGAAAACATATAAGGCTAACATGACGGGGAAAATTATAAGTTACACCACACATAAGAGGAAAAATAGAGAACAAGAGATGGTACAACTGGAGAGTGCCCTGGTGGCTGCAGAGCACAGTCTCATGCAACTACTATCCCCCTCCCCACATTTGACCCAACACCTCAAAGTGCTGGAACTTTGGTTACAACTCAACAAACTGATATCTAGGAAGGTGGATCTGGTACTTTTTAAGCTAAGGCACACCTATTGAAAAGGTAGTGACAAGGGTGACAGGGTATTGGCCTACTATTTATGAAAACAGCAAGCCTGTAGACATATAGTGGGACTAAAAGATCCCCAAAGTGGGACTGTTAAATGTAACTCTCAGGAGGTAAATAAGATCATAGGTAACTTTTACTCTCACTTATTGGCTACATCATGAATTGGTTCCCCCCCGATATATCGCACTTCCTGGCCACAATACAGGCTCCTAGATTGTCTCCTGAGCAGAGTGAGTCCCTGGAGGAGCCCATTACAGAAAGGGAAATAGCAGAGGCTCTAAAATCACTCAAAGAAGGGAAAGCCCTTGGGGGAGATGGATTCCCAGCGGAATTTTTGCAGGCAGTAGCTCCACTGATCACCTCCCTCCTTTCCCAAGTGTACACTGAACTGAAAGCCTGGGTATTTTACCTTGTACTCTACGAGAGGCCATAGTAACAGTACTTCCAAAAAAAGGAAAAGATGTTACAGAGGTGGCTAACTGCCGAGTCATCTCCTTAATAAACTCTGATAGCAAGGTTTTTGCTAAGGCCCTTGCTATCAGATTTAACCCATTGCTTCCAGCCCCGATTCACTCATCACAGGTAGGGTTTATATGGGGCAGGTACAGTGCTGACCACCTTTGCACTTTGCTCAGCCTCATTCACCAGGACAAGGATTTACAGACCCCAGCTGCTGCCCTCGCTATAGACTTGGAAAAAGCATTTGATTCAGTAGAATGGGACTACCTGCTTGCTGTTCTTGATTATTTCGGATTTGGCCCTCACATCAAATCAGCAATACAAGCACTTTACACCTCACCTCAAGCTAAAGTGCTGACAAACTCTATTCTATTTGCACCCTTTAATTTATACAGAGGCACCAGACAGGTTTGCCCCCTCTCCCCTCTCCTTTTTGTGCTTGCAGTGGAGCCACTTGTGGCTGCAATTCAACAGCACCCTCTGATATCAGGCATAAAAATAGACCACTCTCAATACTCTACCTTTCTGTAGGCAGATGATTTACTGGCCACTTTAGGGAACGTGCAACAAGCCGCTCCCCCATTACTTTCTTTACTAGTACACTTCTCTACTATCTCTGGCTTTAGAATCAATGCCTCCAAAACAGAGCTGCTCCCCCTTAATGATCTTTGCAGTCAACAGTCCCTACCTAGCTTAGGTTTTAAATGGGCACAAAACACTATAACATATGTAGGTATTAAAATTGGTGCCCAGATTGATAAGTGGTGGGATAGTAACTTGGCCCCCTTGATATTTTAATGTAAAGGAGAATTGGACCACTGGTACAAGCTCAGTCTGTCAATGGCAGGTAGGATAGAAACATAGAAACATAGAAACATAGAATTTGACGGCAGATAAGGACCACTTGGCCCACCCAGTCTGCCCATTTCCCTACCTGATGGATAAGCTGCAGATCCTAGTTAACCAGCAGCCTACTTCTTCCTACCCCCACCCCCTAGAATTGCCTTATGACTGTCCCATGCATGCTTGAATTCCACCACTGTTTTTGACTCCACAACCTCCTCTGGAAGGCTGTTCCATGCATCCACAACCCTCTCTGTGAAAAAATACTTCCTTAAATTACCTCTGAGCCGCCCCCTTCTATCTTCAAATTGTGCCCCCTTGTTCTTGCACACCTCTTTTTTGGAAAGATGCTACCCTCTTGGACTTTGTTGATTCCCTTGAGGTACTTGAAAGTTTCTATCATGTCCCCCCTCTCCCTCCTTTCCTCGAGGCTATACATATTAAGCTCCTTAAGTCTCTCTTCATATGTCTTCCGGTGCAGACCCTGCACCATTTTAGTTGCCCTCCTCTGGACAGCTTCCATCCTGTCTATGTCTTTGCGGAGATTGGTCTCCAGAACTGCACGCAGTACTCAGATGTGGTCTCACCAGCTGTCTGTACAGAGGGATAATAACTTCTTGTCTTCTGCTGGTGGTGCCTCCCCTATGCCCCAGTATCCCCCAGCCCTCCTTGCCCTCTCACATTGCTTGCCCACCTTTAGGTCATCTGTTATGACTACCCAGGTCCCTTTCCATTTTGTTGTTAGTATCTCACCCCCATTGTGTACTCTTCCCCTGGGTTTTTGTTTCCCAGGTGCATTACCTTGCACTTCTTAGCATTGAATCTAAGCTGCCATACATTTGACCATTCCTCTAACCCTGCCAAGTCCTTCTCATCCTTTCCACCCCACCTTGTGCATCAACTCTGTTGCAGATCTTTGTGTCATCTGCAAAGAGACATACTTTTCCTTCCAGTCCCTCTGCAATGTTGCTTATAAAGACATTGAAGAGGACCGGTCCTAATACTGAACCCTGTGGTACCCCACTGCTAACCCCCCTTTTTTCAGAGTGGACTCCATTTACTATTACTCTCTGTGTCCTATTCTCCAGCCAATTCTTTACCCAGGCTGTCATCTTGGGACCCACTCCCAGGCTGGCTAACTTGTATATTAATCTTTTGTGTGGGACTGTGTCAAATGCCTTGCTAAAGTCTAGGTGAGACCATGTCACAGCCCTCCTGATCTACTACTTTGGTCACCCAGTCAAAGAAATCTATCAGATTTGTCTGGCATGACCTTCCGCTGTGAATCCATGCTGCCTTGGGTCCTGTGCCTCTGGCCTCTAGATACTAACAATTCTTTTCCTTCAGAAGTGATTCCATCATTTTCCCTACCACTGAGGTTAAACTAACAGGTATGTAGTTTCCTGCTTCTGCCTTGCTCCCACTTTTTGAAGGGAATCACATCTGCCCTCCTCCAGTCCTCAGGTACCACCCCATCCTCCCATGATTTGTTAAAGAGGTAGTCAGTGGTGTCACTAGTTCTATCCTTAGTTCTTTTTAGAATTCTGGGATGAATCCCATCAGGCCCCATTGCTTTGTCCACCTTCAGTTTTAAAGCTCATTCAGAACTCTTTCTTCTGTAAATGGGCTGGTATCAACTTCTGTATCCAGAGTGTTTCTACTGTTTGTTTTAGGTACCTCCCCTCTTCCTTTGTAAATACTGAGCAAAAATATTTGTTTAGTATCTCTGCCTTTTCACAGTCACCCTCTGCCCACCTCCCTCCCTTTATTAAGCCTCACTATCCCTCCCTTGGTCTTCCTTTGCTCCTGATGTACCTATAAAAGGTTTTATCTCCCTTCTTAACTGAGTTGGCTATCTTTTCCTCGGTTTGGGCCTTTGCTGTTCTGACTGCCTTTCCAGCTTCCTTTTGCTTTAACTGATACAGTTCTCTGTCCTGTTCATTCTGTGATTCCTTGTACTTCCTGAATGCTTTCTTTTTCTCTTGAACCTTCACTGCCACTTCCTTTGAGAACCATAGTGGTTTCTTGCCTCGTTTTGTTTTGTTTATTTGCTTTACACAAAGGCTTGTTACCTCTGTGATGGCAGTTTTTATTATTCCCCATTGTTCTTCCACCCCTCCTTCCTGCCCATTTGCTAGTGCATTCCTTAGGCACTCACCCATTTTGGCAAAGTCAGCCCTCCTAAAATCCAGTACCTTTGTCTTTGTGTATGGCTTGACTCTATTGCTGTGTTTATTGTGAACCATACTGTTCGATGGTCGCTAGTTCCAAGATGGCTGCCCACTTCTACATCTGTGATCCTCTTCATCTCCGTTTGAGAGAACCAGGTCTAAGATTGCTCCCTCTCGAGTGGGCTCAATACTAGTTGTCTAAGGCATGCCCCTGTAGGGCATCCAGAATAACCCCACTCTTAGAAGTGGCTGCTGCAACTGCACTCCAGTTAACATCTGGCATATTCAGATCACCCATCAGCAATATCTCCTTTATCTGCCATTCTAAGTATACTTTCTATCATTTCCTTGTCCATATCCTCCCCTGAGAGAGGGTCTGTATCAACCCCTGTGCGGATTGTGGTGCCATTGCCTGCCTCAAATTGACCCACAGTGCTTCTTCTCCTCCCTGTTTACCCTTTTGTTCTGTTGCTTTGATTTCTTCTCTTATGTGAGAGCTACTCCTCCTCCTCTTTACCCTCCCTGTCCCTCCTGTAGATAGTGTATCCTGGTATGTTTACGTCCCAGTCATGGTTCTGTGTGTACCATGTTTCTGTGACTGCCACAATATCCAGATCTTCCTCCTCCATCAAGGCCACTAATTCAGAAGCTTGTTACCCAGACTACGGGCATTGGTACTCATTGCTCTCCATTTTTGATGGCTTTACCTTCTGTGCAGCAACCCCACTGACCTTTCTACCTTGGTCTTTTTCTCATTTAGTACCCTGTTTTGTAGGGAGGCTGGGATTTTCCTTCTGCTTATCAGTGCCTCCCCTTGACTAGTTTAAAGGCTTGCCAATGAAGCATTTAAACTGATTGCTAAAAGACTTGTTCCTTCCTGGACAGATGCAGACCATCCTGCCAGTATAGGCTGGTGTCCTCAGGTGGAACCCCAGTCCCAATGAAGCCAAACCCTGTGCTCCACACCATTTTTTAACCATTTGTTAAACTGCATGGTGCAAAGTACCTCGCCTCACTCATGCCACTGACAGGCAGCACCTCTGAGAAGGATACTGTGTGTGCTACTTGTCTTAAGCCCTCCCCAACTCTACAAAGTCCTTTTGCACTGCTCTAATCTCATGATGAGCCAAGTCATTTGTCCCTAGGTGGACAATGATGTCCGCTCAGACTCGATGCAACTGTTCTCGAGATCCTAAGGATCGCTTCCTGTCCCTCAAGCCATGGCACCAGGCAGGCCTTACTTCAGTTTTCCCTGCTCCCTCAGCTTCCATCCCCCAATAATTGAGTCCCCCACCAGAAGCTGCTTTCTTTCCTGTAGTGCCCTCTGCCTCCTTCCTGAGGGCCTCCTTGTGACAGTTGTCTGCACCCTCCTTAGTTTCTCTCATGGTGCATCCATGGGGAACCATGCTCCCCAGAATGCTGTATGGATTGTGGAGTGTAACAACTGACTGGGTGTGCCTCTGTTCCACCACCCTTACCCTCCCTGAGCCCACTGTGGTCCAACTGCTGTGCTTTCTTCACAACCTCTGAGGTAGTGGTGGTGGCTGTGGTGCTCCTGGATGGGGAGGTTCCCTTGCCACTGTCCAGTGCGGCCTGAAGATGGGCAACTTCCTCCCTCAGGGAAGATAGTTGTCTGCAAACAGGGCAGCATCTCAGCCTCCAGAAAGACTCCCGGAAGACTGCTGCCCCACAGCCATTACATTGTACTACTCCCCACATAACTGTCTACCTTGTTTAGTTTTTTTTTTTGTGTGTGTGTGTGTGTGATTGGTGAATTATATAGAAATATATGTATTTATATAATGTGTATGCTTATATTGTCAGTGCAGTGTGCTAGACAGGATATGACAGTGATGTGTACCTTGCCCTCTTGAGGAAATGATGTCAGAACCCCAGGTATAAATGAACTATTTCCAGGGTGGGGTGGGGTGAGGTGGAAGGGGTTGGGCCTAAACTGTGCCTCCACAGAAACAATCAGCTAAATGCTCTGACCTACCGATCGATGAGTGCCTTCCTGTCAGCAAGATGCCATACCGACAATTTGTAATACTGCTTCAAACCAATTTGACAGAGAAAATACCTGCTAATCAAACAGAGAAAATCCAAACATCCAAGTCAGACACAGGTAAACCTCCCCAGCCCCAAAGGAGCCTGGTGACTTGTGTTCTGAAAACAGTCAGCCCCAAAACCGTCAGCTGTGCGGAAGGGCAGACACAGAAAACAGTATTTAGCCTATGTGGGTTTAAACTCTTCCTGCACTAAAACCTTAACACTTGTAACACAAGTAAAGCAAACTCCACCTCCCTCTGTTGATTGAAAGACTGCCTTTTCTGATAATTCTAAGTTGCTTATTTCACCTTCAGTTAAGTGTCCTCCACCTGAAGAATATTAACTTTCCTAAGAGTCTGCTTCAAACCAAACACAATTGTAAATTGTAAAGTTCACCTCCCTCTGTTGTGAGCACTACTCACTTTCTTGCAAATCTTAAGTCCAGTGTTGCAGCTTGCAGCCAGAGGTAGCTTCACCTGAAGACTATGAGGTTATCTGATGAGCCTGCTAAAATTAGTACTTTTATCAAGGTCTGTAAGATTCTTCCAGAGCTATTGGCTGTTAAGTAGCTGTGATGTAAGCAGTTCCTGACACAGTCTGGCTTGGCCTTATAAGGCACTGAGGTAAACAAAGAAAAAACAGTTTCCACCCCCTAGGGACTGTCTGGGTCCAATACATAGCCTGTAACCTGCTCTCAATTCAAGGCTTATGACAAATTCTTAGCCCAGTGAATACTCACAGTATTACAAATATTGCAATGCAAACAGTCAATCACTAACTCCAATCAAGTCAGAAGGGCAGAAACACAGAAAACAGTAAAATCTTAACAATTGTAACAAGTAAACAAACTCCCTTCCTCTGTTGATTGAAAGACTGCCTTTTCTGACAATTCTAAGTTGCTTATTTCACCCTTCAGTTAGAAGTATCCTCCACCTGAAGAATATTAACTTTCCTAAGGAATCTGCTTCAAACCAAACACAATTGTAAATTGTAAAGTTCACCTCCCTCTGTTGTGAGCACTACTCACTTTCTTGCAAATCTTAAGTCCAGTGTTGCAGCTTGCAGCCAGAGGTAGCTTCACCTGAAGACTATGAGGTTATCCGTATTTATAGCAGCCTTTAACATGTCCATGGCCCAGAAATTTTTTTATTTGTTTTCCCACATTCCTCTGAGGCTCCCCCGACATTGGTTGCAGAAAACAGAATGATAGGAGTCTTACTTTGGGACACGAACCGATCTCGATAGAGTCGCAACACTCTTAGAGCCCATTGTACACGGGGTGGCTGGGGGTTGCCTTGGATGGAGGGTTATAATATTGCGTATCAGTGCTCCCAGACCCTGAGATGGTTTCAGCCGGCATCACAGACAACCCCACAGTGGTTAGAAATAAAAACATAGACGTTGATGGCAGATAAGGACCGCAAGGCCCATCCAGTCTGCCCATTTCTTTTTCTACCTTTTGAATGTGCCATAGACCTTTCCTCTGTCAATGGCCTATCTATTTATACTCATCTGTATTGCTCCCTTATGCCTATCCCATGCCTGCTTGAAGCCCTGCACTGTATTCATATCCACTACTTCCTGAGGTAGGCTGTTCCATGCATCCACCACCCTTTCTGTGAAAAAGAACTTCCTCACATTACCCCTTAATCGGCCTCCCTCTAATCTCATGCTGTGTCCTCTTGTCCTGCTATTTTTCTTATATTGAAACATGTTAGACTTTTTCACCTTGTTAATGCCCTTAAGGTGTTTGAATGTTTCAATCATATAACCTCTCTCCCTCCTTTGCTCTAGGGTATACATATTAAGTTCAGTTAATTTGTCCTCATATGTTTTCTGATGAAGTCCCTGCACCATTTTGGTTGTCCTTCTCTGGACTTCCTCAATTTGGTTAATGTCCTTGTGAAGGTGTGGCATCCAGTACTGCACGCAGTACTCCAGATGGGGCCTAAACAGTATCTTGTAAAGAGGGATTATTACCTCCCTCTTCTGATTTGTGATAATACACCCCAACATCCATCTAGCTTTACCTACTGCTTTAGAGGTCTGCTTGGATGATTTCAGGTCATTGGTGATGATGACGCCCAAGTCTCTTTCTTCTCTTGTGACTGCCAGCAACTCCCCTCCTAGCCTATAGGTGGCTTCAGGGTTTCTCTTCCCTATGCGCATGATCTTGCACTTCTTTGCTTTAAACCCCATTTGCCATTTTTCCAACCATTTTGCTAGTTTATCCAGATCTCTTCTCATTCTGCCTATACCATCTGGATCATCTACTCTGTTGCAGATCTTGGTATCATCTGCAAACAGACAAACCTTACCCTCCAGTCCATCTGCCATGTCACTGATGAAGATATTGAAGAGGACTGGCCCCTGGACTGATTTCTGAGCTACCCCACTTGTAACTTGCATCTCTTCTGACAGAATACTGTTTACCACCACTCTCTGTTTTCTGCCCGTCAACCAGTTTGCCACCCAGTTGACCAACATCTGACCCATCCCGAGCCTACCCAGCTTATTAATCAATCTTCTATGTGGAACAGTATCAAAAACTTTGCTGAATTCAAGGTAGGCAACATCAACTGCTCCCCCTTAGTCCACCACTCTGGTTACCCAGTCAAAGAAATCTATGAGGTTAGTTTGACAGGACCTTCCATTTGTAAACTCATGCTGTCTTGGATCCTGTGCTCCTATGGATTCCAGGTGTTGCACTATCCTTTCCTAAAGAAGTGTCTCCATAATCTTGCCCACTACTGAAGTAAGACTGACTGGTCTGTAGTTCCCTGCCTCCTCCCTGCTACCACTCTTGTGGAGCGGGATCACATGAGCCCTTCTCCAGTCTTCTGGGACCTCTCCTGTACTCAAAGACTCACTAAACATTTCTGATAATGTCTCTACTAGTTCCATCTTTAGCTCCTTTAGTAAACTGGGATGTATGCCATCAGGTCCCATTGCCTTATCCACCCTGAGCTTATCGACCTCTTGTAGGACCCTTTCTTTCATAAAGGGACTAGTGCACACCTCCCTCCCCCCTGTGTCCATGGTGCAGAGCTGTGGGTCCTGCTCTACCATCTCTTCAGTAAATACTGAGCAGAAGTATCTATTTAGGATAGATGATTTTACATGGTCCTCATCCTCACATGCCCCCTTATCCCCTTTGATCTTAACAATACCCCTCTGGACTTTTTCCTTTCACTAATATATCTATAGAAAGTCTTGTCATCTTCTTTTACTTTTCGTGCAGTGTTTCCTCAGTTTGGGCCTTTGCCTGCCTTATTGCCTTCCCTGCTTCCCTTAGGGAAATTTGGTATGCCTCCCTATCTTAATCCTGCTGCTTTCCCTTATATTTTCTGAAGGCCAGGCTTTTGGCTCTGACCTTTTCTGCCTGTGTTTAAGAACCAAAGTGGTTTCCTTCTTCTTTTGCACTTCCTTTTCTCACTAACACAATGGGATGTTGCTTCAAGTATTGCATCTTTAATGCTTGCCCACTTTGCCTGTACCCCCTCACCTGTATTTCTTTTTGCCAGGGCTAGCTTAACTCTGTTGGCCATCTTACAAAAGTCAGCTCCTCTGAAGTCCCATGTTTTTGCCTTGGAATGGGATGATTTTGTTCTAGTGGCCAGATTGAACCATACCATGTGATGGTCACTGACCCCCAGGTGACCTTCTACCTAGAGATCTGTGATCCTTTCCCTGTTAGTCAGTACTAAATCTCAGATAGCCTTGTCTCTAGTGGGTTGTTGTACCAGTTGTTTGAGGCCCTCCCCCTGCAGGGAATCCACCATGTGTTTAGTTCTGGCAGATGTCCCTGCTGGTATTGACCAATCTCTATCTGGCATGTTGTAGTCTTCCATTATCAGAACCTCCCCTTTAGCTGTCATGTTTTGTATATCTTCTAACAGTAACATGTGTATCTCCTCCCCCTGGTTTGGAGGCCTGTACACAACTTCAGTTCATATGGCTGTCCCATTTCCTGTTTCCAGGGTGACCCACGGTTCTTCTGGCTACTTATATGTATTCTGAATTTCTGTAGCTTTGATATTTTCATTGACATAAAGGGCCATTCCACCCCCCCCCCTTTTTGCACCTTGGTCTCTTCTGAACAGTACATAGCCAGGTACTGAAGTCTCCCAAGTGTGATTACTGGTAAACCATGTCTCACCAATGGCTACTATGTCCAGTTTAGCCTCTGGCATTATTGTCTGCAGGTCTGGGATCTTCTTTTCCAGACTGCGAGTATTTGTGTACATGATTTTCCATTGGTCAGATTTCAGTATGTTAGTTGTTGGGCGAGGTCCAGCATTTCCCCTGTGCATCGTATGGGGAGACAGACCTTTTTCTTTACCTGGTGATGTAAATGAACAACAAACATGGTGAAATCCTGTTTGACCACTAGCTAAGGGGGGAGGGGTGTTCTTCCCATTCGACGTCTCGGGTGCTGCACCCCCTCCCCATTTGCTAGTTTAAATATTCTGCAAAGACATCAAACTTGTGCCCCAATGCACTGACTCCCTCCTTAGTCAGATGCAGTACATCAAATTTAAAGAACCTTCGCTCCCAAAACTGTTGCCAGTTCCCTACAAATTTGTGTCCTTTTTCCTGGCACCAGCCCTTGAGCCACATGTTTAGCTCCCCATCTCCCCTTCTCTGACCTTCCGTCCATCTGTTCCCCTCTCCCAGACTGGCAGGATCGCAGAGAAGGAGATGCCAGATGAAATGGTTGTTAGTTTGTTATCCAGCCTGGTCAGGTGTTCCTTGGTCTCCGCAACTGACCGGCTGGCAAGATCGTTAGTTCCTATGTGTACCAGGACATCAATGTTTTCTCCTGCTCCTTGAACAATTTTAGCAATGCAGTCAGTGTCTCTCCACGCTGATTTACCTGGGAGACATCTGACCATTACCCCTTGCTGGAGATATGTATCAACTCCCTGAATCATGGAGTCTCCTATGATCAGAAGTTTTTTTGGATTTCCTTTTTGCTTGTTTTGTTTTGGTTCCTGTTTTGGGCTAGTTTTTTTGTGCTAGCTCTTGTACTGCAGTGTCCTGCTCTGCAGTGTCCTCTGCCCCGTTGTTTGATTTCAGAGTTAGAGGCAGATACCGGTTTGCAGTTTTTATATGGTTTGTGGAGGTGATATGTTGGAAAGCACCGAGTGATGGGGCACCCGATTTGCCCCTCCTAACCATCTGCCAACCTCCTGGACCAACTACCCTCTGTGGTCAAGGTGCTTCTTTTGGATGTTGGGGAAATGGCATGCGGTTCTTATAATATATTTCGTCTTGAATATGCAATTTGAGGCACGCAATCTCTGCCCATGCTGCCTGGAGCTGAGCCCTTAGATCTCCAATGGCCCAGCATGTACAAACAGAATATTACTAAAACCCCTATCTTGGTACCTAACTTAAGCTCCGGGCCTCCCACATTTCCAAAACCTCACTCGGTGTTAAATGCCACCCACACCTACTGGTGAGCATTCCAGCAGAAATTGGGACTTTCTATTATTCCTCTTTCACACACCCCCATATGGCAAAACCCAGAAGTCACTATTGATAAGCATCAAGGGATGTGGCCAACATGGAAGGCGGCTGGCATAAGGTTTTTGGGGGACCTTTTGGACTCTGAAACGCAAACTACTGATACATTTTCAAATCTCTGTCTGAGATGGTCCTTGCCTAAATCTGATCTCTGGAGATATTTCCAGATAACAGCTGCACTAAAACCTATCCTCACCAAATTTTAAGCTTGAGAACCCCCCCTCCCAGAATCTCCATACTTGGCTGGGTGCCTCCAAAGGCACTGCAGGACTGATTTATACCTCACTCAGAGACACCCTCCCCAACCCATCCCCTAATTCAAAGGCCAAATGGGTGAAAATGTTGCAAGTCCAGATCTCAGATAACCACTGGGGACAATGCTGGCGCACTGGACACCTGGTATATAAGGATACCCATAGCCAACTGATCCACAAGAAGATACTTCACTCATGGTACAGAACCCCAGGGGTCCTAAAAAAAGCCAAAGTCCAACAACATGATAAATGCTGGAGGTGTCAAAACCCGGGAGGTAATCTGTATCACATTCTCTGGCAATGCCCTATGATAATTCCACTCTGGAAAGCCATAACTCTAATAGCCATAAGATTCTTTGGACAGTTGTCCCTCTAAATGGCCTCCTCCTATTACTGAGTATGAAATCTGAAGCCCCTTCCCCTTTACAATGGTATTTTCATTGGCGAATGCTACTAAGTATGCAAGAAAAGCGTAACATACTGAGGAACTGAAGTACCCCAAGTATACCCACTATGGGAGAAATCTTCTCCACCTTCACCCAGTTACATGCGTTAGACAGAAGGTCTTATAATACATTAGGCCAGAAAACTAGATTTCAAAAGTATTGGGCCCCATACATGGCCAACCTTGCAGCCAGAACATGTGTAGGCTGACTGGTCTACTGTGTCCTTATGATATTCCCTGTTGAAGAAGTACTGCTGGACTCTTATTAAGTCTCCTTTCTTTTAATTTTTAGAAAATATCTCTGGTACCTATGCATCTACAATGATAAGATATGATGATGTTAGCTGTAGAATAGGTTATATGTAACTGTTTCAGACAATATGTCTTTCTTGTTTGTATTCTTTTATCTTCCTTTGATTATTGATACGGTATGCTGGCTTTCCTTATATGAGTGCACCTGCATAATGGTATTTAAACCTCATTGGGGATAGCTATGGCCCAGTATAGTTTACTCTGTTTACTCTGTGTTAACTTTTACCTTAGGCACTTTCTACAGTGGAGACCACTGGAAGGTATGACTCTCTGGTCACTAATGCCACGGCATAAATCAGCAGCAGTACCTCCTATTAGGTCCCTGATCACAACTTAGAGATGATGGTATGTCACAATGGATTCCTCTTCAAAATCTAACCTGGAATAAATAGGTATCTGTCCCCATGCTAAAGGTAAGACCTTGCTTCTGATAGAAACTAAATGATTAATATTAGAAACATATCAGTACTTTTCTATACATTAAGATCCTGAACAGGAAGCATAGGGTAATGTTTTCGTTACAGTGCAAGTACCAGCACAAGTAAAAGACACCAGCGTGTAGGCATATGAGAAACCCTTACAGTCTTGTGATGTTGCACATGTCTGTAAATGTACATAAATGTCTGTATCCTGTTTTTGTTTTCTGTTGATGAAAAACAATAAAACATTTAACTGAAAAAAAAAAAAACTTTTAACAGCCCTTCTCCATCACACGCCAGTATCTTTGTCATCTTGTAAAGCCACAATAACTTTTAACAGTGTCCAGTGCCTCAGCAGCTTGCACACTCACCTCTGAGGCTGGAATATCTGAAGGTTCTGGGTTCTACACTCACACCAGGAACGTAAGGTAAAATCCTAATACTAACACTGAAATGAAGCATTGCGGAAGTGGTGCACTCCTGAGGTGCCCTATTTTGGCTGTAACATTAAATCAAGGTGCCTGTTCTGGTGGTTGTTCCAGTGAAAGTTAACAATCCCATGGCACACCTCAAAAAGACCAGGGGAATTTACTTGCTAACCTGGTCAAATTTTCCCATTCACTTAAATACCAACAATTTACACTACATTTTCAAAATGTTTTAATTCATCATGTAGCCAAAAGCAAAGGTTAAGACAACAGAACATCTATATTCATGAATTTAAATTATTGTTCAATCATATAAAAAAAAAATAAGTTAATTTCACCATTTACAGGAAAAAAAAAACACCATGCATATGTTGTAATAAGTATAATGAATTCTTATAAATGCATTATTACTGTATATCTCTGCATGACTCACAAATTGGGTTAAGAAAATTTGGTGGGGGAGAGGCACAGATGATAGGGTGGGGAGCAGGACTCTCCATATATCCTTGGCCTTACCACTTTTCAGAACCTTCCAGCACCACTGACCCTCCTACTCCCTCCTTCTGTGTGCTGTCTTCCCCACCCTCCATTCCCCATTCCAGCATCTGGTATCCAATTAAACCCTCCTGCTCCCTCCCTCTCTATACTGTCCGCCTCCATCCTCTGTTCCCTGTCCTGTCACCTGGCATCCAATTAAGCCCTCCCTCCCTCCATCTGTTTGCTCTCTGCCCCCACCCTCTGTTCCCTGTCCCGGCACTGGGCATACAATTAAACCCTCCTGCTCCCTCCTCTGTGTGCTGTCCACCCCACCCTCCCTCCCCTGACCCAGCACTAGGCATCCAATTAAACCCGCCCACTCTATACTCAAAATATGCAATTTATCTTTATGAGTGTGGGCCTCTGTATGGATCTAACTGCAGCAGGTGAGGAATTCTTTACTAACCGTAAGTTGTGATTCAGCTAACATGATACACCCCTGCCGCATATACCATGCAAGGAAACATTCGGCATTGACAAATGCTTGTTTCTTTTTTAATCTGCTTCCTTTTTCCATCTCCTTTAAAGCTCATGTTCCCATCCAGTTTCATTTCTACCACTCTGCTTTTTTCTTTATTTTGCACCCTGGGGATTTACCTCCCTTTGAGTCCTTGCTTCTCATTACTTCAGTTTGGGGGGGTGTTATTGCCTCCCTGATATCATCTGCTACCCCCTCAGCTTGTTTAAATGTTCATCAGGTAACAGTAAATTGTCCACTGAGGGCTATGATTCCCTTCCTAGGTGGATGCAGGCCATCATCTCTGTACAGGCCCTTATCCTTCAGGCTGGTTCCCAGTCCCCAACGTAGCTGAACCCTCTTTTCTACACCATTCCTTTAACCATGAGTTGAAGCTCCTGGTGTGGAGAACCCTATCCTCACCCCTTTCATTGGTAGACGACATCTCAGTAAAATCCATTGAGCATGCCAGCTGCCTAAGTTCCCTCCCCAGCTCCCTTAAATCTCCCTGCACCATCCCAGCCCCAAACCTAGCCAAGTCATTGGTCCACAGGTAGACAATAACATCCAGTCCAGCTTCCTGCCCTGCTGCCTTAGTAATCTTTTTGGATCTGCTTTCCTTCCTTCCTTCTGAGCCGAGGTGCCAGGTAGGCACCTCACCTCCCTCTGTCCCTCCCTTCTTGTTCCCAAATCTACCCTCTAATGATTGAGCCCATCACCAGAAGCTGCTTCCTCCTCTGCTAGGGTCCTCTACCTCCCACCTTGGGGTCTGCCCTGTGGAGGACCCCCCCAACATCCTCCCTGGCCACTACTATGGGTGCTTCCTCCCAGCAGTTCCATCCTGCCAGAGCAGCATATGAGTTCCATGGTGGCACCAGCTGAGGTATGTGCCCATGATCCTCCACCTCCAACCTCCCAGAGGCCCACCACAGTCCAGTCAGCACACTTTCTTGTTATCTCCTGGGGTAATGGTGGTAGACTTGGTGGCCCCTGTGTGGGAGAATAGGTCCCACAGACCTATCCAAGTTTGCCCAGAGTCTAGCAACCTCCTCCCTCAGTCCAGAGAGGTGCATGTAGATGGGCAAGCACCTCGGTCTCCAGAAGGTCTCTCTCTGAAAATTTGCCACTCCATAACCACTGCACTGCACTACTCCCATTATTCCCATTTCTGCTCTCAATATGTTAACTAGAAGACCTTCGTACCTTACCCTAGGTAGAGTTTTTCTACTATTCCCCTTTTTTGCTTTTGCTTAACCCCTTTGTATCTTGACCCTAGATAGGGTGCTTTAAGTGTTTCCCTCTTGGCTTCTTTAATCCTCTTTTTACCCTTACCATAGATAGGGTGTTTCATCTATTCCCACACCACAGGTGATTCTAGTCATCCCTTTATATCTTGTTCGTACCCCTTTGTACACTTACCCTAGATAGGGTGTCTCCTCCTTTCCCACACAACAACTGTTACCCCATAACTTTGTTTATTCTCTGCTACTCGGGCAGCAACAAATATACAGGTACTTTATATTACCTTAGTGGACCACACTGTTCCCTGCATTCCTGTTATCACCTGTGAACATAGAAACATAGACATAGAAACACAGACTTTGATAGCAGATAAGGACCGCTTGGCCCACCCAGTCTGCCCATTTCCTTACCTACTGGATAAGCTTCAGATCCTAGTTAACCAACAGCCTACTTCCTCCTACCCTCTACCAGAATTGCATTATGTCTGTCTCATGCATTCTTGAATTCTCCCACTGTTTTTGACCCCACAACCTCCTCAGGAAGGCCATTTCATGCATCCACCACCTTCTCCATGACAAAATACTTCCTCACCTTGCCGCCGAACTGTCTCCCCTCTATCTTCAAATTGTGCCCCTTGTTCTTACACATCTCCTTTTCTGAAATATGCTACCCTTTTGGACTTTGCTGATTCCATTGAGGTACTTGAAAGTTTCTATCATGGTCCCCCCCCCCTTTCCTTGAGGTTATAAATTAAGAAGGCAAATACATTCCCTCACCTAGAATTGAATTGCAGACCCTTTGCTTGTAAGGCAAGCACACAACCTGTGTGCCACCTCTGGATGCAGGAAAAACAAGAAGCAGTGCTAAGGAACACACAGCTATGGCATAGTATGCACTCCAAGACTTCATTAAAATATAAATCCAAGGTGCAGATCTAAGAAAGCAGGGGGAAAATTACACCCAGTGCTTCGCCTCTATCCCATGAGGCTGCATCAGGGGGCATACACAAACACCAGCTGTGCAATTCACAATTTATACCCATAATTCATGAATAATTAATTTATAATTTGCATTTAAAGAGAGACATATAGTATACATGTAATGGCGTCACTGATGTCATGGAATGTTTTAGGAATATGAAAAGCAAAAGCATTTACTTGTGAGGACAGTGGAACTCTGGGTAGAGCCGAGAGCACACCAAAGCAATGTGATTCATTAATCAAAAATTGATCAAAGCAGATTAGAATAGGTAACTAGCATGGAAAGGAAATTGGGAGGGCAGTAAATTATCTAAAAATCGTTTCCTGTCTCCTTTAACATGCCAAAGGGGATTAAGAGGAATTAAGAAGGCTGCCATTAATGCACTCATTAACACCTCATTAACACCTCCAATGGATTATCTAGATCAAAATGGGCAGGGATAATGGTCTCTGAATTGTGAACACAGGATGCAGATTCTGATACAGAGGTTTCCAAATTAAAAAGGGAATTTACAATGCAAAAAATCAATTTCAGAAATTCCTTGTTCAGATAATCAAGTATATATAATAATAAGGCACGGATTAACCAGGTCTGACTCTATATTTAAACAATGTAATTGCATATCAATTAACAGTAATAGATTGCATGTGTATTAAGTGGTAACTGCATGAGAGCCTGATGTCCTAATGTGAAAGTACAACACACAAGATTATAAAAGATAAGTGTATACAGTAGTAGTTTCCTGCAGTTATATTGTAGTCCTACCTTAATTATCCTTCTTCTTACACTTTGTTTTAAGAGTCAGTTCCTGTGAACTCCTTGCAAATATATGTCAGGTAAGAAATAACTGTGGAGAAAATGCCAGAGAAGATGTAAATGTCTTAATACATACACTACTGCTAAGTAACTATGTAAAGAAAATATTTTTACTGTATAAGTAAATATGTAGTTGCATATCAATTAACAGTATTAGACTGCATGGCCCTATACACGGTGCACCTGACTGTGTTTAATTAATACTTCCATGACCATCCATCCTGGGTGTGCTAAAATGCATTCTGTGCTAAGATGTATTTCTGTTTGACTTGTTTTACTTGTATATGACCTGTTTTCTCTTCCCACTGTACTTTCATATGATGTTGTGCTGTAATGTTGTACTGTGATTTCCTGAATCTCCCTGTACCTCATTGTTGTAATCTCC
This sequence comes from Neoceratodus forsteri, assembly GCA_016271365.2. Lineage (NCBI taxonomy): Eukaryota > Metazoa > Chordata > Ceratodontiformes > Ceratodontidae > Neoceratodus > Neoceratodus forsteri. The sequence continues at coordinate 91,258,233 of CM028130.1, read as the reverse complement.
CGGGTAGTTCCTGAAAATAGGCATATTATTTGTCTAGTGTACTTACCTGGTCATCAAAAGCTAAATAAATAAATATTCAGCCAGCTGCGCTGGCACTGCACTAGTATTAATGCTAGTGCATGTACATGCCAACAGGGACATTCAGAATTAGTGCACCGACACAAACATGAATGAATATTGAGCAACAGCACAGGGCAATAGTGTTGCAGAGCACTACTGCACAACATAGATTACAAGCACAGCACTGAATATAGCATTGCACACAAGTACAGCACAACTAATGCAGAGAACAGCACAAGGGAGATGGGAGAGGTGGTCACCAATGAAAGACACAGGACACAGCAGTAAAGGTATCAAGAAGATTTTCTGAATAGAAACTATCAACGGTTGTAAAAAAAACCCCAAAAAACAAAAAAAAACCAATAACATTAATAAGGCAAATGAAAAAAAGGGCAACTACCCATCCAAAAAAAAGTCAACGGCCAAATAAGCTAAGGCCTGCAGGTGGTGGTGGGGACTGATGCTGCTGATGGATGGCAGGTGAAAGGTCCTGGATGGCCCTTGTGTTTTCGTCCACCCTATGAACCAGCATGTGAAGCAGGAAGACCTGATGCTGCAGCAACTTGTCCCTGCCCTCATGCTGCATGACATTGTGCCACCTTCCTGTGGCACTTTGGGCACCTATGGAAAGAAAGATACCAAACTCAGGCAGCTGTGCAATGAGGATGAAGACATTGAAGTGGCATAATGTGCATAATATATTTCCAACCACATAACACATAGGCCAACATGCCACACACAGGTAGACAGTCATGCAGTTGCAGTGGAATGTGTGTGGCATACCAGAGACAGCACTGTGTCCCCAAACAGGAGAGGGCTGAACAGAAAATAAGTGTGTCATGCTGCAAGAGAGGCAGAGCGATCTGTGCAAGGAACACAGGACACTGGCAGATGTGAAAATGCAGCACATGCCATGGCAGTGCCATGGTAGAGCATACTAGGCAGTGGATTGGCACCAGTGGTGAAGAGTTGTGGACACACTCCTAACACCCTGAAGACAAGACATACAACACACAGGCCCATACAGATGTACAGGACAATGGACAAGCAGAAGCCACCCTGGCCAGCAGCAGCAAGGGTAGGGCAGAGGCACACACCAATGGTTCACACAGAGCATAGCCGTATATGAATGGAGCCATCGTGCAGCACTGTGTGCAGCAGGCAGGGTAACATGTGACTGCAGTGGTGTGGCAGGTGAATGAGCACCAGATGCACCATACTGCAGTCACCATAACACTGTTGTGAGATGCAGGGTCACCATCAGGCACCCTCCATCCCAGTGGATGCTGGCCCTGCCCTATTGATAAGGGCCCCATACAGAGACTGTGCAGGTCACAGTGGTGTTGTAATGAATGCACATCAGGTGCTGTATACCACACATGGCATATCATGGGGTGTAACAGTGCAACAATGGGCAGTGTCTCCCACCGCCAGACAGGTACGCATACCTAGGCCCAACCATGTGGCACAACAGACCTGACAAACTCTGACAGGCATATCACCTAGGGCAGTGAGAACTACTCTCACCACCCTGGTGTACCAAGGCTGCGACACAGGGGATGTGCCATCACACAGTGTAATGCATATCAAGGCACAGTACCCATAGAAGTCAACATGGCTGTTGCAGTGATGATCAAACCAATAGATGGCACAACCTCTGCCACACCACAGTGTCATTGGTGAGACAGTGCCCAAAGGGCCAGATGAGGGTCCAGATACACAGCAGCCGAAGAGCTGCCCTCACAGGCATGCATTCAACCTCCCAAGACACACACATGGATGCCCCCCTCCCTCTAGCAAAAACACGTGGCATAATGAAGACATGCACTTGAGACTGCAAAACACACAATGCTGTGTACTTAGCATGGACATGTTACTGAGGACCATTTGCCCTCCCTCAATGGCCACCTTCCACCATCACAGCTGTTTTCCCTTTCCAGCTGTCTGGTATTCTACCATACCTGTGCAGCCTGGCCTGCCCTAGCCAGCCAAGGCCAGGTCCTGTTCTCCGTGAAGGAGAACAAATGTAACATGATCAATAGGCAATGTAACACATGGCATATTACGATGTACCATCCACATTACACACACCTATACACCAGTACTGTGGCACTTCAGCTATATCTGCATGGTGAAGATGGACAGAACCTCGCATGGAGCCATTGGGCAGGTATGCACAACCATGCCATGCACACCAACAGGAGACACCAAGGACTGTACACAGATTCAACACTATATTCCAGTGTTGTAACTAGGACCTAGCAATGTGTATAAAAGACATGTTTGGTGCCTCTGTGATGCTGTCCTCATCACCCCTTTTCAACATATCCATACATATCAACCAAACACCATGCACACTCCATATTGCTTTGTTGGATGCATGTAGCTTGAGGTCTTATACAAACTGAGCACAACGGTCTTACCATCACAACAGTAGGGGTGAATATCATACCATAGGTGTAACCAAACACACCGACATGTCCTGGATTGGAACAACCACTCCAGTACAATTGTAAACTATGTATTACATGGTGTTTGCATATCTTCACCCATGCTACATACCACGGACAATGTACATGAAACAGACACTGACTGCATCAACATGTTTGGTACACCCTGGCTATAAGTACACACCAAGGTGCAGGGCATATTTGTCCAACCTAACACAGCACTTAGCAATATAGAAATATAGAAATATATAGAAATATAGAAGTGGACAGTAGATAAGGACCGCAAGGCCCATCCAGTCTGTCCATTTCTTTTTGTACCTTATGAATGTGACATTGGCCTTTGCTTTGTTAATGGCCTATCTATTCATACTCATCTATATTGCTCCCTTATGCCTATCCCATGCCTGTTTGAAGCCCTGCACTGTATTCATATCCACCACTTCCTAAGGTAGGCCATTCCATGAATCCACCAAACTTTCTGTGAAAAGAACTTCCTCACATTACCCCTTAATCGGCCTCCCTCTAATCTCATGCTGTGTCCTCTTGTCATGCTATTTTTCTTATATTGAAACATGTTAGACTCTTTCACCTTGTTAATGCCCTTAAGGTGTTTGAATGTTTCAATCATATTAACTCTCTTCCTCCTTTGCTCTATGGTATACATATTGGCCTGGATATTCAGAAGGGTTGCGCCATGCGCAACAGGGATGCGCCAGTGCAAGTACAGAATGCGCCATTGTGTGATATTCAGTGGGAGGTGGTAGCGCAGCGCAGTAAGCAATCACCAGAGCACAATAGTAATGAATGCATGTGCAACCGTAGGGGGCAGAACCATGAATAACATGCGCAGTGCAATATTCAACAGCATGCATCATGCGCAATAGGGGAGCATGCAGAAGTTGCGCGACAGTGGGAATGATCCAAACTAAAAGGGAGCAAGAGAGGGGCGCAAGAACACAAAAGGGAAGCCACAGGTGGGAGCATGGTGACAGAAAGCCAGGGTGGTACAAAAGGAAGCAGTGTGCAGGACTGGGCAGGAGCAGGACAGGGCCAACCAGAACTGAGCCATAGACAGGGTAGGAATGGGTGAGCCTGTGCCACTGTGCAGCAAATGCTATGGAGTGCCACAGTGGACTGAGGGCAGTGGCAGGAGGCAGGACAACCAAAGACCAGAGGTGTACCCGGTGCAGGTGGAGCATCAGGAACAGACAGCGGAAGGAAAGGGACAACAGTTACTGGGGGGGGACACCAGCCAGGGACATGGCCAGCGCCACCTTCCAGATGGAGGCGGTAATGAGGGGTGTAAGAAGGCAGGCAGCGGGGGAGGGGTGCTGCCACGGAAGGGCCCGTCGGCGGTACGCCCAGAACAGACAGTACCGAGCCCACAGCAGCTTCGAACACCACTCTGACACAAAGATTGTTTTTATTTATTTATTTATTTATTTATTTTATTTATTAAATTCTCGGATTACAAATACCTTTGAGCAGAAACTGCTCGTTTACAAAAGTTCCACGTCAAAGGATGAGGGTCAACATACATACAGAGGTAGTAAAGAATGCACAATAAACAACCAAAACAACTAAAGAAAAATAATGATACTCAGTTATAACATATATTGTGATAATATTCATAAAGCGAGCAACTTGAGTAGAGCAGCTGGCTGCGGTAACAATAAGAGATAGAGGCACCATAGGCAGTATTGCAGGCATGCGACCGGGAGAGGAAGTTGGCAGGCTAATGGGCCACTGTCCGATGGTGGTGGAAAATGTCTTGTACCAGTGGAGATGTGAAGCAGGAAAGGAGTCACAGAAGGCCCAGTGCCAGAGGAATGAGATTGGGAAAGGCGGGCTGTGAGACATGAGTGGGCTGGGAGGTGTTTAGAGATCTCTGTTCACGAAACAGTCACATTGAGTGGTAGAGGTGAGGTAAAGTTTGAGATTCCTTTTGAAGGGTCCAAGTGTAGTACAGGAAAGTGCTTCTTTATTGAGGGAATTGAACCATTGAGCGGCTCTATAGATAAAGGACCGCTGACCCATGGAGGTATGACATCTGGGAACCTGAAAGGTTAGAGATTGGGCACCACATGTTTGTTGAGTGCCACTGTAGGTAGTAAGGAGTGAGCTAACACCAGGTGGCATGAGACCAAGGAGAATCTTTTTGGTAAGTAAGCAGGTCTGGTATTGTATTCTGCTGCATAGGGGTAGCCAGCTGGCCTGTGCATAGAGGTCACAGGTGTGAGTTTGTCGGGCTGCACCCATCAGTAGTCTACAGGCTTTGTTGAGAGCAACTGAGATCCTGCGGAGGGCACTTGTTGGGGCACAGCCATAGATGGCAAGGCCGTAGTCAATGATAGAGGTGACAGAGCTGTAGATGGCTAGTTTAAGGGCATCCGCAGGCATACAGTGCTTGTGTTTGTGTAGTAGTCCAATCCGTATATTGGCGGTCTTGGCAACAGTGTCAATATGCCGAGTGTAGGAGAGGGTACTATCCAGGGTAATACCAAGGTACTTGAATTCCTTGACATGTTCAAGTGGGTTCCCAGCGTGGTTCTTGATGGTGAGGGACAGAGAGTTGTGCCTGCTCTGTCAGTTACAGAAGGACATGGCTTTAGTCTTGCTGTGGTTCAGGACAAGTTTATGAGAAATGAACCAGTCTTCAATGCGATTGAAGTCGAGCTGCAGCTGGGATTCAAGGACTGTAATGTCATGGTGGCTGGAAAACAAGACTGCATCGTCTGCGTATAGTAATATTTTTTGGTGGCAGGCACTAGGGAGATCGTTGATGAAGAGGGAGAAGAATAGAGGGTCCAGAATAGACCCCTGGGGGACTCCGGAGCGGACCGGTTTCTCATCCGAAGAGATCCCTGCAATCCTTACATGTTGGATCCGATTATCAAGGTAGCTGGTGAACCATGGAAGTGCATCACTGGAGATCCCAATGGAGGACAGTTGCTTGAGCAGTAGGGGGTGGTTAAGTGTGTCGAATGCCTTGGTAAGGTCTATAAATACTGCCCTCCACAATTCCCTTTGTCAAGCGTGGCATGGATGAAGGTTGTAAATTCCAGTAGTGCAGTGGTGGTGCTGTGCCCTTTTCTGAAGCCATGCTGCTCTGGGCACTGTACATTGTACTTATCCAGGAATTCAACTAGTTGGTCCGACACTATTCGCTCCAGCGCTTTGGATAGTGGCGGGAGTAGTGAGATTGGTCTGTAATTGGTGTGCAGTGTCCTATCTCCGCTTTTGTGAACCGGTGTGACAGTGGCTTTCTTCCAGAGAGAGGGGAAATGGCCCAATCTAAGTGAGAGATTAAAGATCTTTGTGGGCCAGTAGCGCCTGAACTGGGTGATCCTAAGGCAGCTCTGTGAGCGGTGCAGTGATGAGATGCAGGCACCCACTCGACGGAGCCATGCTTTGTCAGTGGAGATGAAGGTGATAGCCGGCATGTGCCTGCTTGCCACAGGCACCTTCCAGAGACCAGCAGGCCAACAGGGGACACAACAGGCATAACCCAGTCGGCCGCGTCATGCCTACTCACACAGTTCCTCAGCGCACTGCTGCCACATGCTGCGGAGTACATCCATTTCCTCAGCACGCAGGCGGAGCACGCAGAACACATACAGGAGTTCCACAGGGTAGCACGGTTGCCTGGCATGCTTGGGGCCATTGACTGCACCTGTGTGGCCATCCTCACGCCACCTGGCCCAGAGGGAGTGGCATACATCAATCGGAAGGGGTACGTAAGCATAAACTGTCAGGTGGTGTGCGATGCCAGGGGGCACATTACCAATGTCTGTGCCATGCACCCTGGGGGAGCACATGATGCCTTCATCTGGCACCAGTCTGCACTGTGCCACAGGTTTGAGAGTGGGGACATCCCCACTGGCCATCTAGTGGGTGAGTATGCATATCACGCAGGACGACATGAGCAGGCGTGGGGGGGTGCATAGTCAGAGGTGCCATGGGTACCGGCCTTGTTGGCCCATGGCATAGCGATGCAGACCACCATTCTAATGTCCACCCTCTACACACAGGTGACAGTGGTTACCGACTATGTCCGTGGCTGCTCACATCATATCGGTGCCCCACGACCCCATCGCAGCTATGGTACAATAAGGCATATGCCACAGCACGGAATGTCATTGAGCAGGTGTTTGGGATGCTGAAGGCATGGTTCCGGTGCCTGGATACATCTGGCGGTGCCCTACAGTACAGCCCCTTGAAGTCCTGCATGCTATTCCTGGCCTGCTGTATCCTGCACAACATGGCCACTGACTGTGGGATAGCCGTAGAGGTTGGAAAGGGGGACAGCAGTGGGGACGATGAGGATGCCGGTCCAGCTGGTGATGGGCAGCCACCCCCCGGGCAAAGAGACCCCCGCCTGATCTGGATGTCACAGCTGCACCGGGACACCATTACAGAAGAGCACTTTGATCAACACAGGTAGGTCACGGGGCCATGCGCAACCGCCAAGGGCAAGGGCATAGCTCACAGACAGGCAGGGCAGGACACCAGAGGTGGACGGCGGTAAGGGAATGGGTCTGAGTGTGGCACCACACATGGCGTCAGGGATGGGCAGGACCGAACACGACACATGCACACACACACACACACACACATCACAAGACATGCACAAGGGGTAGATGGCATGCCAACTCCAATAGCCACCCCCACCCCCACACAGGTTCACACATGACCATGCCCAGTGGCCGTCACTGTGCATGCCTCAGATGCTAGGCACCATTGCACACTGGTGGACAGCGCAATGCAGGCATCATCATACACATGCCACAGTGGCCAGCAGCCTGGAGGGTGTGCACAGGGACCGTGTGTGTGCAGGGCTGGGTACCCTACCTATGCCATGCACAATGCACACCAAACTGCACGTAGGGCAGTGGCAGACAGCGGCCATACTGGAAAACAGGTCAGTCATGCAGCACAGTACCATGGCTGCCACAGATGCGTGGGTGTCCCCACTGAGACCTGCCAGCCACGCCAGGCTGACCATTGGCCTCATGGGGTGGCACCGACGGTCCCCCAAGGGTGACGCTGCGTCAATGCGACTGTGTTTGAGCAGGAGTCTGCAGCCCACTCAACATGCCCACGCCAGGCATGCTCGGTATGCCCACAGCCAAACCCAGTGTCGACATAGCAGGTGTTGCATGGCACTGGGAATGGGGGGTGGACATGACACTGTGCGATGTCTGTGGCAGATGGGCACTGAACTGGGTGCCCAATGTGGCCATGACAGCTGTCAATGCTTTTGTCTGCCTGTCAATGGCAGTGGTCACATCCACCCGCTGCTGGGCCATCTCTGCCAGGAGCAGACCGTGGTCCCTGCTGCGCCGCTTCTCTGCCTGGCGCAGAACCGCACTGAGTGCATCCACCGCCATCACGAGCCTCATCTGCTGATCTACTGAAGCCTGGAGTAGATGGCTGTGCTTGTCAAAGAGGTTATCTGCCGGTCTCGGCATGCTGTCCCTCGTGGTGTTCCTGGCCCTGCTGGCCAGCACCCCTTGACGATGGGCGCTGCACACCAGAGCCATGCCGGGGCACGCCCACATGTGGTACACTGCCACTGGCTCCCCAACACTGTCACCCCGTCACCATTGGCCGACTGCTGGCACTGCCCCTCCGGCTGCCGATAGCCAGGGCTCACTGGCACCACCACAGCAGCTGCAACAGCCTCACCACCCTGGATGCACACCAGTGCTGCCCCACTGGGGCATACAGGCACAGGCTGGGACTGTGCTGTTACGCAGGCCTCCATGGGAGCATCACCCATGGCAACGCCTATGCCATTGCCTACTGTGGGACCATACTGTGTCCCACACGTATCACTGTCCGGGACGTGTGGTCGATCATCATTGGTGCTGGATCCGGCACCAATCCATGTCCCAGCACACTGGAGACCATGGGTGTTGTCATGCTGTGACACAGGCAAGGCCTCATCCACACCGCACCACCCTCATCAGTCCAGACAGACGTGCAGGTATGCACTAGTCCGGTCCCTCGGACACCTGTGGAGGAGGATGGGTGATCCTCCGTGTCAAGGACATCCCTCTCGGTGGACACACCCACCACCGCTGACCCATGTAGACGATCAGGAGCTGTAAGGGAACACATTAGCGTTAGTGGCTCCGCCTTACCCTGTGGCATTTCCTCCACCACCCACACAGTGACAGCACAGGACCTACCATGCAGTGATGGGCTGCCACCTGTCTGGAAGCCAACACCAGGAACGCCCTCAATGGCACAACACCACATGCTGCTGGCCACCCGCTTCTCATGTGGCGTCAGGCATGGTACATCAAGCTGGCCCCCACCAGTGGCAGCATGTGCAGCCCTGATGGCAGCCACCATGTCTTTGATCCACCTCCTGTCCTTGCTGGCCTTCTTCTTACACTCCTGCACGGACCGCTGGTAGCTGCCATGCTGGTTCACGGCACGCGCCACCTCACCCCACGCCGCAGCACGGGTCTGTGGCATTCCCCACTGTCCACTGACAGCGGTTCCCTGTCAAGATATGCCTCAAACAGGGCATCTGATTCAGCCCGGGTGAAATTGGGTCTCCTCCTTCTCCCCCATCCCTGTTCCTCCTCTTCCTCATGTTCAGTCATGATCAAGCCTGTGGGAATGACGGGTGTTACCTTGGACTGTGCAGTCCCATTCAGCCCTCACAAACCACAGTCCCCACATCCAAACAGCATGCAACCCTCCACAATAGACTGCAATACCTAACTATGTCCTCTGCAGCCCCATGTCACATTTATATAGTGCAATGCATGCAAACGAGGTGAGGTGCAACTGTAAGTGGATGCTAATGCAGTGGTTGTGCCGTGGAAAGGCTGATGAGCTGATCTGCATATGCTGGCTGAATATCACTCTGTTGCGCCTTGCGCAATGTTGGTGAGCATGCTCAGGCTATGGCGCAGCACTGTGACATGTGCAATTGGCACCGCACTGGGTGCTGACGCCGACGCGTGTGGCGCTGCTGATGTGCTGTGCATGGGAGACAGTGCAGGGCATGGCCACCATTGTGCCTGTGGTGCTAGTGCGCTGTTCGCCTGTGTGGTGCTCATGCCCTGGTGTGCCATGGGCACCATGGAGCCGCAGTGAGGTAGGCCACTGCAGTGCATCACATACAAGCACCCTACCGCTCTGCATGCAGGGTGTCCCAATAGCGATGTGGCACTCCGTGCACGGATAGACCCTTGACCCTGCGGTCAACCTTTGCCCCCTAGGTGTCATGAGTCCGCATGGATGCACCCCTGTTGTGCAGTTCGGTGACAGCGTAATAGGGACTGGCAGTGCAGTACCGCACTGCCTCCACACGTGGGGCACATGTGCTACAGAGCACCATTTTGATTGCGATACTGACTGAAGGATGCCTCATAGGAGTGTGCAGGTGTGGATCGTTATTGAGCTAGCCAACTTGGTGGCCCTAGTTGAGCCACATGCTGGTGACCTATTTGGGCAGGATCCCCCTGGACAGGCCACGTAGTGCTGTGTGGCAGGAGGTGGCTGATGGCCTGGAGGAGGCAACCGGGATCTGCCAGACAGTGGAGCAGTGTCGCCACAGGTATGGTGACCTACAGCGGAGGGACCCTGACTGAATGGGGTGTCTGCAGGCACGTGCCCAGCGAGGCACCGTGCCATGGCCAGGTAGGTGCTCCAAACACTGGTAGTGTCCATCTGCCTGGGTATCACGGTGTGCATAGGTCCACCCCGCAGGGGGGGTGGGGGTGGTGGTGGTGGGGGGGTGCATCACAGCTGGGCTATGCAGGCACGCAGACACCGGGGGGGGACTTTGCTACTGGCTTGTACTGATGTTTCCCTCTCCATGTTTGCACCCTAGGCCCAGAGGAGCGCTGTAGGGCAAGGCAGGCCCCGAGTACAGGTGAAGCAGAACCTAGTGGTGCATTTCCAATGCAGCATGGACACGGTGGAAGGGCCATGGGCCAGCAGTGCCCTGCTGGCCTGGATGCAGGTGAGTGTCATGTTTTCCCTTACATCTGTGCATGCTGGGTTGCAGGGGTGGAGGCGGGTCGTGGCCACCAGCACTTGGCCCCACTGCCATGCAAGCCACACGGTGCACTCAGCACTGTCCTGTGGCACTGCATGTGTGGATGGGCATTGCAGGTTGTCCGTGCATGCACTGGGTACATGGCTGTGCCACTGCCTTCACACCGCTGCCATGTCACTGTACGGCCACGGTGGTGCTGTACAGGACATGGGCGGTGGGTGTGTGCAGCATTCCACATGGCTGTGGGTGCCTGGGTAGGCAGGTCAAGTGGGTGCAGACACTGTGGGTGGTCGCATGCCATCACAGGGGGGTGGCCCATGGCTCTATGCTGTGCACACTGGGTGGGCTGCAAGAGTCTGACCAGTCACACGTAATGACTCTGCTCCCTTGTCCTAGGTGGACCATGCTGGACTGCACTGGAGTGGAGTGTCCAGGAGCTGCTGCAGCTGGTGAGGGCCAACCTGAAGCTGCTCCAAAGGAAGGAGCAGGGTGGAGGACAGCATCACAGGAGGAGACACTGAGATCATAGTGGGGAGAGGGGTTGACATTAGGCCCACTATGCCCCTGTTGGTTATCCCCCCTGGACTAACCCTCACACCCCTTCATCCCACTCCCAGTTATACACCCTTGCCCCATGCCCACCCCCCAACCTAGTATGTGGCCCTTCCTCCCGCATTGTAAATAGTTTTTTGTTCTGTTTTGTATATTGTTAAACTACTGTAATACAGACTTATTTGTTATGACAACTGTGGTGGTCTCTGATTTGCAGCGGGCTTATGGTGCTTGGTTGCAGTGGTGTGCATGGTGTTGGGGGTGATGCAGGCCTGGGTGTGTGTGTATCCAGCAGGGACCCGCCTATGGTGTGGGTGGGGGACTCGGTCCCTGTCTGTGGTATGTGTGTTGTTCCCTGTGCACTGGATGCCTGTGTGGAGTGGTCCCTGGTGCATGCACTGTGTCCCTTGCACCCCTCTCAGCATGTCCATGGCCCATGCAGCTGGCCTCCTTGCATGTTTGTGGTATGCACAGTCTGCTGGCATGTCATTGGTGCCTGCCCATGCTCGCCACCCTCTGGCCACAGCACAATGGCGGCTTGCCTCCTGTCACCGATATGGTACACGTCTGCCTCAGGTGGCACTGTGGCCTATGCTGTTGTTGTCCCCCCTCCTTGCTGTCACTGGTGTCTGTTGCGGGGTCTGTGGTCTGATGTCTGTCACTTGTGCTCCATCTGCGTGCTGGTGGTGGACGGCTTCATGGTGCATGCGCAGGATGGCTGGTACACCTCTGCCAAGGTGGGGTGCAAGCCCTGGGTACACAGCATCAGTGGTTACATGCCAGCAGCATTTGTTGCCCTGCTATTGTGTACCTGTGTTGGGGTGCCCTTGGGTCTGGGTGGGTGTTTGTCTGTGCCCTGTGTTGCATCCTGTGTGTCACATGCCTCCATGCACCACTGTGGGTGGGTGTGCTGGCTGTTGGGGTCAGTGTTGGGACAGGGTGCGTGCTTGGGTGGGTGTGCTGGGTGCAGTCCTGCTGGTGGTGGGGTCCAGGGCAGGCCTTGTCGCATGCATTGTACCTCGGGTACCGATGCAGGGTTGACCTCTCTGTTGTGCCACGGGGGGGTCCATGCAGGGTGGCACTGTGTCTGCAGTTGTTGCATCAGTGGCTGGTTCTGCCCACTGTGGGGTGCTCACGGTGGTCTGCCATGCATGGCTCCATGGTGCACAGGGTTGCATTGTCACAGTGGGGGTGGTGGCATGCATTCGGTGCCATGCACTGTTGGGCGCTGCTCCTGGACAGGGTGTCTGGGGATCGCTGTGCAGGGTGTGCTCTGTATTGGTCGGATGGGGTGGCACTGGGTGGCCGGCCCTCCTTGTGTTGTGGTCACTGCTTGCCAGGGGGTGTGCTGGAGCACTGTGCCGCAGCTCTGGGTTCAGTGCTGGTGTTCATGGGCTGGTAGTTCGTCCAGCTTACCACAGGTTGTGCAGTTCATGGGGTGCAGGGGGCACTGTCTGGTCTGCTGTGTGCTCCTCCACCCATAGCTTCCATGGGTGGTGCACCCCTGCATCCTGTCTCTGTCCCTGCACATCCCTGGTTGTGCTACTGCACTACAACCCTGCTATACTGCACATCCCTGGTTGTGCTACTGCACATCAGCCCTGAGCCACTGCGCATCCCTGGTTGTGCCATGGTACAGTTGGCGTGATATTCAGTTGTGTTGTGCAAGCGCACCTTGGCCTGTGCTGTGTTTGAATATCGTGCTTGTTGCGCATTGGCGCACTGCACTTGCGCCTACTCCTGCTATTTCGCTACTTTGTGACAGAGTCTGAATAACTGGGCCATTGAGCCCAGTTAATCTGTCCTCATATGTTTTCTGATGCAGTCCCTGCACCATTTTGGTTGCCCTTCTCTGGATTGCCTCATTTGGTTCATGTCCTTGTGAAGGTGTGGAGTCTGTGGCCTCCAGTACTGCATGCAGTACTCTAGATAGGGCCTAACCAGGGTCTTGTAAAGAGGGATTATTACCTCCCTCTTCCAACTTGTGATACCTCTACTAATACACCCCAACATCCCACTAGCCTTACCTACTGCTTTAGTGGTCTGCTTGGATGATTTCAGGTCATCGGTAATGATGACATCCAAGTCTCTTTCTTCCCTTGTGACTGCCAGCAACTCCCCTGCCAACCTATAGGTAGCTTCAGGGTTTCTCTTCCCTATGTGCATGAACTTGCACTTCTTTGCATTAAACTCCAGTTGCCACTCTTCTGACCATTTTGCTAGTTTAGCCAGATCTCTTCTCATTCTGCCCACCCCATCTGGATCATCTACTTTGTTGCAGATGTCGGTGTCATCTGCAAGCTAACAAACCTTACCCTCCAGTCCATCTGCATTGTCACTGATGAAGATATTGAAGAGGACTGGTTCCAGGACTGATCCCTGAGGTACCCCACTTGTGACTTGCATTTCTTCTGACTGAATACCATTTACCACCAATCACTGTTTTCTTTCTGTCAACCAGTTTGCCACCCAGCTGACCAACGTCTGACCCACTCTGAGCCTACCCAGCTTATTAATCAATCTTCTATGTGGAACAGTATCAAAAGCTTTGCTGAAGTCAAGGTAGGCGACATCAACTGCTCACCCTTGGTCCATCACTCTGGTTACCCAGTCAGAGAAATCTATGAGATAAGTTTGACAGGACCTTCCTTTTGTAAACCCATGCTGTATTGGATCCTGTGCTCCTATGGATTCCAGGTGTTGCACTATCCTTTCCTTAAGGAGTGTTTCCACAATCTTGCCCACCACTGAGGTAAGACTGACAGGTTTGTAGTTCCCTGCCTCCTCCATGCTGCCACTCTTGTGGAGCGGAATCAAATGAGCCCTTCTCCAGTCTTCTGGAACCTCTCCTATGCTCAGAGACTCGCTAAACAGTTCTGATAATGGCTCTGCTAGTTCCACCCTTAGCTCTTTAAGTACCCTGGGATGTATGCCATCAGGTCCCATTGCCTTGTCCACCCTGAGCTTAGTGAGCTCTTGTAGGACCCTTTCTTTTGTGAAAGGACTAGTGCACACCTCCCTCCCTGCCCCCCGTGTCCATGGTGCTAAGCTGTGGGCCCTCCCCTACCTTCTCTTTAGTAAATACTGACCAAAAGTATCTATTTAGGATAGATGCTTTTACATAAAACGTAAGATGACAGCTGCGCTGGGCAGGCTGTAAGCAGCAAGAGAAATAGCTGCAGAACTTTTCTTTTGCCCCCTTATTGATTTTATTTTAAAACAGCGTGAATCGGGAAATGGAGAATCGTTTAAAAATTGGGAAATGGAGAGTCACTTTAAATTGTCCTTAAACTTTACTGCATAATTAATAAGGAAACGGAGAATCGTTTTGAATTGGGAAACGGAGAATCATCTTAAATTATCCCTAAATTTCACTGTCAGTGAAGTGAGATCGGAGACATAATTAATAAGAATTTTTACCTTGCTGGTTGGGTTGTGAGGCGTGGAGTAGAATCGGTGCCTGGATTATGCCGAGTCTTAGGATGGGATGTCGATGTGGAGAATAAAGCTGATGATGTGGAGCTGAAGTAAGAGGGTTCTTGTGCTGCAGGAACTTTTAACTGAGTTGGAGATTGAATTGTCGCACTCTGGTTCTGCAAAGGAGACAGTTGGAGTCAGACAGCAAGTTTGTCATTTCCTCCTGGGAGTCTTTTCTCGGCCCTGGCCCGACTCAGTGGTGTGCTACAGGCTTGCTGCCGTAGGGCGGTCGGCTCTGTGGTGCTTCTGTTCTTCAGGCAGTAGCTGGTGGGCTGCCGTTTGGCTGAACGGGTCTGGGGAAGGATTTTGGGGCTGGGTTGAGGCTGGGAGAGGTTGCGGAAATAAATCTGACGCGACTCTGGCTGGAGTGAAGATTATGGATTTATGAGGAGCAGCGGAACCTGCAGGTCTGACATTTGAATCCTTATGAAGGAATAATAGCAAGTTTGTTTGTTTTACTTGAATCTAATAAGAGTAAGTAATAAATTACTAGAGTTTCCCTCTTAGAACTTAGCTGGGATACCGACTGCTTTTGGTTCTCTGTGGAAGTGAGAGCCCATGGAAAGGACCAATTTACATTTATGACTCCTGAGATGTGAACCTTTTCTGATATGATAAAGCTGTTGGATTACTAAGATTATTAAGTGATTTTGTTGATTGAATATTTTAATTTTATAATTTAGTTACTTTTAGTTTAGTTTTATGTTAGTTTAAACAAGTATTAAGTTTGAAAATGTATTTTATTCTCCCCTCTGTGTGAGAGACAGTGGGTGGGATTGGTAAATAATTTGCCTCTCTTTTCCCCTACTTTGTGAGAGGAAGTGGTGGAGTTTTCATCAAAAGAGTGGTTTTTTGTTTGTTTTATTATTTTTTGTTCTTTGGTAAAATTGATTAGGGGGTGTATTATTAAAGTGTTATTTTTAGTGGTATCAATAGGTTTTAATGTGCTGGGTTGGTGAAAGCACAGTCAGGGGGTACTCCCCCTCAAGACTAAAGGATCTCCAACCTTTTGAATGTCCCGCACTCCCTTGGCATTTCGAGACGTGGGAGTGGTGGGAATAGGAGATCCTGGAACTCTTGGCGGGGGATGGGAAAGGAGTGGGCGGATAGGAACAGTTAGAACCAGGAGGCGCCCTGGGGTGAAATGGATGCAGGAGCGTGGTCCATCGTATCTTGCGTCCATACCCAAGGGCACTGACTTGATCAGGCAGGAAGCGGAGTCATCCTTGGCGTCTCTTCCCTTTCAGGCGGTGTTAAGCAATGCTAGGTCTATTAGAAACAAGACTGCTTTAGTGGCAGATCTTGTTGCTTCTGTGGACTTAGCTTGCATCACCAAGACCTGGCTTGATGAAAATGCGGGCCCCATTTTGGGGTCTGAGGTTCCGGACGGGTTCTCAGTGATTCACCGCCTGAGAGTGGACAGTAGGGCCGGGGGAGTTGCAGTCTGTTTTAGACAGGAACTGGACCTCAGGGAGGAGCTGGTTGGATATACCAACTCCTTTGAATGCATTGTGGGTGCAGGTGCAGGATTCAAGATACTTCTCATTTATCGTCCACCAGGTAATGGGAGAGAATTCCTGAGGGAGGTGGCGGATTTCATTGCCGAGAGGGTTTTGGAATTCCCCCGATGGATAATTCTGGGGGATTTCAATGCCTGGGTCGACGATGAACTTGCGCTTTTTGGACAAAACCTCCTCCAATTGACTGATTCGTTGGGTCTGACATGGGTTATTACCACTGCAACCCACCAGGGGGGACATTCATTGGACTTGGTATTCCATCTGGGGATGGAAGTCTCTGATGTGGAGGTGGAGCCCATCGGTTGGTCTGACCATCATGCCCTGAGGTTCAGTTTCACAGCCCCGCGAAAGAGGCCTGCCCCTAAGGAGATAGTACAGTTCCGTCCTTTGAGAGGAGTTACCTCAGAAGGCCTAATGACGGAGCTTGACTTCTCGGGTTTTACAATGGATAGCATGGATCCAGGGTCTTTAGTGATGGCCTATAATAGGGCAGTTGTGGGAGCCCTGGATGTCATTGCTCCTTTCCGTGTTCGCCCCTGTACTCTTCACCCTGGGTCGCCGTGGTTTACCATGGAGATCCGTGGGTTGAAGAGACAGGGCGGAAGATTGGAGAGATGCTGGCGGAAGACTCACCTGGAAGTTGACAGGCTTAGACTGCTAGATCATTACAAAATCTACCAGTTAGCAATCTCCCATAAGAAGGCAGAGTTCCTGTCCAGGGAGATTGCTACAGCAAGGAATAGACTGGCCCAGCTCTTCTGGACTGTGGACAGACTGTGCAATCCAGTCTGTCTTCATGCCGGTCGAGCATTATCACAGTTACAGTGTGAGGAGTTTGCGACGTTCTTTGCTGGTAAGGTGTCTGCTATCAGAGATGAGATCAGCCAGGGCCTTCCCATTGGGTCTTGCAGTGACCAATCGAGGGACACAAATACCCATTTGACTTGGTCCACGTTCAGTCAACCGGTAGTCATGGACATAGTGAGAATCGTCTAGACTTTGCGCCCAACTTTCTGCGGTTTGGATCCGGGCCCTACACACCTACTTGTGGGGTGTGTAGAGGTTATCGGCCCGATCCTTACTGGGATAGTAGTGGCATCATTGGAGAGGGATCTTTCCTGATCCTTTGAAGGAGGAATAAGTACGTCCCTCCTGAAAAGCCCTCCTTGATCCGACTGCCCAGGAAACTACAGACCGATCTCAAATCTTCCCTTTCTAGGGAAGATTATTGAGAAGGTGGTCGCTTTGCAGCTGGAAGATTATTTAAACATCCACAATATCTATGACTCTCTCCAGTCTGGCTTCAGGAAACAGCACAGTACTGAGACGGCTCTTGTTCGGGTACTGAATGATCTCCTGATGGCAAGAGATCGGAGAACTCATTCTATCTTGATTCTCCTTGATCTTTCAGCTGCATTTGACACTGTGGATCATGGGGTGCTGCTTGAACACCTGTGGTCTTTCTGTGGACTAAGGGGGGTGGTCCACAGTTGGTTTAAATCTTTTCTGCAGGGTAGGACTCAGAGAGTAGTGTCGGGGATTTACTCCTTGACCTCTCGCTGCCTACACTGTGGAGTGCCACAGGGTTCAGTGTTGTCCCCATGTTATTTGCGGTGTATATGCTTCCATTAGGGACATTATAAGACATTTTGGTTTGAGTTTTCTTTTGCTTGATGATTCTCAACTCTGTATGTCTTTTGTGCCCGAGCAGAGTCTGAGTCAAGTACATTGTTTAACAACTGCCTCCTGGAGATACAGAACTGGATGAGTACCAATTGGCTGAGGTTGAACCGGGAAAACAGAGGTATTGGTGTGGAACCGGGTAGGATATCAAGTCCATGGGAGGGAAAACTCTCAGGTTTATTTCTGGGAGGAACCCTGCTCATGGCATCTGGTCAGGTGCGTAACCTTGGTGTTATATTTGGCGAGGGCTTGACCCTGAGGCACAGGTGTCAGCCGTGAGTCAAATCATCCTTTTTCATCTAAGGAATATAGCACGGGTGAAACACTTGATTCCATCAGAGGATCTTCCTACCTGGTCCACGCCTTTGTGGCCAATCGTCTTGATTATTGCACCTTTATCTAGAGTTGCGGGGTGGATATCCGTCGCTTACAGCTGGTGCAAAACGCGGCAGCTAGGTTGTTGACTGGAAGCCCGAGGTCCAACCATATAACACCTGTGCTTCGCGAATTGCACTGGCTGCCTGTACAGTGGCGGATCACTTTCAAGGTCATGTTGATGACCTATAAAGCCCTACACGGTTTGGGACCTCGCTACCTGAAAGAACTCCTGACTTCTTACTGTCCCTCCCGCTCCCTCCGATCCTCTGGTGAGGGATTGCTGGAGATTCCCAGGGTAACCTTAAAAACATCTGGTGGAAGAACATTTGCCTTTATGGCCCCTACCCTGTGGAATTCTCTACCTTGCCAGATACGCAATTGCCTGACTGTGGAGAGCTTTAAAAAAGCTTTAAAGACCTTCCTTTTTAACCAAGCATTTTTTTAGTGATTTAAATTATATTGGATTGTATCTTGAATTTAATGTTGTTTATAGTTGTGGTTTTAATTTTGTATGAATGATATTGTAAAGGCACCCTGAGCTTTGGAAGGGCACCTTAAAGAAATAAATATTTACTTACTTACTTACTTACTTACTTACTTACATGGTCCTCCTCCTCCTCACACGCCCCCTTATCCCCTTTGATCTTAGCAATACCTCCTCTGGACTTTCTCCTTTCACTAATGTATCTGTAGAAAGTCTTGTCACCTTATTTTACTGTTCATGCTAGTGTTTCCTTGGTTTTGGCCTTTGCCTGCCTTACTACCTTCCCTGCTTCCCTTAGGGAAGTTTGGTATGCCTCCCTATCTTCATTCTGCTGTGTTCACTTATATTTCCTGAAGGCCAGACTTTTGGCTCTGACCTTTTCTGCTACTGTGTTTGAGAACCAAAGCGGTTTCCTTCTACTTTTGCACTTCCTTTTCTCGCTAACACAATGGGATGTTGCTTCAAGTATTGTATCTTTAATGCTTGCCCAATTTGCCTGTACCCCCTCACCTGTATTTCTTTTTGCAGGGCTAGCGTAACTCTGTTGGCCATCTTATCAAAGTCAGCTCCTCTGAAGTCCCATATTTTTGCCTTGGAATTGGATGATTTTGTTCTAGTGGCCAAACTGAACTATACCATGTGATGGTCACTGGCACCCAGGTGACCTTTTTCCTGGAGATCTGTGATCCCTTCCCTGTTAGTCAGTACTAGATCTAGGATAGCCCTGTCTCTTGTGGGTTGTTGTACCAGTTGTTTGAGGCCCACCCCCTGCAGGGAATCCACCCTGTGTCTGGTTCTGGCAGATGTCCCTGCTGGTATTGACCAATCTGTATCTGGCATGTTGAAGTCTCCCATTATCAGAACCTCCCTTTTAGCTGTCATGTTTTGTACAACTTCTAATAGTAATGTGTCTGTGTCCTCCCCCTGGTCTGGAGGCCTGTACACAACCTCAGTTCGTATGGCTGTCTCATTTCCTGTTTCCAGGGTGACCCACAGTTCTTCTGGCTACTTACGTGTATTCTGAATTTCTGTAACTTTGATATTTTCATTGACATAACGGGCCACTCCACCCCCCTTTTTTGTACCTCGGTCTCTTCTGAACAGTACATAGCCAGGTACTGAAGTCTCCCAAATGTGGTTACTGGTAAACCATGTCTTTCTAATGGCTACTATGTCCAGTTTAGTCTCTGTCATTATTTTCTGCAAGTCTGGGATCTTGTTTCCCAGACTGCGAGCATTTGTGTACATGATCTTCCATTGACCAGATTTTGGTGTGTTAGTTGTTGGGTGAGGTCTGGTGTTTCCCCTGTGCATCGTATGAGAAGCTGGACCTTTTTCTTTACCTGGCGATGCAAATGAACTACAAACATGCTGAACTCCTGTTTGACCACTAGCTGGGGAGGGGAAGGGGTGTTCTTCCCATTCGACGCATCAGGTGCTGCACCCCTCTCCCCATTTGCTAGTTTAAATATTCTGCAAAGACGTCAAACTTCTTCCCCAATGCACTGACTCCCTCCTTAATCAGATGCAGGCCATCAAATTTAAAGAACTTTCACTCCCAAAACTGTTGCCAGTTCCCTACAAATGTGTGTCCTTTTTCCTGGCACCAGCTCTTGAGCCACATGTTTAACTCCCCTATCTCCCCTTCTCTGACCTTCAGTCCATCTGTCCCCCTCTCCCAGACTGGCAGAATCTTAGAGAAGGAGATGCCGGTTGAAATGGATGATAGTTTGTCACCCAGCCTGGTTAGGTGTTACTGGTCTCCACAACTGACTGGCTGGTGAGATCGTTTGTCCCTATGTGTACTATGTGTCAATGTTTTCTCCTGCTTCCCGAACAATTTTAGCAATGTGATCAGTGTATCTACATGCTGATGTACCTGGGAGACATCAGACCATTACCCCTGGCTGGAGATATGTATCAACTCCCCAAATCATGGAGTCTCCTATGATCAGACGTTTTTGGATTTCCTTTTTGCTTTTTTTGTTTTGGTTCCTGTTTTGGGTGAGTCTTGTTGTGCTAGCTCCTGTGCTGCAGTGTCCTGTTCTGCAGTGTCCTCTACTCCTTTGTTTGATTTCAGAGATAGAGGAAGATACCTCTTTGTAGTTTTTATATGGTTTGTGGAGGTGATATGTTGGAGAGCACCGATTGATGGGGCACCCGATTTGCCCCTTCTCACCACCTGCCAGCCTCCTGGACTAACTACCCTCTGTGGTCGAGGTGCTTCTTTTGGATGTTGGGGAAATGGTGGGCAGTTCTTATAATATATTTCCTCTTGAATATGAAATTTGAGACGCGCAATCTCTGCCCAGGCTTCCTGGAGCTGAGCCCTTAGATTTCCAATGGCCCAGCATATAGGACAGTGTCCTAAATCCTGTAAAACTGCCCTTCTAAAAAGTGTAACACAGAACCTGCAGTTAATGATATCCATTCCAGATAAGCTGCTGTGTTTATAACCTGGTCAGAGTAAATAGAAGGAAGAAAATGAAAGCAAAAGTTTGATTTTGTGTTTTGTTTGTTTGTTTCTGCATAACATGTTATAACAAGTTAAATTACTAGTGCCCCTGTAAATGAGGTCACTGTGTGGCTACCATTCTCATCTGCCCCTTCATGCTTTGCTACAGGAAATGTCATGACTGTGCTACCCTATAAAAGGAGTATAGTGTGGGGTGGTTGGGGATGGGGTGGGTGGCTGGGCCCTTCTCCTGCCGAAAAAGAAGAACCATGGACAAAAGAAACAAGGAGGTAAGAGCAGAAACAATCAGCCAGCACAAATGCAGTAGCCCTGAAAGCTTATCCTAATGATAGATAAAACTGTAAAACATGTAAAGCACCACCTGTAATAATTTCACAGAAGATATACCCTGTAAGAAGCACTTTGCTACAGAGAAAAATAAAGCAGTAACTGAAGATATACCTGGCAAAAGATAATTTGAATAAGAAGAGCAGTAATCTGTAATCACATACCTGTAGGCACACCCTGTAATAATGCAGCAGAAGGTATACCCAGCAACAACAATTTGAATCAGAGAAAAATAAAGCAATAAAATGTTAGCAACAAACAGTAACAATCCCTGTGAGTACAAAATAAAAATAACAACACACAGTAAATCTGTCTAGAAAAAATGAAGCCGTAATCCTTATCCTTGCTCTGGTAAAGTTCTTATACAGCGATCACATGCCGATGTGGTGTCACACATCCTTGGTTGTATGGCAAGCACCACGGCTCCCAAATCCACAGCAATTCCTGTATTTTACAGGACAATGGAATCATCTACAGGGATAGTTATCCCATAGACCTTTATTGGTTATATAAGACAATACAGCGAATCAGTTCCCGAAGGACAAAGTGTAATGAACAAGTACACATGGGTACATTGCAGTTTTCATCAGAGATTGTAACAAAACAGTTCTGTAACATGGAATCAGTACTACACCCCAGACATCACAGCAACCATACATACAGCTAGTTGTACTCACCTGGCCATGGCACAGTGCTGCTGTCATAGCAGAATGATTCCAATGTGGTCTGACCTGGGAAATAAAAACAACAGGCAGGAGTCTGCTCCAGATACCCTTAAGCAATGCAACTAATTTGAAGAGATGACTCACTCACCATCTTCATCTCATTTTTTTTTTTTTTTTTCTATTCAACTTTTATTAAAATTTTGAAATTTTGACAACAATAAGGAATACATCTAATAGGCGAAAAAAATGACAGCGAAAATGTGTTCCAGGAAAAAAGATTATCAGGATGTAGACCATCTTCATCTCATTTTCATGGTATCTTTATTTAAATATCCATACAGTGTCAGTACCGCCCAACTGCAACTAAACAAATGTTTCAAGCAATTATTATCCTTTTCTTCAGGGTAATGCAGTTATTTATTTATTATTTATTTATTTATTTAACATTTTTGGGTAGCAGGGAGAGGCACATTGAGCCAAGGATTGTTTCCAGGCGCAACCCAATTTATTGGTAAGGTTATATTAAAATATATATGCGTATATATATATATATATATATATATATATATATATATATGTATATACAGTACATATTTTAAGAAAACTACGTATATAAGAAGCACAAAACTTTTCTGGAAATATTATAATTTATTGCTTTTTAGTTACAATCTTACTTTATGTTATTTTTGCTAAGGGTGAGCACCACAAAATGGCTGTCTATATGGAATGCTGCTTCTGAGATATGTTGAAACAGCAATGCTAATAAGTTAGGCTCAATTTTTTCTTGCAGTTAGTATATCATTATAAAATAATGCCTTACTTTCATGTATTCCAAAGAAATACAGTATATCCAAAAAAATACTTTCATATATAAGTAGTATTGTATTGTTTCTGTATTTGTTTCAAGTTGTACTGTATACATGCAAATTCTCTGTACTTGCTGTTTGCTGTTCTTGCTAACTCTAAATCCTTTGTAAATAGGCTTGCCTAAAGGGTTTTATGTAAAATAAATAACTAAAAGACACATCCGGCATACCTGTACCATACGGCTTCCTTTCAAGGTTTGCAGGATTCTAATAAGTATCTATAAAATGAAAGATGTGTCTTACACTTTGTCTGCCCTTGATAATTTTCTTAAACTAAGCACTACCTGTTTTCTAACCAGCAGTAAACTGTAAAAATGTGACAAATCAACAAGCTAGTGAAAGATTCAAACTTATTTGTTTTTACCATCTGTGTTTACAGCAGGAAGCTCTATTTGTATGTATGTCTGGTCTAATACAGATTCAGTCACGTCTACAGACCTAATGAGTTAACAGTAAACTGTGTGTTCCAATTTTTATGCTAAGATCAGTAATTTTTGAAAAAAAAATACCTGTAAAGAGAGAGCTGTCTGTTTTCTTTCCTAGTTTATAGGTACAAACACATATATCATAACACATCTCAAAGTACATTTAAAACCTATTATATATAGCTTTTTTTTACCTTTCTCTAGTAGTAATGTTTCCTAATTGGCATCCCTAAGGAAACTCATCATCAATGCTGTCACACAGCAGTGTCAGTGTCTCAACAGGTAGCACACTCTCCGCTGAGGCCAGGAGATCAGAAGGCTGTGAGTTCTATCCCCACACCAGGCACTTGGGTTAAATCCCAATACTGACACTGTAGTGCAGCATGAGGGGGGTGCTGCACTCTTGAGGTGCTGTCTTTCAGATGAGAAGTTAAAGCAAGGTCCCATCTGCCTGTTCTGGTGGTAGTTCAGGTAGCTGTTAAAGATCCCCATGGCACTTCTAGAAAAGAGTAGGGGAAATTTCCCTGGTGTCCTGGCCTGGCCAAATTTCCCCCATTCACTAAAAATACCACCAACAGCTTAATCTGGTTTAGGGTCAGTTGACATTCATCTGTATCCCCCTCCCCCAGGTCATGCCTGAAAAAAAGGCAGAATTTGTCTAGTGCACGTTCCCGGTCAACAAAAACTAAAATAAGTAAACACCTCTCAGGTAGTGTGTTTCATTAGCACATCGTTGTAGCAAGGCATTTTGGTGCAAGGGGCAAGCCACACATTTTTCACCCCACCCCCCCCAAACTCCTCCTCCTGGCCAGTACTGTGTGCAGTCACCAATACCCCTTCACACATGGTCAGCTCCTCCCTTCACACACCTTTACCCTATGCCGATAAAACATCATCGGAATGGACAAAAAAAAAGAGCAGCAGCAGAGGAATAAATGGCCCAGTACTGTGTAGTCTGTAGCTAGTAGTCTAGTGCCCAGGCAGCTGGAGACATAAAAAAATATTCACACAGACTGGTCACCAACCAACCAATTAGCCCTCTTTAGTTCTTAGTTTCTTACAGTTCATATTAACAGCCATGCAGACTGGAAATGTGAAAGTTCTTTGAAGAAATATGAAAATATCAGTCAAGTTATCTACTGAAAGCTGCCTTCAACTAAGGAAGTGCAAAGTCTACGTCTATAAATTAGCAGCAGACACACAGAGTTCAGGTGGTCAGCCAGCCCAGCATCTCCCTGTACATACAATGTATGTAAAGAGTTTGTTTTACAATCACAGCATTATCATCGAAAAAAAGATTTAAAAAATGTAAACATACCAATTCTTTAACCAGGTGAGACACACTAAGCTGAAAGCTCGTTTACAGGTGCAACCTGGAAGCACAGGGAAATTAAGTGACTTGCTTAGGGTCACACAGTATGCAAGTGGGGGCTGTAGAATTCAAACCCAGGTTTCCAGATTTGCATCTCAGAGCCTTAAACCTCTGTGCTATACTGCCTCCCTAAAACATACAAAAAACAAGCATTTGTCAATGCCGAATGTTGCTTGCTTCTATGTGCTGTTTAGGTATTTGGAAGTCATTGGAGTGCAAGTATTGAAAAATTGCGAACTTACGATCGTGCGTAGGAACTGCGCAATGCATGCTCATAAAACAGTCATTGTTAGGAAA
This sequence comes from Neoceratodus forsteri, assembly GCA_016271365.2. Classification (NCBI taxonomy): domain Eukaryota; kingdom Metazoa; phylum Chordata; order Ceratodontiformes; family Ceratodontidae; genus Neoceratodus; species Neoceratodus forsteri. Next base: position 91,233,178 of record CM028130.1, on the reverse strand, counting down.
TTTTTCACGAAATGTTCAACATAGCCATTTTAAGACCTCTGGTCATGAACAGTATCAGTGTGATTTTGTTAATGTGTCCCATACATTGAGTTTGCACACCGACTGTGCCATTATGCGCTACATGGCGGAAACACGTTTTGGGCAGGATATGTGAAAAATGACAGCTGTACTGCTCATAAGGAGGTGTGTGGTAAATGGCAATGTTGAAAATCTGGAGTGGAACTATTGAAAATTTGTAAACCCACGAAAGGTTTGGGAATCATGCAACGACACTCAGAAAACAGTCATTTTAGATTCTTTCACCAAATTTTCAACATTGCCATTTTAAGATCTCTGCTCATGAACAGTGACACTGTGATTTTCTTAATGTGTCCCATACACTGAGTTTGCACACCGACTGTGCCATTGTGCGCTACATGGGTGGAAACATGTTTTGAGCAGGATGTGAAAAATGACAGCTGTACTGCTCATGAGGAGGTGTGGTAAAATGGCAATGTTGAAAATCTGGAGTGAAAATATTGAAAATTTGTGAACTTACGAGCCTGCGTAGGAACTGCGCAACACACGCTTGTAAAACAGTCATTTTTAGGAATTTTTTCACCAAATTTTCAACATTGCCATTTTAAGACCTCTGCTCATGAACAGTGTCACTGTGATTTTCTTAATTTGTCCCGTACATTGATTTCGCGCATCGACTGCGACATTCTGCGCTACAACAGCGGAAACACATTTTGGGTGAGATGTGAAAAATGACAGCTATACTGCTCATAAGAAGGTGTGGTAAAATGGCAATGTTGAAAATCTGGAGTGAAAATATTGAAATTTCGCGAACTTACGAGCCTGTGTAGGAACTGCGCAACGCACGCTCGTAAAACAGTCATTTTTTGGAATTTTTGGACCAAATTTTCAACATGGGGTTTTTGGGACCCCTCCACATGAATGGTGTCACTGTCATGGCAGTATTCAGGCCTGAAGGGTGATTTTGTAGTCACTGCACAGTCACTGCGCAAAATCACCCTTCGGGCCCGAATAACGCCATGACAGTGACATCACTCATGAGAAGGGGTCCTAAAAACCCCATGTTGAAAATTTGGGCCAAAATTCCAAAAATGCCTGAGATATGCATAAAGTTGAACCCTCCTATCTAGCCCATTATACAGCTTACGGCATTTCCTCAGTTCGCGGTCGGCTTTGAAGAGAACAGGCGTGTTCCGGTCCACGAATCCTCGCGCGAGTCCGAGGTAAGTATGGGGTGAGGGGGTGTGGGGAAGCTGGAGTGCGCAGTGGGTAGGTGCGGGTTGTGGGAGGGGTCGGGAGGTGCCCAGCGGAGACCGTTTTATTTTACAGATTTAAAAGCGAAAAAAAGACTACGAGGATGTTTGCCACGCTGGGGTGGGCTCCCAGCATGGCACAAGGATGGAGGCGTTCAGCCGATGGGGATTGGGCACCCCGTCGGCCAAACAATTTAAAAAAAAAGACTACGAGGACGTTTGCCACGCTGGGGTGGGCTCCCAGCATGGCACAAGGACGGGCGTTCAGCTGACGGGATTGGGCACCCGTCGGCCAAACAACTGATTGCCACGCTGGGGTGGGCTCCTGCTTGGCACCAGCTATGGGGGAACGACAGCAGCTCAGCTGGCGGGATTGGGCACCCGTCAGCTACACAGGACGCGTGCGAGGCGCGCCGCCCTGCGTGTGGGGAGCTACGCTATCGCTGCTCACTGAAGCGTAGCTCCCCCTTTCAACTGTATGCCACTGCATTTTGGAGCGTGTCATAGACAGCTCCAAAATGCACTGGCTTACAGGGGCCGTGCCTGCCAGCTCACTGACTGAATTGGAGGAGGAGGTGACACACCTCCGAAATCTCCGATGATGGCACTATGTTTCTTGCACATGCATGCAAGCAACATAACAATAAGCAATACAGTGCTATAGTAGATGAGACAAGTCTCTTAAATCAAGCAGTAGAGAACTAAAAGGTCAATAAACTTCACTGCCGAATCAGAAGGTACACACACATATATTCAAATTTCAGACAAAAAAAATGTTCTCTTAGAAAACCCATTTCACACTAAAGAAACACTAAGGGTTCTCCCAGTCCCAAAACTGCATTATATTGGCATCATGGCAATGGTAACTTATATTAGTTAAGACCAGCCCAGGGCAGGGGGTCTTGTGTGAGTGTGTGTGACTTCAGCTTGGGTGAAAAACAACAAAAACCACCAAAGTATCTAGATCTCTGTGCCATCTCACACCACCACACTGAGCGAGCCAGGGCCTCAATCCATCAAGGCAAATGGGTAACCAACTTACAGTAGTTACCTTTATTAGTAGCAAAATAGCACTGGCAAGGTCTCTTCCAAAGAGAAGGCAGCCTGCTTAAGGACTAATTTATGGAAAGTGAAATTTTTACTGACTTATGGAGTGAGACTCTGAGTTAGTATCAGTAATAAATTTACATTCTGGTAAATTCTTCATTCCAGAGTGTCAGGGAGTCCAGATCCGATCCCAGTCCCATCCTTGGTACCACCACACACAGAGAGTAGTGACCCTGCCTGCCTGCAGCCCTCACCCTCCCTTAGTTAATTAAATACCTGCCACAGTCTGCCGACACTCTCTTTCCTCCCAATGCATACCCAACCACCCAGGCCACTGAGGTCAGCAGCATTAGCATACCTAAAAGTTTTAAAAAGCTACCTAAATACTGTAGGAGGACAAGTTGTCAATGGGCTGGCTGGTGCTGTGTGGAGTTGTCGCGATTTCAGCAGATGGGACGGACTGCCTGCCTCAAGTAGCCATCAGAGGGGTCTCAGAAAACAAAAACAAGAAGCAAATACAGTAGGTCAAAACTGAAGGAAGCCTTTAAGCCAGTGAGTCTGTCCTTGTGGCTTTGGTTTTCTTTTCAGCCCGGTGCCGGTCCATGCAGATCACAACAAGGACGAGAAGTGAGAACTGCGAATTTTTTAAATTATGGCCTATTGGCCAATCATGATTCACTGCATGGGGGGGACCACATGAAAGACAGACAAACAGAGGGGGGGGCCGGAGGTGAGAAGGAGCCAAGAGCAGGGGGTGGGCAGCAGCATACAACAGCATAGCTGGAGACGGGAGTTGGGACTGTATTTTATAGGCAGACATTCAGTAAAGTAATTATTTATTCATGAGATGAACTCTTGCGTGCCCCTCGGAGGCTTGCACCCGGGGTGGCTGCCCCACCCTTCCTATGGTACTGCATTAGCCACCTCAATTACAGTATTTATCTTTTTCTGTTTCTTAGCCAGTTTTCACTAAGTATCACTTATAACAAAACTCACACAAAGCTGTGCTTCAATGCAGCACAGCACCCTGCCTGCCTGCTACCAGGAGTGGTGTTGCTTGAATGACTGATCTGTGTACAAACAGCCACTCAAAGCCAGCTTGGGCATGGTCATCATCACATGGGAGTACTGTTGATTGTCAGGACAGCAGTCAGATAACTGCCTGGGCCCAATTTTCATAGGGCTGCTAGATCGGCACACAGTGTGCCGATTCATAGCAAACTTCTGGTGCATCAGGGACCCTGCACCCAATTCCAGTACAAAGGGGATCCCTGCATCAAAGTCCCAAGAGCTGCTGCATTCAAAGTGTTCTAGCAAAGAATTGGTGCACTGGAGGGGTTTGACAGATGATCCCGTCAAGCCCCCTCTGCCCGGTGCAACATTTGCCCAGCTGCAAAGCTGGGATAAGGAAGCCTGGGAGGTCATGGGACAGTGCAGAGGGACCTGTGGGGTGCCATGGTGGGCAGCAGGGGCACGGCAGTTGTGGCATGGTACAGAGGTGGCACCAGGTGGATGTGACATGGAGAGTTGGACAGAGCCATTGGGACTGGGTACTCCCTGATAGGCACGCACGAACCTTGTTTGGGACCCCCAGATGCCACCAGTCCTGGCACCTGTTCTGGAGCATACACAGCCCCAACATGCAGCAGTTGGCATTGGCAGCAGGGTACTAGGTACAGGAAGTGGATGGGTACATCCCATTGGCACCGCAACATTCCCCTGCTGAACAGCCATTGGCATGGAGGCAAGCTAATGCCTGACTACACTGTTATGGACTGTGTAAGCTCTGGAACAAATGCAAGGGATTGTGGCACCGGGGGGGGGCTGTGCTTGCCTATCAGGGACTACTCAGTCCTAGTGGCTTTGTCCTACTGTCAAGGGCACATCTTTCTGGTGCCACGTCTGTACTCTGCCACAGCTGCCATGCCCCCACTACCCAATAAGGCACTCCCACAGGCCCCTATGCCCTGTCCCACATCCTCACAGCTCCCCTAATTTGCATCCTTCCTGACCTCAGGTGCAGGGCCGTTAGACCAACTCATGGCTGGTCAAACCTCATCCCCAGCTTGCGGCCACAGTGGAGCATCCAAAATCCCAAATAAAGGGATGCTGCAGCCCCACCATGGATCAAGCCCCCTTATGTCCTTCTGGTGCAAAGATGGCACAGGGCAGGTTCAGGGCACAGCATCCCAAGTTTGGGACCCCCAGATGTCACCAGTCCTGGCACCTGTTCTGGAGCATACACAGCCCCAACATGCAGCAGTTGGCATTGGCAGCAGGGTACTAGGTACAGGAAGTGGATGGGTACATCCCATTGGCACCACAACATTCCCCTGCTGAACAGCCATTGGCATGGAGGCAAGCTAATGCCTGACTACACTGTTATGGACTGTGTAAGCTCTGGAACAGATGCAAGGGATGGTGGCACCGGGGGGGCTGTGCTTGCCTATCAGGAACTACCCGGTCCTAGTGGCTTTGTCCTACTGTCAAGGACACATCTTTCTGGTGCCACCTCTGTACTCTGCCACAGCTGCCATGCCCCCACTACCCAATAAGGCACTCCCATGGGTCCCTATGCCCTGTCCCACATCCTCACAGCTCCCCTAATTTGCATCCCTCCAGACCTCAGGTGCAGGGCCGTTAGACCAACTCATGGCTGGTCAAACCTCATCCCCAGCTTACGGCCACAGTGGAGCTTCCAAAATCCCAAATAAAGGGATGCTGCAGCCCCACCATGGATCAAGCCCCCTTATGTCCTTCTGGTGCAAAGATGGTACAGGGCAGGTTCAGGGCACAGCATCCCAATTTCGACACAGCCTGCATTCAAAAATCAGGCTGTAATGTTTAGTGCACGGTGTCACTTGTGTCAATTTCTTTTGGTGCAGGCACCTTGTGCCAAATTTTGGTGTTTGAAAATTGGGCTCCCTATTTCTACCTGGCTTGCTCCACTTTAAGGATTTTAAGGTGGACCTATTCCACCAAACCAGAATGAGAGTGCTGGCACATGAACAACATCACACAGGATTGTGCTTTGGAAGGAGCAATAGGGGGAGAGAGAGAGAACCTAGATCAATATTCAGTACAAGGCATAACCTCAAGATGGGTGAAATCAGGCAGTTATTAAATAAACATTGGTTGATTCTGCAGAATTATCATATGATGAGTTACATTTTTCAACACCCACCATTGGTGGCTGAAAAGAAAGTGCAGACACTTAAGGCATACCTCTCAACCTCCTGCCTCATAAATCAGGGACAAGGCTTAAAAAAATCATGGACAAAGGACCAAAATCAGGGACACATCTTCAAAATTAGAGATATCCACCCAGAAAGCTGGTAGAATATGGGGCTTAGTGCAAAATGCATTTTCTAAAGAACAAGTCTGTAACTTTAATGCTTGACATTGTTTTGTGCTTACAGTCCTCACTGTTTAGCCACAAAAACACAAATTTTAGGAGGGACAGAGTAAAATTTTGAGGTAAAATCAGGGACGTCCCTGAAAATCAGGGACACTTGAGAGGTATGACTTAAGGACAAACTGGTGCATACAGATCATCCACAGGGTAAACAGATTGAAAAACAATTGCTTCTAGGTCCCCTTAGCCCTGGGATGACACCCTCTGGACACTGTTCAGTATGTGGACATACTAGCAAGAAAAATGCACACAAACATCCATTCACTAATAGGGAATATCAGATTAAACAGTTCATAACATGTGACACAGCAGGGGTTGTATATTTGTTGCAATGTCCTTGTGATAAAATGTACATTGGTATGACCACTAGATCCTTAAAACAGCATATTCAGGAACACAAATACAATATTCTTAATAGGACTAGTCCTCCAGTAGCAGAACATTATACTGTGGCAGAGCACACAGGGGCGTCCCTGAGGTTTTGGGGTCTGGAAGCACTTTTGCCTCCTGATAGAGGAGGAGATTTTGGTAAAATGGTAGAAAGAGTGGAGACCAGATGGATCTATGAGATGGGGCTATTGGACCCCGAAGTTGGTTTGAATAAGGATGTTAACTGGAGTTGCAGTAGGAGATAAATGTGTGTGAGATAGGAATATGATATTATAAGAAAACACAGTTACTACAGAACTCACAAGCCTGGATCACAGTGTCACTTTTTCCCTCCTTCCATTCCACCCCAACCCCTGTCCACCTCTGGCTGCCATATTAACTTGGTCAAGATATACTTTTCATTTATTTTTAGGATTTCAGGGTTAGATACATATATTGCCCCATCCTTTCCCTTGTTCCTCTTCCCTCCCCCATCCCCTTTTGTTAGACAGGCCTCCCTCTCTATGTAAACTCAGTAAGGTTTAGGTAAAGAGTTTATATAGCACAGAGTACATTAAAGAAATCAGTGAATTCATTGGATAAAGAATGACTTCTGCATTAAATGTTTTTTTTTAATTGTAAGGAATGAATGGTATTGTAGGTTTATATGTGCCAGTTCAGAAAGGTTAGCTGTATTAGGGGAAATCTACGGTAAACAGTCACTTTTAGACACAGAATAGCAGCTTCAGTTTCTCAGTGGTGCGAGTATTTAATCATTTGGTGTTGTAACCAATGGGCAAGCCTATATACGCTGACATCAGGACCAGCATGCAAACAAATAAAACGAGGCATTTATCTCTTTTGAAAGGGAAGCATAAGCAATACAACCTGGCATCCTAGAGAGACACAGCAAAGGTAAGAAAGGGAATACCCACTTTGAAAAAAGCCCAAAACACGTTTGGAATATTGAATACGGGGAGTAAAAGCCCATTGAAAATGAAAGGAGTGGAAGAATTTATAAGAGGTAAAAAAAAAAGTGCACGTTAGTGCATAGAAATAAATGAGTAGGAGTGATTCAAGCACTCTAGTAGCAAAGTCTGTTGCATATAGTGCTTTCTTTGCCTGTGAGAAGTAAAGGCTAAGTAAGGAAATGTGGAGTAGTGCTTTTTTGTAAACAGCAACGATGAGTTTTTTACACATTGAGAAATGGTTTGAAATTACTGAGATAAGGCTTTAATTTGCCCTATGTACCCGTTTAAAGAAAGTGGTACATTTTCTCATTTAGCAAGGACAAATTTCAAAGTACTAGAACAATGGTGGGGGGTACACCGGCAAAATCTGGGGTTGAAAAACGAAACATGTTTGGTTCACTGAAAGAGCAATTTATAGGAGGTCATATGATGTGTTGGAGTGGGTAAAATGGAATAATCTCAACTCTGCTCCTCAGCTCCTAATTTAATATCTTTAATAGCCGTTCTACCCTCAGAAAAGTACAGTTACGTAAGAACTTACCGTAACAGTAGATCTTCGAGAGAGGCTCTTGCAGTAGGTAATTACATATAGGACTGAAGCCGGCAGGCATCAGGACCCCATGGAAAAATTTCTAGCTAGCAGTCTCTGGTGGGGGACTGCCACCACGTCAGGTGACCAACATTATGCAACGTCAGTATAAAGGGGCAGTTCCTCACGCCCGCCTTCCAGTTCTTTCCCGCCAAAGACCAAAAGGCGAGATGAGAGAGAAGCGGATATTTCCCATCCTGGAAAAGGAGCTGAAAAAGCTGAGGGGGATGGAGGGTGGGAAGGTAATACCTACTGCAAGAGCCTCTTTCGAAGATCTACTGTTACGGTAAGTTCTTATGTAACTGCACTATCTCACTTCGAGAGGGCTCTTGAAGTAGGTAATTACATATAGGACTGAGTCCCAAGCAGTCTGGAACAAAGAGAAGCTCATGGGAGGAGGAAACTACTCATACACAGATCCTCTGGCCGTGAAGGTCTTAGGAAAGAAGACCTTGCAGAACAGCCAACCAGAAACCAGTTCTATGGCGAGAAGCAATGTCCAAACTGTAATGTTTCGTAAAGATATGGGCACAAGTCCAAGTGGCGGCTGCACAGATGTCAGCTGCCGACACATTCTTGAAACAAGCAGCAGAGGCAGCGACTCCCCTAGTGGAGTGACCTCTGACTTGACCTGGCAATGTCTTGTGATACTTGTCATAACAGAAAGTGACAATGAGCCAACCATTTTGAAAGGCATTGCTTAGAAACAACATTGCCTTCTCTTTTGCAAGCAAAAGAGACAAACAGTTGAACAGTCTTTCTGAGATCCTTAGTCCTATTGGTGTAGTATCTCAGAATCTGGTGAACGTCCAGAGTATATAAGAGGTACTCCCCTTGATTGGAATGTTGCGTAAAAAACGCAGGCAGTTCCATGGACTGATTCAGCATAGATTCCACTACCACCTTATGGAGAAATTTAGAGTTGGTACGTAGAGCCTCATGTTCCTTGTGGAAAATCAAGTACGGGATTTTGCACATTAAGGCCTGATGCTCGGAAATTCATCGAACGGAGGTAATGGCCACCAGGAAGAGGGCCTTCCAGGAAAGGAACTTAAGGTCTGCTGATGCTGCCGGCTCAAAGGGAGGCAGGGTAAGCTTCTCAAGAATGAAATTCAAGTCCCAAGGAGAGGCAGGTGTGCGAATGGGGGGTCTCAAGTGGAGAACCCCTCTATGGAAGGTCTTAGCGACTTCCAGCTGCACAAAAGACTTGTCCCCGAATGGAACATGGTAAGCGGAAATGGCTGCCTTGTGAACTTTCAAGGAGGAGTAACTGAGACCCAGATCGAAGAGGTGACGCATGTAATCTAGGAGCCACCCGAAAGAGCAGGAGAATGGCTCGAAAGCTCTGTAAGAGGCCCAAATAGAGAACCTTTTCCAATTCATGGCGTAAGTGGAACAAGTGGAGGGCTTCCTGGCCTTCACTAAAATCTCCGCCACCTGTGACGAAACCCCGAACCGGGATTGGATCACATCTGCAGGAGCCATGCATGCAGCTGAAGGGATTTGAGTCCTGGATGGACCAGGGTCCCCTGATCCTGGGTCAACAAAAGTTGTGACAGAGGAAGAGGAAAAAGGAGGCTCCTCTGAGTACTGTTACAGAAGAAAGAATTAAACTTGTCTGGGCTAGAACGGAGCGATGAGGATCATCCAAGCTCCTTCTGAACAGAATTTGTGTAGGACCCTCGGGATCAATGGGATCGGTGGGAAAGCTTAGACAAATCTGCCCTTCCAGATTATAGACAGAGCGTCTCTCCAAAACACTCTGCGCCCTGGAGAGAGCGAGCAGAAGATGGGAAGTTTTGCATTGAGAGGAGAGGAGAGGCAAAGAGGTCTACCTGAGGGGTTCCTCAGCGTAGGAAGACATTGTCTACTACCCCCTGATCCAGTTCCCATTCATGCGCTTGGGTGACGACCGACTGAGGTGGTCTGCCAAAGTGTTCTCAACCTCTGGAACATGAACCGCCGTGAGGTGAAGGTTGTGAAGTATCGCCCAATCCCAAACTTGCATCTGGGTTCCTCCTCATTTGTTGATGTACCACACATGTTGTCAGTCTGAACAGCCAGATGACCGGGAAGCAGGTACAGATGCAGAGCTTGTAAGACATACAGGATGACCCTCCGCTCGAGTACATTGATGTGAAGACTCCGCTCGAGTCTGGACCAAGAGCCCTGGGTCCGATGAGATCCCAGGTGGGCTCCCCAACCCTCGCCCGAGGCACTCCATCATTAAGATCTGGGAGGGGAGAGAAAGACAGAAGGGAACTCCCTGGCAAAGGTTCTCCTGAACCATCCACCATTTCAGGTCCTGAACCATCGGGGAGGAGACCAGGATCTAGAGATCCAAGTGGTCTACCAATTAATCCCACTGAGACTGAAGCATCCACTGAGAGATTCTCATGTGGAGCCGAATGCGAGGCACCATCAGAATGGCAGCTGCCATGAGCCTGAGAAGGCAAAGGACTGACCTGGTGATGACACGCCTGTGACTGGACAACAGGTTGGCCTGAGTCTGAAGGGTGGCCACCCTGTCCAAAGGTAGGAAGGCCATATCAGAAGTCGTGTCCAGTATCGTCCTGATAAATTGGAGTCTTTGAGATGGGATCAAATGGGACTTGGCCTGGCTGATGGTAATACCCAAGCTGGTGAAAACCTGCAGGGTAAGGGAAAGGGAGCATAGGAGATCCTCCCTGGATGGGGCTGCCAGGAGCCAATCATCCATGTAAGGGAAAACCTGAACCCCTTGGGTACGCAGGTGGGCCGCCACCACAGACAGGCATTTGGTAAATACTTGGGGTTCAGAGGACAGACCAAATGGGAGGGCCCTGAACTGGTAGTGGTCCCCCTGAAAAGAAAACCGAAGGTATTTGTGGTGGGACGGGAAGATAGGGATATGCAGATAGGCATCCTGCATGTCCATAGCACACAGCCACTGTCCTGGCCGGAGGAGGGGCAGAAAGCTCTGCAGAGAGAGCATTTGGAACCTCTTGTACTCCACGAACAGGTTCAGGAAACTGAGGTCCAGGATGGGCCTCACGTAGTCTGACTTCTTCGGAACCAAGAAGAAATGAGAATAGGAACCTGTCCCTCTGAGATGGAGGGGGACGGGCTCTATCGCCGCCTTCTGAAGAAGGGTGGAGATTTCTTCCAGAACCAGAAGGTGTTCCGGGGAGTAAGACGACCTTGGAGGGGGTTTTCTGGGAGGTTTCTGAAGAAACTGTATTGAGTGTCCTTCCGCTATCAGCTGGAGCACCCAAACTTCTGACGTGATCCTCTCCCAACCTGGTAGATGCAGGGAGAACCTCCCCCTACTGGTTCCTCTGGAAGGGCCAGAGGCTGTGGGAGAGGAAAGGAGTCAGGTGGTGTGAGCCAGCACCACAGGTGGAGCTCCCACTGCTTGTTAGGGCGGGTGGTCTTCGCAGCCTGAGGGGCCCCGTGTTTATTGGCCCGCTTCCCTTGTGGTTTCGTCTTGGCCCATGCCCGCTTTCGAAATGGACGGTGCTGCGGTTGAGGGGCTCTGTACAAGTCGTCGACCTCCTTGAGAGCAGTGCCCTTCTCTTGCAGTCCAGTGATGATATCCTTGACATCACCACCGAACAGCACCGAACCCCTGAAGAGTGTGTCCTGGATGGCAGACTGCACTTCGGGGACCAAACCCCACACTCAGAGCCAGGGGTGTCACTGCAAACCTACGGTGAATGCCGAGCTCCTACCATCAGCATCCACTGCATCGTATGAAGCACGAAGCATGTGTCTACTGGCCGAATGAGTAGATCGGACCAGGTCTGGCACTTCCTTTTTGGTCTGTGACTCAGGAAGAGAATCCAGTTTAGCTTCCACCTCACTAAGGACAGCCTTCTGGTAATCCCTCATATGGGTGACGTAGTTCAAGGCCCTAATACCCAGAGTGGAAGAAGCGAAGACTTTCTTCCCATACTGGTCCAGAAGGCGAGATTCCTTATCGGGAGGGGACAAGCTCAAATGCTTTGGATTGGCTGTCCGGCCATGGGCGGTGCTGATCAGGACCGAGTCAGCTTTGGGGTGGGAAGTAAGAAGCTCAGCACCCTCAGGAGCCTGATATAGCCTGTCTGCCTTCCTCGGAAGGGGGGCTATGGCAGAGGGTTGCTTCCAGATAGTGGAAACAAGGTCCACGTGAGGCTTCATCCAAGGTGAAACCAAGGTAGGAGTGACCTCAGGCAGGTCCAAATGGGCTGCTAGCATCTGCCACTGTGGATCTGGCTCCAAAGAGTGCCACATAAAGGAAGGATCCTCTGGAGGAGACTTTGGAGGTCCTCAGCCTTGGCTTATCGGGAGAGTGGGTCCATCATCCAAGTTGGGCGCCATCGGGTCATCTAAAGGCTCCGAGGAAGAAGAAGAGGAGGAAGACACCACCTCCTGACGTAGGGAAGGAATGGACCCCTTGGGAAGCCCTCGGGGAAGCGTATCAAACCCCACTTTGGGACCAGAGGGCTCACCTCTGGTATCCAGAGTAGGGAAGGGAGTCTCTCGTCTCTGATGTAGGGGGTCCAGAACCAGGACCGGCATCGGAAGATGACTCTCTGCCTCCCTAGTGAGCTGAGCCTTGGCCTCAGCCCACCAGGAAGCCAGAGTTTCCTTCAAATCCACTGGTGACTGAGGTGGCGGTGGAGAAGGAGGAGGAGGAAGAGGATACAGATACTGAGCGTATCTGTAAGGAGTGTATCTGTAACCAGACGGCTGGTAACCTGGCGTCTGGTAATGAAGCACCATGTACTGCGGCATAAGATAGGCCGGCGTTGGGTACTGGGGCACTGGATACTGCGGACCCAGGTATGACGGCATTGGATACGACAGGGTCAGATGCCCAGGAACCGGGGGGGTCTGCCGGGGCAGACAGCCTGGCAGAGCACCCAGCAGGTGGACCTGGAACCAGAGCCCTGGCAGACCCGGTATGGTGGCAGCATCTGGGAGGGGGATGTCACCCGGTGTAGGTAGGATGGGCATCGGGGCCGGCATCCAGGGAACTGATGTCAGGTTGTCCAGCCCAATGGGAGGGAGACCTGACGGGGGTGCAGAAAAATCCTCAGCATCTCCCGGGGAAGGAGGGAAAAATCCCCGGGGTCAGGCTAAGGAGACCCAGGGTCCCCGGAGGGCAGTGAAGGCTGTGGAGAGCTGGGAACGGTAAACAGAATAGGGTCCGGCGTCAGCTCGGCCGCCGCGTGGATGTCGGGAAATCTGATGTCCTACTTATTAGCGGAGTCCATGCAGACGTCAGAGGAGCCGATGTCTGACTTAGCTGACTCTTTGCCCAAAGCAGGCTGCGAAGGAGTGGCAGTCTGTTTGGCAGAACAGGAGACCATCTTGCCGCCCAGTCAAGTGACAATAGCCAATTCTGGGTGGACATCGAAGGCTGACGCCATGGCATTGACCACTTTTCGCACCAGTAGGCCTGCATGGCGGTGGCCTTACCGGGATTGGGGGCCTCCAACACGCTTAGAGAGCACCCAAAGAACCCAAGCAAGAGCCAGATGGGCAGGCCGATGCCGTCTTGGAAGCCTCCAAGATGGCCGTCGCAGAGTGGTCCCCCGGGGGACGTTACCTGTAACACGGCGACTCCAGCTAAAGTCGCGGTGGATGAGGAGCCCCAGTCCCGATGCTTCTCCTTGTCCTTCTTCTTTCGATGGCCTTCGGGGGAAGTAGAAACCTGATAGAGCTTTTTCAACTCCTTCTCCGTGGAGGTCATTTTCTTTTTAAGGATGTGGGCCTCCAGGGACTGCTGCCTCTGTCTGCGGGAGGCAGCGTTGAATTTCATGCGGTGCTGGCACTTCTCCACCTAATGATCCAGGCCCAGACAGAAGAGACACTGGGAATGGCTGTCCTTGTGCGGAAGTTGGGCACTGCATGAGTCGCACTTATTCTTGTGCTCAGAGGGTGTAGGGGACAACATACACCACTGAAAAAGTAAACTATTTATCAAATTAAATGGAATAAAAATGACAATAGAACTACCGATGACAGGCTGACGAGCATTGAACTTTACTGCGAAGCGCTGACACGAGCTAACGCCAGGAAAAGAAGAACTGGAAGGTGAGCAGGGACACGCCCTTTATACTGACTTACATGACATCAGTCACCTGACATGGGGGGGCATTCCCCCTGCCAGAGACTGCTAGATAGAAATTTTTCCGTGGGGTTCTGACGCCTGCCAGCTTCAGTCCTTTATGTAATTACCTACTGCTAGAGCCCTCTCGAAGTAAGGTCTAACCATTCGACTTCCAGGAGAGTGCCAACACCATTGAGGTATCTGTGGAAAGTCTCCTGCTCTACAGATGCTTTCACTCTTGAGCTTTCAGCAACCACTAGCTGTGGAGGTGGAAATGTGGCCTGCAGGGCCTTCTCACACTCCTCCAACCACACCAGAGAAGTCTAATGCAGCCAAAAATCCCAAAACCCAACCAGCTACCACTCCCAAGGCAACGCCGCCTCCAGTTCCCCTCACAGAAGAAAATTTCTATCAGAACTGTCTCCCCTGAAGGAAGCTTTGCTGGGAAACACCAAACAGCTTACCAGCCAGCAGCAGATCTCTGAGTCCTTATTTCGCTGGATGGGGGATGTCAAAGTGTGGGTGAGCTCTCTAGATGACTAGTGCTCTCGACAAGAGTCAGATGCCATGGCAGTTCGCTGCAAACTTACAGATCTGGAGGAAAAAATAGAAGATCTCAAGGATCACAGCAGGAGAACAAACTCCTTATCACTGGCCTCCCGGGCTTGAAGGGCAAAACCAGTTTTGTTTCTGACATTTTGTGAGAAGATAGCTGGGCCCTCGTCTGGGTCCCAGCTATATAATTGAAAGGGCTCATAGAGCATGAAGACCAATGCCAGCCACAAATTCACCACCTTGCCCTCTCATATTCAAATTGTTGAATTACCTGGATAAAATGCACATCCTCACAAAGCTCAGGGAGATGAAGGAAATTATGTGGGAGGGAGTTAAACTTTGCATCTCTCAGGACCTCCCAAATCAGTCAGGCTGAAAAGGGCAGAATTCAGTCATGTTATTTCTGAGCTTATGGCAGCTGGCCTATGTTTCAAAATGCAATACTTCTGCTGCAAATTCTTCACCAGGGTGTCCCCACGGTTCTTTGATTCAGAGGCTCAAGCTAAACTGGCACTACCTACCCTATTTCCAGACTTGTTCCAGGCCCTGAAGTGAACTGCACCTGTGTGGCTTTGGGCTTCAGTCAGTCATCTTAAGGTCGGAGAATAGTATTGCACTTAAATCTCAGTACTTTTGGATTTCAACCACAGGAAGTACTTAGACCGTTGCTGATTAATCCCTTAAAAGGACTGTTTGGCCCTCAATTTCTCCTCCAGGCTCTTCCCCCTCAATTACCTGGAACATGACCCACCCCTAAGCATTATACCATTCTTCAGCTTCACCCTTTGGTATATGCCGGAGCACCCATACCATTTTGTACTAGTATCTGAGAGGCCATGCAAGTGCCATGTACCCTTTTTTATGCTATGGCTGCATCTGATTTGGGACCTCGCACAGGGTTGGCGTAAGATGGAGAAGCCACGGAGTTAACCGGGAGGGATGGAAGGTAGGTCCTCTGGGGCAGATCGGGGGGAAGCAAAGCTTCAAGGGGGTGGGGGTTTCTCTGCATACCTCCTGAGGTGGTGTACCTGACTGATCACTGGCAATACCTGCCTGGATATCAAATCTGGAGCCCCATTACGGCATGACTCATTCCAGGAATCAGGGCTCATCTCCTGGTCATTGGGCATTATGCCATACTTTTTATGGTGGCTGCTGATTGCTTGGGCCCCCCTGGTCACTAAAACTCGGCAAGACTGTGGTATGGTGGGACATTGGAAGTTTTGAGGGTGGGTCTCCCCTGCCCCCCCAGGGCCTATCTTAGCTGGTGAGAAGCCAGGCACACGAGGATACAGACTAGGGGTCAGTATGCCTCTGAGTGAAGGAACGTTACTGCACTTAGCCTGGGCAGTCCCAAGTCTATAAAAGTGACTGCCTTAGGAGGGATGAGTGATGAGTGGCTCCTGGTGTTATTGGGAGCCCCTGGCTGGAGATGTTTTTGGTTGAGGAACAGAATGTCAGGGAGCATCATGTGGAGAGTTGGGGAGTCAAACTGGCCTTGAGGACACCTGGCCCCTCCGATCAAGCCTTGGAGGACTCAGTAGCTTGGCTCATGGGGCCCTAGTGGATCCACCACTGCATATCCTGGAGGGACGCCCTACCGGCTCTACCTGCCATTCTCCAGGCAGAGGCCTAAGAACTTCATCACTTTTGCCAAGCATATGGAGGTGTCTTCCACAGGACTATGGACATGCTGGAGATCAGGGGACAGCAGAGACTAGTAGAGTGGTTCTATTGACTTTTTAGCCCTAGCTAACACTAATCAAATTATGGCTATTATGTCCTTTACTGTTATAGGTTATATATGAGCTGGTGGGGGAGAGCCTTCTCCAAAGTAGGAAATCATCATGGACAAGGATAGTTTGGAGGAGGCGGCTTTACAGCTGGGGACAAGACTTATGTATATAGTTGATGGGGGCAGGGTGGGGAATCCTCTGTAAGGTTCACTGTTTATGTTGCTCTTCATTTGTTACCAATATTGTTGTTGTACTGCTGGTAGGGGAGGAGGGACAGACACCTGGAGAATGTAGACGGGCATCGTTTTTTCCAATGGAGGCTTGGGCAATAGAACCTTGCACAGATAATCATGGGATCTCTATTTAAATTTATATCTTGGAATGTAAAGGGGGCTAACAATAAACGCAAACAATACATAATTCTTAGACACCTCACAAAATATCAACCTAACATGGTGTTTCTACAAGAAACCCACCTGAAACAGGAAGACATATTTCTTTTTCATAGGGAATGGGGGTGGTCAAGTGTACTGGGCGGGGTCCACTAGTACAAAGGGAGGTGTTTGTATCTTGATTGACAGGAAGACACCCTTCTAATTAACAGACGAATATGGTGACCCAGAGGGCCGCTTTATCCTGGTACGGGGCAGGATTGAACTTACAGAGGTATTGCTGGGCAGCATTTATGTCCCTAACATTGATTCTCCAGGTTTTTTCTCCAAATTCATAACTCATCTCTCTACATTCCCCAACTCTCCCATTATTTTAGGAGAGGATTGGAATCTGGTATATCAGAATGATATGGACAAGTCAGGGGGACACAGGAAAGTGCCATCACCAGCCCAGAAGGGACTAAGGGAACTTATGGCCACACTTGGTTTGGGGGCCCTTTGGTGTATTCTTCACCTGACAGACAAACAATACACCTTTCACTCTCTTCCACATAACTCCTTCTCTCGAATTGATTATTTTCTGACATCTACATCCAGTCTTTCAGGGCTAGTGGCTTGCAATATCCTACCCACGGTTTTATCGGACCATGCCCCAATATACCTGGAGCCTACCCTGGAAGGCCAGATGATAGGGACATAATCTGGAGATTCAATCCAGGAATTTTGTGGGATAACCAAATTGTCAAGTTCTTCTCTGCCTTCCTTACAAATTTCTTTAAGGAAAATGGGGGAACAGTGGCTTCTTTGGACATGCTATGGGGAGCGGCAAAATGCTTGATTAGGGGTGAATGCACAAGACTTGCCTCCAAAACTCAGAAATTGAGAGAGGAATTTACCAAGACATTACTTGATCAAATTAGGGCTCTGGAATGAGAGCTTTCCTTTTCTTCCGATAAGATTACGTGGGTGAAACTTAACACTCTCAGGACACAATACTTTGGGCTGTTAGCAGCTAGAGCAGACTTGGCGCTGCAAAGGGTTAAGTTCCAATACTTGGAGTCAGAGGAAAAGACAGACAAGTTGCTGGCATTATGGCTTAGGCAACTGGAGGCACAGAATATGTTTCAGAGCCTCCAGCCCACACAAGGTGGGTCAACTCTTGTCAAGCCCAGAGAGATAGCGGAAACCTTTAAACACTTTTATGAGAATCTCTACTCAGTGAATATAGAGACACTGTCCAACTCTACTCTCATAGAGCAGTTTTTGGGCTCGGTACCCTTACCTGTCCTCTTTCGGATCCAGCAGACAATCTTAAGTGCCCCTATTTCAACTAGGGAAGTTAGGCAAGTTATTGGACAATTACCTAAAGATAAAGTCCCAGACCCAGATTGGTTCAATAATTCCTTTTACGCAGCTTTTGTGGAAGAGCTAGCCCCCTTTCTCTTGCAACTTTCCAACTCCTTACAATCTTCTGGCATTTTGGATTTCTCACTTACCCAAGCCTGGATCTCAGTCATCTTGAAGCCAGGCAAGTCCCCTTTTGCGCCAGGTAATTATCACCCTATATCATTGTTGAATTTTGATACAAAGATCCTAGCTAAAATTCTGGCAAACCATCTCCACCAGGTCTGGCAGGGTCTAGCCAGTCACTCACAAGTGGGCTTCATAGCAGGGAGACTTTCTTCAGATCATACACATAAGAGACTTCATCTCATAGCATCGACCAATGATTGCCCTATCCCATCTATCTTAGTCTCACTCAGCGCTGAGAAGGCATTTGACCGAGTTCCTTGGCGATTTCTGTTTGTGGTGCTAAATAAATCTGGCTTCCCTTCTTCATTCTGCGACTGGCTGAGGGCACTATATGCATGTCCCATGGCCAGAGTTCGATGTAACGGAGACCTTTTTACCCCATTCATTCTCTCCCGTGGTACTAGACAGGGTTGTCCCCTCTCCCCATTCCTCTTTAACCTCTACCTTGAGCCCGTGATTCGTTTGTAGCAGTCATGTGAAGAAATTCAAGGAATTCGGGTGGGCCAGGTCTCATTCCCCTTATCTGCATATGCAGATGATCTTTTGTTGCACCTTGAAAACCCGCAGAAGTCAATATCATCAGCGATACATATTATCAATCAATTCTCATCGGTCTCGGGCTAAAATTTAATCTGGAAAAAAACAGTGTGATGCCTCTGAATCACCTGGTTCAGAAACATTGGATCACTGACTTAGGTCTGACATGGGAACCCATGGCTCTCACCTACCTCAGTATCAAACACCCACGCAACCTCACGCAATTGGTCAAACTTAATCTTCTTCCAACTTGTCATGCTATGAAAGCAGAACTACTGAGATAGAGGCATCCCCCTATCTCCTTGTGGGGATGCATAAACGTGATAAAAATGAACATTTTGCCATGTTTACTACACCCCCTTAGTATGATATGCCTGTATCGCCCTAAAAAGTGGTACTCCAAATTGCAATCTATAGTGTCAGATTTTCTCTGGCAGGGGAAAGCAGAACTTCTAAGCAGAATTACTGTGCCATCCATTGCAGCAAGATTTTTAGATGGAGTAGAGATAAGAATGGGAACTCCACCACCAAGTATCTACCCCAATGGTTATTCTTAGAGCAGCAGCTCTGCCGGACCCATGGCATAGACTTAAAATCCCTTCTCTATGTTTAGCCGTCAGCTCTGCCCAGTATCTTAAAGACTCCACCTCTGTGGTGGCCTATTAAGGCCCTTCACCAAATCAGTTCCTTCTTATCCTTAGATCTGAATAAAGATTTAGACCTACCAATACTTGGTAACCAGAATTTTAAGGTGCAGACCGCGTCATTCCAGAAGCGTTTTGCCCCAAGTTATGGGGAGTCCACTCTCCTCTTTGCTGCTGGATAGCAACCTCAGTTCAGTGAGAGATCTTCAGTCTAAAGTTTAAATCCCCTCACTACATGCCTTCAAACACTTGCAGCTGAGGCAGGTACTCGCTGCCTTTATGGGCCCACCCCCGTGGCGTCACCCGGTAAGCCACCTGAAACAATCTTGTCTGGAGGTAGCCTCCCAACCCAATGCGATTTCCTGGTTTTATAAAGCCTCACAGACCCATGAACCTTATTCCCCTCAGGGTATTTGTTATTACTGGCAGCATGAACTTAGCCTTTCTATTGCAAACGAAGAATGGAAAGTTATGGCAGAGACTATATAAGTATATAAAACAAGATCAGTTAAGGTTACTGCAGTTCCGCATTCTACATAACTTGTACTTTTCCCCAGCCTGATTACACCGGATGAGGAAACTAAAGTCCCCCCTTTGCACATCCTGTAAAAAAGTGGAGGGTACAACCAAACACCTCTTTGGGACTGTGACAGAGTGGTACCTCTCTGGCAGAGAATCAAGGGTTCACTGGACCCAATGCTTGGACTACAGTCCTATTTCACTCCACAGATTTGTTTATTGGGTCTCTTCCCTGCTGATATGTTAGATATCTGCAAAGTACACATGGCCCTTATCTCGGCAGTGGCAAAATTGGTCATTGCCCGTCATAGGATTGATCAAGATAGTCAGCCTTTTCAGGAATGGCATGCAGAAATGCTTCAGGCGCTAGAACTAGAGAAGCATATAGCTCAAAGATAGGACTGACAAAAGACCTTTAATAATAGATGGGGCCAATTAATGGCTCTGATACCCATCTTACATAATAACAGGGTGCCCAAGTGACTACTGGGAGGGAATGAGGGTCCCTCTTGCACCCTTGAGGTGAGAACCTGGCAGCTTACAGCTCAAAGGCTGTCTAGTTTGCCCTAACCTCCATTCTGCAAGTATTACACAGTACACAATGTAGCCTTCCTTGTTCATTGTACAATTTTAGCTCCAGTATGGCGGAGGGAGGAAGGGGGGCTGGGGGTGAGGGGTGAGGTCATTAGATATTTTAGTTAGATAAGGTTAATTTTCTATTACTAGGCCTCCAACTGTCAACTCAGTGATAGAACCTCCCCTAACAATTTCAGGCCCATCTACATTCTCCCCCCTCTCTCCAAAGCACTAGAAAAAATAGTGGCCATTTAGCTCTCCGAGTATCTAGCCAAATATGACCTGCTGTGTCTGGAACAACATGGATTCCACCCTGGACACAGCACCACTACAGTCCTCCTGGAGTTCTCCCCGCACCTCTACTCTGCTCTCGATTCTGGTCATGTTGCGGGTGCAGTGTTCATTCACCTCTCCAAGGCTTTTGACACTGTCTGTCACCCCCTTCGACTTGAGTCCCTCGACCAGCTTGGCTTCTCTCCTGGCCCACTGGCTTGGTTCACCAGTTACCTCTCTACCAGATAACAGCACGTGAAGGTAAACGGCACCCTGTCCAATACCCTGCCAATTCACTCGGGGGTCCCCCAGGGTTCCATCCTGGGCCCCGTTCTGTTCAGCCTATTTCTCAACACCCTCCCCAGCTCCTGCTCAGGCAATATGCTACTCTATGCCAATGATGTGGTTATCCTTGCCTCCCACACTGACCCCGCATCTCTACACGAATCCCTGCAGCACACATTTTAACAAGTTGAAAAGTGGTTCCTTTACCACTGGCTGGTCATTAACCTCAAATAAAAAAATCTATGCTTTTTTCACATCACCAGAATAAGGCCAAAAATGCCTCCATCTGCATTCTCCCAAGCAATGCTCACCCTCTTGAGCAGGTGTCATCCTACAAGTACCTGGGCATCACCGTTGACTTGGCTCTTACATTTCACGCTCACATCAATACCCTGTCCTCAGCCATAAACTCTCGCTTTGGCCTTCTCTATTGCCACAGAGATGGCCTCCCCCAAACTGCCCTCCGACTGGCCATCAACTCCTCCGTCTTGTCCCTAGTGGACTGCAGCCTACCTATCTAAGCTGCAGCCGACAATACCGCCCTCACCAGAATCCAGACCTTGATAAACAAGGCCTGCAGGCTCCTGACTGGCACATCCCTCTGCACCCATACTTGCCTACTCTATTCCACCGCCAACCTGCTCGCCTTGGAGGAGAGCCCGTGCTACCAAACCTGCTTACTTACCAAAAAATCCCTGCTAGGACTCTCCCCCAGGGGTCACCACATCCCTGCAGCTTGCATCCCCATCTGTTGCCACTCATAGCTCAGTTAAGGCCACCTTTCTGGTGCCCCATCACAAGACCTCTCTAGCCCAAAGGTCCTTCCACTACAGTACCCCCACATGGGTCAACTCCCTCCTGCCCTCTTTCACTAAGTCTACCAAAAGTGGTCCCTTTAAAGTCACTCTCCGTAACCACCTCCTTGGAGCCCGAAGCTGTAGTTGCCCTTAATCAACCTAATGTTGGGGTCCCTCTGCATTTCTGGCATTTAGCCTTGACAATGTCCGTTGGAAGGCTTCCCCCCCTTTTTTAATTTTCTCACCCCTGTTCCCCCCCACCCTTCCACATAGGTATTTCCCCAGTATGACCAGGGTTGTGACTTCTTCTATTGTTATACTTTATTTGATTGCTATTTACTGCATGTAACTTTATTCCATAAACCACTGTTATATTGTGTTCTTTTGTTATCTGTATTGCACCTGTATGTTGCCACTGTTGTATCTCACACTGTAACCATGTCTACCCTCCCTGCGATGAGGCGCCTTTGTAAATGAGTCCCTGACTCAAAGGTTGTAAATCCAACTTTCAAATAAAATAAATAAATGAAAAATATATGTATAATCCTGGAGGACCTTCTATTGTCCTGTAGACAGTTCCTTAGATTGGTTATGGTTCACAACATCTTTTGTATGCATTTATTCAGAAGGAGAAACTACTCACAATTGCTGAATATTTTTTTTGTATTTTAGAGGCATATCATGACAAATCTGGACACTTTGGCTACAAAAAGACAGAGGCTCATATGAGAACCAGATTCTATTGGGTTGGGATGCATGAGGAATTCCAAGAGTGGTATGACAAATGCCCGACATGTACCCTCAAGTCAGCACCGGGGGAAGATCAAAGATCCCCATTACATCCGATCACTGTTCATGCACCCCTTGAGCTAGTGACCCTGGACCATCTTAAAGTAGACCCCAGTGGGAATGGCCTAAACTACATTCTCACCATGATGGACCACTATTCAAAGTTTGTCATTGCTGTGCCTGTCCACGATCTTTCAGCCCGAACCATTGCTGAAAAGTTCTGGAGGCAGTTTGTTCAACCCTATGGTCACCCTACCAAAACCCTGACTGATCAAGATTCAGCATTTGAGTCTCACTTGTTTAAAGAACTGTATGCCTTGTATGGAGGGCAAAAGATCCACACCACTGCCTATCACCCTCAGGGCAATGGGATCTGTGCGAGGGTCAATCAGACTATCCTTGATATGCTCAAAACCCTACCAGGGTCTCAGCAACTGCACTGGCCAAGACTTCTCCCAGAGCTAGTGTACCTCTACAATAACACAACTCACAGCAGCATTGGGTACTCACCATACTATTTGATGTTTGGTCATCATGGGAGACTCCCCATAGACTTGGTTCTAGATGTAAAACCAAACCCAGTGAAACCTCTCCATACCACTACCGAGTGGGTGACTGAGCACCATCAATGATTATGAGATGCTGGAAAAATAGTGGAACAAAACATGGAGAAAGTGCGGGAATGACAGAAAGCAAACTATGATGTCCTAGCCCATGCAATGCCTCTGGCCATTGGCGAAAGGGTACTATTAAGAAAGAATCATTGCCACAAGCTGGATGTCAAATGGAAGTCAGAACCATATTTGATTGTTCAGATCCCGTTCCCGGACTTACTTGTTTACAAGATCCAAGAGGACTCTGGCAGGAAGCCACCACAGATTGTTCATCACAACAGACTTAAACCCTGCACCTTCAGAGCTGCTCCACTATCTGGAAGTCACCTCCTGGACAGTAATCTGGAGGAGAGGCAGGAACTACTCCCAACTGAGGAAAATGCCCCAGAGTCATTTCCCACCCTACTACTAACCCCATGGCTATTTCCAATGGTGCCACACCTTCCAGTAGCCACTGCTGCAGAGCCCCCTCAGTGTAGATCCTAGAGGTCAAACTTTGGGGTACCTCTTCAGAGGTATGTGACTGAAGTGGTACAAAGGGTGCCCACATACAAGTAGAAAAATGAAAGAAGAGCAAAGATCACTGCCCAGTTGTAAATATGGTTTATTGAAATGTTCTAAGATGTAAATCTTAGATTTAAAGATGCAAGGAGTCATAAATGTTTTCTCATACACTGACAAAACCACTACCATAATGTTTACAGTGTTAGGAAAACACCGAATTAAGGATTTAAAGTTTATAATCTGTAGGCTGTTATGAATGTTTTGTTACCATAACCCGGGCGAGGAATATGTCATTGTTTATAGATGGAACTGTCAAAGAGTTTAAGATTCAGAAGGTAAAAATTTGGGAAATACATGAGGACATGTATTGTTAGGCTGGCCTGAATCTGTAGTGCCCCAGGGAAATGGGGAGCACCACAGAAAATAGGGGATCCTCAGAGATATAAGGGGTCAGACAGTTATGGGGACCCTGGCAGCTTAATGGGGAACCCTTGAAAAGCTTTGGTGACCCTCTGAAACACAGAACAGGCCCAACTCCAGCAGATAGTCCTAGTAGTCTAAATTCAGGGTTTTAAAAGAAAACCATTTTTTTTCTTTCCTCCCTTCCCCTGCTCAAGACCAACACCCCGCCGGCCAAACCAGTTGGGCAACATTCCTGTCCCCAGTGGAGAAGGAAGCCAGGCTGAGCCCTCTCAGCCAATCCCGGTGGCTAGGGTAGATTCAAATCTGGAGACTTTTTTTTTTTAAGCCACTGACCCAGCTTTAGGAGGCTGACCTCTGGACGAAGGAGCCAATCCCCTGGCAGGTAGCCAGAATTGCCCCAGCCTACAGGAGGCTCTTCACAGACTGGAGAGAGGCGAGAAAGAGTTTGACCAGGGAGGGTGAAAGACAGCAAGGCAATGGATGTCAGCTTCCCTGTTAGGAGGTTAAAGTGAATCCCTTGGGTTCCTTTGGTGTAACTCCCTCCAGAAGATCCCCAGTAGCAGCCTTGGTCATTTTTTGCAGAAATCTGCTGTTTAGTCGGGTCCCCCAGTGTGTCGAGTCAATTCATTTGGCTGGGAAACAGACCCAGTGAATCTTCCATGCAGCAGTCTCCAGGAGAAGAAGCCTTATCACTCCTTCTTGGTTGTGCATTCCCCAGAGGACAGAAATCTTGGTTGAATTCCAGGGGTGAGTAGGCTGTTGGCCAGCATTTCCTTTAATAATTAGTCCTAGCTAGACCTGCTTCAGCCAGGGGAAGGATTGTTTGTTTAGCAATTGTATTGTTGCACTGTGTAATTAATGTTTAAAATTGTTAAATTGCTTCCATTGTACCCCCAGGTGGAGGAAGCTGCTACCTTGTCCAATCGTATAGAGACAGAGGGAGAGAGAGAGAGAGAGAGAGAGAGAAATGAGAACCAAAAAGGCAGAAGCTAGAAGGGTTCAAACCAAATCATTGTTAGACCAAGATTAAAGGTGTTTGTGAACTCCTCTCTTGAAAGAATCTCTGCTAGTTTAACTTATTCTAGGCAGTCTGTGGTCCATATAGAGAGACTTGGGCATTCCCTCTTAGCCAAGAGTCAAAGAAGTGCTAGGTAAAGCCAGCTCAAAGTATTATTGGTGAGAATGTGCATTTCCTGATGAATTTTTAATTGTTTAGCTGTAAGAAGCTAACTACTAAAAGCCTGGCAGAGCCTTATTGCATGCTTTGCTCAGAGTTCTAGGGTAATCTAAGCCCAAGTAATGGGAAAAACGTAGTCCTTTGTCCATGTGGTAGAAGGACGTGGCAGCCCATAGATAGGCAGAGACACTAGGTACCCTGGCCTCCATATTCAGAAGGGGGGGGTGGGTCATCAAACTGTCTCAGTGCCCATGAAGCAAACTGTATTTTCTTCATCTGCCTGCAATTTCCTGTTGCTTGCCTACCTCTCAGCTGTTCCTGATTTTCAGGGATGTCCCTGATTTTGCATCAGAAATTTCTTCTGTCCCTCCTAAGTCTGGCGTTTCTGGAACTAAAGAGTAGGGATTGGGATCATAGAATAATGCCAGCCATTGATATTACAGTCTCATTCTCATTAAGAAAATGCTACTCACACTAAGAAACATGGTATACAGCTTCTGGGACTAATATTACTGTTTTATCTGATGTGTTCCTGATTTTGGTCATTTGTCCCTGCCCTGTACCGGTTAAGAGGTATGGTTAAGAGGTATGGTTGCCTGGACCCACTGCTTGCTGTATCTGAACTGCTGTATTCAATCAAACTGTTTTAAATTGTTGAACTGCTTGCTATGACTGAACTGCTATATTCAATTGAGGAGTTTAAATGACTGCACTGCCTTATTTTCTCAGTCGTCCTGTGTGACTGCACTGCCCTGAGGAATTGATTACTGCACTTGCCTACTGCTACTCCCTCTGAAGACATTTGGGGCCACCCCATCCCAAATGGCAGGGCTCTCAGTCATACAAGGGTGGGGGAATTGCCTTTCAGGTTTTTAATTTTTGTTCTGTTCCAGGCTCCTGCACACACCTCACACCTCACACCTCATCCAGAAGTCCTCCGGTGTCTCTTCTTCAACCCAGGGAAGGTTCCCGGGAAGTCCAGTATCACCTGCACCCACTTCCAACAACCTCCAACAACTCCAAGTGTTCACCACGATGCCCCAGGTTCAAGTTGCGGGTCGTAAATGGTAGCCAGCTGGTAGCTAGGGCCCACCAAAGTGAGTCAGATTAGGGTCCGCCCATGCTCTAGCTTGAGGGACTAAAGTTGTCCACCAAACTTGGAGTCACATTGCCCATTCTCCCAAATAGACATTGTCCTAAGGTGGCAACAGTACCAGTGGTCTATACCAAGGCTTTGCTGAGGATTGCCAGGCTGTTGGCCCCATTCCCTGAGGTGGCATAAGTACCGGTGGCCCATGCAAGAGGCCACACCAAGGGTTGCCACACTCTTGATTGTACTGCCCATAGGTGTCTTGTGTTCCAGTGATGCATCAAGAGGTCACACCGAAGATTGTTGGATTCTGAAGCTGCAGGGGTGAGGTGGTAAGGGTTCCGGGGACCTGCCCTGAAGTCGTCCAGTGGATCATCGCACCCAGCATCCTTTCTTCGACTAGAGATCACCCGCCTGAGGTCACCGCAGCCGACATCCCCAGATAAGGGTCCTCTTCCCCTACAACTGGGCATCAACACCCATCCTCAACCAGGTGCTTCCCTTTCGACATTGTCTCAACGATGCCAGGAGTCACCTTCTTCCCAGAGCCAGGAAGCCGACAGTGTTTTGCTTGGTTTTTGGTTCACTGGGGGATGCCCCATTTTATGGCCTGTGTAAGAAGCACTTCCTTAGGTTCACCCTCAGCAGTCGACTGACCAAAATACTAGAAACCCAAGCTTGGTGCATCAGATTGCTACACCTTTAAGACTTGAATAACCTGGACTTTTGTAGGACATTAGTGGGGTCAGTTTGTGGTCCCGGTAACCTTATTCACTCTTTCTCATATGTATAGTGTTAGTGAATGCTAAGTCTTTTCTGTGTGCTCCAACTGTGGCTAATAAACCTTGCATCTTGGCTCTAGAGTACGTCTCCAGCCTCTCCTTCCAGATTTATCTGGCATCACCCTAAACTATAAGGGTACGAACCACCACAGCTCATCCACCACAGATAATAGTGTGTCTGCTGAAATGTAAAAATGTTTTGTCAGAGGACAATTTCTGATAATTCTAGCAGAAATTTATATTTTTTTTCAAACGCTGAATCATCTCTACATTTCAGAAACCATTTTAAGCTTTCTATGCCTTCATTCTGTGGTATGGAAGTATACATATTTGTGAATCTAGGGTTACTAATAACATCTCTGTTAGAGTTGTTTTTTTTTGGTTTTTTTTTGGTTTATAGATTCCATCATCTCAATAACATGTGCTGTTTGTTTAATGTACCCCTGTTGTTGTCCTACAAGGTCTCTGATGTGAAAGTCTACAACAGTAGACCATGGTTTCAGTACTGAACAAATATCTACCACTATTGGTCTGCCTGGTGGACTTTCAAGACTTTTAATGGATCTTAGGAACAGTGTAAAAAATAGACATGATTGATTTTTGATTCATAAGAGCCTTTCCTTCCCATTCACTAATGAGGTTCTTTCTGTAACCATTTTCTATACAGGTTTCAATTAGTGCTTTTACTTCTACTGTGAAACTGCAGTTGCCTTGGCTCCCTTCAAAACAGGTAATTGAAATGGTGGTGGCACTGGTCCACAGAGCTGGCATTGCCTTCTCTGATGTGCAGGCCATTTCTTCACCAATGCCCACACCTCACAACAGGACCAGTCAGATGCCTTCCCAGCAGCAGCCCCTCAATGTCCATCACAAAGTCAATGAGGTTATTCAGCTCCACAGCTGACCACCTTGTGTAGCACTATCTGGCCCACTTGACTCTTATGTACCTGTAAGATATTCTAAATCCTGTGCTGGCAACTTCTTTACACTCCTATTGCAGCTCTCAGGACTGCCTTTGCTTGACTGAGTAGGCTGGGCATTAGCGCTGTATGCTTGACATTTGTGCAGCACTAATGACATTGGGCACTATGCACGAAGGCAAAGTGAGCTGCGCAGGCACGTGTAGGCACCCGCATAGGGTACTACATGGCTGCTGAGCACAGTGCACATCTAGGTGACATGCATGAAATGTGCACTGGGAACCATGTAAACCAGACATGGAATGCTATGGAAGCAACAAACACAGCTGCGTGGCCATGAATGGAGGTGCATAGGGGAACAGTACACATATTCATGTAGCAGTGTGCCATGGGCAGATGCATGGACCCCGGCACGGACAACTATGGCAGGGTGAGGGCTGCCGTAGTGGTGCATGCTGATATTGGATGGCGAGCCTGGAGGACAATGGTGCACAGACTGCACACGTGGGCATGGCGCCTCACAGCAGTGAAGGACAGACAGGGTGACACACACTAGTGCACCCTGTGTGTGTGTCATGGTCACGATGCACACACTCTCCCCCAGCATGTGGAAACACATGGCCAACAAGGCATAGCAGCAGGGGTGGACACCGTGCCACTGTGCCAACAACACGACATAATATGCCCCCCCATCTCATACAGAACTGCATCATGGGCAATGCATGCCACCACCGTCTGTCGACAGGACCGCAGAGCATACCTGCGGCACCCGCCATGGCTGCGAAGGCACAGAACCCCCCTCCCCCTACACAGAAACCCACCAGAGCCAGTGAACCACACAGGCGTACAAGACATCATGTTTATTAATGTCAAAAATAGAAGTGAATACAATGACAACTCCCGTGCGGGAACAGGGAAGCAACAGGGAAACACAGGCATACGGGGAAGGGATGCAGACAACACTGGATGTGGAACCAATCCACTGGAAGGCTCTCGGCCAGGCAGGAAAGCATGTGGGTCTGAGGGAAAAACATAGAAATGTAGACTTTGATGGCAGATAAGGACCTCTTGGCCCACCTAGTCTGCCCATTTCCCTACCTAGAGGATAAGCTGCAGATCCTATTTAACCAACAGCCTATTTCTTCCTACCCCCCACAAAAATTGCCTTATGTCTGTCCCATGCATTCTTGAATTCTCCCACAGTTTTAGACCCCACAACCTCCTCAGGAAAGCTGTTCCATGCGTCCACCACCCTCTCTGTGAAAAAATACTTTCTCATATTGCCCTTGAGCCATCCCCCCTCTATCTTCAAATTGTGTCCCCTTGTTCTTGGACATCTCTTTTTCTGAAAGATGCTACCCTCTTGGACTTTGTTGATTCCACTGAGGTACTTAAACATTTCTAGCATGTTCCCCCTATCCCTCCTTTCCTCAAGGGTATACATATTAAGCTCCTTTAGTCTCTCCTCGTATGGCTTCTCTTGCAGACCCTACACCATTTTAGTTGCCCTTCTCTGAACTGCCTCCATCCTGTCTATGTCCTTGGGGAGATGGGGTCTCCAGAACTGGATGCAGTACTTCAGATGGGGTCTCACCAACGGTCTGTACAGGGGGATAACAACTTCCTGTTTTCTGCTGGTGATGCCTCTTCCTATACATCCCAGTATCCCCCCACCCCTCCCTGCCGCCTTCTCACATTGCTTGCCAACCTTAAGGTCATCTGATATGATTACCCCCAGGTCCCTTTACATTTCTGTTGTTGTTACTACCCCTCCCCATTGTGTAATCTTCCCCTGGGTTTTTGTTTCCCAGGTGCATTATTTTGCACTTCTTTGCATTGAATCCAAGCTGCCATACTTCTGACCATTCCTCCAACCTTGTCAAATCCCTTCTCATCCTTTCCATGCCTCTTTGTGCATCAATCCTGTTGCAGATCTTTGTGTCATCTGCAAAGAGGCATACTTTTCCTTCCAGTCCCTCAGCAATGTCACTTATGAAGACATTAAAAAGGACCGGACCCAGTACTGAATCCTGCCATACCCCACTAGTAACCCCTCTTTCTTCAGAGTGGACTCCATTTACAATTACCTTCTGTGTCCAGTTGTCCAGCCAATGTTTTACCCAGGCTACCACCCTGGGACACACTCCCAGGCTGGTTAATTCGACTATTAATCTTTTGTGTGGGACTGTGTCAAATGCCTTGCTAAAGTCTAGGTAGACCATGTCCACAGCCCTCTCTGGTCTACTACTTTGGTCACCCAGTCAAAGAAATCAATTAGATTCGTCTGACATGACCTTCCCGCTGTGAACCCATGCTGCTTTGGGTCCTGTGCCCCATTGGCCTCTAGGTACTCAACAATTCTTGCCTTCATAAGTGATTCCATCACTTTCCATACCACAGAGGTCAAACTGACAGGTCTGTAGTTTCCTGCCTCTGTCTTGGTCCCACTTTTTTAAAGGGGAATCACATCTGCCTTCCTCCAGTCCTCAGGTACCACACCATCCTCCCATGATTTATTAAAAATGGTAGTCAGTGGTGTCACTAGTTCTCAGCTTAATTCTTTTAGAATTATGGGGTGAATTCCATCTGGCCCCATTGCTTTGTCCACCTTCAGTTTTAGGAGTTCTTTCAGAACCCTTTCTTCTGTGAAAGGACTGGTACTGACCCCCCATCCAGAGTGCTTCCTATCCCTGCTTTTTTACTGTCCGTCTCTGACCACCCACCCACCATCCATTCTATTCAGCCTCACTATCCCTCCCATTGTCTTTCTATGCTCCCTGATATACCTATAAAAGGTTCTATCCCCCTTCTTAACCAAGTTGGCTATCTTTTCCTCAGTTTGGGCCTTTGCTATTCTGACTACCTTCCCTGCTTCCTTCTGCCTTAACCGGTACCATTCTCTGTCCTGCTCCTTCTGTGTTTCCTTATACTTCCTAAATGCTATCTTTTTCTCCCTAACCTTCCCCGCCATCTCTTTTGGGAGGGATGAGGACAACAAACACTAGGCCACATCAGCAGGCTCCTCTCTGAGGTAAGTAATCTTGATGTGCTCCGATGCCCACATGTTCAATGACCACCTCCTCTGGTGGGGAATCCTCATCAGTGTCCATCAGCATGTCTTCAGGTACAAGCACAAAGTGCCAGATTTTACCCCCATACCGCTGGAAAACATAAATGACACATATGTGACAGTTGTACAGTAGGCCACAATAGGATGATGCCCAGACACGGCAACCACGAGCTGTCCCCACACACACACACACACACACACCCCTACCTGGGATTACATGACCACCTGCGATAGGACCAAGCAATCAGTGAGGCAGTGCACTGCACTGACAAAAACAGAAGTGAACACAATGACAACTCCCGTGCAGGAACAGGGAAGCAACAGGGGAACACAGGCATACGGGAAAGGGATGCAGACAACACTGGATGGGGAATCAATCCACTGGAATGCTCAGGGCCAGGCAGGGAAGCATGTGGGTCTGAGGGAGGGATGAGGACAACAAACACTGGGCCGTATCAGCAGGATCCTCT
This sequence comes from Neoceratodus forsteri, assembly GCA_016271365.2. Lineage (NCBI taxonomy): Eukaryota > Metazoa > Chordata > Ceratodontiformes > Ceratodontidae > Neoceratodus > Neoceratodus forsteri. The sequence goes on along the minus strand of CM028130.1, from coordinate 91,201,751 downwards.
CTACTGTAAGCAATTTTGATGTGCTCTGATGCCTACATGTCCAATGACCACCTTCTCTGGTGGGGAATTATTCGCAGTGTTCGTCAGCATGTCTTCAGGTATGAGCACAAAGCACTGGATTGGACCCCTGTACCTCTGCAAAACATAAATAACATATGTGACAGTTGTACAGTAGGCTGCAATAGGATGATGCCCAGACATGGCAACCATGGGCTGTCCACACACACACACGCACGCACCTCTACCTGGGATGGCATGACCACCTGCGACAGGACCAAGCAATCGAGGTAGTGCACTTCACCGTCCACCACCGACCAGGTCAGGTAAAGTGGGCCCTTGAGCCTCCAATGCCATTGTCCACAGCCACACCTCATGGAAACTACGATGCATGGTGCCCCATCCAGCCACTCCACCTGCTCAAGGACAAGCCGATATGGATGAACCTAGAGATCCTGCATGGGGAGACATGGACAGTGAACTCAGTATGAGGTATGTACAACATGCATGACATTACAACACAGTTAATCAGCAGACTGGCCACTTACCCGGTCATGGCCCTCCACCCAACACAGAATGCCACCACAGTGGCAATTGGTGAAGGTGTCCTCAGACACCCTGTACAGCTGCCTGGGACATGCTACAGAGCAACGCTGAATCCAGGACTGTAGTGGAGAGATGCAATGGTGTAACAACCCTGCACGACCGTGGCCATGCACATGTCAGTTGCAAGTGTGAGGGTGGCAGCAGCATTACAATGACCACACACCCTTAAAGGCACATGCCCCACCAATGTATGGGAGGACTATATGAGGCAGTGCACAAGGGCTACCAGATGTGGCCAGAACATGAGTGAGAAGTGCTGGATGTGTCCCAGACTGCTGATGCACCTGAACATGTTGGATGCTGAGGAGATGTGATGATGGCACTATGGCCCACTCCCATGGGTATTCTGCCCATGGCTCAATGCTGCTACATTGCGTGACACCCACTGCACTGAATGTTTCTGATTGCCGTCGGGTCTGGTTATGGACCTGCGCACCATGGTGTCTGACAATGTCACCCCATGGACACAGAGGTCCAGGGCCATCTCGGTGTAGACAAAGGTGCTGTGTGCATTATCATACTATGCCACGGGTTCATTTCAATGGGTCACGTGTGATGTGGTGGGTGTATGCTAGTCCTCTGTCTCCCAGGCGGTGAGACAGGTGATGAACGCCCTGGTCAACCTCATGAGCAACCACATTACATTCCCCATGGATGCTGATGCACAACGGGCCTCCAAGAGGGCTTTCTACACCATGCATGGCATGCCCAATGTGTGTGGTGTGGTTGACGGCATGCACATCCCAGTGCTGACACCCACTGTGAAGGAGGAGGCTAACCATAACAGGAAGGGGTTCCATAGCTTGAACTGCCAAGTGGTATGTGATGTTGCAGGCATTTTTATAAATGTGTGTGCGATGTATCTGGGTTCCAAACACAATGCCTACATCCTGGATGCCTCTGGGTTTAGTGCCATTCTGAGTGGCAGGCAGATTAACGGATGGCTCCTGGATGAATATGCGGCCAACTAGCATCATGGCACCACTATGGGCATGGCATAGCAGGGCAACTAACACAGTCTGTTTCCCACCCCAACACAGGTGACAGTGGATACACTCTGAGGCCATACCTAATGACCCTACAATGACTCCACAGACAGCAGCAGAGAAGGCCTACAATTGTGCACACAGAAGGACCAGGAATGTAGTGGAGCATGTGATTGAATTCCTGAAGATGTGGTTTTGATGTCTGGACCACACTGATGGCACATCATGCTGGTCCCTGGACGTGCGTGCCATGTATTCTTTGTGTGTACCATGCTGCATAACATGGCAGTGCGCTGCAACATACCAGCTCCTCCCCACCCACTGCTGGTGCCACCATCAAACAACGATGGTGGACCACCACCCCAATGGGAGGTGGTGACCGCAACCAGACATGCCACCCATGCTGCACTGGTTGCAGGTTCCTTCCACACCTGATGCATGTGCCACCACCATGGCTGCACTGGCCATGACCATATGCATCTGTTGGTCCACCATGTCGCTGCCGGCAGTGGGGTGCATGATGATGATAGCATGACCTGAGTGCACCAACAGCAGGGGGGTCTCCATGTGATGCACCCCATGCATATCGCCTCATGCCTGGCCACCATCTGGCCACGTGGTGTGATGTGCCATGTTGTCAGCACTGCCAACTGCAGTGTGGGGTCCATTCCATGGGTGTCCACTTGTGGCTGTGCACCACATGTTCCTCTGGACATGTCACCATCCATTTCTGAACATGTCCGGACTGAAGGTGGTGTATGTTTGTGTTGGGGGCATGACCCTGGTCCAGTCCATGGTCAGTGCCATGTTGTGTCCCCACTACTGGACCTGCTAGTCATTCTGCATTGCTTGGAGGTGCCATGAGGACCACATACCTAGCCACTTGGTGGTCATGGTTGAATGCATCATGGCCTATATGTATTGTCCTGCTGGTGTGGGGCACATCTGTTGCTGCGGTGTGCCTGGGCCAGGGCCATCCCCTACACCATCCACATCACCAGGACTCACACCAGTGGCTGCGGGGCCAGTTGTACCAGTGTTGCTGTGTGCTGGGTGGCGTCCGGTCATACAGCTACCTGCTGCCATTCAGGCATGGCCAGGCCTCGACTGTCTGGTCCGATCTCCACAGTGTGCTGTTGCTGATGTGTACCAGTGGTATGTGGGGACACCTGCATGGACATGCTGGTGGTCTGTGGAGGTGGTGACCATGACCGGGCACAGGGCTGCACGTGATGTACCCACAGATGTTTCAGGAGGTCAACCTGCGAGTCAGCAAGCCTATCAATGCCACAGAGGATGCCCTGGACCTTGGTGGTAAATGCCCTGACCACAGCGGTATTGGCCTTCTGTGCCATCAGGCAGTCCAGCTGCAGCTGCCTGAGCACCCTGTAATGGGCATACAAGGAGGCCTGGTCCCTTGGGAGCAGTGGTGTGCATGTGGGTGGCAGTGTGTTTGGGCCCTTGTCACCACTGTCATCAGGGCTGTGTTTCTGGGTTGTGGTGGCTGCATGGCACCCTGTCTGTACACCAGCTGGCATGTGGGTGGGTGTAGGGCACATCATGGCTCTCTGGGGTTGTGGGCTGGGTGCCCCTGCAGCCATGTCATGCAGCATACTGCTGCATGGCTGTGCTGCATGCCCATTTGTGCACTGGGTGCTTGCCTCTTGTGATGTTGTTGTGGACTCTGCTTCCATGTCCACCTGTGTCTCTGGTTCATGCTCCTTGCCTGTGGGGGATGCACATGGGTTATTCCTGTGTCCCTACACACTATGGATGTACATGCCTACCATTATTCATCCCAGTGGTACTTACCTGTCACATGCTCCACCATTGTCTGTATGTCCCTTTCATCCTGCAGTGGAGGTGGGTCCCGTGTATCAGGGTGTGTTTGGGGTCTTGCTGGGCCTCCTGTCACAGCATCTGTTGGTGATGTACATGGTGGTTAGCCAGTTACACCCATGTGGCCAGTGGAGCCACACACCATTGCCAGGCATGCTTACCTCCCAATATGTCCACATCTTCCTTCATGCCATGGACACCGGCGCCCGTGAGTGTCTCTGCCACTATCTGCTCCAGTGGTGTCAGGGGCAGCCACCCACCTGCCCCCCGGACCCTCTGCTCTGGCTAGCCTGTGCCGCTGTCACAACCTTCTTCTTGAGGGAGGCCTGTAGGTCACGCTGCTTGTGCTTGATGGCACTAAGCATACAGGCCTCCAGTCCTGTGACATTCACGGTGGCCTGACTGTCCAGCTACAGCTGGCCTTTGACCGCCAGTGGAAAAATTATTTTATTTTTGCTTTGGCGTTAAAGATAGTTAAATACGCAGGCAGCAGCATACAGACAAACAGTATCTGTAGTCTATTCTGCTGCCTGAGTATTTATTTTATGCCAGAGCAACAATAAATATTTTTGCACTTATATTTAAGCAAACTAGTTTTTTTTGGGTGGGGGGGGGTTGCTGTGAAATAGCCTTGAGAGCCCAGATGTTTTCATTCTTCTATGTGCTCTGCTATGATCTGGTGCTTGGAGCTTCCCAGAGCTGCTTTATTATTGTCTGCATGGTAGTCCTACATATATGGTTTAGTATGGACAGGGACCGTGCTCCATACAGGTGGCTATAATTCGCTCTCATGTCATGCACCAAATTTGGTGCACAGGGACGTGCGCTGCCCCATGTCCAGTCCCTGGCATGCTCGTCCCCCTCAGTTTCCACTGCCCATTCATCATCACTCCAGTGTGGGGGCTGCACCTCAGCATTCTCTCCACTCTCCACCATGGTGTGTGTAGCAGTCCCCTGTACTGCATTCACATCTCTGGCATGCAGGGGGGCATTTGCATGGCCCTTATATGGTGGGGTCAAGGGGCGGGGTCATGTTTCCTAGGGCTGCCTCGACCTGCTGTGCACTACGCTACATGTCTCATGCTGTCCGGCCCCTTCAGTTCGCACCATCCACACCTCTGGTGCATGCCGCATTGGTTGTGTGGGCTATGCAGCACATAGCTGCACACCATGGATATGACACATTTCTGCATGACTTGTGCACTTTCGTGCATAGTGGTCAATTTCCAGAGTGCTAAACATGCTTCTGGTTGGCAATGTCTGACCACGTGCAGATGGCAATGTGCTTCCTGGGAGCAGGGTGGGCATGCACAGTGTCATAGTGCTCACGCCCATGCAGTATTATGATGTGAGCCAACATTGCATGACTTCATGACAATTGCCATGCTGGCCATAGTGGAAGCACAAGCATTGCACTGTCACGACAGCTCTAGGTGCAGAAAGGCAATACTTAAACAATGTATGCAGATTTTGCACCTAGAGCATATAAAAGACAGACAGCACTGCACAGTTTCCACAGAGGTACTGCAGGCATCTATAGGTAAGTGTATTTCGAAATAACCTACAACAGGGACAGTGGTGTTCATAACAGTGGGTTTATGCTGTATCCAGAATTGCCTGCAGCTGTATCTGCACATGCCCTTGAGTCTGTGATAGGCAGACAGCTCACTGTGTGTTCCTTTCTGCCCAGGGGGCACTGGTGCCTGCATGACGCTGTACCTGTACTCTGTGCTCTGCCTTGTGAATACCATGCTCACTGTGGTCCCACCTACTCCTCCTCTTTCCAACAGGAATCATGGTGGAGGACAACAAGGAATTCAAAATGGGGTTTTCTGAGCAGGAGGTAATGGCCCTGACTGATGCATATGTGGCCAGGAAGGAACTAGTGGGGTGCTGCAGGGGAACTGGGGACAAGATCATAAAGGTCTGGAAGGATATCATGGAGTCCATGAATGCCATGGGAGTCAGGGACTGGATAGTGGAGGAGGTGAGAAAGAGAGTAGGCGACCTTAAGAACCTAACAAAGGACATCATGGCCAAGATACAGTCTGACCTCCCGGCCACAGGTTATGGGCCTCAAACTGCTGTGTCCCTAGCCTCTTAAGAGGTGCTAATATCAGGCATGTTTCAGCCTGTTACAGTAACAGGGGTCTCTAGAGGAGGCTATGAATATCAGGTCGGACTGACATCCATGTGAGGTACTGCAGTGGCCTTAGCACACTGAGGTTGGGTGTGCACATGCACCAGTGGTTTTGGGGATTGCATACTTGTCAGGAGAGGTCAAGTCATGGTGACGTTGGCCACAGCTGGACATGCACAGAAGGCAAGCCAGGATGTACTGCACAAACTGATGTTCTGTGGACACCTCCAACTGTAGTCCTATGCGTGCATTCTGCATGGACCATAGTACACCACATATGTGAGCCTTCACTGCTGCATGCACTTTCTGTAAAAGTGTACCTGTTGAATGGGCTACACAATGGGGGAAGGCTGCCTGGTGGTATCAAGGTATCCTAGGAGATGCGTTATCAGCAGGGAAATCACCTACTCTGCCACATGGATGTCATATACTGTGTGATTACCGGTAATGGGAGGTGTGTGTGATGTGTAGCACACTGGAAGCATATGAGCACTGCAATGCATTGTGTATATATATACAGCACACTGGGCCTGCATGCTGCCATTGTCCAGTCACTGGTATGTGCATTAATCAGCAATGCCCTCTCTTCTTTCAACAGGCCAGTCCTTGATGTTGGAAACAGGGGAGGAGAATGCACCCAGCCCATCCAGAAAGAAGCTGCTCCTGTGGCTGACCCCTGCTGGGGCATGGGAAGATGACATGGACAGCGATAGGAAGGCATTTGTGGAGGAAAGGAGATGGCAAGATGACTCCTGGTCCAGCACAGACCCCATCAAAGGGCAAGTCAGTGGTAGGGGCCATCTGCTTGGCACACTACTGCCACCAATAGTCACTGGACCTGCTGGGCCCCCTGCCAGCAGTGCCCAGTCACCCTGCCTCCGGTGAACAGTCACCACTGTGCTACCTAAGGCCCATGCCCAGTCCCAGTCACTGCTGTGATGCCCCAGGCCCATGTCCCCAGATCAGCCACCACTGTACCACCCTGTGCCCATGACCCTGGACCAGTATCTGCTATGCCATCTGAAGCCAAACCTCGGCACACTCTTCAAGGCACAGCACTGAGTGTGGTGCCACCCTAGCCCACACAGTGGACCAGAGTGCACCAGCACCCTATGCCCCAGGACAGTCCATGAAGGCAGCAGGTGGCAGCCTACAGGCAGCTGCAGCAGGCCACTGTGGGGGCTCAGAAGTGCCTGCAGGCTGAGATAGGCCACATGCAGGCAATGCTGCAGGATCTGAGTGGTGTGCAGAGCTTTGACATGAGGAGCACATGGTGGCCTTGGAGGCTGTTTTCTCTAGAATGGAGCAGTCCATAGTGGCTGGCTTTGGCACAGTGGCTGCTGCCATGCTGGAGACTGTAGCCGTGGCTTTTGGAAAGCGGATGCTGCCCACACTGCTTGCTCATCCAGTGGGGTGGAGTGTCACCCAGAAGCAGACACCTTGACATCTGCCCCCCCCCAGTAGTGCGGGCACATATATTCCCAGAATCTCCAGGACACCCAGCATGCCATCCCATGGGGGCCAGATGCCGTGCACCCCTGGCCATGGCCTGCTCCTCCATGGGGTCAGTACCCCACAGAGCTATGTCCATGTTGGCTCATGCCATCCCCACACCTGCCCCCCATTGCATGGGCATTTCCCCCCTGTTGTTCACCAGCACACCTCGCATGCACCACCCTGTGTATGTGGAAGGTACAGGGCAAACATACAGGTGCTTATCACACATGAGCCCTACCCCAGGTTTGCTACCTCATGCCCCTCTTATCACTAACCATGTTTTCTACTCTCCCACACAAGCCACCTCCCCATGCCTCCATGGTCATGCTTATTTTTAAATCCCTCTTCCTACCCCCAGCCTGAATGATTATGCTGTTGTCTGAATCCCTTTCCCCACAACAGGAAAGCTACACTTTTGCCTCAATCCCTCTCTCCCCACCCCCAACCCCCAGCCTGGATGGCCATGCTTTTGTTAGAATCCCCCTTTCCTCCACCTAGATGGCTGTGCTTTTGTTTCAATCCCCTTTATCCTTCCCTGGCCTGGATAGCCAAGTTTTTATTTAAGTCCCGGTTTTTCTGCCTTACACTTTATTATTCCCTGTACCATTTTGGCACGCTTTTCTTGTTACATTTGCAAATTTTTGTTAAATCATTACTGTCTTCTTTGATCTCTGTACTCACCATCTGGGTCTGTAGAGGTCTTCAGTGAGGCAGTCCCTGTAGTCACTGAGCTTCCTGGCCATTCTGTAGTCAAGCCTATTGAGCTGCTCCTGCATCCCTGGTCTGCTGGCTCGGCATGCTTTGCAATGTTGCCCTCTGGGATCAGCAGGCATATTCCACCATTCAGTGCCATGCTGTGTATTGTGCAACAGGCAAAGAATATAGCATGGATCTTCTGTGGGCTGTATTGTAGGGTGCTACCAGAATGGTCAAGGCATCTGAACCACATCTTGAGCATGCAAAAGACCCACTCGATAACACTGCATGTTGTAATGTGTGGCGTGTTGTACTTGTCCTCTGCAATGGATCTGGGTTTTAGGACAGGTGTTAGCAGCCAAGGATGCAGGGGGTATGCATGGTCCCCTGCGTGGATAAAGGGCATTGGTTGGTGATATTAGTGGCAGCTATGATCAGCAGTGGGGCCTTGGGCATATACAGCTCTGCTCCTTCCTCCACACTTGCCAGACTGGATATGCTCTGCAGTGCTTTCTGTCACTTTGCTACTAACTTGCCTCCCCAGCACACATCACTGCTCACTCTACTTGTCTCTGTTCTTGCTTCCCCTTCCCCTATGTCACCAGTCACACTGCACTAGTTTCACTGCTAAATATTGGTTTAGCTCGCTTCCCACTTAGCTATCCTCTTTCCTCTAGGTGTCCCTGCCTATGTTCTACGCACCAGGGACTCACACACCCTCTCCACCCCTCTCCCTCACACTAGTAATGGCCAAGCAACCTTCCTGTACTGGTTTCCTGCTCTCTGGAATCGGCTTCCCTCGTCAATCCAGATTTCCCCCCTCCATCCTCTCATGAAAAGACCTGCTATGGCTCTATAATCAGCAGCTATGCATTTTTAACCACCCACATGCAACTGTATAATGTGCGTATCATTCTGTTCCTACTATGAAATTGACAGGCTGCACTCTGACTTGCAGCTACATTTATAGTTCTATGTATAATTAAGCACACCTTTTGTTGTATTTGTTGCACTATGTACCCAAGTAATTTGCCCTTCCCCTGGGTCTCACCTGGAAATGAGCCTCAGCTCAGCGTGCTTTCACTGGTAATCAAAATTTTAAATAAAAAAAACAAGGTACCCACTGGGTATGTCCTCACCTTTGACTTTCTGACACAAGATGGAATTGTGCCAAATGAAGGCACCATGGGCACTGCTGGATACCATGCTAGGACACTGGAGATGTGCCTTGTTGCATTGCACACCACCTGACAGCTGATGGAGTGGAAACCCTTTCTATGAATATAGTCCTCCACCCAATCCCCTGGGAGTGCAAGGATGGCAATATGGGTGCAGTCAATGACATCCAGTATGGTTGGTAGGTGTGCAACCCATTAAAATTGTTGCATGGTTGCTGTTAGCTCAACTGGTGTGGTGGGGGATATGATGAACTCCCCAACATAGGCCAGCAAGGCATCTTGGAACTGGTCCAACAGTTGCAGGGTGGAAGACTGTGATATCGGTGGTGTTACCCACCAGTATCTGAAATGTTCTGGTGGCCAGGAAGCACAGTGCTGCTGTCACGCTGCGCTTTATGGACATTGCATGGCTGTGGTGGGTGTCTTTCCAGAGCTGCTCATGCAGCATGTCACACAGCTGCATGAACATAGGCCTGATGATCCTGTACTAACCTATGATTTTTTCATCACTGAGGACATTAAATATACCTCGTACATGGTATTCTCTGTTTGAAGATAGCACCTCTGAGACCTGCAATGCGGCCTGGGGAGGGGCATTTACCTAATTCTTACTCTCCAGGACAGCCTCTATCAGGTACACAATGTGTACATTTTTTTTTTTTTGCAGTTGAGGGATCCACTTCTGGGTTTGCCATAGTTAAGACTTGCTTTTTATTGGTCTTAATCTGTCGAAGTGGCACTAAATGCAGTTAGTGTAGTGCTACATCACTGAATATCATGCTGTGCAAAATAATTATGTCACCATTGCCTTATTCTGTACTGAATACATTATGTTAGTGCACATGTGCTATCATGACTGGCCGACTCAGTACTAACGGCTGAATATTGCATTTATGCACAATCGACCATTTGCACCAGTGCAAACCAGGTTCACGCAGCACAAACATTTTGAATATGGCGACCCATGTGTGTTAAGTGGTATATTCATGAGATATTGATGTCCCAGTGTGAAAGTATATCACACACATATAGCAAAGATGAAAAATGTAAGTGTATGGTAGTTAGCTACAGTTACATTGTGGGTCTACCTTAGTTACCCTTCTCATTTTTTATTGTAAGTGTAAGTTTCTGTACACTTATCTCTCAAATGTATGCCAGGTATTAACATAGAAACATAGACAATGACAGCAGAAAAAGAGCAAGGGTACATCAAGTCTTTCTGGAGTTCTCTATCAGCCACAGGACCTATTGTCCATACAGAGTTTGATCCTCCCCGGTCCACCCTATTGCTCCCCTCCCTACTGCTACTGACCTGAACAACCACCAAACCCTCCATTCTTTCCCAGCTATGCTTGAAACCATTTACAGTCTTGGTGCCCACCACCTCTACTGGCAGATTGTTCCAGGGTTCCACCACCCTTTCTGTAAAAAAAGAACTTCCTCACATCCCTCTTAAACCTTCCCTCTTGTGAGTTTCCATTTGTGATATCAGGTTCTTGCATCTGTACTCCTGCTAAATAATTCTCTGCAATTCAATGTTTTATTGCCTTCAGGACCTTGAAGGTCTCTATAATATTCCCCCTTTCACCTGGCCTCCAATGAGTATATGTTCAGTGACTTGGGGCGATCTTCATAAGATCTGCCCTCTTAGCCCTGAATCATTTTGGTCACCCTGCATTGTACCTTCTCCAGTCTGCATCCCTGTCCTTTCTTAGGTGAGAACTAAGCATAATATTCCAGATGCAGCCTCACTAATGACATATATTGAGGTAGTAGTACCTCCTTCTTCCTGCTGTCAATACTCCTTCTGATACACCCCAGCATCATATTAGCCTTACTGTATGCCAGATTCACAAAGTGCAATGTGCCGAGTTCGCAAAGTAAAGTGACACTTTTTCTTTTTTCCCCATATAGATTTTTTTGTTCCTGTGCTGAACTGGGAGGCTTGTTCCACCATGTCCTGGGTGCCATTGGCCACCTATTTACCTCTCTCTGCTTGTTCTTCTCCTCCTCCTTTCTCCAGAGCAGCACGGCACAGCACAATGCCTCAGGCTGGGCTTCATTAGCCTAGTTCCACCATCCATTGTCCTCCTATTTTTCTGCCAGGCAAACACAGAGGCACTTGTGTGTGGAAGCGCATATGCACTCCGGAATCACTGACCCTGCTCAACCCAGCCAACATACTGCCAACCTCCCCTGAGCATCAGCACTACCACCAGACCTCCACCTGGTGGCGGCCAAGAGTCAGGAAACTTACCTACCCAATCCAGGAGAGGAGAGCTGCCAGGTGGCTGCTCACTCATCTCCCAGGGCTCTCCTCTATCCAACCACCAGCAACCCTATCTTGTTCCCAGACTTGGGTTTCTGGCATGGGTGAGTTGAGGTGCAATGCAGTGCATCAGCCCTCAACACCACAAGGCCAGTGAAGAAATGGAAGTTTTTCAGGGGAAGTTAAGCAACTTCACGGGCAAATTTGCAACTTCACTTTAACTTCACCTTGACTTCACTTGACTATGCTTGAAAAAAGTGCTATGTCCCCAGAAAAACTCAATGTGAAATGGTAAAACGGCAAAGTGGGCAATTCACAAAGTTATTTGGGAAGGTGAATTTTGCAATTTTGCTGGAATTTCACCAGCGAAGTAAAACTTTTCAACATCTCTAACTACTACATATCAGTTAGCAGTACTAGAATCATAGAAACATAGTAATTGATGGCAGATAAGGACCGCTAGGCTCATCCAGTCTGCCCATTTTCCCTACCTACTGCAAAAGTCGCAGACCCTACTTGATCATCAACTTTACCTTCTTGTTCCTATTGCTAGGGTTCCCCTATGCCCAACTCATGCATTTTTGAATTCTTGTACTATGTTTGCCCCACCACCTCCACTGGGAGTTTATTCTATGCACTCATCACCCTTTCCGTGATGAAATACTTCCTTACATTACCCCTTAGTCTACCCCCTTCCAACCTCATGTCATGCCACCTCAATCCTGAACATCTCCTTTTCTGAAAGATGCTACCCTCCAGTACCCTATTTCTGCCCTTTAGATATTTGTAGGTTTCTATCATATCCACCCTGTCTCCCCTCTCCTCCAGGGTATAAATATTGAGGTCTCACAGTCTCTCCTCCTATGACTTTTCATGCAGGCCCTACACCATCTTTGTTGCCCTTCACAGACTGCATGTTTACTTACCTGTACGTTCATGAGGAACTGATTTACAGAGGCAGAAGAACATCATTCATAGAGTGGTCAGTCCATGTATTTTAGTGTACCCACTTTAGTTACTTTGTAATCTTGTCTTAGTCACCATTCTTTTTACCATTAAGTTTTATATGTAATTACCTTTCACATACAGTACATGTCAGCCATTAACTACAGACCTAATGCACAAGACCTGCATATGTACATAGTAACTACTGTCAGAACAAATTTAATAGTGCCGGAAGAGATAACATAGTAGTTGCACAACAGATCTTCTGTTACAGTTCACAACAGCTATTACATGTGTAAGTTACTCTTATAAGAACAAATGACCTGATGCCAAAAGGCATACAGTGGTAGTAGTTGCACAGTAGATTTGCAGTTACTCTTTGCAACAGCTATTACATGTGTAAATATACTTGTTAGAATGAATTAATTAGTGCTAAAAGGGCGGTAGTAGTTGTATGTGCAACTATTTCTTCAGGCAAGCTGCACAATTTGCAAATGTGAAAACACATAACAGCTGCATAGTAGTTACATGTAACTGCACAGTATTTATAATGCAGTTACAGTGTGGTAATACAGTACCTACAGTGTAATTAGTGACACTTAAAGTGTTACCACCTTTTCTATTTGTAAGGTGTACTACATTGTTGCTTTTCTACTGTATCTAGTTTTGGGTTGACCTATTCAAATTTGTACTGACTTTATTATCTGACATTTGTCATTTTTGTTGTAAAAAACAGTAATCATCTATTCACCATGTTGCACCTGGAAATGAGCCTTGGCTCACTGTGCCTTTCACTGTCTCCAATTTGTAAATAAATATCAAAATAATATAAAAATAAAAAAAAAATTCTCTCTTTGGGCTGCAAATATACTGGGATGGGGGCCCCAGATGAGACACGCTAAGGCTGCTGGCTGGGAGAGTGGACTGGATATAAAATACAATTTAGCAGCTTAGAAATAGTATCCCATCAGGGCTTTCTCACTCCAAAGGTTGGGCTTTACATGATATCAGGGGCACAAATGCCTTTTGCACAGTTAAATGATTTTAAAAGTCCAATATATATGGAAATGAAACATTACAAATTGACCCTGCAGCGAGAGATTTCCCTTTTTTTGGCCGTCGGCTACAGACTTTTGTGCAGTTTGTGATCCAACAGCTCCTCCTTACTATTGATGCAGCTCTGCCTCAACTCAGCATTTCCAAGAAACGGCAAGATGAAGCTCTGGCTGGATGTGAACTGGTATTAAACTGGGAGTATCCTGAAGGTGCTGGGGTAATACTGGGATGAAATAAACTGAACTCCGATTAACTGAAATAAAATGGGGATATAGTAGATGGGGATGAACCTGAAAAATTCTGATTTGCTGTAGTTATACTGGGATAAACTGAAGTTATAATGGGATGAACTATAATAACCTGGAGTTATACTCTACTGGACTGAACTATTTGAAATGAATGGGACCTACAATATACTGGAATGAAGTGGGTTTATACTGGAACAAAATGAAGTAACTGTTATAAGAAGGAGATATGTTGGGACAAACTGAAATTAATCAAAATGAACCTGAGTCATACAGGAACAAATTGAAATACATAGGAATGAACCAGCATTTTTCTGAATCAAACTGGACTTTAGTTTATAATGGGTCAGACTAATCAGGACTTGTGTTATGCTGAATCAAGTTTAAATGATTGAACTGAAGAGATCTGAACTTAACTGGGCTTATACTAGAATGATCTAGAGATACAGTGCATTGAACAGACACAAACTGGTGCTCTTTCAGTTATACTGGTTGCATGCTAAGGCTACTGTAACTGAACGAAAGGGTCACATTTGACCAGCAGTAAATCTTTGCATCCCCACCCCCCTCCAACACCATAGGAAAGCAGACACCAGATATGACAATGTGTCCTGATTATTGATTTCTAAAGCTCTTACAAAGATTAAAGTGACATTTAATGTTGAGTCTCAATTTCCCCCGGAGTATCACTTGTGTATTCATCAAGCCTCATTGATTCTATTGAACTGTCCTAATGAAGCAAAACCTATTATGTGCAGATTACAAGTCTCTTGCTCTTAGGGAAGTCCTGTTCTACCGTGCTACCCCGAGAAGGAAGCTGCTGCAAAACACACTTATGTGACCCCATAGAAGACCCTTGGGGTCAAAAGCTAACAAGAGGATCAGCTTCTGCCCCCATCACACACACATACAGACACACATACAGTACAATGGCTGTCTTGTTAGGCTAGCAATAGACAGTGATTTATTCAAGAAGGAATGTCTTTGTGAGTTTGACGTGTTGTGATTACAATCCTCATGGAGAGCAACAAGCCAGTAGCAATATTCTGTTTATATCTTCCATTCAGCCACGATTTAGAAAAGGCAATCCAAACAAAACAAAAAGGATATTTGTATAGGAGCACAACTTTTTTCTTACAAAATGTAACCTCCTTGACTATGATCTGTTCTAAAACTAAAACTAAAAAGAAGCTTCCCTTAAAAAAAGTATCTGCAAATGGTCCATTTCTTGTATTGTTAGGACATCATGATTAGTATGCAAATTTATGCATTTTATGTAAACCATGAGGTTCAAAAAGACGTCTTTTAGATTACTTATGTGTCCTAATTAGGTACAATAAAGGATTTCCCAGTCATTTTTTTTCTAATTTACATTGTTTGCCTTGGCATCATCCTAGATAGTCATTCAGATATGTCGCAATCCAACAACTAACCAAGGAGATTGTCGTGCTCTCTTAGTCAACCTCTAAATCTCCTAAGATGTGTTGCCTCCCCCTCCTTGATTTACCACATGACAGGGCCCAACTGGATAGGAGATTGAATCCAATGTGGAAAGAATGGTACAAGATAAGGTAGAGTCAACTTGGCGCTAGCAGGACTGGGGATGGCATCAGGGTGCTCCTTATTTTTCCCTGTTTTCTCCTCTCCCAGTGTCATCAAGTGTCAGCACCCAAGGGTGACACCCCTGACCTCTGCATACCTCAGCAATGCCCTTACCAGCCTACATTCCCACCCTCTGTTACCCCCATTACCCTCTAAGCCACCGTAGAGATGTGAGGTGATGGTACCTCCTTCTAATAATCTGCTTCTGATATCCCTAACTTGGGGTGCAAACCCAAATCACCAGTGTGACAGCCAGCTCACTGCTGCATGGTACCCAGGAGCTGGCATGCCTTATAAGTAATAACCCACCAAAGGTCATGGGTTTCAAGAGAATTCAAGAGAAGATAATTCATGCCCTGGGTGAACTGGGAGGCATGATGCTAATGGCCAAGTGATTTTCAATGCACCCAGGAAGTGCATTAATTCTCAAACAACCTGAAATGGGTTGCTGCACTTATAAAATGGAAAAAGGAGTTTTTTTTTGTACTAGAAAAAGGTTTTATTTTCTAGTACTTATTTTGTTGTTAGGTAGAATATGTGAGTTTGGTAACAAAGGCCACGTGTCTTTGAATGAACCGGGGAAGTGCATTTTTTTGAAGAAAGAAATACCCTCTTATAGGGTTTTATGTTTAAAAAGTGGAAACATTTTTATTTTAATAGAAAAAAACAGCTTCATTTTCATTTAGCAGAGTTGTTTCTAGGTACATTTTGGCATATACGTTATAAACTGTGTGCAAGGAGGGCTGGGGGACATTGGGATGCATAGGGAGAGGCATCACCAGTATAAAACAGGAACTTGTTATCTCTCTGTGCAGACAGTTGGTGAGACCTCATCTGGAGTACTGCATGCAGTTCTGGAGACCCCATCTCTGCAAGGACATAGACAGGATGGAGGTTGTCCAGAGGAGGGCAACTAAAATGGTGCAGGGTCTGCACCAGAAGCTATACGAAGATAGACTAAAAGAGCTTAATATTTATTTTTATTTATTTATTTGTATTTTTGGCAACAACCTTTGAGTATATATTCTTTTACAAGGTTCTACATCAGGATGTAAAACAGCAGAGCCATAACAAAAACTTGACAGTTAACATAAAACATAAGATTGCTATGTAATACAGAAAATAGATAAATAATAAATTTGAGTTACCTAGACAACTGAAATTAAACAGTAGGAGGAGATTCCCAATTAACAACATATGGCTTTGCTGTCCCAGGGGGGCCTGTCAAGGTAGAATGTCAGAAAGGGTAGGAGAAAGAAAGGGGGGAGAGTGCAAACGAGAGAGAGATGAGAGAGAGAGAGAGAGAGAGAGAGAGAGAGAGAGAAAAGGATTGGGAGAAGGAGACTATTTAGGGGGGAGAGTGGATGGAAAGGGGTGTGTGGAGGAAGTATGGAAGAGAGGGAGTTGGAGGGAGCTGGGGGGAGGCAAGGGATGGTATTTGTGGGTCCAGGATGGGTAAAACAGAAGGAAAGCTCAGACAAACAAGGGGGGTACCTGGGTTGAGGATACAGACTCAGGTAAGAGGGTCAGAGGTGTTTAAGAGGGGTATCCAGGCTGAAGATATGGATTCAGGTAAGGCAGTCACAGGCGTTTGAGTTCAGCAGGTATTGCTTCAGTTCTTTTTTAAAGGACCGAATATCTGTTGTATTAAGAGCTGCAGCAGGGATCTCATTTAGCCATAGTGGAGCTCAGTACATGAAGGATCCTTGTCCTAGGGAAGGTCTATGAAATGGGACATCAAGCTGTGTTGTCACTGTTCTTCGTGTATTGTATTTATGTGTATTGTAGTATGTCTACCCTTGAGGAAAGGAGGAAGGGGAGAACATGATAGAAACTGTCAAATACCTCAAGGGACTCAACAAGTCCAAGAGGGTAGCACCTTTCAGAAAAAGAGATGTGCAAGAACAAGGGGCATAACCTGAAGGTAGAGAGAGGATGGTTCAGGGACAACACGAGGAAGTATGTTTTCATAGATAGGTTGGTGGACGCATGGAAAGGCCTTCCTGAGGAGGTTGCAGGGTCAAAAAAATTGGGGGAAGTTAAGAAAACATGAGACAGACATAAGGCAATTCTAGTGGTGAGTAGGAGGAGGTAGGCTGTTGGTTAACTAGAATCTGCAGCTTATCCAATAGGTAGGAAAATGAGCAGACTTGGTGGGTCAAGTGGTCCTTATCTGCCATCAAAGTCTATGTTTCTATGTATATGTATACCAGAGATTAATGAATGGTCAGATGACATTTTTAGACCAATTAAGTTGCTAGGATTCTAAAGCATTCTGAAACACATTTTATAAACCTTTTATCTTTTCAAATGGAAAGGCTTTGCCTGGAGTTCAGTGGCCAAGCAGCCAGCCACTCCTACTTCCTGAGCTATATAAGCAGTTCCTCTCTGCCTCATTGTGAAGCATTTTTTCTTTGCAGCCGAAGGCTCTGTCAGTTTGTCCTCTGAGCTGGTTGGGCCTCCCTGGCTGGCTTTGGCCTGTGCCCCCCCACCTCGCTGCTCCTGCTTGTCTCTGCTGGG
Source organism: Neoceratodus forsteri (assembly GCA_016271365.2). Taxonomy (NCBI): domain Eukaryota; kingdom Metazoa; phylum Chordata; order Ceratodontiformes; family Ceratodontidae; genus Neoceratodus; species Neoceratodus forsteri. The sequence goes on along the minus strand of CM028130.1, from coordinate 91,184,175 downwards.
CTTCTGTGTTTATTTTTCTGCTTCTGGTTTGTATTTTGCCTTCAGCTGTGTGTGCTTCCTTTCTTTTTTTTTTGGGGGGGGGGCTTTGTTTCTAAGCTCCTAGCATATTGCTACTCCAGTGCTCATACTGCTTGCTTTCAGTTACTCATAACTCTCAAATTACTTGCACTGCACCTGCAAACCTGATCTGTGTATTTCAGCTCAACTACAGCTGCTCCATGTTGCATACTCGATTACTTTCCCCAACTCAGATTTACTTGAACCTAGCTATACAGCTCACTCATGCTTGTAATAATTATCTCATTGCAGCAGTCTCATTGCACTGCCTGATGACATTGCTTTCTGAGCATTGTGCCTCTTTTTATTTTGTTTATTGCAGTTACAACTCGGTGTACTCAATTGTTTTCACTACTGCTACACAGGCCTAATTGCTTCCTGCTACTGCTTTGTTTACTCCCACTGCTATTGTACCTTGTTCTACTCTGAGCTTCGCTAAAGCTCCTGCTGAGGCTATTAAATTAGCTTTTATATCTGCATGTGGTTCTCAGCCCCTCCATTGCTTCCCTGTTTGTCCTATGGTGGGGACTAGGAGGTGTGTGGGGGGTCATGGCCAATGTGGCTAATTATTTCTGTTCTAAATCCTGTCTTTGCCACTGAAAATCCTCAGAGTTTGTCACCTTGATTTGGCTTTGAAATGACTGGCTGGCTTGCCCTACTATTCAGTGCTGTTTGACCTACATTATGCAGACCTACGTGCAGGTCCACTTATTACTACTCTGTTTAGTGACCTACGTGCAGGTCCGCACTTGCTTATACAACCATTGCTACTTGCTTACGCAAACCATTGCTTCATGTCTACTGCCATCCTCTCTGCTTCAGCCTCTGGGATTCTGCTGCACTCAATCTGCATTCGACCTTGCAAGGTCTCAGCACTCGGTGCTCATTATGTTCTTAGCACACCGTGCTCATTCAACTCACCAGCTTTTCAGCTCTCAATCAGTTCTGTGGCATGCCAGCCATTCTATCTGGTGCAGGGTTCCTGCAGCTGACTGTCTCGCTCTGCATTTAGTCCGCATCTCGAGTGTGTCCAACTTGGGGTGGGATCATTCTCACCTGGCCCATGGCTGGGAATGTCCTTGCCCTGGGCTTGGCTTTAGCTGCCTGCTATGCAACAGCAGCATCTGGTGTAGAATTTAACACTAGTGGTGAAGGGTGGTTACTATGATCTCCTTTGGCTCTAGTGTTCCACTATAACGGTTAGCCATTGACTTTAGTGGTTTACCTAGCAAGGCACCTTCATCACTTTCTCCCTATGACTGCCTCTGGTTCACCTGGTTTGAATTTAGGGTGGGTAGGCCAGGTGAGTGCCTCAGCAGTCGTTGCTTTCCTCCTGCACCTTGGTTGCACATATTGTTGCAGAGTTTTCTCGCAACCTTCCATGATGTTCCCGCTAGAGGGTTTGAGTGAGAGCCATTCTCCAAATTGGAATATTTTCCACCTCCCTTTAATTGGGTTTTCCAAATTGCAGCTGCAGAGCCATCACTAAATAAACTATCTCAAGCCTGGAGGGAAGGTGATCTAGGCCTTGCATTCCCTATTGATTTCCTCCTCAAAGGGTTTTTTTCTCTCCTCCTTTGCCTCAGGTCATAACAGTTAGCATAGTTGTTTCCCCTAGTTTCTTTGGGTAGGTTCCGCAGTTGGATGGTGGAGGAGGATGTCCTGCCATTCTCTCTCTCCTTAGGGGATCCCCTAATCTCAGCGCAAACCATCAGTATCATGCTACGCAAATCTGGGCAGTCATTATGTTATCCAGCTGAACATCTCATTGCATTATCAAACAGCCTGTGCTTCTCTACTACTATGTTAAAGTTACTGCTTCTATGTCACAGTTACTGCTCGCTCATATGCTTCATATTGCCTCCTTCTTTGGGGATAATTATGCATTTCTTTTGGGGATTCCTAAGGTACATTTAGTCACAGGAATCATTCCATGGCACCTCTAGGGGTGGAACCCTCTCTGAGGGTTCCTTGCCTTTCGTAACCCTACAGGGTGGTAATTCCTCTGGAATAGAGAGTGCAAACGTCCAAAACCAAACTAACACAGTTGCACAAGCATAACACTATACTGGCTGTGTAGGTCAGTGAATTGGAAAGGCTTTGCCTGGAGTTCGGTAGCCAAGCACCTAGCCACTCCCACTTCCTGAGCTATTTAAGCAGTTCCTCTCACCTCATTGTGAATCATTTTTTCTTTGCCCACCATTCTCCCCTCTTCCTCCAGTGGCAGCACTCTCTCCTTAGGGGGATTCATAACGTACCTTTAGTCACGAGAATCATCCCATGTCACCTCAAGGGATGGAACCCTCTCAGAGGGTTCCTTGTCTTTCGTAACCCTACAGGGTGGTAATTCCTCTAGAATAGAGAGTGCGAATGGCCAAAACCAAACTAACACAGTTGCACAAGCATAACACTATACTGGCTGTGTAGGTCAGTGAAGTACAGTTACTGTGTCTCTTACAATTAAAAAAGTACCTAGAATGTTTATAAATAAACAATCCTGATTGGATAAGAATGATGCTATTATTTATAATAGAAGTTGCATGGAAGGCTGCTTTGAGTCAGGGTCAATTTCCTAGCTGTTAAATCTTATATTGCAAATAGAAAGGTAAAAGAGCTTAATGCAGATTAGAATAGAAGCAAGCTGTGGGTTCTTAAACATTTTAAGGTCAACTCCTGCATTGCAGTTTGTGGCAGTTAAGAGGATTAAATTAGTATTTAAGATGGCAATTTAAAAATCACTGGAAAAGAGTGTTTACTACTGACTTGTAAATTTACATGGAAATGACCCTTATTTGAAAGTTGGCTGTTATTCTGCTAGGCACATATCCTATCAGCATTATCTCACCTGTGTATGTTATTTGTCTCCAACCTTGCAACTCAACATGCTCACCCTGTGCTGTAGGGGTTTGACTGGGTGGATAACTAGATGCCAAGTGGTCTAGGGGATAAGCATTACAAGTTTCCATAGGGAACTTGGGAAGTTTTGTGGGGGGGGGGACTGAGCCCCATGGGCTCCCAACCCTCCACCCCATAGTGAGCACCCATGCTATCCTTTTTATATTATTATTTAGTTAGTTTTTGTTGACTGGGAAAGGGGGATAGAAAATACTCCCCATTTCCACCCTTTTATGGGGTAGGGGATACAGATGCAAAACAAATGAAACTTGAAGCAGATTAAGCTGTTGGTAGTAGTTTACTGAATGGGGAAAATTGTTCCTGGACACTGGAAAAATTCCTATACTCTTCCTGGGAAGTGCCATGGGACCTTTAACATCTACCTGAACAGCCAACAAAAAAGGCAGATGGGACCTTGCTTTAATCTCTTTTCCAAAGGATGGCACACCCTGGGAGCACATCACCAGATTAGTAGAGATGTGTGAAGTTGTAAAACTTCATTTCGTGAATTAACTCGCAAAATTTGCCAAATTCTCAAAATCTGAAGTAATAACTTCACAATGACTTTGACAGGCAAAGGGGTTCTTTTTCAAGAGAAGTCATGAAATTCACAGTGAAATTGTTACTTCACCATACATTCACCTGACTTCACTTGATAAAGGGCCTTTTCCCCAGAAAATCTCAATGCAAAATGGCAAAGTGGGCAACGCATGAAGTTATTCATGAAGCTAAATGCTGCAACCTCTCCAGAAAGTTGCTGGTGAAGTAAAACTTTGCAACATATCTCCTGCTTAGTACTGCACTAGGGTACCAGCCTTACAGGCATGAGTTCAGTCCTGGTATGGGACTAGAACCCATGATCTTCTGTCCCAGAGATGGATGTCCTACCAACTGGGCTATACTGACATACTGTATACGCTGGCCTGGTATTGGCAGCCTGCATTTGTTGCTAAGGACATTTTTGCTCTCTACACCTTGTCTGTTGTTTTATCCTGTCAGATTCAAAAAGAGCACAGCACCCTTTTATAATGTAGGTTATCTGAATCCTTGTCACTGCATTTGTTTAGCTGTTGAGCATATAAATGTTTACAATACATGGATAAATACTGTGTCCCATAGGAAAGGTGCATATATCTATCTATCTATATATGTATGTGTATGTATAGATAGATATAGATATATGTAGGGGATACATGATGGGAAGGAGTGGGATATGGAAAATACTTTCACTCCTGCAGAGTGAGCTCTATATTCTCACAATTGCCGAAAGCATGAGCGAGAATGCATAGCTCACTCTGCAGGACTGAGAATATTTTCCATGTCTCATGATCATGTGTGCAATTTATACCATGGGGGTGAGAGCTTTAGGAACATTTTTTTCTGTTTCTGTGTGTTTTCTGCTCATTCGGTGTGTGGTTTGAGTATGTGTGTGTGTTTGTGAGTCCTGAATTAACTGGGAGTCAGAAACACAATGGGGCACAGGTGAGTGTGTTTTGCAAAGCTAATTGAGTAAGTTAAAGGTTTCAGTGAGAAAGAGAAACTGTTGCAGGTTGCACTGAGAAAGAGAAACTGCTTTGTGAAGGAGTTTCATTTAGAATTCAGGTTGTTTTGAAGCTGAGTTCAGCACAGCAATGGTCTAGGAATGTTAGAAACACAATGGGACACAGGTGAGAGTGTTTTGTAAGGTTAATTGAGCAAGCTGCAGCTTCAGTGAGAAAGAGAAACTGTTTTCTGAAGCAGTTTCATTTAGAATGCAAGCTGCAGTGAAGATATTCTCTCTCTGGTGACATCAGTAGAGTGTGGATATTTGTTGATATCCTGACTCTGCTGATCTCATCAGGATTTATCCTCACTCCAGTGGAAGTAACACATGATATTCTACTGAGAAAGCTTTCACCCCCATTGTATAAATATAAATATATATATATATAGTTATTTTTTTTAATTTTATTTATTTTTGTGGATATTTTTACACGAGATAGCCTGTTGAGGTTAGATGTATACTTTTCAAGAAGGTTTTACAGGACAGTTACAATAGCAGAGCAGGTATATGAAGACTACAATTTAGGCAAAATGTAGATACAGGTTATAAATTATAACTGCATGATACATGAGTTACATATTACTATACAGTATGGGCCCAATTTTCAAAGTGGTTAGAATGATGCAAGGGACTTGCATCAAAATAGTTTGGTGCAAGTGGTGACTTGCATCACAACTTGCTTCAAATGTGATTTTTTAAAGCAGCCTACGTCTGCACTGGACACTGCTGCACCAAAGCCCCCTTGCACCAGGGTTGCATCAAACAACCCAATGCACCCTGTTGCAAGTGGGCTTGCACCATGGCAGGGCTGCCACATCCCCTTTTGGGATTTTGAAAGCACTACTATGGATGCTGCAGGGGGCACCACTTAGACCAGCCAGGAGGTTTTCTAACTGGTTGAACCATTGGGACTTGGTTGGACAGTAGTCAGTAGGGTACCCTAAGGGTATGGCAGGAGCCATGGTGGATGTGAAAGCACAGATATCCATCAGCCTTGTAGTGATTTGACACCTGGTGGGGTGCCGCTGAAAGTGCCGAACTGAAAGAAATATCATATGCCAGTACTGTATGTTCCCTGGTAGTGTAGCTCTCCACCCTGCTTCCCAATGGTTAGGTGTATTCCTTGGGGTTGTTGTGGACTCCTGATCTGCCTGAGAATAATGTAGCACTTGCCACTGTTGTATAGCGCCTCCCCCATCCCAGATCTCTTGCAAACAATAACTCCAGTCATAATCCTTGTTGGTCTAGTGCCCCCCCATCTCTGACCTTCTCATGATCGCTGGTGATGTAGTACTGCCCCCCATCTATCCCTGATCACCCCCAAGTACAGTGCAACAAGTGACCCAGTCTGACAAGGCCCGCCTCCCCAATTATGGATCTCACCCAAATCAGCATTATTAGTTCCTGGTGGTCTAGTGGCTCCCACCCTCCCCACCCTGACTGGCTGTGGTTACCCACCCTCCCTCCTCCCATTCCCTGAGCGCTTCTGCTGCTAGCACATCCCTCCACACACTAGCTCCACCAGCCACAGAATGTAGTGTACTCGCTGTACACTGTTTAGTATTCAGTGTACAGCAAGGCAGTACTTATTCTGCAGCTGGCCGTGGTGGTGAGTGGAGGGAAGTATCAGTCACAGAAGTGTCTTGGGGCATGTGGAGGAAGTGGGGTGGGTAACCACTGACAATCAGGGTGGGGAGGGTGGGGGCCACTAGATCATCAGGTGCTGTTGGGGCTCAGTGTGCTGTTCCGTTCAAGGATGGGGGGCTGGTGGGATGTGAACCAGGTGATCAGGAGATCGAGGATCACTGGGGGGCAACTATACTGAACTTTGTTACCATGGGGATGGGGGCACTAGACCACCACCCCACTAGGCATTTATTGGGGCATGGTGGTGGGCTGCCACTAACCTACCAGGCATGTGCTACACTGCTGGTGGCACATGGGCATGGGACACTGCTCATGCCTGGTTTCAGGCCTGGTGCTCCATGAGGCTCCGGGGCTGCCCCCTGCTCACTGGTCCAGGACTGCATCCCAGACTTGCACCACAGCATCTGATTGCACCACTCTTTCTGGCACAGGGCCTCATGTTGTGGCTATTCCAGAAGGTTTGCCTCAAGTGACAAATTGTGACAAAACTTCTAAAATAGCTACTTATAGCCCTTTTTTGAAGGAATGCAGGTTGGTGATATTGTTAATGTGCTTAGGTATTCCAAAAAGACAATGCTGCTATGGCAAATGTTTTTTTTCCATGAGAGTTTCATATTTTCGGTTAGTGCAGGAAATTTCATGATTCAGAGCACAGTTGGTAGCTCTAAATTAGCCTGGTGAGATAAGTGTTTTAAATAAGAGGGGTAGGTGTTTTCACATATTTGAATATAAATAATTATGACATCATCAATTTGTAGCATTATAAAAGTTGATTATGACATCAATCTGTAACAGTCAACTAATATAAAAGATTTGTATATACCAGAAATTACATATATTTTACAACAAATTAACACATTACATTACTGACACAACAGCTGCCACACCGGAAAAGCATTTTCTTAAAAAAGGACAAACCACAACTTTCTTAAATTTTCTAACTCAAACCCAAGCCCAAACTTTCATACAAGAAGCTTTCACAACATGTTGGGTGAAATCCCCCACAATTAGCCCACCAGTACTGCCTAAAGCCAAGAGATCACATGAAAAAACATTTCTAATATGTAAGCCTCCCAACACACAGACAAACATATGCTGTATGCACCCCCCCCACACACACACACACACCCTTGAAAATGTCTAATTACTGCTGTTCTTCATCTATGGAAACAACAATTAATATCTCCAAAGCTACCTTTTAAAATAAAATAAATCTTTGAGATGCAGTTCATCTTATAGTACCAAACAAATAAATTGATCAGCCTCACTGGAAAAGGCATGAAGCCAAAATACTCTATACTCTCTTCAAACTGCTGCTGCAAACACAACAGGCTGTGTGAAAGATTATTCTCACACCACACACACACACACACACACACACACACACACCCACAAATGCACATGGACATACACACACACACACAGAAATGCACAGCAAATCTTTAATTGTTACCACACTGCCTCTGTGGCAAACACTGTGTTTTTTTCTGTTGTTTTTTTTCCAGCTTTGTTTATCCAGTTGTTTCTGAAGATACAAATAAACAAATAAGATATTTATATATATTAAGATATAAAAAGATGTAAATAAATAAATAAATCCACCCCTTCACTAGCTAGGACCTTGATGAGCCATCTACAGCACCTGATCCCACCCCACGGAGACCCTCCCTGACCTGGAACCTCAGTCCTCCATCCCACCCACAACTCACTTGATTGGTGGGCCCCTTCCCTCAGTTTTCCCCCAAGCCAGGGATGCTATCAGTTCCACAGTGACTCCCTAATGCATCATCCAGTTCCCAAGTAGGTGGAGTTGAAGATCGAGGAGTGCGAAGTTCAGGAAGGCAGGGTCCAGCAGTGAGCATAATGGCTAGGAGTGGTGTCACCTGCCCAGCCAGTGTCATTTTTTTTGCTTTAGCCTGTTGCCCTTGGCAGGGCAGACATGCAATAACATAATGGAGCATCACACATGCTTCCATACTTGATGTGTCAACATCTGCTGCGTCTCATCAATCCCGGCATGTGCTAGGTCCCCAGGATCATTGCCTCCTGACTGATGCCAGGAGGCACTGTATTATCAGGTCTCTGTACCCTCCTGCCCCGGAGGAGGTGAGCTGTCTACTTGATGCTCAAACCTTCTTCCCCAGCCAGCCCTCCAGTGCTCCGGGCCCGTTTCTGAACTTGGGTCATTATTGTCATAAGTGGTAGTGCTACCACACACCAGCAGGCCAGCAGCAAAAACTATTTATCACTGCTGACAAGGAAAGAGGTACATTTTACATTATCTGTGGGTTTATGTAAAAAGCAATAACTCTAGCTCCTACTACAGTTATTATTTTTCACATATTCCACATGATTGGAAAATGTGTCTGTTGCACTGTATGTATTGGCCTCTAATGATATTTGTTTGTCTGTTGTTTGTCATTATTTGTCAAAAGAATGTTTAATGTTGTAATGAATATTTAGTTGATCAATAAATGTGTACTACTTCTGTACCTTACTTTGTCTTTGAGTGTCTCTTATGCACTCCCCCCCGTAGACACTTGAAAAAGAGCTTTGTATAACTCAGAGTGCCTCTCCTAGTCAAATATTACAAAGATATGAATAAAATAAATGATCTGGGTGAATACAGGCTGATCACGGGAAACATTTTATGTTGTAAAAAAGTGTTACATAGCTATTATCCCAGAATATTTATTTATTTATTTATGTATGTATTTATTTATTTATTTTAGGTCTTGGATTGCAAATACCCTTGAGCCAAGACTCTTTTACGAAGGTTCCACGTCATGAGTTACAGCAAGTCAAAACATAAATGGCAATTAAGAACATTTAAGGAGGTACATAGAGAGAGAGTATTAGTGGTACAGAGCATGATGTAACTTTATAAAAGAGAAAAGGAATAAGGAAGAAAGGAGGGAGGGGAGTGAAAAGAGACAAGTAAAGGGAGTGTAGTAGGGAATGGTAGAGGTAAGGTGGGTGGGGGTCAGGAGGGATGGGTAGACTGGCGGGGGGGGGGTGAAGGGAGCAGGAGGGGGCTGCAGCCAGGAGGCATTGTCAGAGAAAAAGGAAGTGCAATAGTGGGGCAGGGCAGGGGTGAAAGTGCTAAGAAGCTGTGGCCCTCATGTATGCAACAAACAAAGGAAGCCTCAGAGAAAGTTCATTATCCGGGAGTCCCAGATTGGGTGGTCTGTTATTAGACATTGCAGTCACAGGTGCTGGAGGCAATGAGTGAGTGGCGGAGCCTGGTTTTGAAGGCGCTGAGCATAGTGGGAGTAGTGATGTCACTAGAGAGTCCATTTAGCCAGCTAGAGGCCCGGTAGGCAAAAGCTCTTTGACCTTGAGTTGTGCAACAGCGGGGGATTAGGAACAGCTGCGGTTTAGACCCTTGGTGTTGCAGCTGCTGTTTTTAGGTTGTAGGAGAGCAGTGACACCAGGAGTGGCAAGACCCATCAGAATTTTCTTTGCAACTATGCAGGCTTGGTATTTTATACGTTTGTTGAGTTGCAACTAGCTGGTTTGAGAGTAGAGGTCACAGGTGTGTGTAAGATGTTGAGAGCCAGTAATGAGCCGACAAGCCTTGTTGAGGGAGGTGGTTACACGTTTGAGCATGGTGACAGTAGCAGAGCCGTAGATGATAAGGCCATAGTCAATGGTGGCAATGATGGAGCTCTGGATGGCAGCTGCCAGGGCTTCAGGGGTAAGGTGTCTCCTGTGGTGGAACAGTAAGCCTAGTCTGGAGTTGGCAGCTTTGGTGACGTTATTTATGTGGTCAGAATAGGAGAGGTGTGAGTCGAAGGGGATCCCAAAGTATTTGAAAGTTAGGACCTGTTCCAGTAGGCCACCATGACTGGTGTTAATGGAAAGGTGGTAGTGCTTATGTTTATTGTGGGAGCTACTGAAGATCATGGTCTTGGTTTTTTTTTGGTTGAGGAACAAGTTTATGCTGTATGAACCAGTTCTCAACTGCGGAGAAGCAATGCTGGACATTGTCTTGCAGCAGGTTCAGATCCTGGTGTGAGGCTAGGACCACCGCATCATCAGCGTAGAGTATGATTTGTTCAGAACAGGAGTGTGTTGAGGAACAGGCTGAAGAGTAGTGGGCCCAGGATGGAGCCCTGTGGAACACCAGAGCAAACAGGTTTGGCTTCTGAGAGCACATCTGCAATTTTTACACATCGTGACCTGTTCTCAAGGTAGCTTTTGAACCATGTAATAGATTCTGGGGAGAGCCCAACATTTTGAATCTGGCCAAGTAGAAGGCGGTGGTGGACAGTATCGAAAGCCTTTGTCAGATCGATGTAGATAGTGCCATTGAGTTGCCCTTTATCCAGAGAGCTGTTGATTGCCCCAGTGAATTCAAGTAATGTGGAAGCAGTGCTATGGCCTTTTCTGAAGCCATGTTGTTGCCAGCAGAGGATATTGTGTTTGTCCAGATATTCAGTGAGCTGGTCCGATACTATGCATTCCAGGGCCTTTGAGAGGGGTGGCAGGATTGAGATTGGGAGATAGTTTCTGTGGGCAGTCTTGTCCCCACTTTTGTGGATCGGGGTAACAATGACTGACTTACATTTTTCTGGGAACTGGCTAAGTGTGAGGGGGAGGTTAAAAATCCTGGTAAGAGGCCCCAGCACCTCTTCTAGAGTGAGGGACAGAAGCTTGAGTTCGAGTGTGTCATTGCTTGATCTGAATTTGCTTATAGCTTTGGTGACGTACTTGCGGACATCATTATTATTTACTACTTTAAAGTAGAAGGGAGGGTGACTGTCTGGATTAATGGAGTTGAGGGTTGAGGGGGCTTCATCACCATTGAAGAAATCAGGAAAGGGTAAAGAACAGGGAAAGGGTAAGGTGAAAGGGGAAATTGTTTAATAGGAAAGGTACACTAAGCCGGATCTTGTTTTCAGGTGGAACCTAGTAACACAAGGAAGTTAAGTGACTTGTTCAGGGTCAAACAGTATGCAAGTGGGGGCTGATGGGATTCAAAACCAGGTCTCCAGATTTGCAGCTGGCACCTTTAACCACTATGCAATATTGCCTCGCAGTATGATGTCCCAAATAAGATGCAATACCCCATTTCCATTGGGTTCCCTCTGACAAGGCCAAGTTCTGTTTTTTCCAATTTGGATTTCAGAGTTTCTGAAACAAATGTCTGCTGTTCTGGAGTACATTCACTCAAAATGTATGCTCTGAGGAGGTGTACACTGTATGTGTCCAAACTACAGCTCAGAAGATTCAAACACAGGGAGATGCTTCAGCATGCTTAGTCAGACTGGTACCAATGACTCTGTTGGGATTTAACCCTGTTATCTCCTGGCTCACATTTGTGTACTTTATGTAGATCATGGGTTCAAACTCCACTATTACGTGTTAGCTTGGGTACGTCACTTAACCTCCCTGTGTTTAGAAACAGAACATCACTGAACTGAGAAGTTGCATCTCAGCTGGGCTATTAGGGTAAACAAACTATACAAAAAAAAAAAAAAAAAAAGAAAAGGCAAGGCAAGGATAGGAAAGGAAAGGAATAACAATGGCTTACACCACCTACTCCTATCCTTAGCTCTATAATTCCTGGAGAACAATTTCTTGATGGGCTGGGGGAGGGGGGAAGGTCCAAGAAGGTTCTGAGGTTAAAACCATGGCCAACATAGGACCAGGGCAGCAGGGTCCTCCTTGGTCAGTGCTGGGGCCATGGTTGCAGCAGGGTGCCAAATGGAAGTTGAGAACTGGGTCTTTGCAATATACTCCAAACCAGAAGACAGCACATCAACAGGCCTGCCCCCTAGCCATACTGTGAATCTCTAGAGTCTGGTAAAAAAACTCATAACTGGTGCATTCTCTGTGGTCACTTTTTTGTTTACTACTTGAACTCGGTATTGAAGGTTTAGTCTTTTTGTGAATTTGCTGCAATTTAAATCAAATTTAGCATCATCTGTGCAACTTGGTCTCTAGAGCCAGAAGGTATGGAGGTTATGCATCATTGCACTCTGAGGCAGACACCAATTTCATCTGAAATATTAAAGTAGAGAAACATAAGTCTATGGGGATTTCTTTTATTATGTAGTATTATTATTATTGTTATTTTAATAAATTTGTCAGTAAAGTTGGCAGGAGGAAGAAGAACCGCATGAGCTTTAAATCTACAGGCTGCTAGCCCTCTATGTTTCTGTGCTTGGATATTATGCTGATGGCTCTGATGAAACCTGAAAGAAAAAATGCCAAATGTGCTGAATTTGACTGAGAGCACGTGACATACTAATTCCCTTCGAAGAGTGCCAGGGAGAAAAGCAATGCTTATACAAAATATTCGTAACCATAAAAGCAAAGCAAAGCAATGAAAAGATTTTAAAAGGAAATTTGGAAACAAGGATGAGCATGGACAGTGCTCTCATGATTTAATGGGAGAAAAATCTGTTGGGAGAGCTGGGTCCAGAACTGGACACTTTTTTTAAGTGATTCTGGCTCTTTCAGTCGTTGGCCTCAGCCCAAGAGTTTTCAATGATGCAGACTGCTTCTGTCTTGACTGCACTTGCAGCAATCAGGCATACAGAGGATTAGAGAGGGAATGTCATTACAAGCCATTTCCAGTGTACTTTAGAATGAAGCGTAGTTCTAGCTGCCCTCCCTTTAAACAAAATATAAGGGAGGGGGTGTTGTGCTGCTCTAACAAGAAATACATGACCAGGGGATCATCATCAGATAATGCTTGATAAACTTTGAAGAATAGGCCACCCTCTTCATCTGAGAACTGAAACCACTAACATTTATTAACCTTCTGTTAGCTGACTTTGATTTATATACATCCTCTTCTCCAGTGGTCAAATTGAAAATGGGTGGGGGCGGTATGGAATCTCAAATCTAGCTACTCTATGTAGGGGTAACTATCTTTAACTCCACCAACTTCTGCCACATTGAAAAAATGTGCCTATACTCTTCAGACACACATTAATAAATGTCCTTCCCCATTGGGAATTAACACTTGATACCTGATTGGGCCAGGCAAGTTGGGGGATGGCAAATGGTTCATGCAGGCAGGCAGAAGGTGAGGCATGCAGTCTGAGCATCAAACTAGGTGGCAGAGCTAGAGAGATGTTAGGGCATTAGGTACTCCACTAGAGTCAGTTCAGAAGCCTAGTGTGTCATAGAGAGGAAAAGCCTCACTCCCGAAGAGGGTGTATGTGAACCACCCGCACTAACCAAGAAGCAGCTTTGACATCAGCTTTGAAAGCAACCCCTTTCTCCGAGACAGAATAGTTGTGTTTACCAAATTAGCACACAGACAATGTAGAGTGTCCTCTGGTAAATAAGTAATAAGCCACAACAGGGTGTGCATTAGACAGTTCTAATGCATGGCTAGGGGGTGTAGTGAGGCATGTGGCCACAGGCCGAGTGCATCCAGCCAATTAGCCCTGCATTAGAACTATCGAACACACACCCTGGAGTGGCTTATTGTGCTTATAAAATGGGCTTTTAATTTTTTTAACATCTCAGATGGAATAAAGAAAAAGTTTAAATATGGATATTTTTAACAGGTATACCTCAATGTTTAAAAAAATAGTTCCTCCGTATCCCTTGCCAGTACTATAGATATAGCTGTGTGCCCCCCCCCCCATCACAGGCACAGCATCTGTAAGGCTGGTTTCACAGCATCCTGTTTGTTTAGATTTTTTTGTTTTATTTTGTTTAATTTCCATTTGTTTAGTGAAAGGCAAGTGAACTCTCCATTGGGTAAGCGGGGGTCTGTGGCAGTCTAGGTAAGAGAGCGCGTGCCATCCAAAAACAGTCGGAACCTCGAGATCGAGGCGCCGGGCAACTGGGCGGACCTCCCCTGATGAAAAGCTGAAGTCATCGGCTTTTGCTTGCTTCAGCGGAGAACGTCGGAGGGGCTGGGCGACAGAGGCAGCAAAAAAAATCTCCTTGACTTGTTTCTTTGCCTCGCCAGCCCTTTGTCCCTTTGCCTCACCAGCCCTTTGTTCAAAGATCGTGGGTCCTAGGTGCCAAGTTGCAGTTTAAATTCCAGGCAGCTGTGCCCATTGGCCACACAGAATTGTGACACTCGGGCAGCGAGTGACTTAAAGACTGTCCCGAAAAGCAACTTCTGCCATCAATTCTTGGGCATTCCTGGACTGACGGGGGAGCAGGAGGCTCTTGCCCCCCCTGCACCTGCACCGGAGACAAAAACAGTCGGAATCTCGGGGTCGAGGTGCTGGGCAACCGGGCAGCCCTCCCCCGATAAGAAGCAGAAGTCATCGGCTTTTGCTTGCTTCAGCGGAGAACGTCAGAGGGGCTGGGAAACAGAGGACTTGTTTTTCGTCCCACCCTGTTCCCTCCTTTCCTTAAATGCCCGGTGGCCACATCCCCCAGCAACATGGGTCCAATTAGAGTTGGCAAAAAGTGAGACCCAATCCAGACGTAATAAAGCTGTGCATTGAAGGGCGTTTGGACTCTGGTACTTACAGGGAGAAGTATTGGCTACCCAAGCTGACCTACATACTGGCTCGTTTTAAATCGTAATCATGAGAGCATACTAGTGGGATTACCTGCCCGTATAATTAATGCTTTTATTGCGTGTCCTAGCCTAATCAGTTTCTGCCCTGTTGTACTGTTCAGTCTGTACCTACAGTCTGCCATATTAATCTAGGCCTTTCACTGCATAGACCTAAACTTGACTGCCTTCAGTGCTATGATTAGAGGTTACTAGTGGGACTGTCAGCCTAAGTTTATTTCCTCACTGACGTACTGCAGTTACCCTGTCTTTGTGCAATACTAACTTTTGTATAGGTGGAGGCGGACAGCACAAGTAATTACCTGCTGCTGCACTGCCCAGGGTCTGACCATTTTTATTTCTGCTTCCCTGACTACCTACTTGTACCTACCAGTGGGAAGAGACAGCCGAATTATCTATAGATCTGCAGCACGGACTAAACCCACTTGTCCCATTGGTTTTTAGCTTTGACCTAGCCATTATTTGCCTATATCAAGGTGGGTAATTTAAACCTGAAGTAAGCGGACAATAGCCGCTGGACAACCAGTGGCATCCATCATGTACCCTAAAGGGTACTCAGTCCAAGCCCTATGTTTTATTGCTAGCCTATCTCAGTCTTATCTGATTATCATCCTAATCCCATACTATCTACTGTCAGACTACTGTCTTGACATGGGGAACCAGGTGCAACAAGCAATGAAAGTGTCACCCCTGCTGCTCATTGGCATTATTGCCTTGTGGATCCTCTCCAGGCAAGGTATCCACTGGTCCTCTGGAACAGGGGCTCCTATAATGGGAGTGCCCTGGTGCACAAGCACCCAGTTGATGGGGTCTGATTTCACTTTCTCTAACCTGCTTGCTACATGCAAACCCCCACCCTGGTTTCCCTGCAGTCTTGACCTTAGGTGCCTCCTGAGTCCAGCACAAATGGACAAATGGTATGGCCACAAAACGCTGGCCAAGGAGGGCTCCCCTCCTTTGAGGCATCTCCTCTGGCTTCTACTGGTGACCCTAGCCCTAGCAGGTGACATTGAGTCAAACCCTGGACCACCAGGACAAATCTCCCACGGTGCAGCATGCTGGACGATGACCAAAGGGCTAAAAATTGCTCATCTTAACATTTGTAGCCTAGTGCCTAATTTGACGGAACTTCAGGTCTGAGTCTCACATCACAGCCCTGACATCCTTGGCATAACAGAAACTTGGCTCAAACCTGCCACACCAAATTCTGTGTGTGCCTTCCCTGGATATGATCTTGTTAGATGGGATCGTCCGGGGAAAAAGAGAGGGGGGGGGCATCCTGGTCTATCACAGGAGCCACATCAACATATCGGCCATACCTGAACAACAGACAGTGCAGACACCCTGTGAAGCACTGCACATGGTACTGCTGCTCGGGATGACCTAAAAACTACATGTGATATTTGCCTACAATCCTCCTAAGGGGGGCGTACAGGGCCTGTCCGCTATCAATGACACTGTGGGCACGGTGACCCAACAAAATTAACTAATCATCCTTGGTGATATAAACCTAAACTGGCTGGGTGGCAATACCAAAGCCTTTGAGACACTGCTTGTGAGTCTCTCCCTCTTGCAGCTAATTAAGTATCCTACTAGGTGCTCACCCTGTGGTGGTGTGAGTTCCCTCCTGGACTGGATCCTAACCAACAGGTCAGAAAGAATCTGCTCATTGGGCATCCTCCCAGACTCCATCTCAGACCACTCCCCAATGTACTGCGTGTGGATGATTCAGCCCCTGAAAATTCGCACACAATCATTCAGGTCAGAGATTAGTCCAGATTTGATCTTGGCACCTATCTAGATGATATCCAACACACTGACTGGTCAGCGGTATGGACTGCCCAGGACTCCCCATCCACGGTGAATCACCTCCTCATCTCTCTCTAGGCCCTGCAGGATAAACACGCCCCCCTCATTAGATGGAGGATGAGGGGATCGGCCACAAAATGGCTTCACGGGAGCCTCCTGGCCCTCATGAAGCTCAGAGACAAGTGCTGGGCAAAATTCAAGGCCACGGCAGATCAGGCAGTTTTTCAGAATTACGGGAAACTCAGAAATGAGTGCAAGTGGAGCATAAGGGCGTCCAAGAGCGAGTTCTGCAAGATCGCCCTGCTGAACTCTGCCAGGGACCCCAGGAGGTTTTGGAGAAACATTAAAAACATTGTTAGCGGTTTCCAGAGAGCTGTGACCACTAACATGACTATTGAAGGTGTCAGCTGCAACAACTAGGTGACTATCGCTAATGCCTTTAACAGATATTTCGTGGACCTTTCTGCCTTCACCTCGTCATTCCCTCTGGTGGTGGGGAGAACAGTGCACAGATCGCAGCGCCACCACTACCACACCTGCCTTTCCACTTCAGGGCAGTGATGGCAAATGAGGTGCAGAGACTTCTCATGGGCCTCTCACCTTTCTCGAGTGCTGGCCAGGATGGGCTGAAACCGTGGCTTCTCAGTCTTGGAGCACCATGGCTTGCTTAGCTGGTGACACACATCTTCAACCTGTCCCTGTCTTTGGGTGTTATTCCAGACATATGGAAGGTAGCTAGGGTGGTACCGATCCTTAAAACAGGGAAACCCCAAATTAATAGAGAACTACCACCCGATATCCATATTATCAGCGGTCAGTAAACTTCTAGAAAAAGTTGTGGCAGGGCAACTCTTGGAACACCTGCAATCCCATAATCTACTGACACCCGCACAGCATGGGTTCAGAAAAGGGCACAGCACATCCATTGCCCTTGTCACTGTCTCCTCATGGATCAAGGCAAGCTATCGGGGGTTATCTTTATAGACCTATCCAAGGCCTTTGATCTAGTTGATCATGGCATGGTCACCATACAGCTTAGATCCCTTGGTCTATCTTTGGCTGTGCTCACCTGGTTCTCTAGTTATTTTCACACCGCAGAATGCAACTGGTTAAATACGGCAAGGAGCTCTCAGGCCCTATTCCGGTATCCATGGGTGTCCCCCAAGGCTCTGTCCTGGGGCCCCTGCTTTTCTCCATCTTTATAAACAATCTCCTGATGGTCGCGGTACACTGCAAGCCAATCCTATATGCCAATGACCTGGTCATCCTGACACACTCCACAGATATGGGGGTCATCAACCGCCATCTGAGTGAGGACCTGGTGAACATTCAGACATGGATCTCAGCCCACAAGCAGGTTCTTAATCTAAAAACAACCCAGGCCATGCTCTTTGGGTCTCAGGCCAAGATCAAGGCCTCCCCTGTAAGGTTCTGTGTACCAGGCACTGATGGCACCCCAACCCCTGTTACGAACAATTTCAAATACCTCGGGGTGATGCTGGACCCACAGCTGGACCTTGGCCACCATATCCAGATCACATGCAAGAATGTCAACAGCAAAATGGGTATGGTCTACAGAGCCAAAAACAACCTTACCCCAGCGGCACGAGTTGCCCTAGCCCGAGGGGTGTTGCTTCCGTCGCTCTGCTATGGGCTACTGTTGTTTGGCCACTCCACCAAAGCCCATCTCGTTAGGTGGACTGCTACATACAACAATGTCTGCCGCTTTGCTCTGGCTGCTCCCTGTCTCACCCACCACTGTGACCTATACAGCAAATTTAACTGGCTCTCCTCTCTTAACCATATTGACTATGTTCTAGGGTGTTTCACGGGCAAGGTCCTTGGCACTGGCACCCCCCCCAGGGTTGGCAAAAGTACTGGCTCTGGCTGCCACATCATTCTGTCCTCTCAGATCCCAGGGGGCTGCCCTGCTTAAGGTGCCCACCACCCAGACCCAAATGGGTGACAGGGACTTTGCTGCCTGTGCCCCCAGACTTTGGAATGCCCTCCTGGCCCAGATCCATGCAGCTCCCTCACAGGGCTGCATGTGCTCCTCCCTATGGAGTCACCTCAAACTCGCTTCAGCCTGTGGGTGGCCAAAACCCCCGTGATCTCACACTGTGCTCCCCTACCCTGGATATTCCCTTGAAAAAGAGGTGTATGCTGTAGATAGTGTGCTGCTGCTGTAACCGCAACTGTACCTTTCTGAATTGTGGTTGTGGTTGCTGTGGTCTTATTCGAACTTAACCGTTGGCTATTGTCTACCTTACCCCAAATTAAGTTATATTACCCATGAACTGTAAAACGTTTAATTCCTGTAACTTTGTATTTTGTTGTGCACTTATGCCCTACTTGCTGTTCTTAATCTGATCCATGTCATCCTATGTACTGCATTCTGTAATTCCTGTTCTCTCCCAGGCCGTACCTGAAAATAGGCAATTGTCTTTTCTAATGTACTTACCTGGTTAACAAAAGCTAAATAAATAAATGAATTGACTGAGATGCCATTTTTTTCTACTTAATTTTTATTGTATGTAAAAAAACAGTGAATCATCACCACCAAGGATTTTCCAGTGAGTTTTGCATTGGAAGAGGGGAGTAAAAAGGGTGGCAGATCTTATAGATGAGGGAGAGCTAATTAAAGGTTTGAAAAGCTGCTGTGTGATGCAAGTGACCGAGCAGTGGCAGCTGCAGTAAAAGGCTAGGCAGGATGGGCTGGTGATATTTAAAAAAGTGTTGAATTAAACAGAGAGCAATGCGATGGGGGTGGTGCCTTTGGCCCATTGGGAGATAAAGCAGCAGTTGGGATTGCAGTTTCGATAACGGTGGCACAAGGATTTTCAAGATGTGGTGCATCATGTTTGACAGGAGTAGTTTTAGCCGTGCGTTAGGCACTTCAAATGCATGGCTAACAATCAATCGGGTTCTTTGAAATCCTTGGCCCATTTTATAACCAAGGTTGAGAATGCTATATGCAAAGTGCTAGACCAGGTCAGTCTAACCACAGAGCAGACTGGAAAGCTCTTCCAGCTGAAATCAGAACAGCTGCATTTGACAGAATGGATTGTAGACAAATCCTAACCTCTAGCACTTCGGCTATTAAGGAGAACTTCATTTAACCCACAAGCCTTTATTTTATGTAGAAGCTGTTTTTCAAATACTGAGATTTATAATTTGTTTGCTATATTTTGTGTAATTTTGCCTGTCTTGTACCCTACTGACATGGAACCTTTGTAAAAGAGCCATGGCTCAAAGGTAATAATTCATAGATTCAATAAATAAAATACTGGTCGCAGTTTTGTTATTGTTCCATCCTTACTGGCCCTTTAGAAAACTCAGTAGGTGTTTCTAATTTACTCATTGAAGATTATTTTAGGGTTTTATGATGTACTTTATTTCCTTGTTAAGCTATATCAATTCTTGGCAAAACAAATTTATTTATGTATTCTTACTTTTCTTAGTGTGTGTTGTGTATGGAAATGGATATCCTCAAAACCCCACTGCAACACAGCTGTGAAGTCAGAACTATGCTACAACTACTTGTAATTGTTGTACTATTGTTCTGTGTCACAACTGGGGTACATTGAAGTTCAACTGCCAGAACCCTTGTGCTAAATGTGTTGATTGCTCATCCACAGTTTTTTTTTTTAAATAAAATCTACCCCATGCCAGCAGCTCACAACTCACCCACCCACCTTGTGGCACAAACAATATTTGCTCATTTGCAGCTTCATAAAACTAAACATGACATTTGAAACATCCAGAAATGGGTGACAACCCTGTCTCAGGAGGGTGCCCATTTTAATGAGCATTTCACTGATTCAACATTAGCACGTATGTAAGGGCTGGCCACCCCCCCCCCCCATGTCTGGCGTATACTGTATGGTGGTAGTCTTCCAGGCATTAATAAAATTATTTGATCACACTTAACTTTTTCTTGTCATTTTTATGTTTGCTTGCACACAGCACAAGAAACGTATTGTGGCAGCTTGGTGCCGAAGCAGGTTCTGGAGGTACGGCACTGTTGAGGCCAATACCGGTATGGCATTTTGGGGCATGTGTGATGTCCACCAGTAAAGGGGGACACAGCCGGTGACACTAATTTGGAACCTTGCCACCAACTTGTGAAAAAATAGCTACTGCAATCAGGGGCCACCTCATCATTGCAGCATCAGCAATTCTCTGCAATGAGGGAACGACCCATCATTGCAGGGCAGGACCTTGCAGCCCTGATATTGTTTGTGAACATGGCGGTGGCTTGCCACCTGTTCACAAACAATATTAACCCCCTCCGCTGCAAGGGGTGCCCAATCCCCCTGGCAGCATGTGCCCCCCAACACATTTGTTTGCCAACGGGGGCTCCAATCCCCGTCGGCTGCAGTGCCCCAGATGTATGTTGCCGACAGGGGAGCCCACTCCCTGTCAGCAGTATATAACAGCCCCCCACACCCGCTTTTCTTGTCTGCTGATGGCGTGCCCAATTCCCTGTTGGCATAATGCCCCCTCTTTTGTTGTGTGCCGACGGGGGTGCTCTATCCCCCATCGGCATAATATACCCCACTCTTGTGTGCTGACAGGGGTGCCCAACCAGCTGTCGCCTATAGTGGCCCCTCCCCCAAAAAGGTTTCGTTGGCATGCTGGGGCCCACCCCAGCATGCCACATTGCCCTGTAAATAAAACCATCCTGCAATGTGTTCTTTTTTTTACCTGTAACGAAGGAAATGGTCCTCAGCGGTCTTCCTGACCCCTCCCACAACCTGCACCCACCCACTGTGCACCCTGCCTCCCCACCCCCTCACCTCATACTTACCTCTGGAGTTCAACGCGACGATCTTCGGTGGACTGGGAACACGTCTGCACTCTTTAAAGCTTACCGTGGACTGAGGAAATGCCGGTAAGCTGTATAATGGAATAAATAGGGTTTTTTCAACTTTGATGCATATCTCAGGCATTTATTGGACTTTTGCCACCAAATTTTCAATATGGGGTTTTGGGACCCCTCCTCATGAGTTCTGTCACTGACATGGCATTAATCGGCCCGAAAGGTGATTTTGCGGTCACTGTGCGGAATCACCTTTCAGGACTGATTAATGAAACGACAGTGCCAGTGTTTATGAGGTGGGCTCTCAAAAAGCCTATGTTTTAAATTTGGTGGGAAAAATCAAAAAAATTACTGTTTTAGGAGCGTGCGTTGCACAGTTACTACGTGTGCTCGTAACTTTGTGAATCTGCAATATTTTCACCCCAGATTTTCAACATTGGCATTTTTTCAGACCTCCTTGTGAACAGTATAGCTGTCATTTTTCACACCCTGGACAAAATGTGTTTTCGCACTTCCGGTGCGGAATAGCGCAGTCGGTGTGGGAAATCAGTGTTCCACACAGATTAAGAAACTGACAGTGGCACTGTTCATGAGCAGAGGACTTAAAATGCCTATGTTGAAAATTTGGTGACGATACTCCATAAAATGACTGTGTTACGAGCATGCGTTGCGGTGTTCCTACGCACGCTCGTAAGTTCACGAATTTTAAATATTTTCACTTCAGATTTTCAACATTGCCATTTTACAACCCCTCCTTGTGAGCAGTACAGCTGGCATTTTTCACATTTTGCCCAAAATGTGTTTCCGTGCATGTAGCGCACAGTGACACAGTCGGTGTGCGAAATCAATGTTCAGGATAGAGTAAGAAAATCACAGAGATACTGTTCATGAGCAGAAGTGTCAAAATGGCTATGTTAAAAATTTGGTGAAAAAATTCCCCAAAATGACTGCTTTACGAGCATGCGTTGCACTGTTCCTACGCACACTCATACGTTCATGAATTTTCACTATTTTCACTCCAGATTTTCAACATTGCCATTTTACCACACCTCCTTATGAGCAGTACAGCTGTCATTTTTCACATTTCACCCAAAACGTGTTTCCATGCATGTAGCGAACAATGGCGCATTCAGTGTGCGAAATCAATGTTCAGGACAGATTAAGAAAAGCACAGTGACACTGTTCATGAGCAGAGGTGTTACAATGGCTATGTTACAAATTTGGTGAAAAAAGTCCATAAAATGACTGTGTTATGAGCGGCCATTGTGCAGTTTTCACGCACCCTCGTAAGTTCATGGATTTCTAATATTTTCAGTCCAGATTTTCACCACTGGCATTTTTCCGCACTTCCTTATGAACAGTGCAGCTGTCATTTTTCACACCATGGCCAAAATGTGTTTTCGCACTTCCAGCGCAGAAATGCGTGGTCGCTGTGGGAAATCACTGTTCGGGACAGATTAAGAAAATCACAGTGACATTGTTCATGAACGGAGGTTCCAAAATGCCTGTGTTGAAATCTGCTGTAAAACATCCCTAAACTAATTGCATTATGGGTGCGTGTTGCCCAGTTTCTACACACGCTCATGTCTTCACCAGTTTTTTTAATATTTTCACTGCAGATTTTCAACATTGCCATTTTTTCCACCTCCCCATGAACAGTACAGCTGTCATTTTTCACATCCTGTTCGAAATGTGTTTTCACACCTATGGTGCCAAATGGCGTAGTCACTGTGCAAAATCAGCTTTCGGCTAACAAACTGATATTGCCACTGTTCATAAGGTGGGGGTCACAAAAAACCCATGTTGAAAATTTGGAGTGAAAATGTCAATGAACGCCTGAGACGTTAGGGTTTCCGACCATAACGCCCCACCCTGTGGAGATTGACAGGCATCAGTGGTGTGACTTGGGATTCTTGCCTGTAATGCTCATACCATTTCACACCCTGCAGCCAGTGAGAGGCATCGAGGTGTGCCTTGGACTCTTCAGCCCCAAAGTTCACCCCATTCTCCTATACAGCACCCATCTCACTGTATTTCCTGATGGAATGGGGTGAGCATAAGGGCCAAAGACCCCAAGGCACACCGTGACACT
The DNA here is from genome assembly GCA_016271365.2 of Neoceratodus forsteri. Taxonomy (NCBI): domain Eukaryota; kingdom Metazoa; phylum Chordata; order Ceratodontiformes; family Ceratodontidae; genus Neoceratodus; species Neoceratodus forsteri. The sequence continues at coordinate 91,160,807 of CM028130.1, read as the reverse complement.
TGTCGGTGTCTGCAGGGTAGGGTGTGGTGAAATGGTGTGGCCGTTATGCCTGATGACCCAAAGGCACACCCCAATGCCTGTCACTCTCTGAAGGGTGGTGGTGGGGTTGGCTTCAGTTCAGTACTTCACTGCCATTCGTATTATGCAGCTCTCTAACTCCTACACTACCAATGCCAATGCCAGCAAGCAAACATTCGGCATTGACAAATACTTGTTTTTTTTTGGCTCTTTTGTTAATTAATTGTATGCTATTTCTTCTCTAGTTCCTATTGACTCTTTTGTAACACATTTATTATTTACTCTGGTCTTGGCCTGGGACTCTGCATCATTGAAGAAAAGAGAAACAAAACATGTTTTTAATTCTGAGTTATTGATCAACTCAGCTTTATGGCAATTTATCTTGCAATTATGTCAAGAGACTTGAGATCTGGGGTATGTATACTTGGACCTTACTAGAGCACTTCAGAAGCATTGCTTGGGCATTTGTATTTACAGTAGTTAACTAACTAGTTAGTTAGGTATCCAGTTAGTCCTCTGCTGTGGTGAGCAGTGCATCTAGGGTTCCAAATTTTCCCTAGGTAAGCTTTCGGCAACCCTCTCAAATCCTGCACTAGTTTCTCCAAGCGTAAAGCTTCCAGCGCTTCTTTTAGCCATTCCCATCTATTTGGTGGCATTTTGTCTAACCAGTGCTTTAGGATGACTTTCTTGGCTATGACTGTGATTAATGCAAAGGCGTGCCTCCTGCTGTCTGGCACTTGTATTTTGTTTATATTACCAGCCACACACAGTTCTGATATGAAGAGCTCTTCCATGATCAACAGTAGATCTAGAGAATTTTTAATGTCCATCCAGTATTCTTGAATTACTGGATACTGCCAGAACAAGCGCATTAAAGAAACATAACGCTGAGTTGTTGGGATCATCTTTTCTGCAATTTTACTGGTGTATATTACTGTTTATGGAGTATTTTGAAAGGTACAGCAGGTTTAATATGTGCCTCACTGCAGGAGACCATCCCCACCACCGCAGCATCCTCCAAAGCTAAAAGGGAAAAAACGCTTCAAATTCAAATTACAAATACACAGTGGATGCAATGTTGGCAAATAGGACATTCAGCCCATACAGATGCCTGGAGTAGACTTATGTATAACAAAATACTCCACTCATGGTATAGGACCCCTACCGTATTTAAAAAAGCAAAAATAATAGCCCAGGATATCTGCTGGAGATGCCAGCAATCAGGAGGAGGCCTATACCATATCCTTTGGCAGTACCCCCTGATATTTCCACTCTGGAAGGCAACTTCTCAGATTGCCAGTGACACTGCACCACCGTATTCCCCCCTCAGCACCACTAATGCTGCTGGGTATGAAATCTGCTACCCTATATCTTACACATCAAGAGCACAGATGGCTCATGTTACTCAGTATGCAGGTTAAGCGTACCATCCTGAAAAACTGGAGAAGTCCCCTTATACCAACTGTAGATGAAATTCTCCCAATGCTCACTAAAGTGTATGAGCTAGACAGATGCTTCCATCTGGTATTAGGACAAATGCACTCATTTCAGAAATGCTGGGAACCATACATGGCATTTCTGGCACAAAGGTCTGGTGTAGGCAGAACAGAATGCTCTATGATATATTGGATTTCAGGTATTTTGACAATTGCATGGACATGGCTTTGAAATACTGTATAAGGTACACAGTTAACAACATGTAAATAGGTAATGAGGTTCTATTTTATTATTCCTACTGGATGGATATCAGTTTACCTAATTGTTGAATGGTTCATTTTGTTTTGAAATCTGCTCATTTTTATGTTGGTGCACTTGCGCAGCCAACATCTTGTGGTAGTGCAGATTTGGAGACGAGGTCACTGTTGGGCGAATGCAGGGCATGCACCAGTAGGTGCATCCCACATTCCCCAATCAGCCAGCAGCAGAGGCCGACACCCTGCCTAGCTAATGAGGTGAAGATATCACAGAAATGGTCCGCTGCAATGAGAGTGATGCTCTCATGCAGCGTGACCAAAACACGCCTCCCCCTACATGCAGGCAACATGACGGCAGTGACTGCTGCTGTTGCCTGTCAACCCTCCCTTTATTGTGTGCTGATGGGGGTGCCCAATACCCATTGGCATCATGTAACCCCCCCTCTTTTTGATTGCCGAGGGGGTGCCCAATGCCCCTCGGCATCATGCACCCCCCAACAGTTTTTCTTTGCCAATGGGGGCCAAATCCCCATCGGCATGTATTCCTCCTTCCCCTTGAATTTTGCCATTGGGGGACCCCACTCCCTATCAGCATAATGTGTTCCCCACCATTTTTTGCTTGCCGAGGAGGTGCCCAATCCCCATCTGCTCCTGCAGCCCCCCATTTCCTTGTTTGCCGATGGGGGTGCCCAATCCCCTGTCGGCTAAAGCACCCACCCCCACACACACACACATTCAGGTGGCATGATGGGAAACCCCAGTGTGCCAAAGCATCTATTAAAAAGAAAACGGTCCCCTGATGTCTTTTTTTTAACCTATAAAGCAAAAATGGTCCTCGTACTCTTTCAACCCCTCTCACAACCGCACCACCCACAGCACACCTGCCTGCCTCCACACCCCTCACCCCATACCTCCGAGTCTGGCGATGATCTTCAGTGGACCGGGAACACGTCTGCACTCTTCAAAGCCGACCATTAACTGGGGAAATGCCGGTAAGCTGTATAATGGAATAAATAGGGGTTTTTCAACTTTAATGTATATCTCGGGCATTTTTGGGAATTTTTACACCAAATTTTCAATATCGGGTTTTTGGGACCCTTACTCATGAATTCTGGCACTGTCATATCGTTAATCAGTCCCAAAAGGTGATTTTGCAGTCACTGTGTGGAATCACCTTTCAGGACTGATTAATGAGATGACAGTGCCACTGTTCATGAGATGGGCTCTCAAAAAGCCAATGTTGCAAATTTTGGTGGAAAAAATCAAATAAATGGCTGTTTTACATGCGTGCATTGCGCAGCTACTACGCAGGCTCATAACTTCACAAATTCACAATATTTTATGCCAGATTTTCAACATTGTCATTTTTGTACACCTCCTTGTGAACAGTACAGCTGTCATTTTTCACATCCTGGCCGAAATGTGTTCCCATACTTCCGGCGCACAATAGCACAGTCGCTGTGGGAAATCAGTGTTTGGGCCAGATTATGAAAATGTCAGTGACACTGTCCATGAGCAGAGGTCCTAAAATACCTATGTTGAAAATTTGGTGACTATACTCCATAAAATGACTGTGTTACGAATGTGTGTTGGAAGATTGCATGCATGCTCGTAACGTCGTGCATTGTAATATTTTCACTCTGGATTTTCACCATTGGCATTTTTCTACATCTCTTGATGAACAGTACAGCTGTCATTTCACATATCCTGCCCAAAATGTGTTTTCACATGTCTGGAGCAGAATAGCATGGTTGCTGTACGAAATCACTTTTTGGGACAGTTTGAGGAAATAACAGTGACACTGTACATGAGCAGAGGTGCTAAAATGCCTATGCTGAAAATTTGGTGCCGAACGTCCATAAAATGACTGTGTTATAAGTGTGCATTGCGCATTTCTCACGCACCCTTGTAACCTCGCAAATTTGCAATATTTACATGCCACATTTTCAACACTGGCATTTTTTTACACCTCCTAATGAACTATACAGCTGTCATTTTTCACATCCTGCCCAAAATGTTTTTCCGCACTGCACTACCAAAGCCAATGCCAGTGCGACAACATTCAGCACTGACAAATACTTGTTGAAATAGTTACTTTGTGGTCACCTTCCTTTACAGACAAAGTTCCTGTATGGCTACTGGAAGGTACAACTTTCTGACCCTGAGACCTTGACATTCAGCGGCAGTACCTCCTCCTGATCGCACAGTCTATTGCACATGGAAGGTAGGTCTACACTATTTATTCACTTACACTGCATGACTGTTGCTATGCATTAGTAAACTCTGGCCGCATATATAAATGGTGATCTGCTGTAGAGCCGCAGTTGACGGACACAGTATGTATAAATATGATCACAGATGGTAGTTCTGATTTGTATGTTCTTTTTTTTGGTTATTCATTTCTGTAATCTGTTATGTTTTTTCACTTAAAATCAATAAAACAATTAACAACAAAAGCCAAAAAAATAAAAACAAATGAAAGTGCCACTGGAGGCATATGAGATCAGAAAAGCCATGAAGACAATAATTCCTGAGAAGCCACCTGGTCTGGACGGATACTCTCCTGACTTTTATATCAAGCTATGGACCGAATTTACTGTACTACTTAAAGAAGTATTTCAAAAAGTTTTGAAAAAGGTATCCTGCCACAAGCCATGAGAGATGGGCTAAATACATTATTGTTTAAACTAAGCAAAGAAGACAGACTGTACACCAGTTGTAGACTGGTTACCCTTCTTAACTTGGATGCTGAAATATTTGCAAAAGTCCTGGCAACCCAATTATACAGAATACTTCTACTTCTTTTTTTTTTGTACATTCCTTTTCTCTCCACTCGCAAGTGGTAAGGCATCTTTCTAGCGGGTCCCTGCTCAGCCACTCCCCTACCACCCCACCTAAACTCCTTCCCCCAACCAAAGAATCGGGTGCTGGTTCCCCCCCATGGACCCCATACAGGGAGGCGTGGACCATGGAGAGTCAAGTTGGGGCTCAGAGCCAGCACTGGAGTGAGTGGGAGCAACCCTGGAGCATCTGCCATCTCCTCCCCACCAACTGGGGTTTTCCACCTTGTGTGTGTTGCCCCCGGGACGTCAGACATGCAATGACATCTGTGTGAGGGACATGCCCTCACTGATGTCTGCCAGCACCTACCCCAAGACAGCATGCTCCTTGTGGTACCTCCTGGTCTCAACCAGGTGCCACTGCAGAGTGAGGCATCCCCACAAACCCACCCCAGGAGAGGGTTGCTGGCATGGCATAAGGTGTGGCATCCTGCACCTCAACCCTCAGTGCCACTGGACCAGCCCAAGAATACTTCCACTTCTTAAAGTCCACAACAGTCTGACTTCATGCCACATAGAAGCCCCCACTTGCATACTGTGTGACCCTGAGCAAGTCACTTAACTTCCTTGTGCTCCCAGGTTGCACCTGCAAACAAGCTTTCAGCTTAGTGTGTCTCACCTGGTAAAATAATTGGTAAAAAAAAAAAAAACATGAAGAAAATAACATATCTCCTTAAACTGGCAAAAAAAATGAATTATCCAACAGTGTTGATCTCATTAGATGTTGAGAAGGCTTTTGACTGCGTGGAATGGTGGTACCTTTTCCAGGTCTTGGAGAGGTGCAGTCTTCCCCTGGGTTTCATTATAATGTTAGTTATTACATACATCAGCTAAAGCTGCTGTCAGCACAAATGGTCTAATATCTCAGCAAGTTCTGCTGACCAGAGGTACAAAACATTTCTGCCCCCAGTTCCCAGCACTCTTCAGAGTAGCCCTGGAACAACTCATACTGCACATACAAAAATCAATGGAACTCAGACTTGAGGCATTCCCCTGGTAGGCAAAGACCACAGAGCCACATTAAAGCCTGAATTTTAAAAACAGCTTCTACGGGAAAAAATGAAAGACAGATTCAGTGCAGTTCTTCTTTAAAACTTGCAATTTATTGCAAAGAAGGTGTCAGCTGCAGAAGGATGTCATACGGTTTAGTGACTAGAGAGCTGACTTGGAATCAGGAGACCCAGGATCAAATCACAACAATCGTGTACTCACTGTGTGACCTGGGGTATGTCACTTAACCTCTCAGTGCTTCAGTCTACCTATCTAAAAAATGAATAAAAAGAAAGACCCATCTGAAAATGAAAATACTGGGTCTCACTCTCAGATAAAATATCCTGGGTGAATAAATTGAAAAAAAAATGCTCACCAAGATGCTGGGTAAGGAACAAGATAAAAACAGGCACATCCAATGTGATACCTGTCATTGTGGCACAGTATGGAAGAGGTGCTTCGCAAAAATGGAGCAAAATAAAACATTATTCAAAAAAAAAGAAATGTGGTAGCCGTGTTAGTCCAGGTCACTTTGACCTGAGAAAGAGGGTTTTATCTCTCAAAAGCTAGTCTTAGAAATAATTTTGTTAGTCCGATAAAAGGTATCACCTGCAACATATTTGTTGTTTTTCTCTACAACATTATTCAAACAAATCCTCAAATGTTTATTCCACCAGAAACAGACTAAGAACTGCCCAGCAAACATTCTAGTTTGCCCACCCTTAGCTGCAAAGTTGTTCCCTGTTAATGTGCTTCATCCCCTACCTGAAGCAATAAAGTGACACAAGTCAAATGGTTCATTTTAGTACTAGGACTTGGGTAAGGAGACAGACAGCTTTGTTTATATTAACTCTCTGCATTGTACAACTTTCACATACTGATGTGAAATCCCACCCAACCCCTTGCTTTACAGCTCCGGCTGCTTTGTTATTGAAAACAGTTCATCATGTAACAACAAAAAAAAAGCTCTGGATGTCCTGTCATGGTGAATTTGCCTTACACGGTGCAATCCTTTTGATTTTTGTTGTTTGAAACAGGAGCGGAGGACAATGTACTACTTATTCATTTATCTCACTTCTGAGACCCAGTTAATTAAGAAATGTTATGAGGGATTCTGTCTGACTTTGATTTTGAAATCAGTTATTTGAAAAATTTGCTGTCTTTTGATGATCACTGCATTATCCTCATCTGGTTGTCTCCTCCATTTGAGCTTCCTTTGATGATAGCAGTTCATTTCTCTTCGTGACAGACAGGTATGCCAGATCTGAACCTACTGTTACAGGCCACAGTCCTTGAAAGTCTGTCTAATATTTAAAATACTTTTTTGAGAGGAAATCAACAAATTAAACTGTAGCTTATGAGCATGGGGGCTTCCCATATTATTCCGTTTCATTTAATTTGATTTAAGATGGTTACCATTGAGTGAAGAAAACATTCACTTATAGTGGGATCCTGTACAAAGCAATCATCAGATGCTAAACATGCTGTACAAATAATATGCTCATGGCCAGTTTCAGCATAGCCTACTAAAAAGTTGGGGGGTCAGAACAGTATAGGATAGGAGATGGGTCAGTGCAACACCTTAGTCCAAGGTACAATATAAATAATTACCTTCTTGAATATGCTTCAGTCAACCTATCTGGCTTTTTAAAATCTGGAATAATCCACATTTTTATGAATAATTCATAGTTTATTCACAGAAATGTATGGATTATTCATAATTATCATTGCAGAACAGGGTCAGGATGTGCAACCTTTAGACAGTTTGAAGAGGGAAACAGTAGTCTAAATAATTACACAGTACAACCCACTCAGTAGTAAAACAAAATGCAACACAACATGTTCCTGAAAAATATACTTTGTTGCCTGGATTCTCTTTGGAAATTAAATACAGAAAGAGGTTAAAGCAGATTGGCTGTTGTACTCAGAACATTTCCACCAGCATCAGTACTCTTAAATTAATGCTGCTCCAATGATTAAAAGGCAGGGGGTGAAAATGCATTGGCTGACCTCCTAGCTACAAAGGTGAGGGGTCTTCTGACCTCCCTGACTACCTGGCTCCTCTGCCTATGCTTAAGGCAAATAAATGACTGTGGCTGCTAGTTACAGTATCAAAGAACATTACTATTAACAGCTGGGCCAGTGGTGAAGAGGACTGCAGTGCCATGGACGCCTTACCCCTTTGCATGCCGGTGATCAGGGTTCAGGAATGGTTAAGGGTTACTCAGGGGTCAACTGGGAGATGGAAGATTGAACATCCATAGGACTGCTCTCTTCCTTCGGGGAGGGGGGATTCCAGGACTCATTGCTTGACTGCCACCTGTAAGAATCCAGGTGGTGGTGCATATGAGTCACCAAGATAGGTGGGGGCTACATTTAGAGCACCATGGGGGCATCTCCATGGAGGCACAGTGCATACAATATGCTCATTGCACATCCATGGAGCCCTGGGGAGAAAGTAGGAGGAAAAATTGAGGAGGGGCTAAATGAAGCCCTGCCCATCATGCCATGCCCCGCCCAATCTCTTCTGGTCCAGGACAGTCTGGATTTGTGTTCCGGGTGGGGGCAAATGGTTCTTCCTTCCTGGCCTTGCCACAGGGGGGCAATCCATGGGGGATAATGGTCCTGGACACCAGAGGAGATTCGGGACAGCTCTAGCTGATGGGGATGGGGCTGAAACTGCAGCCCATTCCTGCCATAGAGGATGAAAACCTCTATAGAAGAAAAAGAACATCACCATCAAAGATCTTCAGGCACTTCAGGGAAAACTGCAGAAAACCTAAAATGTAGCCACAAGTTAGTCTAAGTGCCACATATTGTGTGTACAGTATTTCTCTTCTTTGTATTCTTAGTCATTAGGGACATTTCAATTCAACTGGGTCTTTCCACCTTACACTTTATCTGCTGTTATAGTTCTCAGGTTGTGACATCACAGTCTGCTGCCAGTGAGATGAATCACAAGATAATGTATGGTAGAACATTGTTATAGGTAGGAATCTACCTTTTTATAACAACGTTTTACCATCAATGTGACATCACAGTGTTGTTAACCCATTGATGGTACGTCACATCGATGGGTTAGCAACCAGGAACAGTCCGGGCATGCGCGTAAAATGGATCGGATGGCTTTGAAACGGCTGCGGCAGTGAGGGCAGAGCAGCAGCAACATAAAAAAAATTGCGGTAAGAAACTGCTTTCTTTTAAAAGAAAAACAAATGATACCATACACTATAAAATATAATGTATGATACATTGATGGGTAACCTTTTTTTAACTCATCTTGGGGTTGCCATGTTGACCTAAACCTCTCAAGCTTCACTCGCGAGGTTTACATGGTCACCCTGGCAACCTCTCGATGGTTAACAAATCGGTTAACTATCGATGATCATACATTATCCTCTATGTTGAAAGACAACCAGAGGATTCTGATTCCATCTGCACAAGCAGAAGAAGATGAAGTGTAAGTGGCAAAAATCCTATAATTAATAATAGTAAAGAAGAATGGTAAGAAACAGTATTTAAAAAAAAAAAGTGGTGGGAAGATTTTTCTGCTTTCTTTTACTTTGGTCAGTTATACCGAATAACATATGGGGAAGCCATGTATCACAAGGTAGTTTTACACAGTCCAGGTTTGTGAGAACCTCAAAACACCTGAAAGCAGTGCTTGTTTGCAAGGTTATCACAAACTGAGGGCAAGTAAAATTAGCTAACACTGCCTCCCCCTCATACTTCATTTCCCATAATGTGTGTTCAATGTTTTTTGGAGGGTACAGCCAAAGATCCAGGCCAGTTCACTTCCCCCACTGTTCTCCCACTCCCATTGGCTTTCTGTCTTCTGACTGACTCTGTGAGCAGGGTGTGTGTGGGGAAGGGTGACCGAGCAGTCGTGGAGCCATTCATGATACTATGAAAACTAAGTTTATTTTGGGGAAGGCATTATCCAACAATTTTTCCTGCTGCCATTGGCTTAGTCCTCAGGCTGGGGGGATGTATCCTTTGGCAACAAGTCCAGCCCTGTCTGCTGCTTGACCCACTATCTCTGCAGGGTGGGTCCATGGTGTGAGCCCCAAGAGGGCTGGCAATCATTGTGAAAATAGTGGTGTGGTTTTCTCCCCATTTATACTCCATCCCACCACCCTGATTCTGAGCCTGCCCTTTTGACAGTAGGGCATGATACAGAGCACTTGTGTGCAGGTACCAGCCTACAGGAGGGAGCAGGCTCCCCTGGACCATTGGGAGTGTTCACTGCATCAGCGGACCCTGATGTTACCACAACAGGCTAGTTCTCTCTATGCCTAGCAGCATTCTCCAGTCCTGATTACTCCAGTTCTGACTCCCCAGGTCTAATCCTGAGTTATGGTCAATGGCACCAAGGCACAGCATGCTTCCAGTGGGTCATTAGTAGGGTGATCAACTATCCGCTTCTGAATCCGATACATTGGATTCCAATCCTAAAGTTAAAATTTAGGATTTTCAGATTGAGTCCAGAAATCCTTAGCCCTAAACATTAGGATTCCAATCAATTGCAATCCGAGTGTAAAATCTCAGTTCAAAATATGAAATCTAAATAATTAATTACATATTTAATTGAATTAGATTCTTATTTCAGAACAGGATAGTCCAATCTGAAACTGGACTAATGAATCACATTTTTCAATATCCAATCACCCCTAGTCATAGGGTGATCAGACAAGGAGGTTTTAATGTAGGAAGGACTGTTCAGGGCAAGAGGGGTATGGAGGTTGCTAAGGTAGTGATGGTCATGGTCAATGAGGGTTTTATAGGCCAGAACTTACACCAGACTGGCAACCAATGCAGATCACACAATGTCAGTGTAATATGTAAGCAATAAGATACACCAGGGTGAGCAGTACCCACACACCAGGGGGCATAATGAAGCCCAACATCACAAGTGGAGGGCATTATATCCCCTGGAAGTGTGTGTGGCTGGGATTTACTGGAGCCAGTTGTGCTCTAAGTGCTTCCTGAATTCTAGACATTGCTATCTTTGCAGCGGCAGTTCATTGATTCTTATGCCCACTGTCCCAGCCTCCAGTCTAGAGGTGTGTTGTGACTGGCGTTGGGGCTTTCCATCCTTTTCAGCTGGCTACCTGCTAGTGGTCATCCCCTGCATTCCAGAGCAAAAGGGTCAGAGTACAAGGGCATCACACTGAGGGCATCAGCTGTGGAGTCTGCCATCGGACAGCCACTCTGCACGTTCAGTGTACACCTGCTTAACTTCCCTGTAAGTACTATACAATTATCCACTCAGCTACACTGTTGCTATCTGCTTTAGCCTAGTTGAATGTCTATTGAGGTATTGCTCCCTCTTATAGTTATTTGCCATTTGCTACCTGATAGCACTAGGTGATTATGCCTCTGTTCTGACTAGCTATTGCCAAATTGTGCTTCAACAACTAGTTTGTGTTACATTTCTATTGATGCTCCTTTTTGTGCAGCACTTATTTAGTTGTACTATAACTAGTTCTAAGACTATATTTATCTGCTTTGCACTCCCTATGTAGTAGCCCCTTCATAGTTGCCTTGTAATCAGTTCTGTAACTTTAACTGTGTGTACTACCTATCTAGTTCCTTATAAACTGCGTAGTAACTAGTTCTGAGTACTCCCAGCCCTTACTTGGCTATATTGTAACTATTTACTTGTACTCACTGTCTAGGTAGCCCCTACATATCTGCACATTAACTAGTTCTGTGTTTATATTCTACCTGCTCTGTAGTTTTAACATACTTGTGCTCCCTATCTAGGTACAGTAGCTCTATTTACCTGCTTTATAACATTCTGGTGCTAGTAATCACTTTTTGATTAGTAGGTAGCTCCCCTTTATTTGGTTCTAACATCCGGACTGCGAGTTGTAATTCTACTTTTGTTACCCAACTTTCTTCAGTTTCTTTGTTGCTGCTTTGCTGTTTGCCACATTTTTTCTTCTAATGGTCTGGCAGTATAGCCTAGAGGTTAGAGGAATGAGGTGTGAACAAGCTTGATACATCCAGCAGACCAGACCTGAGTTTGATTCTCACAACCTCCACTTGCATACTGTGTGACTCTGGGCAAGTCACTTAACCACCCAGTGCTCCCAGGTCACCCCTGAAAACAGGCACTTGTGCCTAGTGGGCCTTACATAGAAACATAGAAACATAGAATTTGATGGCAGATAAGGACCACTTGGCCCACCCAGTCTGCCCATTTCCCTACCTACTGGATAAGCACCAGATCCTAGTTAACCAGCAGCCTACTTCTTCCTACCCCCACCCCCTAGAATTGCCTTATGACTGTCCCATGCATGCTTGGATTCTACCTCTGATTTTGACTCCACAACCTCCTCCGGAAGGCCGTTCCATGCATCCACAACCCTCTCTGTGAAAAAATACTTCCTTAAATTACCTCTGAGCCGCCCCCCATTTTCAAATTGTGCCTCTTGTTCTTGCACACCTGTTTTTTTGAAAGATGCTACCCTCTTGGACTTTGTTGATTCCCTTGAGGTACTTGAACGTTTCTATCATGTCCCCCCTCTCCCTCCTTTCCTCGAGGCTATACATATTAAGCTCCTTTCGTCTCTCTTCATATGCCTTCCAGTGCAGACCCTGCACCATTTTAGTTGCCCTCCTCTGGACAGCTTCCATCCTGTCTATGTCTTTGCGGAGATTGGGTCTCCAGAACGGCACACAGTACTCCAGATGGGGTCTCACCAGCTGTCTGTACAGAGGGATAATAACTTCCTGTTTTCTACTGGTGATGCCTCTCCCTATGCATCCCAGTATCCCCCAACCCTCCTTGCTGCTCTCTCACATTGCTTGCACCTTTAGGTCATCTGATGACTACCCCCAGGTCCCTTTCCATTTTGTTGTTGTTAGTATCTCACCCCATTGTGTACTCTTCCCTGGGTTTTGTTTCCAGGTGCATTACCTTGCACTTCTTAGCATTGAATCTAAGCTGCCATACATTTGACCATTCCTCTAACCTTGCCAAGTCCCTTCTCATCCTTTCCACCCCACCCTGTGCATCAACTCTGTTGCAGATCTTTGTGTCATCTGCAAAGAGACATACTTTCCTTCCAGTCCTTCTGCAATGTAAGCTATAAAGACATTGAGACGACCGGTCTAATACTGAACCTCTTGATTACCCCACTAGTAACCCTCCTTTCTTCTCAGGTGGACTCCATTTACTATAACTCTCTGTGTCCTGTTCTCCAGCCAATTCTTTACCCAGGCTGTCATCTTGGGACCCACTCCCAGGCTGGCTAACTTGTATATTAATCTTTTGTGTGGAACTGTGTCAAATGCCTTGCTAAAGTCTAGGTAGGCCATGTCCACAGTCCCTCCCTGATCTACTGCTTTGGTCACCCAGTCAAAGAAATCTATCAGACTCGTCTGGCATGACTTTCCTGCTGTGAATCCATGCTGCCTAGGGTCCTGTGCCCCTCTGGCCTCTAGATACTCGACAATTCTTTTCTTCAGAAGTGATTCCATCATTTTCCCTATCACTGAGGTTAAACTAATAGGTCTGTAGTTTCCTGCTTCTGCCTTGCTCCCACTTTTGTGAAGGGGAATCACATCTGCCCTCCTCCAGTCCTCGGTACCACCCATCCTCCCATGATTTGTTAAAAGGGTAGTCAGTGGTGTCACTAGTTCTACCGTTAGTTCTTTTAATTCTGGGATGAATCCATCAGGCCCCATTGCTTTGTCCACCTTCAGTTTTAGAGTTCTTTCAGAACCCTTTCTTCTGTAAATGGGCTGGTATCAACTTCTGTATCCAGAGTGTTTCTACTGTTTGTTTTATGTACCTCCCCTCTTCATTTGTAAATACTGAGCAAAAATATTTGTTTAGTATCTCTGCCTTTTCACAGTCTCCTCTGCCACCCTCCCTCCCTTTATTAAGCCTCACTATCCCTCCCTTGGTCTTCCTTAGCTCCCTGATGTACCTATAAAGGTTTTATCCCCCTTCTTAACCAGTTGGCTATCTTTTCTTGGTTTGGGCCTTTGCTGTTCTGACTGTCTTCCCAGCCTCCTTTTGTTTTAACTGATACAGTTCTCTGTCCTGCTCCTTCTGCAATTCCTTGTACTTCCTGAATGCTTTCTTTTCTCTTGAACCTTCACTGCCACTTCCTTTGGAACCATAGTGGTTTCTTACATCGTTTTGTTTGTTTATTTGCTTCACACAAAGGCTCGTTACCTCTGTGATGGCAGTTTTTATTATTCCCATTGTTCTTCCACCCTCCTTCCTGCCCATTTGCTAGTGCATTCCTTAGGCACTCACCCATTTAGCAAAGTCAGCCCTCCTAAAGTCCAGTACTTTTGTCTTTGTATGGCTTGACTCTATTGCTGTGTTTATTGTGAACCATACTGTTCGATGGTGCTAGTTCCCAGATGGCTACCCACTTCTCCATCTGTGATCCTCTCTCCATCTCCATTCGAGAGAATCAAGTCTAATATTGCTCCCTCTCGAGTGGGCTCCATTACTAGTTGTCTAAGGCATGCCCCCTGTAGGGCATCTAGAATAACTGCACTCTTCGAAGTGGCAGCTGCAACTGCACTCCAGTTAACATCTGGCATATTCAGATCACCCATCAGCAATATCTCCCTTTTCTGCCATTCTAAGTATACTTTGTATCATTTCCTTGTCCATTTCCTCCCCTGAGAAGAGTCTGTGATCTAATCCTATGCGGTTGTGGTGCCATGCCTGTCTCCAAATTTACCCACAGTGCTTCTTATCCTCCCTGTTTACCCTTTTGTTCTGTTGCTTTTATTCCTTCCCTTGTGTAAAGAACTACTCCTCCTCCTCTTTTACCCTCCCTGTCTCTCCTGTAGATAGTGTATCCTGGTATGTTTATGTCCCAGTCATGGTTTTGTGTGTACCATGTTTCTGTGACTGCCACGGTATCCAGCTGTTCCTCCTCCATCAAGACCACTAATTCAGGAAGCTTGTTACCCAGACTACAGGCATTGGTACTCATTGCTCTTCATTTTTTGATGGCTTTACCTTCTGTTGCAGCATCCCCCACTGACCATTCTACCTCAGTCTTTTTCTCATTTAGTACCCTGTTTCGTAGGGAGAGGCTGGGATTTTCCTGCTGCTTGTCAGTGCCTCCCCCCTTGACTAGTTTAAAAGCTTGCAAATGAAGCATTTAAACCGATTGCTCAAAAGACTTGTTCCCTTCCTGGACAGATGCAAACCATCCTGCCAGTAACTTGGTTACCAAAGACTAAAAATAAAAAAAATAAAAAACAATGCGCTCCATTCTTTTGCCTGCCATGGACCTAACACTATACTTCCTTCTCCTCCTTATTCCAGTCCTTACCTCTCCATCATCCTACCCCCTACACTTCACAGCTCCCAAAGTCCCTCTCCCCTTCCCATGCACCCTGAATCCTCTCCTCTCCTTACCTTAACCTTGAATTCTTCTACATGGCCACCCCCACTTCCCTCTAATTCTGTCCCCCTGCTGCACAGGAGGCAAAATTCACATTCTACCCTCCTGCTCCTTCTTCTCCTCCTCCTCCTCCTTCTCCTGCTGAGTGAGGATATGAAGCCTAACTCTGGCCCTGCTTCCTCTGTCTCCTCCTCTCCCTCTCCCTCTCCCTCTCTTCCTAAAAGCCTATACCAGGGACTCTCTCACTGGACAAGCACTCCCTACCCCAGCTCTCGTATACAGGGCACAGGCCCTAACCCTCAAACTGACCCCAGACCCCTCCAGGGGCCCCCTCTATCTCACTACTGCCTACATTCCCCCAAAAAATCAAACTCTGGCTCTGGTTTCATTAACAGATTACCTTACAACCCTACATCACACAGCTGACCAAATCCTTGTGGGTGACCTGAACATTAACTGGCTTAGTACATCCTCCTCCACCACCCATGACTCTTTTGCAGCTATAGATCTGACTCAACTCATTTCCCAACCCACAAGACTGAACACTAAGAAAGGTACTAGCACCCTTCTAGATGTGGTCATCACCAACTGTCCTAAACAAATCCATGATATCCAGGTCCTTCCAGACTCACTTAGTGACCACTCCCCTATCCTTTTCCATTGGATGACCTCCACACCCAAACCCACACCCCGCCCACTCTACGTCGGCACCTCAGACCAGGTGGACTAAAAAGCATTAAGCAACTTCTTGCCCAAATTAACTGGTCACCCATACACTATGCCCCTGATATAGATATGGCCCTAACCTTCTTTTCCCAAACCTTCAACAAAGCCTGTGACATTTTCGCTCCCCTAATGGAAGTCCGAACCAAAGTATGTAATGCACCCTGGGTTACCCCTGCCCTGCTTCAACTGCTCAAGCACAGGGATAACCTATTGCACCTGGCCACAGAAACAGGCTGGTCGGCGGACAGACAGGCTTATACAGCCGCAAGAAACAAATGCACCTGAGCCATCAGAAAAGCAAAGACTGACCACTATCAGGCCATGCTCACCTCCTCATGGGGGAGTGCAAGAACATTCTGGGACAACATTAAACAACTAAATGGGAGCACACGCTCCCCCCCTCCCAGATCACCGTTGATGGCTCTATCTCTAACGACCCAGCCCGTATAGCCAACTTCCTCAACTCATCCTTCACGGACCTTAGCTCGGTCATCCCTAGCGATTTCTTTGACCCTCCCTACCTGCCCCAGTCATCCAACGCCCTAGTTTCCAGTTACGCAGGGTAACTGCCCAGGAAGTCAGACCACACCTGATTAAAGCACTAAAAAGCAATAGTACTGGCAGCGACTCCCTGGACCCCAGTATCCTCCGCCGGGTTCTGGATTAGGTCCTCGCTCCACTCACTAGCCTTCTCAATAAATCCCTCTGCCTGGGGCAATTCCCCTCAGCCTGGAAAACTGCTACAGTTACGCCCATACACAATGGAGGTGACAGGTCCACAGCCGGGAATTACCGGCCTATCTCCATTCTCCCACCCCTCTCCAAAGCCCTAGAATAAACTGGTGGCCACTCAAATTACGGATTACCTGACCAAACACAACATCCTCTGCCCGGAACAGCATGGTTTCCATGCAGGTCACTGTACCAGCACTCTCCTCATACAGTTTTCAAATTATCTACCCTCCTCCCTGGACTCTGGCTCACTAGCAGGAGCAATGTTCGTTGACCTATCAAAAGCCTTCGACACTGTCTCCCACCCCATCCTGCTGGTTGCCCTCAGCCACACTGGCTTTGCCACTGGGCCAGTCTCCTGGTGCTCCAACTACCTGTCTGCCCGCTCTCAGCGTGTTAAAATGAATGGGACTCTTTCCAACGCATGTCCTGTCCACTCAGGTGTTCCACAGGGCTCCATCCTAGGACCCTAACTCTTCTCACTATACCTCAACACCCTGCCCAATGCATGCACTGGTAAAATTCTGCTGTATGCTGATGATGCCATCATCTTTGCCACCCACCAAAACCCCATCTCCCTACAGGACAACTTACAACTATCTTTTAATGATGCTGAAACCTGGTTCAAAGAGCATAGACTTGTAATCAATCTCAAAAAAACAAAAACTATGCTCTTTGCCCATCCCCAAAACAAAGCCAGCAACTTCCCACTCCACACCCTCTCTAGTTCCAAGCATCCTTTTGAACAAGTCCACTCGTACAAGTACCTTGGGGTCTCTTTTGACTCTGCCCTCACATACCACGACCACATTGATGCCCTTGGCTCAGCTACCAATGTTCGGCTAGGTATCCTATACCACTACAAAAATTGCCTCCCCCCGATGCCCTCCGACTAGCAGTCACATCCTCAATAATGTCCCTTGTGGACTACGGCCTGCCAGTTTATGGTGCCGTGGACTCGACCACCCTCAATAAAATCTGCCTCACCATGAATAAGGCCTGTAGGCTAATTACGGGGGCCCCTAGGCTAACACATACCTGCCAGCTATATGACATGGCAATGCTGCTTAACCTAGACGAACGACTCAGATACCAAACCTGCCTCATAACAAAAAAACTCTCCTTGGGCTGTCCCCACCTGGGCTGACAGCCTCCATCCACCTAGCGCAAACCTTAGTTCAAACACAAACCTCCTGCAAGGCCACACTACTAGTCTCTAGGGCCAGGACCATACATGGACAAAGGTCCTTCTGTTACAGAGCACCATCCTGGTACAACACACTCCCTACCTCCATCTCCGATACCCTCACGATCTCCTGCTTTAAAACTTCACTTTGGAGTCAGCTATTTAACACACGTAGCTGTGATTGTCTCTAAGGTGATCTAGCTCACTATGCACTGGCAAAGCTCACTGAGTGGCTCTTCACCCAACCAATCACCAACCACGTCCCATAGCCCTCTGAATTTTTACCTCCTTCTGTCTCTGCACTCTACTATGTGTATGTTTATACCAATGTATGTTTAAGCTGTATCCGAATAATTGTAACAGCTTGTGATTGCCAAACCTGTAACTTCAATGATGTAACAAAGAAATAATAGCATGTGACTGCCAACATTGTAACTGCAATGATGTAACAAAATGTTGTAATGTATTTGTCCTCTTTATGACGAGGTACCTTTGGAAATGAGCCTCTGGCTCAAAGGTTGTAAACTGATGTACAAATAAATAAATAAACACTGCTATGCTACTCCTAGTCGTCCTCCTCCTAGCTAATATAAGTAGTTCATCACAAGTCAGTCACAAATTGACAATGAACAATGAACAAGATGTGTCCACAGACACACACTGGTTTAGCAGTTAGCACTCAGCACAATCTATCATGTGACCTGCTCTTGCTCTGCAAAGTGCATATATAGTAGCCCTCAGCCCTGCCTACCACAGACTGACTAACAATGTTCCTACTCAATCAACAGGACATGTCAACCAGCCAGTCATGTGGAGCCGGCACAGCTCAAGCTTGCTGAAGTGAAGGACCCCTGCTTCCCTCCTTGTGTGCCTGCTCTCGTCTCATCAGACCAATAGGACCATCGCCACTCACTGCTGCTAGGAGATCTGCAGCTGATCCTCCCCAGCAGCTGTACACCACCACAAACAGCAGCAGCTCTGGAGGACTTGGAGGCAGGACAGAGAGCAGAATAGACATAGGGTCACCACCAGCCCGCCAAGGGGCCACACCAGCCAGTAAGTACACGGGGGAGGAGTGCCTGCTGCATGCTGCTCTAATCTCTGCAGCAGTGCCAGACAGTTCAGCACATTGCCGACTCACTGGCACATCCTGACTCCCACAACTCTCTGCTCAGTGCTGCCATCTGCAGTACAGGAAGCCATGGCAGCCGCACGCTGTGGCTGACAGCTCAGTTGGGGGTGTGAGTCTGTCTGTCACAGACAGACAAGAGGACAAAAAATGTGGATTATTTGCCAAAAAATGGAAAATCAGTGTATAACTTAAATGGGCTCCTAAGTATGTCGGGCCCATGTGCCACTGCACTGGCTGCACCGGCTATTCCTCTGCCACTGAGGAAAATTAAAGTCAAAATTTGCAAAAAAAAATATGTTGTGCAGAGTCTTTTGATTTTTAGGTGTACTCCTAGTAAGGCCTTCCCTTTAGTTGCTGAAAGGAGTTTTTTTCTAAATCTGCTTACTGGTTTTTGGCCCACAGGGATCTCCTTATTAGCAATTCTAATGGCCTTTCTTATTCCTATCATGCCTCCTATCCCATGTGACTGTGATGCATTCTGGACCATTGATTCAGAGAGTAATAACTACTGCAGCAGCCTCTACTGTTAGGGGCTGATATTCTGGCTTCAACTAAATAACTGTCTAATACAAACTTTCTGTTTTCTAGGTATGTGTATATGCCTAGTCAGCAGAAGTGAATGTTTTGCTTTTAAAGCCTTTCATTTTAACAAGCCACATGCAACCAGTAAGAAACCACACAAATCATCCAAGATCATAAATGCTATAATTAATGAAGACTCCTAGCTGTTTCCTTACAGAATAGCCCACTCAATTATTTAGGCATTGGCCATGTGTAAATGTAATCTTCATTAGAGCCCCCCATATCAAGGAGATTAATTAACATAACAACTCTACTACTGTAAACTTGAGAAAAAACAGCTCTTGTTGAATTAATAATCCAGGACTGTCACATGGTACCGGAGGCACTGTAGGAACAAGAGCCATTAGAAGTGCTAATATGGAGATACCCAGGGGCCATAAAACCAGCAAGCAAATTTAGAAAAAAATCTTCTTTCTTCAAGTAAAGCAAAGGACTTACTAGGAGTACATCTACAAATCAAAGCACTCTACACAGCATATTTTTTTTTTGTAAATATTGACTTTAGTTCTCCTTTAACATTCTTTGTATTATATGTCAGAATCCTGCTTTCCTTCAGCATTTCAGACTTCAACCAAGTTATCTCTAGCTACAATCTCTTCCATCACGACTGCAGCAAACATAGGGTGTGGTGTTGCCCTCTACATTCATCAAGGTCTCACGTGTTTTGTCTCTCTCTGTGCAGCTCTGTTCCCTCTTCTCACAAACTCCTTCTGGTAAAAGTCATAGACCACATCTGTATAGCTGAAAACCGGGAAAAACATTTTGGAGACCATTTCCCAGCAGAACTGGGGAGACAGACAATCTCTGTTATGGTGAAGTTTGGGCATAAGCTAGACATGAGTGGCATCAAAGTGGGCAGAGAAGTCAAGGCTATTATCTAGCCACACACCAAGGTACTTGAAAGAAGAAACCAGTTCAAGAAGGATGCCATCCAGGGTGGTAAAGACAGAGAAGGGGAAAGCCTGACCAGTTTCTGTCTTGTGCCAAAGTTCATGGACACATTTTTTTTAGTATTGACCCAGAGTTGGTTGGTGGGGTACCAGTGCAGGACATTGTGGAAGTCATGCTGGAACAAGCCTTCCACAGCTGTTGTTGAAGAGCTAGAGGTATAGATAACTGTGTCATCTACATACATGTAGATATGCAAATTGGCACAGGCAGAGTGAAGGTTATTCATGAAAATGGAAAAAAGGATAGGACTCAAGAAGGCATTCTGTAGGACCCCCACTTAAATAGGAAGTTGAGGTGATGGCATCCTGCCCCCTACCCATACTGACTATTGATGGTCTGTGAGGTAGAAAGGTAACCAGTCAGCAGTGGGAGCTAAGAGGCCAGCAGGGCTTAGCTTGCCCAGGAGGAGAGGGTGGGCCACCAAGTCAAAGGCTTTGGCTAGATTGATGAAAATAGCCTCTGCCATGTGCTCCTGATCCAAACCAGTAAGGAAAGAGTCAGTGACCTGCAGCAGGGAAAAGATAGTGAAGTGATTCTTCTGAAAACCAGACTGGCAAAGGGAGAGGAAGTTGGAAGAGTAGAGGAAGTCAGCCAGCGTGCCTGGAGTAGACTAACTTCTCTTGCAGCTTTGCAAGAGAAAAGAGCAGAGCGATAGGACAGATGTTGCCAGGGGAGGAGGGGGACTCCTCCTTTATGAAGGAGGAGAACTTTGGCAATCTTCCATGACTGGAGAACAGCACAGAGGGAGAAGCAGAAGTTGAGAATGTGAGTTGGGAAGAGACAACAGTAGGACTAGAAAGATGGAGAAGTTAATGGTCCATCCCATCGGGGCTATATTTAGCCAATTTAAATGAGGAAAGGGCCAGCAGGATTTTCTGGGTAGTAACAGGGAGAAGTGAAACCCTGAAGAAGGGTGGGGTAGAGAGGAGGATGGAGAGAGAGAGAGAGAGAGCGAGAGGAGAGGTACCAGGAGGTGGCTGAGAGGGGAGAGCACAAGTAGTGAAAAAGTCATTAAAGTGAGTTGCAACAGAGAGATGGTCAGAAGCAGGTTAACCATTATCCATAAGGACTAGGGGAGGAGACTGGGTCAGGGGGGTCAAAAAGGAAGTGAATTACCTTCCAGAATTCAGCTGGAGAGTGAAGGTTATTCTGGAGGTTTAGATTAGTTTAGTTTAGTTTATTAGTCTAGGAATTAATACCTTTGAGTCAGGGCTCTTTTACAAAGGTTCCACGTCACAAAGAACATTTAACAAAGCATGATACACATTACAGGTAAAACCAGACAGGAAAGTTACATCATAAATTTGCTATTAACAGTTTAAGGCAGTAACGTTTTTAAGTTTCATAGAAAAACAAGCTAGAACAGGTTCAAGCGAGTAGACAATTTCGAGGTTAAGGAAACTTCAAGGAGAGGTGATCATTAGGCGCAAAGGAGGCTAGAGAGGAGGAAAGGTGGTGGCGGGAGAGTAAGTGAGAGGACAGGAAAAAAGGGGGAGTGGAGTTTGGGTGGGAGACAGGAAGTAGTAGAGTACCAGAGGTTCATTAGTCAGGGAGGAAGAGGCCTCAGATGTGAGGATGGACATGAGGAGGAGTAGTAGTCTTTATCTAGCAAATCACAGTTGCTAGTGGTGGTGAGGTGGGCATAGGCATGGATTTGAAAGCTTCAAGCGAGGTTGAGGATAAATAGGTAGACTAAGCGCATTGAACAATGTGGGGCCCCTTATGCGAAGATCTTTGTCCTGTGCAGTCCGGCATCTCGGAACCAGGAAGGTTGGCCTTCAGATCTGGTGGAGGGTCGTGAGCCAGGATTCAGTCGGAGTAGGTTTTGAATACATAATGGAGTCAGTCCCAAGATAGATTTTTTGCCATTGTGCAGGTGAGATAAATAAGACGATTTGATAGGTTCAACCAGCCTGATTCATAGTACAGATCCTACGTGTGAGTCAGTCTTTGAGCCCCAGTGAGAGCGGCAGGCCTTATTTAGAGTGATTGAGATCAGCCTAGAGCAGTGGAGGTAGCTGAGCCATAAATAATAAGGCCATAGTCAATGATTGAGATTATGGAACTCTGTAGCTATTCTCAATGCCGCTGATTTAGAAATTGACAGTTCTGGAATAGTATTCAAAGGCGTTGGTTCACTGTTTTCGCAGTGTTGTCAATGTGGGTTGCAAAGGTGAGCCCTTGGTCAAAAGTGATGCCAAGGTATTTGAAAGTATTTACTTGGTCCAGTGTAATTCCACAGAGGTTTGTATGGTGAGTGGAGTATGCCTATTTTTGTTTGGTGATTGGAGAAGAGCATGGCTTTTGTTTTATTGTGGTTTAGCACAAGTTTACTATCCAGGAACCACCTTTCAACACTAGAGAAAGCAAGTTGCAGGCTTTTTCGTAGGGAGTTTGGATCCTTGTGGGAAGAAAATTACAGCATCATCAGCGTATAAGATTATTTTCTCTGGCAGATATCTGGGAGGGAGTTAAGGAACAGGCTAAAGAGGGCGGTCCAAGAATTGATCCCTGTGGTACACCCAAGAGAACTGGTTTGAAGTCGGAGAGTTCATTAGAATTTTACAGCCTGTGACCGATTGGACAGGTAACTTTTACCCAAGCACAAGGACCTTGGCCAGGCCTAGGCTAGAAAGTAGGGAGGTAAGTAGGCCATGATGGACTGTGTCGAAAGCTTTTGTAAGATTGATAAAGACTGCACCTGTTTGGCACCCTTTGTCCAGGGCTGAGTGGACTTCTCCAGAGAAATCAAAGTAAGGCTGTTGTTGTACTATGTCCTTTCCTAAAGCCGTGCTGTTGATTACAGAGTAGATTGTATTTGTCCAGGTAATCAGAGAGTTGGTCTGCCACTATTCGTTCAAGTGCTTTGGAGAGGGGAGGAAGTATTGATATTGGTCGATAGTTTCCTGTTGAGGTTTTGTCCCCCCCTTTGTGCACTGGCGTAACTATGGCAGATTTCCATTTGTTGGGAAATTGACTTTGGCAAAGTGACAGATTAAGAATTTTTGCAAGGGGGTGAATTACTTCATCCAGGGTGAGAGACAGGATTTTTAGATCTAGCGTGTCACTACTTGTTCTGGATTTGGAGCAGGCCTTTCTTATGTACTTGTGTGCTTCGTGCACTTGATTTTCTTGAAGTAAATTGTGGTTTGTCACGAGGGTGTTTCGTGATACTAGGCTAGGCACAGGTAAGTCCGAGAAGAAATCTGGGGAGGACCCACTAAGGTCTGTGAAAGTCTTATTAAGCGCATCTGCAATAGACTTTGGGTCAAGAGTGGTGGATCCATCAACTTTCATAATGGTAGGTGTGATTTTGATTGTTTACCATTATGTTTGGGATGTTGTCCCAAAAGCTCTTCCATCACCCCAGGTGGATTCAAGGGCATTTTTGAAATAGAGCTCTTCATTTGCCTAATTTGTGAGGTACATCTATTTACGTGCCTGCTTGTATTTTAGGGTATCATGAGGTGAGCCTGTGTCTCTGGCAACTGCCCAGAGGTGGTCCCGAACCTTGAGCTCGGCAAGTAGTTTGGCAGTAATCCATGGATTTGATAGCACTTTGATTTTACGTTTTTTTACTGGGACGTATAAGTCACATGCAGAGTTGAAAGATTTAGTGAAGTATTCTAGTGAGGTATTAATATCAGTTGATTCAAGGATTGGCGTCCAGTCCTGTTGTAGGAGATGGGTTTTTAACTTAATAAGATTCCCATAAGGCAATACTCTGCTTGTTATAACTTTGGGGGTGGCTTGAGAATTTATTAGACCAGGTACAGAACACTGGGAGTGGTCACTGAGGAGTCAGGAGGACTTTAATGTTTTTATCCGGTCAGGGTGATTTGTGAGAACCCAGTCAATAAAGGTGCTTGTACCAGTTTTGTAATTTTCGGGTGGGGAGGTTACCATCTGAGTCAGGTTTGCTGCTAGGATGTCATCTTTGTAAGAGCCAGTGTCAGAGGCGAGCCAGTTTATGTTGAAATCGGAGGGCGCTCATTTTCAGAGGGCTGCAGACTAACAAAATCAAATACAGACTTAATACTGGCATGGTGGTCTTTGGAGGGATATAGACTGCGGCCACTGTGAGAACTTTGTTTTGTGCACCAAGAAGCAGTTTGATAGGGAGGAGTTGCATCTGCGTATTTGTGGGGGTGAAGCTGCCGCATTGACAGGAGAGGTTGTCCTTTATGTAGATAGCACAGCCCCCACCTTTCTTGCTTGCCCAGTCGAGTCTGAAAAGATTGTAGCCTTCAAGCGAGACCGCATGATCCGGGGTGCTGGGAGATAGCCAGGTTTCCACAATGGCTAGTATATCAGGGTTTTTTTGTCCAGCGAGAGTTTGAAGAGATGCCAATTTGGGAAGGAGGCTGCAGATATTTAGAGTGATAATGGAGAGACCACTACCAACTTTCCCTGTTTTTGTCGGCTTCAGTGCAACAGGACCAGGGTTTGAGTGTATCCACCAGATATTAAAAGTAGGAGGAGCAGGAGTTTCAGCGATGCCATTCGTAGTTCATAATAGGTTGGAGTGAGTTTCCTTGTACTTTTTAAGATGCTTGGATTGTCTTCTGGAGTCCCAGTAGAGGGTGATCGTTAGTGAGTTATAATGATGTGGCAGTTTCCAATTAGGAAATATGGCTCTTTGCACCCAGGTATTAATTGGGTGATGTTTGTTTAAGACTTCAGAGTAAAAGCCATGGTACAATGTTTGGAGTAGTAGTATAGAGAGGTGAGAGTAGGTGGAGGGTAGGGTAGGCGGAGGGGTTTGGCATAAAGGGAAAAGGAGGGTGAGGTGAGCAGGAACAGGTGGTGGGGACTAAGCCAAAGCATTTTTAGCGAGGCAGGAGAGCCGAAGTAGTGTGGGCTAGGCAGTCGGGGGGGGTGGCGAGCAATAGGAGGGTGGTGGGGTATGGATTTTATTGGGCTAAGGTGGATAACTAAGCACTATGGCGAAGTACAGAGAAAAATGAAAAAAAAAGACTGGGAGGGTTTGGTGCCAGAGGGTTTAGGAGAAGTACTATAGTACTGTTGAGATCCAGGATCACATAATATGTTAAAGTTTGGCCTTAAAATATAGGGATTTGGCAGCACAGTCAGTCTTTGTGTATGAATTTCTAAGTGCTCTTTAAGAGAGGAGATCAAGTAGGGAGATTGAGCATAATCCAAGGTGGTGTGAAGAATTAATGCTAGAATTTCTGAGAGAAGTGTGCTTGTCCCTGGTTTCATTAAATTTGGTGTGAAACAGAGGGCCATGTCAATGTCTGGGGCGGAGAGCATGCGTGAACAGTCATTTGGGTAGCATGTGAAAATGGCTAAGAAATAATGGCGATTGCAATAAGGGTGATGTCAATTTGGCAACTGTTAAAATGGTGATG
This sequence comes from Neoceratodus forsteri, assembly GCA_016271365.2. Classification (NCBI taxonomy): domain Eukaryota; kingdom Metazoa; phylum Chordata; order Ceratodontiformes; family Ceratodontidae; genus Neoceratodus; species Neoceratodus forsteri. Next base: position 91,135,195 of record CM028130.1, on the reverse strand, counting down.
GTAAATTATGGCTACTGCAGTAACAGCGACAATGACTTTCCCCCCTCCCCGAGGTGCTATGACCTTGGAGTTGGTTATTTTAGTAAGAGAGGTGTGGGGGGTGGAGCCCCCCACATAAATGCAATTGTCACCATTACTGCAGTAGCCGTAATTTACCATCGCCATTTTAACAGCAGCCTAATTGACTTCGCCCTTATTGCAGTCATTGTTATTTCTTCGCCATATTGATATGGAGCCATCAGTTGCAGCAAACTCATTTAAGAGAGCATTGATATTAAGATTGACAGTAGAGACCTAGGACAGATGCATTTTTTTGGGGGGGGGGGTGAAAGGCACTGGACTTCCCTGACACAGAAAGTCATGCAGTGGTCACTGAAGGCATCTAGCAGTACACCTGCTGCAATGATCCAGTGGGGGTGGGAGGCAAGAACCCAATCCAGGAGGGTGTGATCAGAGGAGTAAGGATTGAGACATGTGGATTTGGTAATGAGCTGGGTAAGATTAAGGGTCTCAATTCTGTAGGAGGTTGGTCTGGAGGCAGGGGCAAGCCAATTAATATTGAAGTCCTCAAAGAGGATGAGTTCATCACCAGAGAAGGAGTAGGAATAGGAGGTAAAAGCAGAGAGAGATTCAACCAGTGAAGAGTGGGAGATTTTAGGTATAGTATAGAAAACAGGTAATGTGGAGGAAGCAGAGAACTTTACAAGGGGAAGCTCCTAGGAGGAAAGTAGCAGTTCCCTAAGAACAATGGTGCAGTAGAGGCTCTTGCAAACATAAAGGGCAACACCACCACCCCATTTGCTACAGTCCTGTCTGAAGAGGTGGAAATCAGGAAAGGGCAGGATAGGGTCAGGAGTTCTGTAGAAGAGACAAGAACTGGAAATGCAGAGAAGGTCAGGAAAGTAATGGAAAACTCAGACATTACGAAGGACAGCTTTAGGGAGAAGGCTGCTAGCATTGAGAAGGAAAATGCTAAGGCCTTTGGGAATTGAGGAAGGAGAGGGAGGGGGAGGAGAAAGTCCTGGGCTACTTTCTACTTTACTAGCTAGAAGGAGGAGCAGGATAAGGAGTAGGAGGATGAATTGGGACTGATGTCCCTGGAATGGTGGGGGAGGAAAGGAAGGCTCGGTGGAGAAAATCCAGTTTCAGGGAGGAGAAGAGACCTTACTGAATTGGGAGGGAGGAGGGGAGAAGAGGAGAGTGGGAGACAGATAGGTGGGAGGGGAAGGGAGAAAGTGAGTAGAGGGTCGGAGTGGGAAGAAGAGTGTGGGGAAAGGAGCAGAAAAGGGGGAAGGAGAAGACAAAGGAAGGCAAAGTGTACAGTGGTCAGGTAGGGGAAATGCAGTTTATTACTGAGCCCACTCGACTCAATCTTTACTTGTCTAACAACTCCCTATTGCATTGTGTCCTTTCCTCATACTCTCGTCACATAGTTGCTGCTTGTATGTTACGAGATGCCTTTATTGACCATTGTATACATAATGTGTGAGGAAAATGTGTCACCCTGCTGCTCCTTCTAAATTTGTATGGGTCAGGTCTCTTCGCTCTTTAACATTGACACCCTACTATGAGACCTCACTGCTATTAATTGGTCTTCTAGCACACAGCTGATGACATCGATGTGGCCCTCTCCCTCTTCCACTCCAAATTTTCTGCAGGTATGGGACAAACACACCCCTCTAAGAAAGTCTCGTGTGAAGGTCTCCCGCCAGCCTTGGATCACACCAGACCTCACTGATCTTTGTAGATCTTGTGATAATGCCTGGGTCTGTTTCAAAGTGTCTCACTCTCCTTCTGATCTTCTCACTTACTGAAGACCTAGGAAATCCTGCACTAAGACCATAAGGGCAGCTATATCAAACTATTTTGACTTCAACTGCCAGAATAACCTTAAATCCCTCACTTAATTCTAGAAGAGCATTTACTCACTTTTCAACCTCACTCCTCAGTCTTCATCTCCTGTCCTACTTGAGAATGGTTTGCCTTTCTGTACTCCCTCCCTGGCTGCCTGTCACTAGGACAATTTCTTCATCACCTACATCCTTCCTCCTCAGTCACTACTACTGGCTCCCCCCACACACACACACACACCCAAACCCTCTACTGACTGTTTTTCTTTCTCTTTGCTGGATACCATTAATGCTCTTTCTTCCCTTAAAGATTACCCTTTCTGGTGCTTAATGTAAAAACTGTAAAGGAGCCTTACCAGCCCCAAATTTCACTGGTGAATAACTATTAACTTTCTGGTGGCTGTAATTAGGAAGGGAAGGGATCATATTTTTGCTCCATGGAGCTAAGAGCCCAATCCCTTCAACTTCCCAGTTCAGAAGCACAGTCTCGCATGTTTTGTGATGTAATTCTATGGAGATTGTGGAGCACTCTCCATAGACTTGTATAGGGGTCCATTTATAAGTACTATTTTTAACATTTTAGGGGGCCCATTACAACAAATCAAGACCACCACTCAGCTAACAAGGCGCTTGTTATTTGAGTGATTGCCTTGGCTCTACAATGCCGGTTAGACAACAATTTTGTTAACTGGCATCACAGTGATGGGATTTATGTCAACTCCAAGTTGAGGTTGACATAAAACCCAATTGTCTCCCAGTCCATTTTTCTATTGGGGGGCTTTGCCCCCAACCCTCCAAGTGGGGGACTCATCCCCCCGCACCCCCCCATACTAATTAGAATCAACTCTGAATCAGAGTTGATTTGGGGAGGAGGTGCAGGACCGGGAGACAGTGTGCACCTGTTTCAGGCACACCAACACAGTGACGTGTTGGCGAACTGTTGATTTTGTCAACAGTGACATAGGTCGCGGTGTTGGTGTCGCTCTCAGGGGGGAGTATACCGGTTGCCTTGATTTGTTGAAATTGGTACTCTAAAATGTTAAAAATTGTACTTAAAAATGGACCCTTATTCAAGTCTATGGAGCGCACTCCAACGCTCTCCATAGTATTTCATCACACAATCTGAGAGCTATATGACATGCCTCTGAATCGGGAAGTGGAAGGGATTGGGCTCTTAGCTCCACTGAACCAAAATACAATCCCTTCCCTCCCTATTTACAGCTACCAGAAAGTTTAAAAAGTTTTTCACCAATGAACTTTGGGGCATGTAAGGCTCCTTTGGTGTTTAGGCAGGAAAATTAATAAAAGAGCAGAAAAGGTGCTCATTGATCTCTCCAAAGTATCTCGTCCTGATTGGATCGACCCTAAACTCCACCTCTCTGACACTGCTACTGCGGTACCCCTTATTTATCTGCTTAATCTCTTCTTTTCCCTATGCACTGTCCCCCAGTCCAGGAAATTTGCCAAGGCACTCTCACTTCTCAAGAGTGGTCATCCTACTGCCCCCCCCAAACAACTGCTGTCCAATCTCCCTTCTTCCTACTCTTGCTAAGTTACAAGGAAAAACTAGCCTATTCCCAGCTCTCCGACTTCCACAACTCTACTAAATTCCTCTCTCCTTTCCAGTCTGGTGTTCATAAGAACCACTCCATTGTATCCTCCCTACTGTGTGTTGCTGACTCCATTCTCACTGGGATGGATCAGTAACAGTGTTTGGACAAGATGGCTAGTGCAAATACGTGCAGTTATAAAATCAATGTGCAGTTTCAGAGTCGGTATATATATAGTATCCTTACCCGGTTACCAAAGACTAAAATAAAATCAATAATGCCTATTCAGTGCCCATGTTCCTGTTCCTCAGCATGCTCACTACCTGTCATCCCACCCATTAAGTCTTATCATGACCTTACTCCTATGGTTTCACAGACGCTGGTGCTGCTGTCCAGCCATGAACATCACATGCTCGGTCTTTTTCTCCACTCCCTTACCATTAAGCCCCCATGCTGACTCGCTTCTACATGCCCTCTCCTTTCCCTCCTCCTCCTTCTTGCCCTCATTGCGGGCAACATGGAGAGTAACCCAGGCCCCACAAACATTCACATTGACCATGCCAACACCACTTGGGCTAGACAAGGTAGCCTTAGAGTTGCACATATGAATGAATGTTGCTTGCCATCTAAGTTCACTGAATTAGAGGCATGGGTGGCCCTGTAAAAACCCAACATACTTGACCTCTCCGAGACATGGCTAAGATCATACCATGACTCAGCCTAGTACCTACTACCTGGCTATTCCCTGCTTTGCCTGGACAGACCAGGTAGAAAAAAGAATGGGGGTGTTGTGCTATATGTGCAGGAGCACATCTCTACCTCCACTATTGGCTGCTCTATCCCTACTTCCTCAAGCAAATGGATCCTGACTGAATTATCCGTAAGAGTATCAAAAAAACTATATATAGGTTGCTGCTACAACCCCCTGCCAGGATGTGTTCAAGGCCTATCCAGCTTTCTATATGGGCTTGCTTCTGTCACACCACCGAGAGATACCATCCTTCATGATGACTTTAATCTCAACTGGATGGTTGTGCCTGATACTGACTATACTACCCTATTAAAGCTCTACTACCTAGAGCAAGTCATTACCTCCCCTACCAGGTTTAACCACCAACTCACTAAGCCACACCATGCTAGACTGGATTATCACAAATTGGGCGGATCTAGTGCTCCAAGCAGGCATTATGTCCGATTCTATTAATGACCATACTCCCACTTATGTCATGTTGACCACAAGCTCTAGCTCTCCCCCTCCTAAACTCCTGTCTTTCAGGAAGTTTAATAATATTGACCAGGATGCTGTCCTAGTTGACGCTAAGACTATAAATTGGTCTGCCCTCTACCTCCTTGACAACATCTCTTCCATGGTTAACTACTTCACTGATGTCCTTCAAAGATTTCAGGATAAACATTTCCCCATCACCACTAGGAGGGTCAGATGTGCCTGCACCAGATGGTTATCCAAAGAGTTGCTGGCCCAAATGAGGGACAGGGATTCCAAGTGGAGGGCCTACAGTGCTTCCTCATCACCACAGCTTTGGAATGAATCAGACGCTTGCACAACTCATGTAAACACACTGCCAAATCACTGAAATGTAGTTATTTCACAAATCAGCAAAAAAGTACCCTGTGCAACCCCCCACTGTTTCTAGGCCTCAATAGGGTTTCTCACAAATCCAAAATCAAATAAGCAAATAACACAACTTCATTGCTGTCCCAGTTGATTACCCCACCAAGATTGCCAACACCTTCAGCTCAATGTTTATAGATCTAACCGTGTATCTTAGCAAAATCCTTCCCCAGACTACCAAGGGACATGACAGTTATGCTTTTAGTACTTATCCCGGTTCCTCAGCAAATGCCACCTTCCCCCCCTTTTTTATTTCAGGTACATTGGTCAGAGTGTCACCACTAAGCTGCTAAAGACCCTGCCTACCAAAGGAAGTCGGGCAGCAGTGGCCTCTATCCCTCTTTTCTGAGGATCATCTCTCCAGCCATTATCAGACCCCTAACCAATTTATTCAATCTTGCTCTCATAACATCCACAGTGCCTGACACTTGGAAGCATGCACTTGTGGTGCCCCAGAGAATTATAGGCCCATCTCCCTCCTCCCACACTTAAGTAAATTACTAGAAAAGTTGTGCATTACCAACTGTCTGAACATCTCCAAAAGTACAACTGCCTATGTCCACTCCAACACGGTTTCTGCAGACATCATAGTACTTATTTTGCCTTGGCTCTTTTTACCAATCATGTTCTAAGGAATATGGACATGGGTAAGTCCATAGGCACGGTGCTTGTGGACTTGTTGAAAGCTTTCAGCCTTGTCAATCACAAACTTCTCCATAACACACTGCTTCAGTTTGGCTGCTCCCTTAAAACTGTGGATTGGTTCCAGATTTATCTTTCTAACTGGTCCCAGTCAGTGATAATAGGAAAAGATTCATCTGCCTCCCTACCCATTCACACTAGAGTTCCCCAAGACTCCATCCTTGGACCATTTCTGTTCGCAGTGTTCATCAATGCTCTCCCTGCAGCTAGTCTAAACTGTAATGCCCTACTACATGAAGATGACTTAGTACTTTATCACAGTGACAAATCCTTGGATTCCATCTCCTCCACCCTTACTCTCAACTATGGCACCACACACAGCTGGTTCCTCTCTAGTAAACTACTTGTTAATGAAAAAAACAAACAAAGCAATGCTCTTTGGTTCCAAACCGTACATCGCCAAGGCTGTTAAATCAAACTCATCCCTCACTATACTCACACCAGCAGGTGCTCCTCTTGAAACTGTCCCTATGTTTAAATATTTAGGTGTGGCCCTGGATCCCGATCTTACCTTCAAAGATCACATCAATCTCATGGTGAGGAAGATTCACCAGAAGATAGGTGCTGCCTAGCTTCTGGTGAATCTTCCTCAGCTAAGGGTAGAATTAGCAGAGCCATTATCAGAACTGTTTAGTGAGTCTCTGCACACAGGAGAGGTCCCAGAAGACTGCAGAAGGGCTCATGTGATCCCGCTCCACAAGAGTGGTAGCAGGGAGGAGGCAGGGAACTACAAACCAGTCAGTCTTACCTCAGTAGTGGGCAAGATTATGGAGACACTCCTTAAGGAAAAGATAGTGCAACACCTGGAATCCATAGGAGCACAGGATCCAAGACAGCATGGGTTTACAAAAGGAAGGTCCTGTCAAACTAATCTCATAGATTTCTTTGACTGGGTAACCAGAGTGGTGGACCAAGGGGGAGCAGTTGATGTTGCCTACCTAGATTTCAGCAAAGCTTTTGATGCTGTTCCACATAGAAGATTGATTAATAAGCTGGGTAGGCTTGGGGTGGATCAGACGTTGGTCAACTGGGTGGCAAACTGGTTGGTGGGCAGAAAACAGAGAGTGGTGGTAAACAGTATATAGTCAGAGGAGATGCAAGTCACAAGTGGGGTACCTCAGAGATCAGTCCTGGGGCCAGTCCTCTTCAATATCTTCATCAGTGACATTGCAGATGGACTGGAGGGTAAGGTTTGTCTGTTTGCAGATTACACCAAGACCTGCAAAAGAGTAGATGATCCAGATGGGGTGGGCAGAATGAGAAGAGATCTGGATAAACTGGTAAAATGGTTGGAAGAGTGGCAACTAGGGTTTAATGCACAGAAGTGCAAGATCATGCACATAAGATTGAGAAACCCTGAAGACACCTATAGGCTGGAAGGGGAGTTGCTGGCAGTCACAAGGGAAGAAAGAGACTTGGTCGTCATCATCACCGATGATCTGAAATCATCTAAGCAGATTTCTAAAGCAGTAGGAGAGGCTAGAGGGATGTTGAGGTGTATTAGCAGGGGTATCACAAGTCGGAAGAGGGAGGTAATAATCCTTCTTTACAAGACACTGGTTAGGCCCCATCTGGAGTACTGGATGCAGTACTGGAGGCGACACCTTCACAAGGACATTAATCAAACTGAGGCAGTCCAGAGAAGGGCAACCAAAATGGTGCAGGGACTGCATCAGAAAACATATGAGGACAGATTAACTGAACTCAATATGTATACCCTAGAGCAAAGGAGGGAGAGTGGTGATATGATTGAAACATTCAAACACCTTAAGAGCATTAGCAATGTGAAAGAGTCTAACATGTCTCAATATAAGAAAAATAGCAGGACAAGAGGACACAGCATGAGATTAGAGGGAGGCCGATTAAGGGGTAATGTGAGGAAGTTCTTTTTCACAGAAAGGGTAGTGGATGCATTGAGCGGCCTACCTCAGGAAGTGGTGGATATGATTACAGTGCAGGGCTTCAAACAGTCATGGGATAGGCATAAGGGAGCAATACAGATGAGTATGAATAGATAGGCCATTGACAGAGCAAAGGCCTATAGCACATTCATAAGGCAGAAAAAGAAATGGGCAGACTGGATGGGCCTTGCAGTCATTATCTGCCATCAATTTCTATGTTTTTAGGTTTCTATGTTTCTGTCTACCGCCTTAAGCAATTTCTGACCATTGAGGCTCACCTAGCAACTGCACAAGGCAATCTCCTGCCCCTTCTCAATTACTGTTCCCCAGTCTACTCTTGTATCTCCACTTCTCTCAGATCCTGCCTCACCACCACATATAATGCAATTTGCCACATTGTCCTCCATGCTCCCTATGCTGCCCACCACTATGTGCTCTGTCAGTCTCTAGGCTGGCTACCTCTACAAGGTAGATTTGACTATGCCTTGCGTTGCTTGGTGGATGGATAGCGAGCTCAGGAACGACAAAAAAGTCTCCCTATGCCTTACTACTAGTTGAGAGAGTGGTTGCTAGGAAGCTCCGGGCCTCCTCCATCTATCCCCTAGAGGGCCCATGCACATCAGCACGCATCGGCAGTAATGCCTTCTCTGTCTCCATCCCTTCCCTGTGGAACTGCCTGCCATTATCCATCCTTTCATCTCCCTTCCACCTGTTTTTCAAAACTAACCTGAAAGCCTAGGTCATCACTGAGTCCATGTGTAGCTGCCCCCTTGACAACTCAGGTGTACGAAAACCACCCTAGTTACTAGAAAAGTGGCACTGAATTACTTATGTCTCCCTGGGTTTTCTGTGTTTACCTGCTTTAGAGAATGACCTATGTCTCCCCATGCTACCTGTGTTTTATCTTTTTTAGTACTAAATTGCTTATCATTAGATAGCTACCCTTTTATGTTAGTCATGATATTGCATGCCTGTTATTTTGTGAAGCATTGTTGACTGTACAACTTTGTATTTTAATTTGAATCTCACTGTGCTGTACTTCCAATCACATGTTGCTGTGTTTGCTGTCACCGTAGCTGTGTGCATTTCCATATTTACTGTATGTACTATCTCCTCAATATCGCAATGCTACCCCTGTACTGTATTTCATTTTGTTGTTTTACTCTTGTTGCCACCTGTACCCCGGGTCATGGCTGAAAATGGTCCTTTGGATCAGCTCACTTACCCGATTACCAAATAAATGAATGAATAAATAAATAGATACATACATACATTAATTAATTACACGGTTTTAGACCATGTGGTTTTGTACTAACCACGTATCCTTGTTATTGACTGCACGGTTTCTGATGTCGCAGTCTTGACATAGCACCATCAGGAACACATCATTGCTGCTAGCTTCATTGACCTTGGCCTTTAATTCAATTGCTCACCCCCTCCTTCTGGAGAAGTTGAGATCCACAGGACTTTCTGTGCAAGCAGCTGGCTGGTTCAGATCCGACCTTTCTATCTGTCTCCAGTCACTAAAGGTCGGTGATGCCTTGTCCCCTCCCATCATTTTCCAGTCTGGAGTCCCACAGGGCTCCATCCTGAGTCCCCTTTTAGTCTCCATTTTTATTAAAGACATCCCATCAGTCTTTTTTGACTCACATATTTATGTGTATGTGTGCGACACTAATTTTTGCCTGGGGTCTCACAATTTCATCCTTGAAATCATCACTACAGCATGAATTTTATCATGTTCATTACTGGCTCCACTCCAACCAGCTTAGGGTTAACACAAAGAAAACTGTGCCTATGACCTTTGGCATCAGCCAAAAGCTTGCCATGCTCTCTGCCCCATCTGTGTTCTTCATCCTGGATGGCACCTTGAGCTTGTCCCTGTTTCAAATATCTTGGGGTACGGTAAGATAGTAGTCTCGACCTCTCTAATCTCTATCCATATTGATGCTATCCACTGCAAACTCCACCCCAAACATGGTGCCCTCTACTGCAGCAAAGATTAGCTCTCATCCATGGTCCACCATCAGTTGATCACTAAGATGGTGATCCCGGTGTTTGACTACAAAGATGTGGTTTATGGCACAGCCACATCCACCTCCCTTGGTAGACTAGACATCCTCTGCAATGCCTTCTGCAGTTTCACTGCTATTGCTTCTCCTCATACTCATCACTACACCCTTTACACATTTGTTTCTATCCCTCCCTTTCCGTCCCATTGCCTCATGCACTATGCATGACTGTATTAGAAATACTGGGTTGACTCTCTTTCCCCTTCTGTCATTCTCTCCTCTCCTCCTCCTCTCCCCTATTCCTCTGACTCTTATTCTTTTTGCACTCAGGACTCATGTACTTCCTCCACTCCTCACACCAACTCTGCTGCTGGGAAATCTGCTTTCCCTTCATGTCTTCCCTCCATCTGAAACAAGCTCCCTCCGACACTCCACATCACCCCTTCCCTTGCGTCCTTCAAATACCAGCTCAGTGGGCCAGCCCAGTGGCGCTGAGGGTTGAGGCACTGGATGCCACACCTTACACTATGCCGGTGACCTAGGTTTGGGAACAGACTCGGGTTGCTCGGGGGTCGGCAGGGGGAGGGAGGATCGAGCATCCCACTGGATGCTCTCCTCCCTCAGGAGTAGTTACTGGGGAAGTGGAAGCGTCTGACACTCCTGTAGAGAGAGCTGGTGGAAGCACCGGGCCTCGAAGGGATCGGCAGCTCCGATAAGCCGGAGTCGGGGAAGGGGGACGTCTTCGTACGGCACATGAGAAGATGACGTGCACTAGAACGTCGCCTTTCTGGACATAAGTCCTGAAGGCGCTGGTGTCCTAAGGGGGCTGGGGAAACTAAGGGGAGAAAATTAGGGAAAAAACGTATAAACCCCAGCCCTACAGGCAAAATGATGCTAAGGGGGATGGGACACCTTGGGGGATTGCACTGGTGGACGGAGTAGGAGGAGGTACGAGGCCTCCTCTGAAAGCCATGGGAGCCGGCAAGTGTACAAAAAAAAAATACCAGCTCAGTCCTCTTGCTGCCCCTTCCTGCTCCTGCCTTGGCCATCACTAAGTTTGTCTTGCTAATCTCATGTACTTAAACTTAGTACTCCCATACCAGTGCTTTAGATCTTATATTCTATCCTGTATGCAGCTTACTGTATTGTATTGAATAATTATTGTATTTTGTTTTCTATTTTTTGTGCCTGGCACACCTAGCCCTGTGAACAGGCTTGCCAGGCTCCAGCAGCTGTCCCCTCATACTCGGGCTATGGTGGCCAGAGGGGACGGTACCAGAGCGGGCTCATTAATGGGGGCCGGCAATTTTTTTTTGTACTGTAATTTCCTAAAGGGTGGGGATGTGTAGTGATGGCATGCATCCATCCCGCCCCCCGTGCGTTTAGGCACTGACCACAGTGATACTCCTGGCCTCCGCCAGGAGTCCATCTTGCATCGGACACTCAGCCTCACCTCTCCCCAGAGTAGGAGAGCAGTCCAGTGGACATTTTATCCTACTGTCCCCCAGCTGGCCCTCCAACTCCCGGATCTGTTCCCAAACCTGGGTTGTCGGTGTCGCAGACGGCAGCCATGCCTCTGTGGCAGCATACCTGCTAATTATTGTATTTTTGCTGCACCTTGCATTTGCTACCATGTATACTTTGTACATTTTGCTTATACATTGTATATTTTATCTTCCTATTTCCTTCCCTGCATCACACCTGGAAATGAGTCTTGGCTCAGTGTGCATTGCCCAGTTACAATTTTTCATTAAGTAAATAAGCACTGCTAACCCCTGAGTGTAGCACTGATCTTAGAAAAGGGCAAAACATTGCTTTAGTTTCTTTGTTTAAATATTGAAAGAGAAACATTTCTTTGGGGATTTTGTATGCAGTTCTTCCACACTGTGGCTAGGGAAGTGAGCATGACTTAATGGCTGCAAGAAATGGACCACTTTTACTTTCTGGGACTCCCATTTTCCCAGCAACTAAATGGTTTCTCTTTTTGCTTCACTCTGTGCCTCTTAGCTGTTTTGCCTGGTTCAGGGGTGAGTTAGTTAGCACAAATTTTCATTTGGGGATGAGTGACTCAGGTTGTGAGTTATAAGCTTACTGGGGTGGGAGCAAAACTCCAAAGTGGAGAAAAATATAGCAGCTTTTTAGAAAATGAGAACTTAAACTGCAGAGTGACATGTGTGGTAATGGGGCAGGGTTGCACTGGATCTTTTCCTTTTTTTGGGGGTGGTCTCTGTTGCTACATAAATGTCTGGCATTTGAATGCCATCAACCAAACCCTGCTAAAAATTTTAACCCCATTCTCTAAGCTCTGTCAGTTGCAGCTATGCTCTGCTCTAGCTGCTGGTGGAACATCAATACTGCAGGCACAGCCTACATTTTCACACTGTAAGTATCAGCAGAGAAATCATGGATAAGCTCCTCCTTCAGGCTCAAGCTCTGGCTATTTTCTGAATGACTATCTCACCCCAGATCCTCAATAATTCAAACACTGCACAAGGGATTCCTGTTCTGTCCGGACAATGGGATTGCTTTTTCCTGACCTCATAAAATGGTGCCTTGTTTGTTAGCTAAAGATCCATAGACTGTGGATGTTCCCCACAGAGCCCCATGTCATGACCCTGTCTGGATGTTATTAATCCAGTCCTGGAATTCCCCCCCCCGGGGATAAACAGACACACATGAATGGGATCTTCTCAGACTCTGTCAGTCCTTTCACTAAGTTCCTCTTTCTTCTCCTTTGAAAGTGGGAAAAGTAGGATTTAGACAAAGTGCCACAGCTCACCTACCATTAGCACACTGTGCATCCTGATCCCAGCACCTGTCTAAGAGAAAACCAGCCCTCCCACTACATGCCTCCATAACTCTTTTCACATGTCACAAATGTTTTATAATTTGATTGCAGATTGCAGTGTTAATTGTATTCATTTTAGCAAAGATGCTTAATTTCTTTGTGTCTCTTTCTCTTTCCTTTTTTTTTGCATATGTGTGGTATTTGTTGGACAGGGGCACCATTACTAGTTACAATACATAGGACTTCCACGACAGGTGGTTGTGAGGGGCAGCATTATTTTGCTTCTCCTTTTATTTTTTTTTTTAATTATTGATATTGCACAGTATTAGAACTTTATTTCTGTTCTTTCCTTGGAATGACTGTAAAGCATTTAGAAATGACCAATACATTCAAAAGGTGCAATCCTGAGCAGCATCATCCCCTGAGGAAGTCATATTGAATGGCACAATGTTATGGGCTTGGCTTTCTGCTCCAATGCTAATGTGGTGCTCATATACAGGGTCGCAAGAAATTTAACTTGTTATAACAAGTTCTACAAAAACAAACAAAAAAAACACAAAATCAAACTTTTGCTTTCATTTTCCTCCTTCTAATTACTCTGACCAGGTTATAAACTTAGCAACTTATTTTATTTATTTATTGAAATAATCAGTTTTACAACCTTTGAGTCAGAGACTCGTTTACAAAGGTACCTCATCTCAGGGCGGGGGAGACAACAATTAAGTGAGGTTTAGGACAGAGGTTACATACAGGTGAGATACATACATACGTTGAGTTACAGGCATCATTATATAAATACATACATACATTGAGTTACACGCATCATTATATAAACACAGTTGTTACAGTTGTTCAATTGTACCATTACCCAGTCGTCTATGGGACCCAGAGGACTTAGGGCTATTCGAGACAGGGTTATGTTCCACTACAGGCATTTACAGCACCGGCTGTCAATAATATGTTGACGGAGGGCTATTTTAAACCGGCCAATCCCGGGGATCTTTGTGATTCCCTCAGGAAGGGAGTTAAACCAGGTCGGAGCTTTATGATGAAAGGATCCTTGGCAGAGAGAGGTCCTTGCCCTGGGTACTAGGAAGGTGGCTTTGGTGGAGTTATGGGTTAGCGTAGGCCAGACAGCCAGTTGCAGGGATGCGGAGACCCCTGGTGGGCATAACCCAGACAGGGATTTTTTGGCCAGTAGGGAGGTGTGGTATTTCAGTCGTTCCTCAAGAGTGAGTATGTTAGCGGCGGAGTATAGCAGACAAGTGTGTGTTCTGCTATGGGCACCGGTCAGGAGCCTACAGGCTTTGTTAATAGAGGTCTGGACTTTTGACAGGGAGGAGGGGTCGGCCGCTGCATATATTGGAAGTCTGTAGTCGGCCAGGGACAACACAGATGAGGTGATGGCTAATTTTAAGGCAGATTCTGGGAGGCAATCTTTATGGCGGTAGAGGAGCCCAGTCCTGGAGTTCATGGCTGATGACAGGGCTTTTAGGTGGGCGTGGAATGTAAAGCCTGCGTCAAAGGTGATGCCCAGATACTTATATGTTGTTATCTGTTCTAGTGGAAGGAGTGTGCTGGTGGTGATGAGAAGGGGAGTATCCTTGGCGCTGTTTTGCCGATGTGAGAACAGCATTGACTTTGTTTTTTTCAGGTTCAGGACTAGCCTATGGTTACTGAACCATTTTTCAGCTTGGAGGAAGGTGTTTGCAGCGAGCACTGAAGTAGGAGTGGGTCTGAGTGTGATGCTAAGATCACTGCATCATCTGCATAGAGCAGTATTTTGTTGGAACAGGAGCTTGGGAGGGTGTTTAGGAATAGACTGAAAAGGGTGGGTCCAAGGATGGAGCCTTGCGGGACCCCTGAGAGTACTGGTAGGTTGGTGGAGAGGGTCCTATTTAGCTTAACTCTTTGGGATCTGTTGTGCAGGTAACTTGAGAATCAATTCAGGGGGCCAGATGAGAATCCCAGTTGGCTTAGGGAGTTTAACAGCAGGGGGTGGCATACAGTGTCAAAGGCCTTGGATAGGTCAATGAAAACTGCCCCTGCAAGTTGACCATTATCAAGCGCAGAGTGTATGTGGTGGGAGAATTCCAGAAGGGCAGTGGACGTGCTGTGGCCCGGATGAAACCCATGCTGCTCAGGACATAGGATGTCATATTTAGATAGGTATTCTATGAGCTGTGTGGATACTATTTTTTCCAAGGCTTTGGAGAGGGGGAGGATGGAGATGGGCCTGTAGTTATTTGGTAGTGTTCGGTCCCCAGACTTATGGATGGGGGTGACCTCGGCCTGTTTCCATGCTTCCGGAATTGGCCTAGGCATAGGGATTTATTTATGGCAATCATGAGGGGGATTAGCATGACATCCAGCATGAGGCGGAGCATCTTGGAGTCAAGAGGGTCATTACTTGGGTAATGAGAGGCGAGGGATTTTAGTAGAAAAGGTTTGGCATCTTGGGGTGAGATCGTCCGGAAGTGGAATTGCGGCCCGGAGGTGTGAGTGTGGGTGGGCGTGGGGACTGGGTCAAAGAATTGGGCAGGGAGAACTGCGCTTAAGTCCCTGAAAGTTTTATTAAGGCAGTCTGCGATACATGTTTGGTCTGTCGAGACTGCCTCATTTATGACAATCTGAGACGGGGGAGCGGGTTTTGCCATTCAGTTCTTTAATGTTGTCCCAGAAGGCTCTGGCTGAGCCCCAGGAGGATGTCAAAGCAGCCTGATAGTATTTAGTTTTCACTTGTTTGATGGCCCAGGTGCATTGGTTTCGGGCTGCCCTATAGGCTTGCCTGTCTGCCACCCTACCAGAGTCATTAGCTATGTGCCAAAGATTGTCTCTCTGTTTTAGTTGCTGGATCAGTGCAGGGGATATCCATGCAGCAGCCTGTTTTTTTGGTCTAGATGTGGTGATGGGGGCAAATAGGTCGCAGGCATTGTTGAAGGCCTTAGTGAGGTAAGTTAGAGCAGTGTTTATGTCAGATGCATAGGTTATTGGAGTCCAGTCGACTTGTGCGAGGTGACGTTTGAGGTTGTCAAGACCCTTGGGGAGAAATCTGCGTTGAGGGGTGCTGCTGTACTCAGGGCTGAGTGTGGGGGAGGACCAGAAACAGATGACAGGGGAGTGATCACTAAGTGAGTCTGCAAGGACTTTTACAGATTCCAATTTATGTGGCCGATTAGAGAGGACTATGTCCAGGAGGAAGCCAGTTCTCTTCGCTTTTGAATGGATATTAACTGCAGGTACTGTGCAACACTTTTCAGAAGGGCAGTTTTACAGGATTTAGAACACTGTCCTACATGCTGGGCCATTGCAGATCTAAGGGATCAGCTCCAGGCAGCATGGGCAGAGATTGCACACATCAAATTGCATATTCAAGAGGAAATATATTATAAGAACCACCCGCCATTTCCCCAACATCCAACAGAAGCACCTCAACCGCAAAGGGTAGTTGGTCCAGAAGGTTGGCAGGTGGTTAGGATGGGCAAAATGGGTGTCCCATCACTTGGTACTCTCCAACATATCACCTTCACAAACCATATAAAAACTACAAATAGGTTTCTTCCTCTATCTCTAAAATCAAACAAAGGGGCAGAGGACACTGCACAGCAGGACACTGCAGCACAGGAGCTAGCACAACAAAACTTGCCCAAAACAGGAACCAAAACAAAAAAGGCAAAAAACTTCTGACCATAGGAGACTCCATGATTCGGGGAGTTGATACCTATCTCCAGCCAGGGGTAATGGACAAATGTCTCCCCACTACATCAGCATGGAGACACACTGACCGCATTGCTAAAATTGCTCAGGAAGCAGAAGAAAACATTGATGTCCTGGTACACATAGGGCTAACGATCTCACAAGCCAGTCAGTTGTGGAGACCAAGGAACACCTGACCAGGCTGGGTGACAAACTGTCATCCATTTCATCCAGCATCTCCTTCTCTGAGATTCTGCCAGTCTGGGAGAGGGGGGCAGATGGACAGAAGGTCAGACAAGGGGAGATAGGGGAGCTAAACATGTGGCTTAAGGGCTGGTGCCAGAAAAAAGGACACACATTTGTAGGGAACTGACAACAGTTTTGGGAGCGAAAGTTCTTTAGATTTGATGGACTGCATCTGACTAAGGAGGGAGTCAGTGCATTGGTCGCAGAAGTTTGTCATCTTTGCAGAATATTTAAACTAGCAAATGGGGAGGAGGTGCAGCACCCAATACGTCAAATGGGAAGAACACCCATCCCCCCTCAGCTAGTAGTCAAACAGGAATTCAGCATGTTTGCAGTTCATTTGCATCACCAGGTAAGGAAAAAGGTCCAGCTCCCCATACAACCCACAAGGGAAACTCCAGACCTTGCTCAACAACTAACACACCGAAATCTGGTCAATGGAAAATAGTGTACACAAATGCTCGCAGTCTGGGAAACAAGATCCCAGATCTGCAGACAATAATACAGAGGATAAACTGGACATAGTAGCCATTAGCAAGACATGGTTTATCCGTAACCACACTTGGGAGACTTCAGTACTTGGCTATGTACTGTTCAGAAGAGACCGAGGTGCAAAGGGGGGGGGGTGGAGTGGCCCTTTATGTCAATGACAATATCAAAGCTACAGAAATTCAGAATACACATAAGGAGCCAGAAGAACTGTGGGTCACCCTGGAAACAGGAAATGGGACAGCCATATGAACTTGGGATGTCTACAGGCCTCCAGACCAGGGGGGAAGACATAGGCACATTACTGTTGGAAGACATACAAAACATGACAGCTAAAGGGGAGGTTCTGATATTGTGAGACTTCAACATGCCAGATACAGATTGGTCAATACCAGCAGGAACATCTGCCAGAACTAGACACATAGTGGATTCTCTGCAGGGGGAGGGCCTCAAACAACTGGTACAACAACCCACAAGAGACAGAGCTATCTTAGATCTAGTACTGACTAACAGGGAAAGGATCACAGATCTCCAGGTAGAAGGTTACTTGGGGGCCAGTGACTATCACATGCTATGGTTCAATTTGGCCACTAGAACTAAATCATCCCATTCCAAGGTAAAAGTATGGGACTTCAGAGGAGCTGACTTTGATAAGATGACCAACAGAGTTTAAGCTAGATCTGGCAAAAATAAATACAGGTGAGCAGGTACAGGCAAAGTGGGCAAGCATTAAAAGAGTAGTCCACCCAGAATTTGCAAAAAAACATATTTTATGCAGAGCGTTTTGATATGTATGTTAAGTCCTAGTGTGTCCTTCCCTCTGTCTGCTATTAGGAGTTTTTCCTAAATTGGCCTGCTAGCTGTGTGGTAGTTTTACGACCCCTGGGGATCTCCATCACAAATAGGTTTATTGACTTTCTTTCTCCTACAATGCACCCTGTGTCATGTGACACTGATGTAGCCATGCCCTTAGATTTAGCATGTGCACTGCTTTAAAATTAGTTCACAACAGCAGATCTTTGTAACTGTTCTTATTCAGGGAGCACAAATGGCATCCGTTACAGTTTAGCAGATACCTGAGAGCAAGCTAACTGGGTTTTCTATAAGAAAACAGCTGCTAAATAGCTCTTATTTATTATTTGTGTTTTTGGTGTGTGCAGGTCTAGCTAGCAGTAGTAAATATTTTCATTTTAAAATGTTATTTAATCAAACTACACACAACAATAAAAAGCACAGAAATTGCCCCAGATCATCAATGCTGTAATTAGTAAAGACTGTAGCTGTTTTCTTACAGAACCCCTACTCAACTCTCAAGTATTTGTAAAACCATAAATGTAGGTACCATCATTCTGCTAGAAGGAACTGGGAGTTAGGGCCGACTTTGCTCTGTGACATCACTTTCATTTTTTTTTTGCTTGTCTTTTGTTACAAATTTGAAGTGTCTTTTTAATAAAGTACAACAATATGTAAGTGTGAGTTACTTAGTTTGGAGAATATTTGTTTGATTATTTAAAAAAAGTATGATACACTAAATGTGTAGTGCAGTGAACCATTGTAAAATGGAATTAAATATGTAGCTGGAATAGTCATTGTCATCCTGTTGCTTTCATGCCATACCACAGGCAGGAGAAAAGCTGACTTCTAAGTATTTTGTAGTTTCTAGGCTGCACTTCATACTATGTACTTCATTTGTAAACAAAAATAAAACTAAAACATGAAAATCTTGCCACAGAGCAAAATCAGCACTAACTGCTAATAGAATGCTGATACCTACATTTACAGGTTAGCAAATATTTGACATCTGAGTGGGGTGTCTGTAAGAAAACAGCTAGAGCCTCTATTAATTATAGCATTGATGGTATGGGCAGTTTCTGTGCTTTTATGGTTGTGTATAGTTTGATAAAATTAAAAGTTTTAAAATTAAAACACTCCTGCTAGCTAGACCTGATGTACATAGAAAACAAAAGTAGTGAATTAAAGCTATTTAGTAGCTGTTGTCTTACAGAAACCCCAGTTAACTTGCTCTCAGGTATCTGCTAAACTGTTACTGATGCCATTTTTGCTCCCTGGATAAGAATAGTTACAAAGCTCTGCTGCTGTGAAGTGATTTTAAGCTGATTTTAAAGCAGTGCACATGCTAAATCTAAGGACATGGCTACATCATTGTCACATGAGACAGGGTGCATCGTAGGAGAAAGAAAGCCAATAAACCTATTTGTGATAGAGATCCCCAGAGGTCATAAAACTACCATACAGCTAGCAGGCTAATTTAGGAAAAACTCCTAACTAGCGTACAGAGGGAAGGACACACTAGGACTTAACATACATATCAAAACACTCTGCATAAAATATGTTTTTTGCAAATTCTGGGTGGACTACTCCTTTAAGGATGCAATAATTGAAGCAACATCCCATTGTGTTAGAGAAAAAGAAGTTCAAAAGAACAAGAAAACCATTTTGGTTCTCAAAAACAGTAGCAGAAAAGGTCAGAGCCAAAAGGCTGGCCTTTAATATAAGGGAATGCAGCGGGATGAAGATAGGGAGGCATATCAAACTTCCCTAAGGGAAGCAGGAAAGGCAGCAAAGCAGGCAAAGGCCCAAACTGAGGAAACACTAGCTCGAACAGTAAAACAAGGTGACAAGACTTTCGATAGATACATTAGTGAAAGAAGAAAGTATAGAGGGGGCATTGTTAAGATCAAAGGGGATAAGGCAGCATGTGAAGAGGAGGACCATGTAAAAGCATCTATCCTAAATAGATTATTCTGCTCAGTATTTACGGAAGAGAATGTAGAGCAGGGCCCACAGCTCAGCACCATGGACACAGGGGGGAGAGAGGTATGCACTAGTCCCTTCACAAAAGAAAGGGTCCTACAAGAGCTCGCTAAGCTCAGGGAGGACAAGGCAATGGGAACTGATAGCGTATATCCCAGGGTACCAAAGGAGCTAAGGGTGGAACTAGCAGAGCCATTATCAGGATGGTTTAGTGAGTCTCTAAGCACAGGAGAGGTCCCAGAAGACTGGAGAAGGGCTCATGTGATCCCGCTCCACAAGAGTGGTAGCAGGGAGGAGGCAGGGAACTACAGACCAGTCAGTCTTACCTCAGTAGTGGGCAAGATTATGGAAGCACTCCTTAAGGAAAGGATAGTGCAACACCTGGAATCCATAGAAGCACAGGATCCAAGACAGCATGGTTTTACAACAGGAAGATCCTGTCAAACTACTCTCATAGATTTCTTTGACTAGGTAACAAGAGTGGTGGACCAAGGGGGAGCAATAGATGTCACCTACCTTGACTTCAACAAAGCTTTCAATACTGTTCCACATAGAAGATTGATTAATAAGCTGGGTAGGCTCGGGTGGGTCAGACGTTGGTCAACTGGGTGGAAAATTAGTTGACGGGCAGAAAACAGAGTGGTGGTAAACGGTATACAGTCAGAAGAGATGCAAGTCACAAGTGGGGTACATCAGGGATCAGTCCTGGGGCCAGTCCTCTTCAGTATCTTCATCAGTGACATTACAGATGGACTGAAGGGTAAGGTTTGTCTGTTTGCAGATGACACCAAGATCTGCAACAAAGTAGATTATCAAGATGGGAATGGCAGAATGAGAAGAGATCTGGATAAACTGGTAAAATGGTTGGAAGATTGGCAACTGGGGTTTAACGCAAAGAAGTGCAAGATCAGGCAGACAGGGAAGAGAAACCCTGAAGCCACCCATAGTCTGGGAGGGGAGTTGCTGGCAGTCACAAGGGAAGAAAGATACTTGGGCATCATCATCACAGATGACCTAAAATCATCTACGCAGACCACTAAAGCAGTATGTAAGGCTAGGGGGGATGTTGGGGTATATTAGTAGGGGTATCACAAGTCATAAGAGGGAGATAATAATCCCTCTTTACAAGACACTGGTTAGGTCCCATCTGGAGTACTGTATGCAGTACTGGAGGCCACACCTACACAAGGATATTAACTAAATTGAGGCAGTCCAGAGAAGGGCAACCAAAATGGTGTAGGGGCTGCATCAGAAAACATATGAGGACAGATTAACGGCGCTCAATATTTATACCCTAGAGCAAAGGAGGGAGAGAGGTGATATGATCGAAACATTCAACACCTTAAGAGCATTAACAAGGCAAAAGAGTCTAACATGTTTCAATATAAGAAAAATAGCAGGACAAGAGGACACAGCATGAGATTAGAGGGAGGCCAATTAAGGGGTAATGTGAGGAAGTTCTTTATCACAGAAAAGGTGGTGGATGCATGGAACGGCCTACCTCAGGAAGTGGTGGATATCAATATGGTGCAGGGCTTCAAAAAGGCATGGGATAGGCATAAGGGAGCAATACAGATGAGTATGAACAGATAGGCCATTGACACAGCAATGGCCGATGGCACATTCAAAAGGTAGAAAAAGAAATGGGCAGACTGGTTGGGCAATGCAGTCCTTATCTGCCATCAACTTCTATGTTTCTATGTTTCTATGAAGTCAAAGTGGCATTCGTGGAGTACAGAAGTTAGGCAGTTTTGTCACATTCAACCTCATTCAAAGGCATCAGAAGTGAAATTGGTCTGAGTTTGCCCATCTGCACTTGGGCAGCATTTCCTTTTTTGTCATTTGTTAAAAAGAACAAAGAAAACCCCACTTCCATCCACTGAGACTACTGATTCCACCCCTTCCCATCATTCCAACCAGTTGGGAATTCTTTCTCCACTCTGTAAGCACTCAACTCCCAGATGCCCTAGAGGGGTGCGGGATTGTTCACAGTTGTCAGTGGTAGTGGGATCTGTAAGTTTCAGTGAATGACGGGGCTGGGTTTTACTAAAAACTGGATTTTTTTGGGGGGGAGGGACTGAAGTGGTTTGGTGGAAGTCAAAGAACTGAACCAAATTTTAGGCCCGCTGGTCGTGACCGAACTGAAGCTGCCACTGGCCCACTTTGCTCACCTTAGCTTCAGGGACACCCCTCTATACCTGACTACCTTCAGGTCTGTGTAGCAAGTTACTTCAGCCCCCACTTTTAGATCCAGGCCCTCTTCAAGACAGAAGATGTGACATCGTGACATAACATGTCATGACGTCATGAGTCGCTTGATGTCATGGTGCTCTTTGGTGTTGGATATTTAGGAAATGACGGAAATCTACACAGACACACATATTTAAAACCACTTGCCTGCTAGTTGTAGCGCTACTTCATACATACTGATTAATATAGATATGGTGATTGAAAACTGACCCAACTCATTATACAGACTTGTATTTACAAATGAAATTGTGGCAATGGGATCTGTCACAAAATGTGTTTTGTGCACTGTGGTGTTGCCATGACCTGCTTCTCCTAAATGCTTATGGTAAATTTTTATGTTGGCTCACGCATGCGCAGCCAACATATTGTGGTAGCATCAGATTTGGTGGCGCAGTCACTGGTGGATGAATGCAGGGCATGCATCAGTAGGTGCGTCCCTCATTCCCCAATCAGCCAGCAGCAGGCACTGACATCATGAATCCTAATCTGGCCACCACATCTAACAAAGATCTTGCTGCAATGAGCGAAGTTCTCATGCAGCGTCATCACACCATGCCTCCCGATGAGCACACTACATGGCGGCAGTGACTGCCACCACCTCCTGTCACAATGCCGACAGGGGAGCCCACTCCCCGTAGGCATAATGACCCCTCCAATTTAAAATGTATGCTGAGGGGTGCCCAATCCCCCTCACATCATGTGCTCCCCAACAGTTTTTCTTAGCCAATGGGGGGCCCAGTCCCTGTCGGATTTGTCCCCCATCCCATTTATTTTGCTGACAGGGAGCCCATTCCCCATTGGCATAATGTCTACTCCCCCACTTTTGTTCTGTGCCAAGGGGGTGCCCAATCCCCTGACAGCTACAGCATCCCCCCAAAACACTTAGATGACATGTTGGAAGCCCATCCCAGCATGCCAAATCCTCTGGAAAATAAAAACCATCCCGTGATGTTGTTTTTTTTTTTTAACCCTGTGAAAAAGGAAAACGGTCTCTCGCCATCTCCCTGCCCCCCTCCCGCAACCCGCAACCACCCTCTGCGCACCCTGCCTCCCCACACCCCATACTTACCTCTGCAACAATCTTCGGTGGACTGGGAACACGTCTGCACTCTTTAAAGCCGATCATGAACTGAAGAAATGCTGATAAGTTGTATAATGGCATTAATAGGGTGTTTTCGACTTTGTTGCATATCTCGGGCATTTTTTGGAATATTTGCACCAAATTTTCAACATAGGGTTATTGGGACCCCTCCTTATGAATTCAGTCACTGTCATGGTGTTATTCCGTCCCGAAAGGTGATTTCGTGGTCACTGAGCAGAATCACCTTTCAGGACAGAGTAATGCAACAACAGTGCCACTGTTCATGAGGGGGGCTCTCAAAAAGCCTATGTTGCAAATTTTGTGAAAAAAATCCCAAAATTGGCTGTTTTACGAGCATGCGTTGCACTGTTTACATGCAAGATCGTAACTTCGTGAATCTGTAATATGTTCACTCCAGATTTTAAAAATTGGCATTTTTCCACACCTCCTGATGAACAATATAGCTGTGATTTTACATATCCTGGTCAAAATGTGTTTTCGCACATCTGGCACAGAATAGCATGGTCGCTGTGCAAAATCAGTTTTTGGGACAGTTTGAGGAAATGATGGTGACACTGTTCATGAGCAGATGTCCTAAAATTCCTATGTTGAAAATTTGGTGGCAAAAGACCATAAAATGACTGTGTTACACGTGTGCGTTGTGCAGTTTTCACGCACCCTTGTAACTTCGCAAATTTGCAATATTTCCATGCCAGATTTTCAACATTGTCATTTTTTCACACCTCCTTATGAACAGTACAGCTGTCATTTTTCACATCCTGCCAAAATGTGTTTCCGCACCTGTGACGCACAATGGCGTGGTCGCTGTGGAAAATCAACTTTTGGGAGAGATTAACAAAATCACAGCACCACTGTTCATGAGGGGAGGTCCCAAAATGCCTATGTTAAAAATCTGGCTAACAAACTCCCAAAAATAATTGGGTTACGGACGTGTGTTGCGCAGTTTCTATGCGTGCTCATGACTTCACCAATTTTTCAGATTTTCAATATTGCCATTTTTTACGCCACCTCATGGACAATACAGTTGTTATTTTCCACACCCTGCCCAAAATGTGTTTTCATCCCTGTGTCGCCAAATGACATAGCTGCTATGCAAATCCACCTTTCAACTAGCAAACTGATTGTGCCACTTCTCCTGAGGTGGGCTCACAAAAGGCCCATGTTGAAAATCTGGAGTGAAAACACCAACACACGCCTGTGGTGTTAGGGTTTCCAGCTGTAGCACCCCACCCTGTAGAGACTGACAGGCATCAGGGGTGTGACGGGATCATTGGTTGTACTGCTCACACCATTCCATCCCAACCCCCACCCTCCAGCCAGTGACAGGCATTGTGGTGTGCCTTGAACTGTTCGGCCACAAAGTTCACCCCATTCTCCTATGCTGTACCCACCTCAGCATATTTCCTTATGGAATGGGGTAAGTATAATGCCCAAAGACCCCAAAGCACACTACAACACTTGTCAGTGTCTACAGGGTAGGGTGACGTACAATGGCATGAGTGTTATAGCTGATGACCCAAAGGCACACCCCAATGCCTGTCGGTCTCTACAGGGTTGGGGTGGGGTTGGCGTCACCTCAATACTTCACTGTCATTCCTATTATGGATCTCTAACTCTGGCATTACCATTGTCAATGCCAGTGAGCCAACATTCGGCATTGACAAATGCTTGTTGTAAATATTATTTTCGGACAACATCAATTGAAAAAGCTCTGATTGCCAGAGAAAAATGTTGGGCTTGTACTGTGGGAGTGTAACTTTTCTGAATTGATTCAGAATACATTTACAGGACACTATTTACCTATTCTGGCCTCCCTTTTGGCTGCCTACTCTGTCACCCAATTTCTACCCTATTCCTTAATACCTCCTTATTTTTTATCATTTAGGTATGAGCTCTTACTTAGCGGAGACTATATGGGATTGTTGTCTCTTCTCATTTCAGTAAAGCTTATCATTATGTACCTTTGCATGTTAATTATGTTGACCGGTATGTATAAGCCCATATTGACCGGCACCTTCACAATGTTTTTTCTTTTTCTTTTTTTGCACCGTTGTCCACCGTAATTGTAATCTTATGAAGTGTACTGTATTGTATTAATGCCCAGGACCACCTTGAAAATGAGCTTGCTCAATGGTGTTTATGCCTGGTTAAATAAAGTGATTGATTGACTGATTGATTGATCGATTTAAATTCAACAGCTGCTATGGGTGTCTTTCTCAACCAAACCAGCGTAATTAGTACAGCTCAGTCTACAATCCCCAGAGTATGTTATTACACCTACTGTATAAAACGGGCATTAGAAATAGGAAGATAATGAAGAACAAGACAAAGCATTGTAAAGTTCAAAATGAAACTATAATTAGTGGTGAGCCCATTTACTGACTGGACTGATACCACTTTCTAATGCTGTGATAACTGGCCGGACCGGTTACTATGGAGTGAAACGATGCTGCTGCATTTAGATCTCACAGAAACCAAATGCTACAGAAAGGAAAATTACTATTTGTTTCAACACACAGAACTAAACAGACCAGCAATTATATAAAATAAAGAATGGGGTGTTGCATTATTAATTTTTTTTACATACCCAGGATGTTTAATACCATCACAAATCACTTGTGCTTTGCACTCATGGTTTATGTAGTATTACACACCTCAGCTGTGTAAAAAAACTCATAATGTACAACACCCCATCCATTATTCTCTATATACAGTATTTCTTAGTTAGTCAACACATCAGGTGTAACGCTTTAATGATGTAATGTGATTGGTTGCCTGATGAAAAAAGTCCCTAAGGGCTCAGTTCTCAAAGGTGCCATATAAAACAAAATGATGCCAGCACACTAACACCTCCAAAGTTGCATGCTCTTGTTTCAGACAGAAGTTACACTACATGAAAAACCAAAAAAGGTGCAGCATTCACCAGATACTTAGAATTGTATACTTTATTGATAGAAAGCCATACGTGCAGGATGCAGGAGCAAAACTCTCCATAGCGCCCCTCGTACAGGGCTTCATCAGGGAAAGTTTGCAAAAACATGAAGGATACTGATTATTTAAATCAACAGTGAGCATGGAAACTGAGTCAGTGTAAATTTAAGCTACAGAGTAGAGTTGTGCTAATAAATCCTACCGGCTCAAAATGTCCCATGCTCTACAGTGCACGACATTGACTGCAAGGTGGGAATAGCACGGTTTGTGAGAGTGAGAGGGTGCAAAACTAGGAAAGGAAGTATGCGCTGTAGTGCACCCTCTCACTCTTCCCAGTGCAGAATAAGAATCCTGCTGAGAGAGGGGTCCGCCAAGCAGCAGCCGTGTCTCAATGGGATGAGCTGAAAAAAAGAATTATGCCATTTGCAATATATCACACTCTATTGGCAGCGCGGTATAATGCTATGGCAAGTCTTGCGACATTATGACCCTGTGCCGTAATCAATAATCCAACATTTTAAGAAAAAACTTATAAAAACAATATTTGTCATACCAATCGATTGGTTAACCAGGAAAATTTTAAATCTTATTCTTTGTTTTTTTTTTGGCTGCGATTTTCCAGAATATTCCAGACAGGACTGCAGAAATATTTTTACACATGGATATATGGCCTCAGTTCAGATTACCAAAAATCCTGCCCACTCAATCAATTGATAAGACTTATAAGACACTATAGCACCAGTTACCACTGCTGTCCCAGTGAGGCTAATGGGAGTCAAACAAAGGCTCACCTCTGTCTCTTAATCTGGACATGAATGTCCTAAAATTGGACTAGCACCAGGAACAACCACAGTCACAAAAGAAAACTAAGAGGTCCCACGCATAACACTCAAACACGTGGACAAACAGACTGTATCATTTCATATATGCTGTCAACTGGCTAGTAATATTTCTATTTGTGCACATTCTAAAAAAAACAGATTTTGACAGACCAGTAATTATAAATGCTGACCGATGTTACATTTTTCATTTTTTGTTGATGAAGGATTTAGGAAAATGTGGAGGAAAGGTGGCCTTGACAACTCTGTCATCCCCATGTAGAAACATAGAATTTGCCCGTGGAAAAGGGCAGCTTAGCCTACCCAGTCTGCCCATTTTTTCCCCCTGTCTATTCCGTCCCAGCAGACCCTAACTGGTCTCAAGTAACCCTCCCTCCTTTTTATTTACTAGGATTCTCCTATGTCTATCCCATGCATGTTTGAAAACCCCCACATTTTTGCCCCTGCTACCTCTTATGGCAGGCTGTTCCTGATGTCCACCACCCTTGCAGTGAAGTAGTATTTCCATGTATCCCTCTTAAATTCCCCCCTTCTAGTTTTGTTGCATGCCCACTTGTTCTATTGCATTTTTTCATCTGAAACAGTTTCCCTGCCTGTATGCTATTCACTACTGTAAGGTACTTGTAGATCTCTGTCATGTCCCCTCTCTCCCTCCTCTCCTCTCCTCCAGAGTGACATATTGAGATCTCTCGGTCTCTCATGGCATGGTTTTTCATGCAACGTATGTACCATTTTAGTTGCCCTCCTCTGGACTGACTCTACCCTGTTCCTGTCTTTACTGAGATGTGTCCTCCATAATGGTACACAATATTCCAGTTGTGGTCTCACCAGTGATCTATGCACTGGTAATATCACCTCTCTCCTTCTGCTTGTGATACCGCTCCCTATGCATCCCAGCATTACACTGGCTCTGTGCACTGCCCTGTCACGCTGTGCTGTGTCTTTGAGGTCATCAGATAGCATAACCAGTAGGTCCTTTTCCTTTTAAGTGATAGACAGTACTTCATCCCTTTCCCCCATTTTATACTCAGCTCCTGGATTTCTATGACCCAGGTGCATGATTTTTATACTTTTTGACATTGAACCATAGCTGCCATACCCATGATCACTCTATAAGTTTTCTAAGGTCCCTTCTCATTTTCTCCACCACCTCCTGAATCTACACCCTGTTATAGATCTTGGTGTGGTCTGCAAAAAGGCATACCTTCCCTTCAAGCTCTTCTGCAATGTTGGAACTGGAAGGGGGACAGGATCAGATCTACAGTACAGTAGCTTCTTGTTTTACATTGTTTTTCATGGATTCTACTTGGTAGAATGTTTATTTTCTTTCTTACTACTAAGGGGCTAGCAGGGTATTGTTTGGGGCTGTTGGAATTTTGAAACCTGTTTTGGTAGCTAAAAGTGGGCTCATTTGTTTGGTTTACGTGTGGCAGGCTGCATTTGTAGAGGCCTATTTCTTCTCTTTTAAACATAATTGGTGTAATTTAACTGGTCTGTTTCTTTGAATTGGAGACCTATATCTTATAATTCCAAACCTATTTTGATGTATTGTTGGTGAAGCTGTTTGAATTGGTGTCCTGTTTCTTTGGGTAGAATTTATTCATTGTTGCTGGCTTCACTAGCTGCAAAGTTTTGAGTGGGGAAGGGTGCTAATTTGTCTGGCCAGGTCTCACTCAGCAGGGAGGCAGAGCTGAATCAGGTGTGGAGTCAGTGCTTTGGCTTCTCAGAAGGAACTGGAAGGGGACAGGATCAGATCTACAGTACAGTAGCTTCTTGTTTTACATTGTTTTCATGGATTCTACTTGGTAGAATGTTTATTTTCTTTCTTACTACTAAGGGGCTAGCAGGGTATTGTTTGGGGCTGTTGGAATTTTGAAACCTGTTTTGGTAGCTAAAGTGGGCTCATTTGTTTGGTTTGGGTGGCAGGCTGCATTTGTAGAGGCCTATTTCTTCTCTTTTAAACATAATTGGTGTAATTTAACTGGTCTGTTTCTTTTGAATTGGAGACCTATATCTTATAATTCCAAACCTATTTTGATGTATTGTTGGTGAAGCTGTTTGAATTGGTGTCCTGTTTATTTGGGTAGAATTTATTCATTGTTGCTGGCTTCACTAGCTGCAAAGTTTTGAGTGGGGAAGGGTGCTAATTGTCTGACTAGAGGCCTCAGCTACCTGATTGTTTCCAGAGGACTTGGGCTGGTCCCACCACCCACCCAAACCCTCACCCCACCCACCCCTGGTCAATTATTCCCTTTGTACTAGGGGTTCTGACATCACTTCCTCAAACAGGCAAAGGATTTACCTGTCATAACAGAAGCAGACATCCAGGAAAGGAACTGCAGCAAGTGAAGAGGTGTCGGCTCTCTCAGTGGAAGGGAAGTAAATGCAAATCTAGGCGCTTTCATTATTACTACTTCACATAGTTATTGCATTGGGTAAAGGGGGAGTAGGAGTTGAAGAAGGTGTGCAATGGCTACTTAAAGTATTTTTGAGTGTGGATAGGAATATACAAAGCAGTTGCTCAACATATCTAAACGTGTGCAACAAAGGAGGTAAGGGACATAAAGAATGTTTTGCACTGATAGAGGGGGGAGAGTGGGGACTTGGGGGAGTGTTTGGTATCCTGCATCTGGAAGGGTAGGGGGTCGCTGGTGGGCAACGACAGCAATGGGTAGGGTGGTAGGCTGCAACAACTGCGGTGCACCAATCTTTCTAAACATTGCCTGGAGAGTAGGAGGATGTTTAGTGTGCAACCACATAGAAAAACTTAGAAAGGAGATTGAGGGTCTGCAGGAGGAACTAAGACAGGCAAGGCAGATTGGGGGTGGGTTTAGCCCAATACTGGAGGGAGGAGGAAGGGGAGATGAGGGAGGGCAATTTAAGCCAACAGTGGTGAGGAGAGGCTCAGAAGAAGGGAAGCAGAGACAAAGGGGCCCAGGACAGGAAGAACGATTGCAGGGAAACCAGGTCAGGAGACAAAAGTCAAATGGAAGGAGGCAATAGGGACTTGTGAGGGGCGGTGAAGAAGTGGCAAAAGTCATGGAGTGGAAAGGAGAGAACAGGTTACTACGCAGAGAGAGAGGGAGCAGGCATTTGTGAAGGATCTTCAGAAAATAGTTTTGCACTGCTAGAGAGGAAGAAGGTGGAGGAGGGAAGTGATGAAATTAGAGGAGTAATTGATAAATGCCTGGACCAAACTGGAGCGGGGGGAAGTTCTGCTGGGAGAACTGCAACAGGGGTAAAAGGGCATAATAATGTGCAGGAGGAAGAAGAGGAGCTGGAAATGAGGGAGGGAGATGAAAGGAAGCAAACAGGGAGTAAGAGGGGTGGAATCTTAGTGCTGGGGGACTCAATACTAAGAGGAGTTAGGTGGGGTAGCAAGGCGGAGAGGCATAGTCGCATTTGGGTGGAGGCCATGCCAGGAATGACAGCGGAAAGGGTGGGACAGTCTGCTCTGAAATATGCTAGGGGTAGGGACAAGCCTCATTTAATTATACATCTTGGGACAAACGACCTGGCTGACAAGACAGTGGATATAGTCCAGAGGAGGTTTGAGGAACTAGCACAATTATGTGAGGGGGCAGGAAGATCAGTAACTTTTCCGAGATACTCGTGCCAAAGGCAAGCACAACAAGAAAGCTGAGAATAGAGGAATTTAACAGATGGCTAAGAACCTGGTGTTGTGCTAAAGGGTATGGGCTGTTGGGGGGTGGGGAGGGACCTGGGAGGACAGTAGTCTCTATGCCAAGGACAGACTACACTTGAGTGAGAAGGAAAGAAAGTGTTGAAGCAGAGGATGGAAGAATATATAGAGGAAGTTTGGAGTTTAAACTAGAGTGGGGGTGGCAGTTGGGGAAGAGATATGCAGGGACCACAGGTTGGGAAATCATATGAGCTTACCCCCCATAACAGTATCAAAGGACAAATGGCAAGTACTATTGGTGATGCTAGGAAAGGAGGGCAGGATGGGAGGAGGGGAAAAGGGTGGAAGGTGGTTACCCTTAATGCTAGGAGCCTTGGGAGGAAAACTGCAGAGTTGCAGGTTCTTATGGCAGAGGGAGAGGTGGACATTGCAGCCATCACGGAAACATGGGCCACCCAATATAATGACTGGGACCTGTCTGTACCAGGGTACAGGTTATTTCGTAGGGACAGGGTGACTGGGAAAGGAGGGGGGGTGGCACTATATGTGAAGGAAGGACTGAAGTGTGTAAGGGAGGAAGGGGAGGAGGGCAGTACAGAGTCACTTTGGGTGCAAATCCAGGATTCCAAGAATAGGAGTCTTAGAATGGGAGTGGGTGTACAGGCCACCATCTCCAGATGGAGGAGTTAGACAGGGAACTAGCGGGACAGATCAGGAGGACCATGAGAAGGGTAGTGTGGTGATTGTGGGGGACTTCAACATGCCAGAAGTGGACTGGAGCACCCCAATAACCAGGAACAGAAGGGAGCAGGTACTGCTGGATGCCTTCCAGGACAGCTTTCCTGCTGCAAATGGTCAGTGAACCAACCAGGTTAGGAATACCCTTGACCTTGTGCTGGCAAATGGGGACTTGTGTGAGAGAACTTACAGTGGAGGAACCGCTGTCAGGAGTGACCACCACTCAGTATGGCTCACATTGGATATGGGCAAGGAAGGAGGGAATCTGGCACAAGAGTGCTGGACTTCAGGAGGCTGACTTTGGGAGGATGGGGGAAGTGGTAAAGGGTACCTGGCCAGAATTCAATCTAGTATGGATACTAACCAGAGATGGAGCTCATAAAGTTGGGGATAGTGGAGGCAACCAAAACCTGCTGCAAAGCCCAGAGCAAGAAGGCTAGAGCTAAGAAACCGAGCTGGTTGAGCAAGGAGGTCATGGAAAAGGTAAGGAAGAAAAGAGCTGCCTTTAGGAAATACAAGAAAACAGGGAGGGGAGGACAGAGAGGAGTACTTGACAGAATCAAGGAGGTGACAAGGGCAGTAAGGGAGCCAAAGCATCTACGGAACTCAGGCTGGCACAAGGCATTAAGAAGGGGAGAAGGACTTTAAGTACATCAGGGAGAAAAGGAGCTGTAAGGACCACATAGTAAGGATTAGGAAGGAGGGGTTGGGTGGAAGCAGGGTATGATAAGGCGGAAGCACTAAATGAGTACTTCTGCTCAGTATTTACTAAAGAGAAGAGGGGGTGACACCCAAGATGGGTGGAAATGGCAGACGCAGGGGGGAAAGGGTGACAGATGGGGAAATCATGGAGGGCAGAGTTCGAGAGGGTTTGAAGGCACTGAGGGTGGACAAGGCACCAGGCCCAGATGGCATCCACCCAGGGTACTGAAGGAGCTGGCAGAGGTCCTTGCAGGACCTTTGGCAGACCTATTTAATGCCTCACTACATTCGGGTGTGTACCTCAGGACTGGAGGATGGCTCATGTAGTGCCCCCTCCACAAGAGTGGCCCCAAGGATGAACCAGGAAACTACAGACCAGTGAGCCTCACATCCATCGTGGGTAAGCTAATGGAGACTATCCTGAAGGAGAGGCTGGTGGCCCTCTTAGAGGCCAAAGGACTACAGGACAGCAGACAGCATGGCTTCATACATGGCGATCCTGCCAAACCAACCTGGTCGGGTTCTATGACTGGCAACTAGGCAACTGGACGGGGACATGCAGTGGATGTCCTGTATCTGGACTTCAGTAGGTATTCACCAGTGCCACATGGAAGGCTGGGAAGGAAGTTAGTAGGCACAGGGCAGGTGCAATGCTGGTGAGATGGGTAGGAAACTGGCTGCAGGGAAGGCAACAGAGGGTGGTGGTGGGTGGGGAGCTCTCACATCCAAGGGCAGTGACAGTGGTGTCCCACAGTGGGGTGTTGGGACCAGTGTTGTTTGGGATATTCATTGCAGACATATCATTGGTACATCAAGCGCAAAGATCAGTCTGTTTGCTGATGATACCAAGGTTGGCGCGGTGGTGGATGACCTAGGGGATGGCAGGGGTTGCAGGATGATCTGGCAAGCTTGAAACCTGGTCAGACACCTGGCAACTGGGCTTTAATGCCAAAAAGTGCAAGGTGATGCATTTTGGGATGAAGAACCAAGGAGGACTTACCACTAGGGGAGTGCAGCTAGCTCAGACAGAGGAGGAGAAGGATCTGGGTGTGCTCATCACAGGGTCAATGAACAACTCGGCACAGTGTAGGAAGGCAGCTGCAAAGGCCAACAAAATGCTGGGTTGTATTGCAAGGGGTATATCCTCAAGGAGGAGGAGGTGATTCTGCCACTGTATAGGTCATTAGTTAGACCACCCTGGAGTACTGCGTGCAGTTCTAATCCCGTATCTGAAAAGGGACATTAAGTTACTGGAGGGAGTGCAGGCGCAGGGCGACAAAGATGATCAAGGGTCTGGGGACTTATCATATGAGGAGGTTGAAGGAGTTGAACATGTACTCACTGGAGGAGAGGAGAGACAGGGGGACATGATTGAAACCTTTAAATACATGAAAGGAATAAACAAGACAGGTACAGAGGGGCTGTTCAAAGTAAGGAGGGAGGGCCACCAGGGGCCATGATATGAGACTGGAGCGAGGAAGGTTCAGGAGGGAGATGAGGAGACACTTTTACAGAGGGTGGTGGCTGGGTGGAATGCGTTACCTGCAGAAGTGGTATGCAGTAGAACAGTGGACTGCTTCAAACGAGGATGGGACAGGACAAGGGGAGGGTTAATGAAGGGGAAGGGTGGAAGGGAGGGGCAGCTGCAGAATAAGGGGTGCTAGCTGCACATTCGAGCAGACTTGATAGACCTCTAGGCCTTTATCTGCTGGCAAATTTCGTATGTTCGTATGTTCGCTTATGAAGATGTTGAATAGGACTGGCCCCAAAACTGAACCTTGTGGCACCCTCCTGGTCACTCTCCTCATTAGAGTGCGTGCCATTTATCACCACCCTCAGTAAGGGTCATTATATTCAGATCCTTCTCCTCTATGATGGCCTCCTTCTCTGAAATTTTATTTGCTAGACCTTACATTGGCGCACATGGCTTTCCAAACACACTACTTTCCTTCTTGCAGCCACTCATACCGCCCCGCTTTCTGCCTGTGATGCTTCCTGTGACTTCAGATAACTTCCTCCTTCCCTTCTTTGTTCTTTGTTTCTTGTCCACCTAACCTCTCTCTCTGCATTTTTTTGTTACTGTTACTTCTGTCCTCTACCATATCCATCCACACTTCATCCTCCTCCTCCTCCTCCTCCTCTTCCCCTGCCCTGGAGGAATTTCTCCCTCTGAGCACTCCCTCACTGTTGCTTTTAATTGTGTGTGTGTGTGTGGAGGGGGGGGTGATTGTTGCCTCACTTGGTAATACAGCCTTTCTAGTCAGTCAGTTTAAATGCTCATCCATATAACTTTTGAACTTCAAAATGTACCAACCAAAAACCCTGGCTAATGGACTCTGCTATGCACAATAAAGGACCAGATCTTGGTAATGGAATGGAAACATATTTATTACAGCATTTTTTTTTCTCATCCTTTCATCCGTTATTTATTCTTCTCAGTCAGGACAAGCTGGGCTCCTCTTTGCTCTGTTCCATCAAACCCCACCATCCGACACCTCCCTGGCATTTACCTGAGCTGCCCCCGATTGTCCCCCATGGCAGTGTCAGGAAAGGGAGGGCTTTTCCTCCCCAAAGTCACACATTCAGTCATTGGCCTCCAGTGGTCTGCTGGTGCAGTGGGTTTGGATCAACAAACAAGCATAATTTATGCCTATCCTGCTGTCATTTTCCTCTGTAAATTTTTGGTCCCTTCCCCATGCTGAGGCGTGCTTATAATCACGTGCACGTGGAGGCAGGCATACACCATGGAGTCCTACAGCCCTCCCTTCACTTCCCTCCTTCACATGCACTGCCTCTTGGCCTCACCCAAGTGGTAATCATTAGGAGGAGCATGCAGGTCCTCTCACCCCCAGGAGAGGAAAGCAGCCATCGGCCGACCCTCAGCAACCCATTTTTGTTGCTGCACATGGGTCGCTGGTATGGCAGGAGGTAAGGCACTTGCAGTTCCTCAGCCCTCCACACCACTGGGCCAGCATTTATCATAAAGTTTTAGTTAACCCTCACCACCGCAATAAAAAATGCTGAAAGTTTTTGCGCAAGCACTGTGTTCTTTTTCACAGCACAGACATCACTGCATCACAAAAACACCCATTCTATACACAAAGCTCTTAACTATGTTTTCATCCTATGACCAAGTCCTGGTCTTTTATTGTGCATAACAGAGACTGTTATCTGGGCTTTCTTGTTTGTACATTTTGAATTGGTTCTATTGACTACAGACACTATGTCTTTAGCCATCTTTTGTTCATTGCTGCAACTTTTAAGCTTCTCATTGAGTACTGAGTGTCCCTTTACACAAGGATGTGGGCTATCACCTTTATATAGGCCCACATTCTTCCAGGTCAGTCCCCAGTGAATCCAAATCCTTCTTCTATGCACCATGCCTTCAACCAGTTGTTAAAGTTCATGGTGCAGAGTGCTCTAACCTCCCTTCTCCTTAAACAGATAACACCTCAGCAAATGCCACCATTCATGCTACCTGCTAACGACCCATCCCCAGCTCCCTGAACAGCCCCTGCACAACTCCCACTCCTTCCCTCACCAGGTCATTAGTACCAAGGTGGACTATGGCATCCAGTATTTCCTTATGGCCTGTTGCCCTAGTGATCCTTAGGATTCACTCCTCATCCTTCCAGGCTGAGGCACCAGGTAGGCATCTTACCTCCCTCTGTTCTTCACTAACTGTTAATACCTCTGTCCCTCTCAAAATTAAGCCACACAAACAGCTGCTTCCTCTTCTGTCAGTGGCCTTTTCAATCCATCTTGGGATCTCCCCTTGGGGTCCTCCACTTCCTTCCTTGCCACTGTTTTGGGTGCCTCCTCCTGGCTATCTCATCATGCCAAAATTGTGTAGGAATTATGTAGTGACAGAGGTTGAGGATCATGAACCCCACCCACCATCTCCATCCTCTTGGAGCCCACCAGGGTCCAGCCTTCCCTCCTCTGCCTAGGTACACTTTAAGGCAAAGGTAGCTTACTCGGTGGCCCCTAGGAGGGGTAAGAGATCCTCTGGGATCCTTATCAACTCAGCTCAGAGGTTAGCGATCTCTGCCCACAGCCCAGACAGCTGTGTGCAAATGGGGTAACACCTCAGTCTCCAGAATGTATCCCTGAGGACTTCGACTCCACACCTATTATACTGTACTATCCCCATAATAGAGTGTCTGTTTGCCCTTTCAAGCACTGGACCTAACTTATTGCCCTTTGAAGCTCTGGTCTATACCCCACCTGCCTTTCTTCTTAACCTTCAAACCTGCTTTTCCCTTTTCCCCACTGAGCCTATCTTGAATTATTGAGTCTCCCTCCTTACACTTTTTCTTCCCCCCCCTTCCTTACGCTTTTGGATTTTGATTTATAACCCTGCCCTAGATAAGGTATTTCATTTTTTCCCTTCTCCTAGTGTTTTAAAAGGTGAGCTCTTCCCCTTTTCTATACCTATTTCCTTACCTCCCTTCCTTACTGTTAGGTTGCTGCTTGCCTTCCCTCTGCTTAATGTAACTTGATACTAATTGGTTAATAAAGCCTGTCGATTCATTTAGTTTCATGACATACCTTAATTAAAAGGCAGTACCCTAAAAACCTGCAAATTATAGAAGCAAGTGCACACTGCATCAATGCACAATCTGTCACCGAACGCAGAATATGCTATCAATTGAAATGAGCAATGTTTCTATAACAAGCATTTGTCAATGTCAAATGTTGCTTGCTTCTATGTGCTGTTTAGGTATTTGGAAGTCATTGGAGTGCAAATATTGAAAATTTGCGAACTTATGTCTTGTGGGAACTGCATAGCATCAGCTCGTCGAAACAGTCATTTTAGGAATTTTTCCCAAATTTTCAACATAGCCATTTAAGACTTCTGCTCATGAACAGTGTCATTGTGATTTTGTTAATGTGTCCCATACGATGAGTTTGCACACCGACTGCGCATTGTGCGCTACATGGGCGGAAACACATTTTGGGTGGGGATGTGAAAAATGACAGCTGTACTGCTCATAAGGAGGTGTGGTAAAATGGCAATGTTGAAAATCTGGAGTGAAAATATTGAAAATTTGAACTTACTGGCTCATGAACTGTGCAACGATCCAGAAACAGTCATTTTTAGGAATTTTTTCACCAAATTTTCAACATCACCATTTTAAGACCTCTGCTCATGAATGGTGTCACTGTGATTTTCTTAATTTGTCCCATACATTGATTTCGCACACCGACTGTGCCATTCTGCGCTACATGGGTGGAAACACATTTTGGGTTAGATATGAAAAATGACAGCTGCACTGCTCATAAGAAGGTGTGGTAAAATGGCAATGTTGAAAATCTGGAGTGAAAATATTGAAATTTCGCGAACTTACGAGCCTGCGTAGGAACTGCGCAACGCATGCTCGTAAAACAGTAATTTTGGAATTTTCGCAAATTTTTCAACATGGGTTTTGGGACCTCTTCTCATGAATGATATCACTGTCTTGGTGGTATTCAGGCCCAAGGGTGATTTGCGATCACTGCGTAGTCACTGTGAGCAACACCTTGGGCGAACATCCATGACCGACATCATTCATGAAAGGAATCCCAAAACCCCATATTGAAATTTGGTGCAAAATCTCCAAAAATACCTGAGATATGCAACAAGTTGAACCCCTATCTGCTAGGCCATTATATAGCTTACGGCATTTCCTCAGTTCACGAGTCGGCTTTGAAGAGTGCAGGCGTGTTCCCGGTCCACCGAAGATCATCACGCCATAGTCTGGAGGTAAGTATGGGGTGAAGGGGGCGTGGGGAGGCTGGGTGCGAATGGGTGGAGTGCGGGTTGTGGGAGGGGTGAGGCGCTCCAGCGGGACCGTTTCAGTTTTCCAGGTTAAAAATAAAAAAAAGACATAGTGGGACGTTTGCCACGCTGGAGTGGGCTCCCAGCATGGCACAAGGGCGTTGTGGGGCGTTCAGCCGACGGGGGGATTGGCACCCCGTCGGCCTATGGACTGATTGCCACGCTGGGGTGGGCTCCCAGCGGTGGCACCCTACTAACAGGGGAGGCGCAGCTCAGCCGACGGGGATTGGGCACCCCGTCGACTTACTGATGCGTCTTGGTAGCGAGCGCCTGCGTGTGGGGGAGCTATTTCTTATCTCTGCTCACTGAAGCATAGCTCCTTTCAACAGAGTGTCCACTGCATTTTGGAGCGCATTGGTAGACAGCTCCAAAATGCATTGGCTTACAGGGGCCGCGCCTGCCAGCTCACTGACTGAATTGGAGGAGGAGGTGACACACCTCCGAAATCTCCGATGATGGCACTATGTTTCTTGCACATGCGTGCAAGCAACATAAAAATATCTCTTTAACCCTCCCCCTTATACTTTACTCTGATTAATCCTACTTTAACCCATCTTTTAGATGAATCCCTTTATATGAATGCTAATCAACCCATTGACTTTCCAACTGTGTTCAGGAGTTGATGCCATCTGCTGCCTTTTGCAAATTGCAGAAACACATAGAACTACTTTTCACTATACTTAAATTACACAATATTGCAGTTTTGTGTGCAACACTCAGGGTGCAGCATCTCCTGCCAATTGCTGCTTCATGCTGATGCCCCTGTATGGCACCCTTAAGCCCTGGCCCTTTAGCATGAGGACTGCAGTGGAGGACCAGTAGGCCAAAGCCTAGAAATACTCATCCATGACACAATCTGCCTCCTATTAGTGGAGATGCTCAGGAGCAGAATCAGGGTCATCTTGTCTTAGCAGGCACACCCATTGAAGTGTAGGTATCAAAGTCCTGGAGATAAAGCCTGATTGGCTTCCAGCTGCTAATTCATCATGCTAAAACAGCTGTCAGGCCTGTTTTCAGAATTCAGGTTTGGGTTCAAAAGTCACGCTAGTTACTGTCACCAGTCCAGAACACAATTTGCCTCCCTATTGGTGTAGATGCTTGGGGCAGATGTAAGTAATGGACAGTTGATGGTTAATGTCACACATGGGTAATGCATGTTATCCAGTGCACTGGAGACACATGAAAACATGCCATATGGTACCAACCATTCTATGTTACAGCCTGCAGTTATTGGGGGGGTTCTCAGTATAGTACACCCACGCACCCTCCCCCCGGCCTGAAGAATACCAATAGTAACTGTCACAGTGGATACTTCCATTTACATATACCACTGTCAACTCACAACAGCAGATGCATCCATCCAAAGGTCAATGACCTTGTACTGTACCAGTTAGCCATTTGCATGGGGTCAGTATATGCCAGGTGCTCCCATCCGTACATTTGACCCACCCATTTTATCAGGAGTCCATTTCTGTCACCTAAATCCCACAGTAGGGCAGACAGGGTGGGTGGCTCTAAGAATGATGTCTGTTATGACTGTGCTGTCATTGTCATTTTTGGTGCCTGTCCCATGGCACATGTGTCTGCATGCATGGCAATGCCACCCATGAAAAACCTGTTCTCTTTAAGTGCAAGATGTACTGGTCACACCCCTATCAAATACAATGTGCGGGTTGTGGGCATTTCCCACTGGGGATTCAGTGTACACCATTCAGTACACTCATTCAACTATAAGATGGAGAAGGCAAAGGCCACAAAGCCAAGGCTAGTGCCCTATAGTCTCTCTCTTTTGATCACACTCATCTGTGATGTACACAGGCACCAGAACCACGGCAGGGTCTATTGGAGAAGTTGTTCCACCACGAGTAACTGCATGTTGAAGTTATGCCATAAATTCTGTTTGGTCTCAGTGTTTATTTATTTATTTAAGAATACATAGAAATTACAACCCTTTGAGTCATAGACTTGTTTCCAAAGGCTCCACATCAAGTACAGAGTAACTTCCAATAACAATAACAATAACAGAGTATGACAGTCGAATACAGATTATGGCAGTTGAGTACAATTATGTGTCATACAGGCGCGTAGGATACATACAAGCAAGGCATTTGCCTATACAAGTGGTAGCTAAGCAGAGGTTGATCAAGTGTGGTAACAGTCTGATTATTGGGTGCAGCCTCCAGCAAGGCATTGTCAGGCAATACAAGGTTGATTCATAAGGTTACAGTCAGATAGCAGGGTGCAGCCTCCAGGGAGGCATTGTCTGGCATTACTAACACAGATAAAAGCTATGTAGCTAAAGTTGGACAAAGGGCCCATGAGCTTCAGAGGAGGAGGCATTGCCATTAGGACAGAGACTACCTCTACTGATTCAGGAGTGCCTGAGGTTAGACTTAGTGGTCACACTGGCAGTTACGAGAAGACAAAATGTGGGTTTTCAGGGCCGCCTTAAAGGGTCCGAGTTTGTATACTGTGGTGATAGCCGGGGGGGGAGGGCATTATACCATGTGGGGGCTCTGAAAAGAGAAGGATCTTTTGGCTAATGTGGTCCTAACCTGGGGTACCTTTCAGACAGTCTTGGTAGCCATGCGTGTGGCCACAGAGAGCCTAGCCAACTGAAGTGAGACAGTAACTCCTGCGGGGGTCAAACCCAGGCTGATTTTTTTGGTAAGGAGGCATGTCTGATACTGTAGCCTTTCCTCTAGTGTGAGGACATTGGTGAGTGCATAGAGGGAGCAGGAATGCACACGTTTGTCTGCACCAGAGAGGAGCCGGTATGCTTTATTGATTGCCATCTGTATTTGGTGAAACAGAGTGGGGTCAGAGGCAGCATATATTGTTAGCCCATAGTAAATAAGTGACAGTACTGAGGATGAGACTGCCAGGTGGAGGACTTCTGCCGTTAGACAGTCCTGATGCTTGTGTAATAGGCCAATAAGTGCATTGGTGGCGGACAAGAGAACTTTGATGTGTTCATGGAACGAGAGGGTGGTATCAAAGGTTACGCCCAAGTATTTATATGTTTGGACATTTTCCAGAGGGAGGAGAGAACTGGAAAGGATTTTCAATTAGTATCTCTTTGCCTTGTTTTGGCGGTGTGTGAATAGCATGGCTTTGTTTTTTTTAATGTTGACAACTAGTCTGTGGTCAGCAAACCAGTTTTCAATCTGTTTGAAGGAGTCTTGAAGAGTGCCAGAGGTTATCTCTTAGCTTGAGCTGTCGCAGCAGTGCATGATCCAAGGTGCATTTTGCTTCTTGGAGGTCATTTTTGTGAGGGAGAAAAAGCATCACAGGCTTTGTTGAAGGTGTGGGTGAAATAGTTCAGGGCATCATCTATGCTCAGGGCTTGAGTAACTGGGGACCAGTCACAACTTAACAGATGCTGTCTGAGCTTGGTGATACTGCCAGGCCGAAAGCAGCAATGGGAGGTGATGATGGGCAGAGGTTTGGGTAGCTGACAGGACCATCAGAAAAGGAATCGGGAGTAGTCATTCAGGGAGTTAAGGAATACCACTACGTCAGTGACTCAGTGTGGACCGTTTGAAAGCAGAATGTCTAGCAGGGTGTGGGTTCCATTAGTGGGGTTTGTCCTTGTGAGTTGAGATACTAATTGGGACAGATCCAGGGCAGCAAAGGTGTCCTTGGTATGGGCTGCTGAGCTAGCTAGCCAATTTATATTGAGGTCCCCGACTAGTATTTGTTCCA
Source organism: Neoceratodus forsteri (assembly GCA_016271365.2). Taxonomy (NCBI): domain Eukaryota; kingdom Metazoa; phylum Chordata; order Ceratodontiformes; family Ceratodontidae; genus Neoceratodus; species Neoceratodus forsteri. Next base: position 91,093,822 of record CM028130.1, on the reverse strand, counting down.
CCTAGTGGGGGAGCCTAGTGAGGTAGTTTGAGAGTGATTGTGTTGTGGCTGATTGGTTTCTAGGAGGGAAATAGACAATTGTAAGAATTAGCAGTGCTCTGTTAGGGTCTGGGGTGAGTTTAATCGAGAGGGTTTGGGCCCTATGGTCCAGCGTGGTAACGGGCCTGGTTTGGCAGGTCAGTGAGTTGTGCACATAAAAGGTACATCCACCCCCTCGCTTACCCTTTCTATCTGTGTGTGTATGCATCCTGTGTAGTGACAGTCACCTTTCACCTGTCATTGAACAATGACATATCGGTGTCAGACATCATGGTGCTTCAGAGAAGATAGGGATGAAGTACCATTGAGGTAGCACCCACTGTGAAGCTGAATGTTTACAACCACACCCTGGACAGGGATACTAAGGACTGGCTGGGACCAAACAAGCCAGACAGGCATTTTTTAGTGTATGTTAATACCACCACCCAGACCACTCTTATGGTTGTAAGAGTAGTCTCACACTCATTCTAGGGGTATAAGAACCACAAACCAAGATGAGGGAGTTTGATATCATAAGGATGTAAGTGAGACCACTCTTACAAGCATAAGAGTGGTCTCAGTGGTGGTATTAATATATTATTTATTGAGATTGATCAATAATACATTAAAATTTCAAAAAGCCTATCCTAAACTTGACTGTTTCCAAGGCAGCTGCCTGTGAGACACTCTTCACAGAATAAGAGTGTCTCATGCAGATGAAAGAAGCACTCCAGTTGGTCAGGAGTGCTCCCTCGACCTATTATGTGGGCAGTCCCAAAGCTCCAACTACCAGAAGGACCACTGAGTGGGGGTGCAGCAGGCACTGCAGCTTGAAGAGCTGGCAGTTGGTTTTGTGCCGACAGGGGGTGAATTCATAGTATGTGTAAGCCTAGTATACAGGGCTAACACTATGGGTGGCAGAGCTGCAGGTGAGCAACACATGCACAGTGCCCTGGTGGGATGCATACCAGAGACTGCGGCAAAAATCCAAGGACTCATTTACTGCCTAGTTTAGCTGCACCAAATAAAACATATATATATATATATATATATATATATATATATATATATATATATATATATATATATATATATATATATATATATATATATATATATATATATATCTATGTATATATATATCTACACACACACGCACATATATATAAACACGCAGTATATCCATTGCAAAAAACTATGTTAATGTAGTGTCAAAACCTGAGAAATTTGATGTTAGTGTTTTCAACCCTAACTCTCCACCCCACCCCACAAGCAGCAAAAGGACAAGACCACACAAGTAACCACAGACAGCCATCATCAGGTAAGACAAAAACATACTACATTTTTCGCTGCAGATGGAAATCCATGATACTGGTATATGCCTGGAACATTCTCCCAGTGTAGGTGGTGGTGTCAAAAATGGTAATGGGATTCAAAAATTCATGGGGTAGGCATAAGGGGACCTTAGTGGTAAGGAAATGGGGGGAGGGGGGAGTTGGGGCTCAAGTAGGAACTGTGGTGTTACAGTAGGTAGGAAAATGGCCAACTATGTGATCAAAGTGGTCCTTTAAGCACTTTTGTAGTCTCATATAGCCATGGAAAACATAAAACATACACACAATTGATGGGCCTATACTTCTGCATCTGCAGGTGTAATACATACACACTGACCTCTGGGTGCAGAAGTGCAGATACCACAAAATTCCATGAAATGAAACTTGCAGTAGTATTTCTGTCTGCAGAAGAAAAGTCCCCTAAGGTTTCTGTGTCTCTTCAGAGGTTTCCTATGTGCACAGGGGCTGCTGTTCTGGAGCCAGAAGTTAGTGTATGTCTTACACCTGTGGCTGAAGAGACACAGGACCATCTTTGCTACAGAAAGGCTGGCCCCATAGAGGCATAGAGAAAATAAGTCTTGTAATTTGGATATAGTGAGTTTGTATCTGGCTGGAGGGTCCTGTGCTTCTATATACAGAAGCAGTGTGGTGATTTCAGTGTAGAAACATAGAAACATATAATTTGACAGCAGATAAGGACTGCTTTGCCCACCTAGTCTGCCAGTTTCCTACCTACTGTAACACCACAGACCCTACTTATCTGGCTCCCCCTTTCCTTACCACTAAGGTTCACATATGTCTACTGTATTCCATGCATTATTGAATCCTGCTACTGTTTTTGGCCCCACCACATACGCTGGGAGGATGTTCCAAGCATCCACCAGTATCATGAATTCCTATCTACAGTGACAACGGAGTGTGTATATTCTGCAGTTTTCGTGCTGCAGATACAAATTCATGAAGGTAGCACATCAATGCTACTGCATTTGTGTCATCTGGAAGCAGTTGCATGTCATTTGTCTTACCTGATAATGGATGCCTGTGGTTACTTGAGTGGTCTTGTCCTTTTGCTGTTTGAGTGGTTGGGGTGGGAAGTTAGGGTTGGAAACCCTAATGTTGAATCTCCCAACTTTTGACACTTTGATAACAACCCTAACTGATGCATTAACGTAGCTTTTTTGTAGTGAATTTCCTTACTTTTTTAGAAAGTGTAATCTAATCCTTATTTGGTTATGGAGGGCCCTTTGCTCCCATTAGTCCATAGTGTGTTGTGGGACCACAGGGCCCTCTGGGTCCTGTGCTCCCATGCATGCATATTGTAATTGTCCCTGTTTTTCATGTGGGGCCTATTCTCCTTTTCATCCATAACTGTACAGACATTGTAATTAACCATCATCTTCCATCACTCCACAATGGTATACATATGTGGAAGTGCAAGGCCCTACAGGCCCTGCACTACCATCTATCCATAAGTGCAGACACACTGTAATTAACCCTCATCACCCTGGTGGAGTGCTCAGTCCATTATGTCACAGTATCACAGGCACCTTAGCCTCATTCATAAAAATTTCCCCAGCAGTTGTAAAGAAGGGTGGGAAACATGCATAACTGTTTATTACACCTAAAGGTGTATTAAGCTGCTTTTAGCAGAAAATCCGTGTCTCGAAGTGTTTTTGAGATATAGCTGCTGAAAGGTACCCTGACCATTACAGTGCTTTCCTATGGGAAACTTTAAAGTCTTATAACTATGTGGTGCAGTAATATTTTTTTCACCAACCCACCAAAAGGCACATCTGTGGAGCATGCTCTTTGTACCCTGAACATTTTTTTGTTAAGAAATGATAAATATTTATTTACTGTCCAAATAGTAAATGGTTATTTACCATTTGTACAGTAAAGTTCAAATAGTAAATGGTATTTACCATTTGAACGTTAAATACCATTAACTGTATGAACAGTAAAGTTCGAACAGTAAATGTTATTTACTGTTCGAACAGTAAATACCATTTACTGTTTGAACTTTAATGTTCAAATAGTAAATGGTATTTACTGTTCAAACCACCTGTCTTGCATCTGTCACAAAAATTGTTCTAATTCAAAAATGGTAATATATTTTTTCACCAAACCATCCAAAGTCACATCATTGGCACATATCCCATAATCCCTAAAAATGTCACAAAAAAATGTCATTCTGTGTGTGCTGCAGATGAGGGCAAAAAATCCCATGTTATCCTATGGGGAAAAAATCCATCCATTTTTGGCTTTTTAATCACTTTAGTTCTCAAAAACAGTAAAATCTGCCATCACAAAATGTTCCAGATCTCGTGACACTGACAAAATGACAGCACATACCAATGTGGGCAATTTAGTCAAAAAATGCCAAAGTTATTATGGTGGAAAAATTGAGATTTAACATTGAAGTGCTGTAACAACCTTAACTATAGGGGCACTATTGTGCCTCTATAATATGTACAGTGTATATGTATCAATGTCATTTACTGGGCCTGCATCTTTATGGGCACATTTGGATTGTGTATTATCCAACTGCGACATACAGTGTGGGCTAGCTGATATGGTGTTCAGGTATCTAACCCAACAAGCCTGGGTCGTGGCATGTCTGGAGTTACTGAGATGCAGTAGTTTTACATATGCAAGGTATATGCGTATGATTCTGTATCTGCAGTACATATTTGTGTTTGGGCCTTCACATCACTACTGCAGCCCCTTAATGGTGTATTTTTCTCGTCTCTGATCCGCATATGCAAATACCTATCTCGCACTATGGATTGATGACTGCTACTTGCCTCTATGTGTGCATAGAACACTTACAGTACATCACACAGTGTGCATTGGCATCTGGCTGACATCTGCAATTTAGGCACAAAAGTGCCTATGCACTTCTGTTATGTGACTGCAAAAGATCTTTGTGGGTCGGCCCCTAAGTGTAGATTATGCTGACATCATTACAAGGTGGATTTGAGTGGTAACTGACCAAACAAAATCCTGCATTTTTTCAATATTTGCATAAGCATGTGTATTACCAGACAGGGCAATAAATGCATGTGTACATGTCTTACAGATGGGCAAACCTCTTTTGATTCAGAAATATGTCAGATAATTTTCACACTGGAAAATGATTCCAAAATGTTAGGTTTTTAAGAATGTATTTGAATCTGCAATTTGCATTTCCTTTGCAAGCAATAGGCAGAATCGTACTAGTTTCCTGGTATGGTTATGAAACATTAAACTAAGTTTTTCAGAAGAGGTTTAATATGGTTTAGAACTTCAGCTTCCACCGGGGTTAAAGGGTTTGCAATTTTTGGATCTGGTCTGCCAATCCCTAACATGTATGTATGTATGCACATGGGATCTGCATGTGTTTATAGCCAAGTTGTGGGAACAGTCCATGGAAATGCTCAGTGACAGTCTTGTCCAGCACAACTTATGCATAACTAGTTCGCCCATCCTGGCATCACAAATAATAAATACTCATCAATGTTTCTTTGGATTTCAAATTCATTCTCACCAGTTGGCAAAAACTAGAGATGAACAAACCTTTCAAGGTCCTACTTCCTAAACTTTGAACACAGCAACATTTTAAGTGGAGCTGGTTGAGTCAGACATGCAGAACAGGATTGGGGAACATTGGAGGGGCCATCAGAAGATCCCCCACCACCACAATGCCGTCAAGGATCACCAGACCAACGCTTCACCCTTGACATGGGTGCCTCTGCTGCTGCAAGAAGCCGCGTGGGCCTCTTCTGACCTCCGGCTGCCTTCCTCGCTGTACTGCCCTCCAATCACCAGACCGAAGGTACGCTGCTGAAACTTGACTGGCCAGAACCATCATCTCTGCCTGCTGACAGGCTGCTGAAGTTCTTTAATTTCTTTGCTACTCCATCTCCTTCTGGACTTTAAGCTAATTTTACAAACTGGTTATGGTACTGGTTAAGCCTCTCCAAATTGTCCTGTGAATTCTAATTTAAATGTGAACCTAAGCCTGTTTACAGCAATTTTGCACTGCAAGGGTAGTTTGAAGTGCAAGTTCTTTCAGGCTGCAGGTTTGTAGAATTTAAAGTATTGCAGCTCTCTTTGTTTTAAGGTCCAGTGCTAATCTACCCTGGAGCAGAAACAAATTTTAAAGTGATACAGTTTTTTCAGTTTAGACTAGATTTCATTTGGGTTCAAAGTCCAGTGCTAATCTACCCTGGAGCAGAAACTAACTTTAAAGTGATACAGTTTTTTTCTGTTTAGACTAGATTTCATTTGGGTCACAGTTGTGAGCTTTGCCCTGCAAATAATCCAATTTTTGCTTCACTTTCTGTCCTACTGTCTCCTCCTTGCTTGAATTTTTCCTCCTGCTGAGAGATATCTCTGGGTCTAAATCACTAAGCCCTTTCTTAACTGCTACTCCCCCCACTACTCTTTGTTCTCATTGTCCAGCCACTGGTGCCAGAGCTCCAGTTTGTTAATTTTCTGCTGTGGGGTGAACAACCCCCCCCGCTGTAAACACTCCCTCTCTTACTGTACAGCTTTATAACCTCTGACTTTTTCTGATTTCTCCCCTTATCTTCACCCTTGACATGGGTGCATCTGCTACTGCAAGCAGCCATGCGGGCCTCTTCTGACCACCGGGTGCCTTCCTCACGATACTGCCCTCTGATCACCAGACTGAAGGTATGCTGCTGAAACTTAACTGGCCAGAACCATCATCTCTGCCTGATGACAGGCTGCTGTAGTTCTTTAATTTCTTTGCTACTCCATCTCCGTCTGGACTTTAAGCAAATTTTACAAACTGGTTATGGTACTGGTTAAGCCTCTTCAAACTGTCCTGTGAATCCTAATCTAAATGTGAACCTAAGCCTGTTTACAGCAATTTTGCACTGCAAGGGTAGTTTGAAGTGCAAGTTCTTTTAGGCTGCAGGTTTATAGATTTTAAAGTATTACAGCTCTCTTTGTTTTAAGGTCCAGTGCTAATCTACCCTGGAGCAGAAACTAACTTTAAAGTGATACAGTTTTTTCTGTTTAGACTAGATTTCATTTGGGTCACAGTTGTAAGCTTTGCCCTGCAAATAATCCAATTTCTGCTTCACTTTCTCTCCTACTGTCTCCTCCTTGGTTGACTTTTTATACCCACCCACTCCCCCACCTCCAGCCTTTATTAAATACTCTCCCTTCCCCATTGGCACCACCCCTATGCAATCTTCTTCCTTCCTTCTCACTAACATTGCAACGCCACTTAAAGATACAGAGTGCAGCTATTAGGCCTAACATTTGTCCTGTCCTCCTCTTAAAGACATCTTCTTTTTTAGGTCACCTCCAAACTGTAAGGGTACACATCTGCCTATAAGGCCAAGACACCCCCCTAGCTCCATCACATCTTAATTTCTTTTACTTTCCTCCCCCTCCCAAGACCCTGCTTGCTGTGCCACCACCCTTTTCCAATCTTGGACATGACAACCAGACTAATGCTAATTCTTATATTCCTGACCACTCTTTGTTTGCGGCCACTGAATGACCCTAAATCAGCTGACCCTCTTATCACAGAGCACCCCTATGGCAACATCTACAGCACTATAACATTTGTGCATGGCTGTGGCCCACGTGCCAACTGTATGCCTAACAACACACCCTGACCTACCTGGCCCAGAATGCATCCAGCTCGGCCAGGGCTTCCCTCTCACACAGTCCTGCCTAAACTGGCCGTTCTCTTTGATGAGCATGCAGCTCGAATGAATCCACAAAGACAGCACAAAGCTAGCCTTAAACACTTTAAAAGTTACCTGGTCAGATTGGTACTCCTGTTACTACTGCTCTCAGGCAACATCCACCCTAATCCCAGCCCTCCTCTATTTCAGGGGTTGAGTGCACTGAAACCAGGCACCTTAACCTTTGTGTCACTAAACGTCCTCAGCCTGACAGCAAAGTTCGACAACCTTCAAGCCTGGGTAGCCCTACATAATCCAGATGTACTCTCTGTGGTAGAGACATGGCGCACTCCCAAGACCCCTGATGAAGCCATCAGTCTACCGGGCTATTCAATCTTTAGGCAAGATCATAAATCTAAAAGAGGAGGTGGCTGTGCAATCTACCTTAAGGACAACCTTCAGGGCATAGCTGAATTTCCCAGCCTAGGGTCATTTGCCCAGGCCCTTGCCATTAAGGTTTTTCTTGTGGCCCACAACAAAGCTGTCACAATTCTATCTGTCTACATCCCCATAAAGAACTTGGCCCAAGGTCTCCATGCTGTCATAGACTGTCTTGGAAGCCTAACCCTAAGCTCTGAGGTTATACTCTTAGGTAATTTCAATATTAATTGGCTTGCCCCTGAAGCTAACCAATTCAAGGATGCAGTTCAGGCTATCCACTTTACCCAGCTCATTGAAACTCTCACTAGGACTAACTACAGGACACGCACTAGTACTTTTATTGACTGGGTGCTCACCAGCTGACCTGAGCATACCTCTAATGCCTCTGTCCTCCCAGACGACATCAGTGACCACTCCCCTGCCATGTCCAGTTGGGCTAATACTTTCTCCAAACCACCTCCTAGAACAATCACCAGCAGGGTTCTCAAACCTGGTCATGCTGACTGCTTCAAAATGAATCTCCTCAGTGCTGACTGGTCCTCATTTTTTGAGGCTTCTGACATTGATGACGTGTTCGACTATTTCATCCTCCTCTTCAATACAATCTGTGTCACCCATGCTCCCATTAAAACGCAGAGGATCAAAGGCTACTTTAACCCCTGGATGAACCCTGATACCCTTGAGCTAATAAAAAACAGAGACCACCTCTGGCATATAGCTAGGGCCACTAACAAGCAGTCTGATATCCTGAACTACAAACGTGCAAGGAATAACTGTACAGGACCATCCGATTAGCCAAAAATGTATACTGTAAAGATGCCCTAACCAAGAACTGGAATGACGGGTGCAAATTCTGAGCTAACCTAAATGAGGTCACTGGGCAAGAACCCAAAACGGCCCCTATCATGCTCTGCGTTGATGGCTCCCCCATCCTTGACCCTAAATCTATCACCAACACCTTTAACAATGCCTTCACTGGCTTGCAGCATGTTCAGGAAATATCTGTGCAAAGTGCGTGGGAAGGGGACATTCAGTGAGGATAACCTCGACCTGAAACTAATCTCGCTCTCACTTGAAGAAATCCTGTCCCCTCTCACCCATATCCTCAACCTCTCACTCCGTCTCGCAGTATTCTCCTAAAAATGGAAGGCTATAGTGGTCACCCCTGTGTACAAGAGTGGGGATTGTTCCCTCCCGGAATTACAGACCCATCTCTATACTACCACCACCACTCTCGAAGGCTCTTGAATGAATCATTGCTGACCAACTTGTCGATTATCTGGACAAGCACATGCTCCTATGCGCATAGCAACATGGCTTTAGGGCTGGGCATAGCACCAATACAGCCCTACTGGAATTCACAGGCTTCATCCACAAATTCCTCAATCTTGGCCAGCTTGTCGGGGCTATCTATGTTGACCTAACAAAGGCCTTTGCCATGGTCAACCATGCCCTCCTAGTTGACCAACTCACTGCCATAGGCCTTGCCACTGAGGCGGCTGCATGGTTCCGCAGCTACCTACACTGTCAAACACAGCAAGTCAGGATAGATACCTTTCTTTCTGACACCAAGCCTGTGTGCTCAGGCATTCAACAGGGGTCAATACTGGGCCCCCGCCTCTTTAGCCTATTTCTGAATTGCCTCCCCCTTGCCAGTCAGTGCTGTATCCTCCTCTACGCTGATGATGCGGTTATCTTTTCTAATGGCTCTCACCTCACTGCTGTTGAGCAACAGCTACAATGTGACTTCACCAGCATTGAGTTGTGGTTCAAAAATCATAAATTGATAATGACCTACAAAAACCAAAAACCATGTTGTTCACCAGCCTTAAGAACAAGCACAAAAACTATCTGCTATTAATATGTGATAGGGGTGGTGTTCCTCTTGAACGTGTTCATCACTTCAGATATCTTGGAATTACTCCTGACAGCTTGCTCTCCTATGCCCTCCACATAGACATCACAGCTAAAGCAATCAACAAATGCTTAGGGCTTCTTTATTGCCTTAGGCAGAGCCTGACCCCTGAAGCCCTCAGCATAGCGGTCCACAGTTCAGTGGGTTCCCTAGTGGACTACTGACTGCCAATATATGGCTCTGCCACAGATACTACTCTCCAATGTATAAAAACTGCCCTTAACAATGCCTGCAGGTTCACCTTAGGGGCACGCCAACTAACCCACACCTGCGATCTCTATGCAAAGGCTCACTGGCTAACGCTCTTTGGTCACTTAAAATATCAATCCTGCCTCCTGGCCAAAAAGATCTGCCTTGGTCAGCTCCCGACTGGGGTCCAACAACTCCTAGTTCCCAGCATTAATCTGAGGCCCACCCGAAATTCAGAACTTCAGTCCTTCCTGACTCAAAAATGTCAGACATCTCAAGGACAAAGGTCCTTTGCCTGTCAGGCACCATTGTGGTTCAACCCCCTCCATGAGAACATTATTAGCCTGCCCACTCTGTGGACCTTCAAAAAGAACCTAAAGAACCATTTAATACAGGAATCTCAATGTGTCTGCCATCGTTATCACCTAGCAAAGGCATCTCCTACCATCTGCCCTTCTGCCAAACAGACCTCTCTCTCTTTCTCTCTCTCTTTCTATCTCTCTCTCTCTCTCTCGGACACCCTGCACTTGGGGCTCAACCCTCCACTCCATGTCTCCGGCACTTCCATGCACTAACCCCCTCGTGTTACTGACAATTAACAGGCCCCCTGTTGGGCACAGTTATTTAGTCTGTTCCTGTATGTATCTGACTGTGTTTACCTATTCCAGTTTTAGTTTTTGCTGTATTTTTGCATTCCTTTGTTTAAAGACCAAATGTACCGAAATGTTCTCATTCTAAATCTATTGCCTTGTTTGTCTCAATTCTCTGTATAATCACCTACTTGTTCTAAATGTACTAACATGGAACCTATGTAAAGAGCTCTGAGCTCAAATGGTTAATCCAAGATCAGAAATAAATAAAAAATAAATAAAGGATTACTGTACATCCCCTACCAAGCAGATGCAGGGCTCTGAAGGACTGGGGTATTTTATGAATCAACCCTGACAGCAACAAGAGGTCAGCTGGTTTCTGGAGACCAGCAAGCACCCCACATATTATAAAGGCATGCATATTAGGGAGTCAGGCATAGGGCTCAGGCCCAGTATTAACATTTTAACATTTTAAGTCCAAAAGATGTTAAAGACCCAAACTTCAAGGTGTTGATTATTTCAACCAAAATCTGTAGCTCCATCTCAAATGAGTTGGTTGATCTGAAGTCAATTTAATGGATTTAAAAGATTGGACATGAAATTAGGAATGGGACAATTAAAGGCCTACTGACAGTTATCAATGCAAAAATAAATACGAGCATTTTATATGCAGCCAAAATTTGGGGCTTCTCCAAACTGTCTACTTTACAGGTCATCTTAAATAAGCTCTTTAGACATACATTGTTAGTACCAAATTCAGTCCCATCAGAAATATTAAGGACAAAGCTGGGACAATTTTCTATTACTATCCTAGCTAAAGAAAAATGTATGGGGCAGGATATTCAAAGGGGTTGCACATGCCGCAACAGTGTTGCACCATGCGCAACCCACTGATGTGCCCTGGAGCGATATTCAAAAGGGGATGTTGCACTGCGTAAATCCCGATGCATCGGGAATTGCACTGGTAATGTATCTTGTGACGCAAGTGCAGGGGGCATGCCCATGGACATTTGGCACATCCCAATATTCAGCCTGGATGTGAGTGCATATGCGTGGACACACCCGCCTTGTGCCACTAAGGGGGGTACAAAGATCCACGGAAAGAAAATAGGAGCAAGGACTGGCAACCACAGGTGAGCTGTCATATTTCAGGGTGCAACACGGCAGCCGCCTGCTGTGGGTGGCCACCTGACTTCCCAAGACACAGGCCGCGTGTCCCCCCACACCCATTCGTGGGCTTTGTTAATGTAAAATATCCCTGGTGGTCCAGTGGACCCTACCACCTCACCCGATCATGGGCGTAATTAAATAAAGTCATTCATGGTGGTCCAGTGGTCCTGCCCCCCAGCCCGATCGTGGGCTTAAGAAAACTAATTGTATCCCTGGTGTCCAGTGGACCCACTCCCCAGCCCAATCACAGCCTTTGTAAACTGAAATGTATCCCTGGTGGTCCAGTGGACCCGCTCCCCAGCCCAATCGTGGCCTTTGTAAACTGAAATGTATCCCTGGTGGTCTAGTGGACCCGCTCCCCAGCCCGATCATGGGCATAATAAGATAAAGTCATTCCCTGGTAGTCCAGTGGACCTGCTCCCCAGCCCGATTGTGGGCTTAAGAAAACTAATTGTATCCCTGGTGGTCCAGTGGACCCACTCCCCAGCCCGATCGTGGGCATAATAAAACTAAATGTATCCCTGGTGGTCCAGTGGACAGAATCCAGCCCGATCGCGGGCTTCGGAAAGGAAAGAAATCCCTGGTGGTCCAGTGGTACCCCCCTCCCTACCCTCTCACTCTGACCTGCCACACGCTCCCTCACCCCAGTCAGCAGCGGGCGGCAGCTCCCACCCTAAGCCACCAGGCCACCTGCCGACTGATCGTATAGGCGTACACTATTGATCCATTGCATGGTTATTGGCATGCAGATTGCATTACTACACAGTCCCGATATGTGAATCACATATTGGGACTGTGTAGTACAGTACAGTCTGCATGCTCTTTGGCCCATGCTGTGGACCAATGGGTGTACAGCCGCACTGTATGCTGTCAGTCGGTGGGTGGCCGGGCAGCTTCCAGGTGGGGAGCTGTTGCCCACCGCTGACTGGGGAGAGTGGGGTGGTGGGTCTGAGTGAGCAGGTGGGGAGGGGGGTACTGCTGGACCACCAGGGATTTTTCCTTTCCGAAGCCCATGATCGGGCTGGATTCGGTCCACTGGACCACCAGGAATATATTTAGTTATATTAAGTCCGCGATCAGGCTAGGGAAAGATTTCCCAGGCAATGTCTGGAAGAAGAACTATCAATCAATCAATCAATCAATCAAATCTTTATTTATCCAGGCGAACATCGTTGAGCACAGCTCATTTGCATGATGGACCTGGTAAGGTCAAGGTTCAATTTACATAGATACATAAAAAATATTCAATAAACAGTACACACACTCTAGGATACTACATAGGATATTCAGTATACACACAGTCTAAGGATACATTCTAATCAGACTATACATTAAATTCAGGTGTAGTGGTAATAAGGGGTGAGGGGAAGGGGAGTGGGAAGTGGTGTGCCTGGCTGGTGGGGGAGGAGGAAGATGGTGGGGGCCTATACTGTGGAACGGCTAAACTGTGGGCCTTATGAAGAGGGCAGGAGGGCAGCACTGGGGGGTTTGTATAACAGAGGTATAGGGCTGTGATATATGACAAGGGATTAAGGGGAGGCAGATGGAAAGGAGGGGTGCATGGAGTGTGAGGGGTGGTGACTATATAGACTATGTTATGAAAGGCTTCATGTGTCCCTCCATTAGGATTATTAAGGAATTATTTTTACCACTTGGCCTGAGCAATTTGAAATACAATGTATATTATAGATCCAGCCTTGATATTGTTTCTCAGATAAGAATGAGGGTTCGGGAAAATGCCATTGCCCAGGACCTCTTGTGTATTTCCACTTTAAAGTTGTATAAATGGTACAGATAGATCAAGTTGAACCATTCACTAGAGTATTACTTGATTTGCTTATCAAATCCTTGTGAACAGAGAATAATTACAAGATTCAGGATGGAGCTTTATAACACTAATTACATTCATTATAGACAAAAGTGACCTGGAATCTTAAATGCATTGATATTGAAGTGATAGATGATCTCAAACATATCACTTTGTTTTGTCCTTTATACCATAGGAAAAGAGGTTATTGGCTAGGACCACTTTTGGCTAATTATAATTTATCTGCTGAGCAGATTATTCATGAATTATGTAATTCATATAATCCATCAGTTTTGTATAGACTGGCTGCTTTTCTAAAATCCCTAAGATTATAATTAAATATTCAAGTTGGTAGTATGTGAGGACAGTTCCTTTTCTCTGCATTAATTTGCCCCTTTTCCATATTATATATTGGAATATGAGATTAAGGGCATATGACTTAATGGGGGTGTAGGTAACCAGACCCGAACCCAAATAGGCCAAGTATGTCCTGTTTATTCCTGATTCAGGATATCTAAAGGATAAAACCTCACCAACTTCCAATTACTAGAAACACTATTACCAAACTGCAAGTTTATTTAATGTATGTCACGTGGTCGTGAGAGGACTGTGGGACTTAAAGTAATTTTTTGATTGTTTAACCGTTATATTATAATATTGTTTATTTAGTTTTATGGTGGGTGGTAGTGTTTTTTACTTGTTGTTTATCTGTTTTATTTGGTTTTAATTCTATGAGCAGCCTGATGTGCTTGCCAGTTCCACTAGTTGTCCATTACTCAGCCTCCGCTCTCCGCACCCTCCGCCCCTTTTTCTCCCCCCCTTACCATCTCAGGTTTATCATCGTTGCAGGGCTTTGGGGATTGTGCGAAGGGGGAGAGGGAGGCGAGGGGGTGTTGGAGGTTGTGGACAGCAGAGTGAGCGTTGCTCTCCCATTGGGGTGGTTAGGCCTCGAAGACGCCCTGGGGCGAAATGGGTTCTGGAGCATGGTAATTCCACTCTAGTTCCCATACCCAAGGGCACTTCTTCTCCTAGAGGGCAAGTGGTTGGGACAATTCGTCACCCTCGCCCAACTCAGGCGCTGTTGTGCAATGCCAGATCTGTCTACAATAAGACTGCCCTTATAGTGGACTTTGTTGCTAGGGCAGATCTGGCTTGCATTACCGAGACCTGGTTGGATGGGAATGCGGCCCCAGTTTTAGAGGCCGTTGTTCCCACCGGGTTCTCGGTTATACATCGCTTGAGATTGATCTGCTGGGGTAGCGGGTCTGTTTAAGACCAATTGGGTCTAACTGAAGTTCCAGTTGAGGAGGCCAGATCATTTGAGTGCACTATGGTAGCTGGGGTGGGGTGCAGGATTGCTCTCATCTATCGTCCTCCGGGGGATGGGAAGCTTTTCCTGCAGGAAATGTCAGATTTCGCCACTGACATGGCCTTGGACTCGCCCAGATTGATGGTGCTGGGCGATTTCAGTGCTTGGGTCGATGACGAATCTTCGCTTTTTGGTCAACATTTCCTCCAGGTGATGTCATCTCTTGGCTTCACTCAGGTTGTTTCCACAGCTACTCACAAGGGAGGTCACTCTCTTGATCTGGTCTTCCTCCTGGGGATCGAGGCATCCGACTTGGTGGTGGAACCAGTCGGTTGGTAGGACCATTACTCAGTTGGATTCAATTTTGTGGCCCCCCTGGGTAGGTCGGCCCCTGTGGAGATGGTCAAATACCGCCCATTGTGGGATGTTGTCCCTGAAGACCTGTTGGCGGTTATTGACCTCTCGTTATGTGACGAATTGTGCTTTGATCCCCAGCGGCTGGTGGTGGCCTATAATGGGCCCATCTCGGATGCTCTGGACCAGATAGCTCCATCCCGTGTTCGCCCCCTTCCGCGCCATCCCATCACCCCGTGGTTTGATGGGGTGTTGAGAAGGTTTCGGAGGTTTGGGCATAGGTTGGAGTGTCGCTGGAGGAAGACTGCCTCAGATGCCGACCATCTTATTTTGCTAGAGCATTATAAGCTCTATCAAACAGAAATTTCCCGTAAGAAGGCAGAATTCCTGTCCAGGGAAATCTCTGTCACTCGGAATCAACCGGCTCAGCTCTTCAGAACTGTTGACAGACTGTGCAACCCAGCCTGTCGGCAGGTCCGTCGAGTTTTTACGCAGATTGACTGTGAGGCGATCGCTCGATTCTTTGTGAATAAGGTGGAAGACATTCGGAGGCAGTGTCCCCAACCTCACTCCATGGCTGTTGCAGTTGATAGGGGTGTTGTCCCAGAGCCCAGAGTTTCCTGGAGTTCCTTTGATCTTCCTGATCTCGTGGACACTATAAGGATTGTCTCTGAGATGCGCCCAACTTGTTGTAGTTTGGATCCGGGTCCCACTTCCTTGATTATAGGATGTAGTGAACTTATTGGCCCGGTCCTTGCTTGGATAATTCGGTGTTCTTTGGAGATGGGAGTTTTCCCCAGCTCTCTGAAAGAAGGGGTGGTGACTCCCCTCCTGAAGAAAGCTTCCTTAGACCCGAACGACCTTGCCAACTACCGTCCGATCTCTAACCTCCCTTTTTTGGGGAAGGTTATTGAAAAGGTTGTGGTAGTTCAACTTGATAACCATTTGACCATCCATAGTTTATACGAGCCTCTCCAGTCAGGTTTTCGTAAGAGGCATAGCGCCAAGACTGCTCTGGCTCGGGTGCTCAATGATCTCCTGAAAGCGAGAGATCAGAGACACTGCTCTATTTTGGTTCTCCTTGATCTATCATCAGCTTTTGATACTGTGGATCATGGGGTTTTGCTCGAACGTCTGAGGTCCATCTGTGGGCTTTCAGGTGTTGTCCTCAGATGGTTTTCATCTTACCTCCTGGGGAGAACTCAGAGAGTGGTTTCTGGTCTACATTCATCCGGGGCATTCTCTCTTTCTTGTGGGATACCTCAGGGTTCGGTGCCGTCCCCCATGTTATTCACAGTATATATGCTACCCCTCGGAGACATTGTAAGACGGTACGAGCTGAGGTTTCATTGCTATGCCAATGATACCCAGTTCTACCTGTCTTTTGCACCTGACCAGGTTAGTGCTATCTCGATGCTGAATAATTGCCTCGCTGATATCCAAGACTGGATGAATATCAGTGGTTTAAAGTTGAACCGGGGAAAGACTGAGGTTATGGTGGTGGACCCTGGTCACAGAGTTGAGGGTTTAGGGATAGGGTCTCCCTCTGGATTAGTTCTTGGGGTAGACCAGATCCCTACCTCTGAACGGTTGCGTAACCTGGGTGTGGAGCTTGACACTGGCTTGAACCTTCATTACCAGGTGTCTGCAGTAGTCAAGACTTCATTTTTCCATCTCAGAAACATCTCCAGGATTAGGCACCTGGTTTCACCAGGTGATTTGCCGGTTTTGGTCCACGCCTTTGTGACATCACGTCTTGATTACTGTAACTCCCTATACCTAGGGCTTGCTGGGGTTGATATCCACCGCTTGCAGCTAGTGCAGAATGCTGCAGCATGTTTGTTGATTGGGGTGTCTAGAAGGTCTCACATTACCCCTGTGCTGCGCACTCTGCACTGGCTGCCTATACAGTGGCGGATCACCTTCAAAGTGGGTCTTTTGACCTACAAAGCCCTACATGGGTTAGGTCCTGACTACCTGAAAGAGCTTCTGGTGCCTTACATCCTCTGAGACAGCTTCACTAGTTGACGAGGGGTTGCTGAGATTCCGAGGTGAATTGAAGTCTTCTGGAGCCCGTGCTTTTGGCTTTGCAGCTCCCACCCTTTGGAATTCTCTGCCCCGCCATCTCTGAGAAAGTACAACTGTGGGTAGGTTTAAGAAGGCCTTAAAGTCATTTTTATCGAATCAGGCTTTCCCTGCTGTATTTTAAATTGTTTATTTTATATATTTTATTTGTTGCATTGTCATTGTTTGTTTGGTTATGTTGAATGTAATGATGTTTGTACAGCACCTTGAAATACTTGAAAGGCGCTTAATCAAATAAATTTTATTATTATTATTATTATTATGTTGATAGTTATTGTTCTGGGTAATGATTCATTATTATGTGCTGGAATCCATTAAAGTAGTCAGTATACTGACTTTACATTCTAGTAGATTAATGGATATTTACAAGTTAGAAAGTATCAATTGGGGCTTGACTAGTAATGACTCATGATTGTATGTTATGAATTTTTTTAAATTGACAATAACTTGACTCTGTATACTAGCAGATCAGAGGACATTTTCATTCTCAAGTTAGCAAGTACCAACATTGGGTAATATACTCAATTTTTAAGCATATAAGTACTAAACTTTATCATATGCATCAATGGTAACTAATACAATCTATTGTTCTTTTATGTTTATAGACAAGAAGAAATTGTGATGATTACAAGACGCATCTAAAACTTTGGAACTAGAACAGTGTTTCTAAATGTTTTATAAAACAAAAATCAAGACAATGGCACACAGCTAGGAAATCAAAATCTGAGACATATAAATTGGCTTTTAGGTTTATTCGGAACAAATGTACTGCTGAAATTAGAAAAGCAAAGAAAAACTATTATGAAAAATATATTTTTGACAGCTGAGGGTAATCTTAGAACATTATGGAAGGGAACTGATTCATTAAAGGGGAAGCAGAGTTTACCCTCTTTACTACGTGCCTAATTGCTAAAGGGAAGGTATTGACATCAGATAGTGATAAAGTTGAAATGTTTAATTCCTTTTTTGCTTCTGTTGGAAATGCATTTGATGATTTACATCCTGGGCTGTATCCCCCAGTTCTGGATACTGATTTTAATTACAAGTTGAAAAGGTCATCATTTTCATTTTTTTCTAATAGTAACTGAGGATATAGTTAAACAATTGCGAAGGTTAAATATAAAAAAGGGACCTGGATGTGATGAAATCTCCCAATTTTTTTTGAAGCTGGCTTCTGAAATTTTGTCACCTCATTTAGCATAGATTTTAAATTTTTCATTAGAAAGTTCAGAATTGACATGATTTAAAAACAGCTATTTGTTATTCCAATATACAAAAGGGGGGTTCCTCAAAACCAGGTTCTTATAGACCAATTTCAAGTCTTCCAGTATGTGCTAAAATCTTTGAGAAACATATTCATCAGCAGCTAATACAGTATTTTGTTAAATAATATGTGTTGACACACTGTCAATCAGGCTTTAGAAAAGGATATAATAGAACACTTACAATTTTGAGAGTGGTTGATGATGGGTTGGATGCCTTCAACAGAAACCAGGAAATGGCAGCTATATTCCTGGATCTGTCAAAGACATTTGACACTGCCATCATACTGTGTTATTGAATAAGTTGAAGAAGGTAGGTTTGAGTGTATCACCACTGAGCTGGATACATGCTTATTTAATAGGGAGATTACAATGTGTCAGAGTGGGAGGAGCCTGTTCAGCACCTGTTACTATGTGTAATGGGGTACCTCAGGGATCAGTGCTGGACCCTCTGTTCTTTTCACTATATATACATGATTTATCAAATGTTTGTTCACCTGATACATGTATCCAGGTCTATGTAGATGATACAATCTTATATGCAAAAAGTGAAGCTATTAATATAGCACTATTGATTTTGCAACAGGATTTTTTAAATGTGCAGAAAGAACTAATAAAACTGAGACTTCTTTTGAATGAACACACAACACAATGGATGATTTTTAGAAAAAAATATAAAACAGTTAATTGTAAAGGAAATAAGGTAATTAACTGGGGTTATTCTAGAACAGGTGGAGTCTTATAAATAACTAGGGGCAGTACTAGACACTAATTTAACATTTGAATCACATATAACATTCATGTCAAATAAATTAAAGGGGTTATTGAGCTTTTTTTATAGGAATAAGTCCTTCTTTCACTTAAAAGTTAGGAAGTTATTGATTACATCTGTGTTCTTGACAACATTAGATTACGGAGATGTAGTCTATAAATATGCTAATAAAACATTACTAGGCTCTTTGGAGATGTTGTTTAATAGTGCTTTAAGATTTATAACAAATTTGCCATATAAAACTCATCATTGTGTTTTGTACCAGAAATCAGGTATATGTTCATTATCTGATAGGCGAGAAACACATTGGAATTTATTAGTTTATAAGTTTGTGACCCAATCTTTAACAGATTTTCTCTTGAAGACAGTTGCAATTAGACAAAAACAAATGCATAGTTTAAGATCTCTGGATTGAATATGTTTTTATGTGCCACAATGTAAAACTAGCTTTGGGAGAAAACATTTGTCAAGCTTGGTTCTCAAAACATGGGAAAGATTATCAAAGCAACTGGATGTAACTGTATTACTATCTTTTGATTGTTTTAGATCATCTTTGATCACCCTTTATGATACACATTGCAATTGTTTTGGATGAAATCTGTATCTTATCCACACTATCTTGAATAATTATGGTGTTTTATATTTTTATATGTAATATTATGTATATGTAAATTTATGGTTTGTATGTCAAGTGTTGGATTCAATTGGAAAAGAGATTATTTTATATCAATTTGACATCCAATAAAGTTGAAAGTTGAAAGTTTACTTGTTATGCTTATTCTATATGCCATGTAACTTATATTCTTTGTACATTATTTTAAACTTTTGTATGAAAAGACTTTATGTTGATCAATAACTAAATACACTTCAACTAAATAAACTTCAACTGAAGCAAACTATCTAGTCAGCATGTCAGCAGCATGCAAATTATATGTAAATGAAGGCTCACAAAAGGCTAGGAAACAGGGACATTTTCGTTAGGTTTCAAATCATTCTGTTCCCAAACCACAAAATGTTTACACATCCCCCAAGTTTACAATGTATTTCAAGAGAGAGCTGAGTCCCCAGCGATAGAACTCCAGTTTTTCTGAAGTACCTACCTCCAGTTCTCTCCTTTTCAATTCAGATTCCCCTATTATATGCTTAGCATGTGATGTTGGTTATGATATCACATAATATTTCAGCAAATGGCAGGTCTGTACTGTACCACAAAAATAAATAATTCATGCTGCTGGAATAGGCAAACCCTGCCACAGAAGCCTAGGAGCCCTGCCTCAGAAATCAGGACTGCAGTGCCACAGAGAACTAGAGGATTATTCAAGCGTAAAGATGATTGGATTCTTATGTTTAGACTTTTATACATCAGAGTCCAATCCAAAAGTTAGGATTTTCAGATTTTTGGATTTAGATGTCAAAAATCCAAAATCCTAATTAATTGGACTCTGATTGGATTCAGATTCCAAAATCCAAAATTTGAAGTTCTCAGTGCAGGCAGAAGTGGAAGTTGATAGTATTCTATACTCAGATAGTACTCAGATTTGGATATAGATTCACTGAAGATCCAAAAATGGTCAAACAAATTGGATTTGGTGGTACAGTACTGTATCTGATTACTCCTATTCAGGAGCTTGCATATTGTAATATCCTGCTTATGATATGACAGTCATTTCCAGAGCAACAGACTGTGATGCTACTTGCAAGGTTCCCCAACTCTGCTTGCACCAACACTTGTCACCTAGGTAACATTACCACAGCTGAATTTAGGGACCTTTCTTCTGAGAGGAGAAGGAGGAGGAGAGTGTCCTCTGGGATGTATGATCCTCCTTCCCTGGCCAGCTCTCCAACAACTGGGGTTCATTCCTGAACCTGGGTCACAAGCAGTAGTGCTAGTGCTGAACTAATGGGTCAGCTACAACCAGGGCTCTTCATTAAAGGAGCATGCCAGCTAGTTATAACTAGCACTAATATGGATCACCCCACCCTTAGTTATACTTGCTAGTAAAACATTTTCCACCCAGTACATGAAAAATGTATTGAGCAGGCCTACAGGATACAGCAATTATTGTAAATCCTGTCAGAAATAAAAAAGTTCTATGCCTGCCCAGCAGCGCATATAGAGTGCAACCACTAGTGATGCTGGAAACCCACATTCTGGAATGAGATCGGGGTGTTGGGGGGACCATCTTGGGGAGAATGGATTAAGTAACTTAAGGACTGCTCTTCTTCCTGGAGGGGGTTCTGCTCCTGTTGCTTGCCTACCACCAGGCAAAACCTAGGCAGGAGAACAGCTGGGGGTACAGAAAAGGGATGGGGGGTGGTTGCCGAATGTCTGGCATGCATGCATGCATACAGGCTAGTGAGAAAAACAGGAATATGTAATAAAAAAACAGACCTGGCCTTGCCCCCCCGTACACCATTGCATGACTCATCTGGCAGGTAGCCCACCACAGAGTTGTCCTGGATAAGTAATAGATAACTGGTAAGTCTGTGAGAAGGTCTGTGATGGAGCTGGGGGTTAGTGTCAACAGAACAAGGGAACAGAAAGCTTGATTAAAAGAGAAGACTCCTGATTATTTATGAATTCAATCTTTCTGACATATTTTTCATAGATTACATCAGTTAATGCAAGTATGTATTGAATCTAGTGGCTTACAAGATCCAAGTCAGCATGGATTCACTGGTGGGAGGTCATGTCAAACAAATCTGAAACATAGAAACATAGTAACATAGAATTTGACGGCAGATAAGGACCACTTGGCCCACCTAGTCTGCCCATTTTCCTACCTAACAGATAAGCTGCAGATCCTAGTTAACCAACAGCTTACTTCCTCTTACCCACCCCTAGGACTGCCTTATGCCTGTCCCATGCATACTTGAAGTCCCCCACTGTTCTTGACTCCACGACCTCCTCAGGGAGGCTGTTCCATGCATCCACAACCCTCTCTGTGAAAAATACTTCCTCACATTACCCTGAGCCATCCCCCCTCTATCTTCAAATTGTGCCTCCTTGTTCTTGCACATCTCTTTTTCTGGAAGATGCTACCCTCTTGGACTTTGTTAATTCCCTTGAGGTACTTGAAAGTTTCTATCATGTCCCCTCTCTCCCTTCTTTCCTCAAGAGTATATATATTAAGCTCCTTTAGTCTTTCTTCGTATGTCTTTTGGTGCAGACCCTGCACCATTTTGGTTGCCCTCCTCTGGACAGCCTCCACTCTGTCTATGTCTTTGCGGAGATGAGGTCTCCAGAACTGCACCCAGTACTCCAGATGGGGTCTCACCAACTGTCTGTACAGAGGGATAACAACTTCCTGTTTTCTACTATTGATGCCTCTTCCTATGCTGATCTGATACATTTCTTTGAATGGGTGACCAAGGAATTAGATCTGAGTGGTATGGTAGATGTGACCTACCTAGATTTCAGTAAGGTCTTCAACACCGTTCCTCATAAAAGACTCACAAACAAGCTGGGCAGTCTAGGAGTGAATCCCAAGGTGCTAAACTGGGTAAGAAATTAGTTGGGGGATAGATGACAGAAGGTGGTAATAAATGGAGTTCACTCTGAGGAAGGGAGGTTAACCAGTTGGGTGCCACAAGGATCAGTAAAGGGACCAGTCCTTTTTAATGTCTTTATTAGTGACATTGCAGAGGGTCTAGAAGGGAAGGTATACCTGTTTGCAGATGACACTAAGATCTGCAATAGGATAGACATTCTGGTGGGGGAGGGGTGGAAAAATGAATTGGGATTTAAGAAAGCTTGAGAAGTGGTCATGAGCATGGAAAGAACTAAGTTTCAAAGTAAAGAAGTGCAAAATCATGCACTTAGGGTGCCCTAAAAGTAGAGTACAAAATGGGGGGGGGGGGCTACTGGTAACTACCAAACAGGAAAGATATCTGGGGGTAATCATATCTGATAACCTAAAGGTTGCTGAACAGTGTGACAAAGCAGTGGGGAGAGCAAGTAGGATACTAGGGAGCACAGAAAGTGGTATCACCAACAGAAAGAGGGAGCTGGTGATACCACTGTATAAATCATTGGTGAGACCTCACTTGGAGTATTGTGTCCAGTTCTGGGGACCACATCTCCAGAAGGACATAGATAGAGTGCAAGCGATCCAGTGGAGAGCAACTAGAATGGTGCTGGGTCTGCATCAAAAGCCAGATGAGGAGAAACTGAAGGACTTCAATATGTACACCCTGGAGGAAAGGAGGGAGGGATATGATAGAGACTTTCAAATACCTTACAGGTATAAATAAGGTTCAAGAGGAAGCCTTTTTCAGAGAAAAAGATGCTCAAGAACAACTCCCTCCAGTTATTAAGCTGGAGTGGGGTAGGCTCAAGGGAGATGTAAGGAAGTACTCTTCACAGAAAGAGTGGTGGATGGCCGGAACAGCCTCCCAGTGGAGATGGTGTGGGCAAAAACTGTAGGGGAATTCAAAAAGGAATGGAATAGACATAAGGGAACCCTAGTGGTAAAGAAAGGGGAGATAAAGCTGAAGATCAAGTAGGTTCTGTAGATTTACCATAGGTAGGGAAAATGGGCAGACTAGGTGAGCCATGTGGTCTTTATCTGCCATCAAATTCTATGCTTCTATGTCAATAAGCGAGACTTCATTTGTTCTGTTGTAACACTAGATTCTGAGGTTCTGACACAAGCTTGTACATTTGAAGCCAGTCTCTCTTTATATGCAAATCAGGCACTTGTAATACAACTCCTCCCATTCTTTGATGTCACTGCAGCAGCAGCTCAAAAAAAAAGCATAAGGTTTTCAGTGCTTCCTATACTTATTTTAAGTTTGCAATGGTTTAATACAGTCTTGTCCTGCCACTCACACAGCATGTAGTACTAGTAGCCTTTATTTGTGCTTAGCAAATAATACATCTAAATTATTTTATTCACAAGAAAAAAATGTATTTATTTCTGCTGCTTTTCTCTCACTGTAAGACAATTGTAGCATGATGTGGGGGAGAAGAAGACTGAATGCTTCCTTTACATAGATGACACACATCCTCCTTTCAGCAGCTGGAAAAATGTAGAGCTAGGTCACATAGATTAAAAAGTGTATTTTTACATTTCAGATACTCCTTAAACCACAAATGCTGACTGGAAATGCCAAGAAAGGGAATGACTACAATATGGGAGGAGTGAGATATGCAAATACACAGCACCTCAAATGTGTGACTTCTCCTTTAAAAGAGAAAAAGACATAACAATTTCAATTTCCCATTGAAACTAACAGGTGGCACCAGACTCTTTCACAAAATGATACTTTGCTGGAGTTTATGAGGTTTCAATATATTTTCCAGTTCCCAAACCTAAGAACACACAGGTTCTGAACCTTGTGTCCCTTCACAGTGTGGGATGATGCTATGCCTGTAATTACCCCTGTCTAGCAACAACTCCTTTGAAATATTGTCCTTTGCAATATTGGCAGAAATAAAAACATTCCAAGATCCCATTGTAAGCCCCCCCCCAAAGATACAAACACAAAAAAATAGCTGAAGTTTTTATAAAGTTTAATAAGAGCTTAAACATTTATGTACAATAATTGGGATTTGAATCCATAATGATGGGTAAAGTTCCATGACTACTAAACTAGGACTATTCTATTGTGCATAAAAGATTTAAGCAGTAATAGAGGACAGATTTTGATATGTCATTGGATATGGACATGCTTTGGATGCATTGTGAGGTACAAGGCTGAAGGCTGTGTGTCTCATGAATGTGAGAAGTGATGATATCCTATAATGACATGAAGTGTATTATTGCTATTATGCAATGGATTCTTTTGTGTATTAAAATTTCAAAAATTATATATATATATATATATATATATATATATATATATATATAAATATTATAGATAGAGAGAGAGAGAGAGAAATACAAAATCACACATACCCCACGTACAAAGCATCATGGGTTATCATACAAATCACCACAGAATATTATGCTGGTTCAACTTTAAGCAGAAATGTATGGTGCCGAAAGGCCTCTCACACAGTTTGCAAAGGGTGCCAACAAAAGACATAGACACATATTTTGTCCTACCTGGACTCATCAGTATGGCTCATCTGTTTGATACCCCAGTGGAATGAACCAGCTACCTTAAAATGGTCTATCTGGGTTATGTTGTGGTGGAACAATTAAAACAAAAAACAATTTAAAGACAAAAAGAACCTCCATGCTAAGCACTGAGGCAATGGTTACCCGAAAGGGCATTTGACCGGGAAGCTAAGTTTCAAAGAAATACAAAATCACACATGCCCCCACAATGCAAAGCATCATGGGCTGCATATGCAAATATATAAATATATATTAGGATGAAACACGTGTATGTGTCTTCTGCTGGCACCCTTTGCAGACTGTGTGAGAGACCTTTTGGTACCATGCATTTCTGCTTAAAGTTGAACCAGCATAATATACTGTGGTGATTTGCATATACAGCCCATGGTGCTTCACATTATGGGGGTATGTGTAATTTTGTATTTCTTTGAAACTTGGCTTTCCAGCCAGTACACTTTGAGGTAACCATTGCCTCAGTGCTTGCGTGCTGAGGTTCTTTGTCTTTTAGTTTTTTTTTTTTTTTTATTGGGTTCACTACAGCATAACCCAGATAGACCATTTTAGGGTAGCTGGTTCATTCCACTGGGGTGTCACACAGATGCACGCTGATGAGTCCTGGTAGGATGAATAATGTGTATGTGTCTTCTGTTGGCACCCTTTGCAGGCTGTGTGAGAGACTTTTTGGTACCATGCATTTTTGCTTAAATTTGAACCAGCATAATATACTGTGGTGATTTACATATACAGCCCATGGTGCTTTGCATTATGGGGGTATGTGTGATTTTGTATTTCTTTGAAACTTGGCTTCCCAGCCAGTGCCCTTTGGAGTAACCATTGCCTCAGTGCTTGCTCACTGAGGTTCTTTGTCTATATATATATTTATATTTATATATATATATATATATATATAGAAGTATATATATATACACATTATTGTGTTTTTTATTTGTATGTACATTTAAAAAATAGTTATGTTTTATTCTATTTTGACCAGTAGATAGTACTGTTCTGAAGGATATGCTGGACTGGGGTTTGGAGTTCACACCTGAATATGTGCTAGGATTTAATAATCACATGTAAGAAGATGTTTCAGGTTTTTAGACTCTTTTTATTTTTTATTAATTGCATATTTTTTAACTCAGAATATTAGAATTTTGAAATTGCACAGAATGAACCTTAATGTTTAATGTCCACCAGTTTGCTGATTATTTTATTCGTGGTTTGTATTGTTGGCTAATTTGCAACCTGTGAAACATGACTACTTCATATGTTAAAGTATGAATACAATTAAATAGACCGTAACAAACAGTGTTCTGCAGATTTACCAGATACATGAGAACAGTGAGTTTTTGCCATTGGGGGGTATAATGAGAATAATCTGTCATCCCATCCAGGTCAATCCAATTTTTGGACATGAGCCGCAATAGACATTTGGTAAAACTATCTGGATTATCAATCTTGAGTTAAAAACATCACAAGGAGGAGAAAAGGAAATATAACTGCCTATTCATGAATTTGTCTGTGTGCATGTATGTGTATTCACTGCATATACATTAGTGTATCTGTGCATGTCTGTCAGTGTGTAAATATTTGAAAAATTGTGCATGCCTATTATTGTATGCTTATCACTTTGTTTGTGTGTGCCTATATACGAATGTACCTTTGTACAAACACAAAAAAATAGCTGAAGTTTTTAGAGAGTTTAATAAGAACTTAAACACTTTTGTGTCGATGGAGTAGGTTCTAGCACTAGGTGAGAAGAGCTGTCTGTATTCTTCACCCACAAGGTGTCCTCTATCAGGGATGTGGTCTCCTCGAGTATCTCGAGGGGGATGCAGGGTCTGGCCTTAAATGTGCTGAAACACTCCTGTCTGGGATGAGTTTGAGCTGGTTGGGGTGGAGGAGGTGGTGGAAATAATCTTGAAGCTGCGGCCAACCCAGTGTGAGCTGGACCCAGGTCTGACCCGACTTTAGGTTGGATGTTTGGACCTGATTGGACTTATGATTGCTGGTGTCACCTGGAGTTCCTTAAGGAGTGGGATCTTCCTATTGGCCTTGAAAGGGGCCATGGTTAGACTCCTTTTGAAGAAATCCTCTTTAGATCCAGACTGCCTCAGCAATTACAGGCAGGTCTTAAATCTCCCATTTTTAGGGAAGGTTATATAGAAAAAGTGGTGACCATGCAGCTCGAGGGGCATCTTGCCTCTTCCTCCACCTATGAACTTTTCCAGTCTGGGTTTCATGTGGGGCATAGTACAGAGACCACCCTGGTGAGGATGCTTAATGATTTCCTGATGGAGAGGGACAGGAGAGATTGTACCATCTTGGTCCTTCTGGACCTATCTGTGGTGTTTGACACCGTGGACCATGAGTTGTTACTTGACCACCTGCAGTTCTGGTGTGGCCTGTCCGGTAATTTCATCAGCCGGTTTAGGTCATACCTAACAGGCAGAGTGCAAAGGGTGATGATGGGGTTAGCCTCATCTAACCTGAACCCTCTTTGCTGTGGGGTTCTGCAGGGTTTGATCTTGTCACCCTTGCTGTTTATGATGTACATGCTGCCATTGGGGGACATTATCAGGTGGCACAGGCTGGGTTTTCACTGCTATGCTGATGATACCTAGCTCTACTTGTCCTGTGTACCTGATACCTAGGTTTTGGCCTCTGTATTTAACAGCTGCCTCGATGAGATCCAGTCGTGGATAACTCAAAACTGACATAAACTTAACCCAGACAAGACAGAGGTTATGGTCATGGATCCAGTTCATCAGAGCGGGGGGGGGGTTAGGGGTTACCCCCTGGGCTAGTGTTAGGAGGTGTTCCCATTGCCCCATCTAGACAGATGAAGGATTTGGGCATGATCCTGGATGATGGTTTGATGCTTGATGTTCTGGTGTCAGCCATCATCAGGAGTGGATTTTACCATCTCCGGAATATCGCCCAAATCTGAACCCTAATCCCACTTGAGGACCTGACCATGCTGGTGCATGCGTTTGTCACTTCCAGGCTGGACTGCTGTAATGTCCTCTACCAAGGGTTATCTGGAAGCAACCTCTGCAGGCTGCAGCTGGTGCAGAATGTGGCAGCAAGGTAATTGACTGGGGTGAGACAGTGCAGACATATCACCCCAGTCCTCCGCAGACTGCACTGGCTGCTGGTCAGGTGGAGGACTGTCTTCAAGGTAGGGCTTCTGACCTACAAGATCCTGCATGAAAGGGGACCTGTCTATCTGCAAGATCTCTTTGTCACCTACCATCCACCCAGGCACTCTGTTCTGCTGGGGGAGGCCTCCTTGGAGTTCCCAGAGTTAGGTTGCAGCACTCTGGGGACAGGGCATTCTCAGTGGTGGCACCTACCCTGTGGAACTCCCTTCCTGTCTATCTAAGGGAGGCTCCCTTGGTAGAAGTGTTTAAAAAGGGGTTAAAAACATATTTGTTTCAACAGACTTTCACTGATTGACTGATTAATGGGTTTTAAGGGATAGATAGAGTAATGTTAAATCTATTTTAATGATGAATTGTTGCTTACATGTATTGTTGCTCTTTTATTGTACAGCTTCCAGGGTCTCCGGAGATGTGCACCTTTCTATCTATCTATCTATCTATCTATCTATCTATCTGTCTATCTGTTGGCATTTGCATATCAGTGTATCTGTTAAGGTGTGTACTGCTGTGTGCATTAAATTGTCTGTATGTGCCGTGTTGTGTCTGTGTGGAGGTCGCTGTGTGCCCAACCCCAACCCACTGCCACAGATCATCTTCCTTATATGCATTTGGTGTGGGATCCAAGGTGATAAACTGGGCACATAACTGGTTGATGGATAGCTGACAGAGGGTGGTGGTAAATGGCACTCACCTAAACAGGAAAGGGACCATGTAATTATCATATCTAATGTTCCCAAGCGGATGGGACAGAGCAACAAGACAGTTGACAGGGCCCAGTGGGATGCTAGGGTGCATATGGAGGAGAAACACCAGCAGAAGGATAGAGGCAGTGTTAGCACTGTATTAATCATTGCTAAACACAAAATTCGCAGCTCAGCTCTTGTTCATTTACAAACTTTAAATGGCGTCTTCATTCTTGGTGCTATCACTTTATGGCAAAGCATCAATGAAAACACAGAATTTAGTGCACACCCTCCCCCATGGCAAATTTTACAAATATAATATTCTTTCTGCCTGAATTGCCTACTTACTTATTTCATAACCAGCAGGAGTGGGGGTCATTTGGTGGTTACATCAGGACCCTGTTGTGAAGTTGGACAGCTACCAATTATCAAGGTAGACCACCCTTCAGCTGGGTCGCTATGCCAAAATGCAGCTGTCTGAAATAGCTTCTTTTAATCAATCATTGGTGAGACCTCACCTGGAGTACTGTGTCTATTTCTGGAGACTGCATCTGAGGAAGGTCAGGAACAGGGTCGAGGCTGTCCAGAGGAGGACAGCTAAAATGGTTTAGTTATTGCATCATAAGCCTAACTAGGAGAGACTGATGGATCTCAGTATGTACACACTGAATGAAAGGAGGGAGAAGGGGGCATGATAGTGTCATAAAAGTACCTAATGCAGTGAATAAGCTAAAGGAGGGGAGTATTTTTCAGAAGAGAATGAGCATGAAAGCAAGGGGGAATCCTATGAAGCTGGGGAGGGGATTTAGAAGGGATGCAAGGAAGTATTTCTTTACTGTAAGAGTGGGGAATGCCTTGAACAGTCTTCCAGCAGAAGTGGAGGCAGCAAAAAACAGTGGTGGGCTTCAAGCATGCATAGGATAGGCACAAAGAAATCTTGGTAGGAAAGCAGGAGTGGGAGGGAAGTAGCTGGAGATCAGGTAGCATCTGTGGTAATGGTATAGGCAAGGACAAAATGGGCAGACTGTGTGGGTTATTAGGTCCTTCTCTGCTGACAAATTCTATGTTTCTATGTTTCATTTATATTGCAAGACCAGCTATTATTGGCTCCAGCAAATTCTTGTTTAAGCAAAAATACATTACAGTATATGCATTATCGTGGGATAAAGACATGCCTCAGGAAGTGAAACATACGAAAACATGGATTGCCTTATGCACCTGAGAAGTGCTGTTATACTAAAATTATGCACACCCTGGAGTTCCTTATTGCAATTATTAAATAGTTGCACTGATTTCTATTTTAAAAACTGAATAATGAGGTTTAGAACATTAAGTATTTCTGATCTGTGCTGTTATGCTGGAATAACATGTGTGCACCTCCATGCGTGCACATTCACGGTCGCGAGGGGGAGGGAACAGAAAAGTGGAAAAACACAGCAGCTGCAGACTACATGAAGTCCCCACCAGCACGCTGGCACCACTGCCTCAGGACTGCCCATACTGTAAAGCCCAATCTAGATATGTGTCATGGGGGGGTGGCCCTCTCATGCCACCATGGGGGATAATCCGTTGGGGACCCACAGCTCGGGGGTAGAAGGGGAGTGGCAAACGGGAGGCTGGAGGTGGACTGATTCCTTGCCTGCAGGCTGAGGAGGATAAACAAATAAAAATAAAAAATTGACTGCACTAATACAATTTCTACAGGCTCCTCTGGCCCCCTGTAGTAGTCTATGCACCCACTATACTCATAAGCCACAAGGCATGCTTAATGTCATAGCTTACCTATGAGACAAAGCAAAGGATGCCTTCAAGCCTGGCTGCAATTGTAAGGCACACTTTGCACCTCATTAGCATAGCAGGTGCGGAACTTATCATACTACATTACACTGGTGGAGTTAGAATGGACCAATCCAGTAAAATCAAATTACACAGGTTCTGGTTGGGGACTTTTTTTAAATTACCATTGCCACGTGTAAATGTTTTGGTACCAATATCCTTTAAGTTTTTGACAACATGTGTGTGTTTGAGTATGCACATATGTGTGTATGGATCTTCCTCTTTAACATTCATTAGAGTGGAATTTGTGCACTGCAGACTGTTATCTCGTTAGCTGAAAAACAAGACATGAGCTGTTTGCATCTCATTCACGTAACTGGCAAGATGTGAAATGAGCTGTGTGGAGGATGAACACCCCAGAGGCTCGAGGGTTTCTCTCAATATATGGAGCTTTTCTAGCCCAACTGCATTAGCGCTGCCATCCTGCTTCTTACAATTAGATCTGCCTGATAAATGGGTGGCCTTTGCGTGTGTGGTATTTTCTACCCTTTTAAGGATTAAAATAACATTTTAATAAAATAACAGCAGGTCGCAGAGTTTCCTGGCCTTTCTGCAGAGGTAATTCATTTTCAGAAATGCTTCTTCTTCCAGCCGGTAATTCAGGGAGCGTATGCTGTAGATAACACATCCTAACTGTTTTATAACTGGGGAGAAAATGAATGAAAAAAAAGCCTGTTTGTTTTTTTAAGAACAGTGAGAGAAGAGGAAAGAGTAAACGTGAAAGCACCCACTTTTAATGAACTCAGAATTTATTAATTTCTTTTGGTCTTGTTTGTCAATGTCAGTGGTCGTACAACTAATACTCCAAAGCAATGTGACTAGGGACAGAGAAAACTGACAGGGAGACAGTCAGAAAGCCTACGTACATTCTGAAGTTACAGTTCAAGTGCATGGCTGTAAGTCTTGAGACCCAGGTTTGAAAACCACCACTGCCACTCACTATCTTAGTGACCCTGAACAAGTCACTTAACCTCCCTGTAACCTTGGTCCCCCCCTCCCACCATCTGTTACTGTGCTGTTGGCTATTCTTTTACGTTTAATGGGAGTCCACTATCTGCCCTCCCTCCCTTTCCTGGATTGTACAGCACTCGAGATACAGTGTGCATAAAAGGCACAAGATAAAAACATATTTCTTTTTTAAAAGGGGGGTTAAAATGCCTCTTAATTGGACCTATTAAAGATGAAAGCTGATTATTAAGACACAAGTGCTTTTGAGATTGAGCATTATCTCTCCATGGAACTGTTATGTGTACTGTACATCAAGCATGCAGAAAAGGGGTCACAGTGCACAGTTTCACAAAAAAGTCATCTTCGATGCTTTACTTCTTAAGGCAGTTCATTTAAAAACTATGGGAGATGCAAATAGTTTTGACACTGCACAGTAGTTAGTTCCTATATGAAATGAGTGTGGCAAAAGCTACAGTCTGAACCAACTGCTCAATGTTTTTAAATGTGAAATAAGGTTAACGTCCCCCTAGTACCAGAGTAGTGTGATGACAGGGGCATAGTGTCTGCTTTGTCCACTTCCCCTGCTGCATAGCAAGGACTGTAGAACCAGAGCAGCAGTCGTGGCTCAATGCAAACACTCGTGCCAAGGTTGGATAGTAAGGATGTTGCCAACTTCAGTATTGACATCCATCCAAGCTTGGAACAGGACAGAAAGAACGCACACACCAGGCTCTATTTTGTTATTTATTTCATTTTTGTTGACTGGGTAAGTGCACTAGACAAATTCTGCCAATTTTCAGGCATGACCTAGGGGAGGGAGATACAGATGAATGCCAACTGACTTTGAACCAGATTTAAGCTGTTGGTGGGATTTTAGTGAATGGGCAGAAATTTGGCCAGGGCACCGGGGAAATTCCCCCTACACTTTTCGAGAAGTGCCATGGGATCTTTAACATCCACCTGAACTACCACCAGAACAGGCAGATGGGACTTCAGTTTAACATCTCAACCGAAAGACAGCACCTCAGGAGTGCAGCACTCCACCCTCATGCTGCACTGCAGTGTCAGTATTGGGATATTAACCCAAGTGCCTGGTGTGACAGCCTTCTGATCTCCCGGCCTCAGAGGCAAGTGTGCTACCTGCTGAGCCACTGACACTGCTATGAAAAATATCACCTAAAGTGGCTTCCTGAACCCCCTGAGGAAGCCACTTTGGGTGGCGATACATAGGGGCTGTTCGTTCATGTTCCTATGCTGCACTAAAAAATTTGCATTTTGTTATTTTTTCAAGCCTGGTGCGTGCACTCTATCTGTCCTGTTCCAGATTTTGTGTTGTACAGCAGAACCTTTGGGAGAATGTCATGCTCCCCCCTTCATTGTATGTTGCACCCATCCAAGCATAACAGTTGGAATGTTAGCCTCACTCATGCTATGGAAACTTCAGTGTCATTCTTCCCCAAGAATCAGGTGTCAGCATGGCACGTTTGGTAGCACATCTGCCTCTGGGCCAGGAGTTTGTGTGTCTTAGTCCCACACTGGGATTGGGCTCATACCTTAAATGCTGGCACCTAAATGCAATAGTAAAGGTATTGTGTACTGTTTGGGTGTGCAGTCCTTTGTATGAGACATCAAACCAAGGTCCTGTCTACTTTTTCTGGATATTATGCAAGTGGACATTAAAGTTCCCATGCACTTTTTAAAAATAAGTAGGGGAATTCTGCTGGTATCTTGGCCAAATTGCCCCATTCACTAAACAAAGACCACCAACAGTTTAATCCGGTTCAAGTTCAGTTGGTTTGCATTTGAACCCCCCTCCCCAATACAAGACTGAATAGGCAGTATTGTTCAACCCTTCTTTCCCAGTTAGCAAAAACTAAATAAATACATAAATCTGTTAGTCCTGCTTTGAAAGCCCGAACAGTGCTAGTTTCAAATCCCTCCTTCTGTATCTCTGTGTATGTCAGTGACATGTTTGCCTGCAAGCGTGTTCAAGAAGGCAGGGTGGCCAGGAGGATTATTGCATGGCACCACCACTGTTGGTGACCTTAGCTTTGATCTAGCCATAAGTAATGCAGTCCACCTCAGCCTTATTGTACTAGTCACTCTCAGTAGATGTCAACACACAGCAATGCTGCCAGATAGTCCTACTCTAGAGATCACAAGAAGGAAATGGCAAAATGAATCAAAAGGTCAGATCTTGAGTCCAGGAGTCTGTCACCCGGGCCATCAATGCCTAAGTGGTCCAGCCTTCTCTGCCCTACAGTTGGTCTTTTCTACCAAGAACTGTACAGGTTCAGTACCAGGCAGCAACAGCACAGCAATTAATTTCCTGGCACCCAGCAGATAGATTCTGCTACAGTCACGGAACTATTCTCCAGATCCCAAATGCATCTTTCACTACCAATCAGGCCCTCATTTTTGAAATTCCAATGACAGCATTAAATAATATGTAATGAAATGCAACAAGGAAGCAAAAAAAAAAAACACAAATCTATTCATTTCCAGCACCTGCCAGCCAGTTTCCATAGCCTTGGGCAAGCAACGCTGTATCAAAAGAGATTTGTTCTTAACAAGAGGAACGCTCCCTGCTCCCTCAAACACTATTATGCATCTTCTCCACAGAGTATTGATTAATCACATTACAAACAGAACCAGCAGTCTTTACCATCAAGGGCTAAAAGGTCAAGGCTGCTTCAGTAATATTTAAAAAGCCGATTCAGAGGCATGGGAGACTATGTTTTCTGTCTTTCGGATGAGACGTTAAACCGAGGTCCCATCTGCCTGGATTGGTGGTAGTTCAGGTGGATGTTAAAGATCCCATGGCACTTATCGAAAAAAGAGTAGGGGAATTTCCCCGGTGTCCTGGCCAAATTTCCCACATTCACTAAAAATACCACCAACAGCTTAATCTGGTTCAAGGTCAGTTGGCATTCATCTGTATCCCCCTCCCCCGGGTCGTGCCTGAAAATAGGCAGGATTTGTCTAGTGCACTTACCCGGTCAACAAAAGCTAAATAAAAATAAAATATTGCCAAGGGAATTTCCACCTAATTCATTTAATCCTTCTTGGGCTCTTCATGGTGGCAGTGATGGTGAAGCATACCTCCATGGTGTACATTGTGTTTGTCACTTATGAGAAAAGTATTTAGACATAGTTAATTTTATATTTGACATTTTTTCTGCATTTCTCTTTTCTTTGTTCTTCATTTTTAGATTAATTTGCATGGAAACAGGAGCCTTGTCACCCAGGGTTCATCCGTGTCTGTTGCTTAATCCTTAGCTGAAGTCACAATCCTCTTTTTTTGACATCACAGTTTGTTGTTATGGAAATTATTATGTTGTCACAAACAAAGCACTGTGACTTTAACTAAGAGTTAAACAGCAGATCAACTGTGGGAGACAAGAATCCTGTTTCCATGTGAAAGAACCAAGTGAAGAATAAAAGGAACAGAAATACAAAACATCTATAAAATATAAACTGATACGTCTTGATATTATTTTTTAAGTTTTTCGAAAAATGAGATGTGAAAATGTAATCTCCAACTAGCCTTTTTAAACACCATTTAATACTAGCCATTTTCTTTGTATTTATTTATTTTATCAGAAAGAGGTTCCATTGATTGATGCTTATTTACAAGGAGGTCTTGGTTAGGACAACCAAATGTACAGCAGTGCAAACAGAACAAGAATGTCACAGATGTATGGTGAGACTGTTAGAGAACCACAGTGTTATTTACAGGAAGCAATACAGGAAGCAGTACAGTACCATATTAAACAACAAGAGATTAAGCGGTATAAATGATTAAAAAAAACAAAACAATGCAAATTGGTGATGTGAGGGCCATAACATGATGCCATGAAAGTAATTCAATTATATTTAGAGCATAATCACAATGTAATCGCAGTTACAAGTGCCTGTAGAGGGACTGTCAAGTAAGGATTTACAGTGACAGTGACTTAAGTTCCAAGTCTGTGCTTTATTTGTAACTTGTTCCAGAGAGTAGGGGGGAGGGAATGCTAATTTGCAGAATAGGATGTAAACATTTGCTGGTCTCTGAAATGTTTCAGTTTGAAAAAGAGATGTTCTGCTGCCTTTATGTAAGCAATGAGACATGACAGGGTGGTGGTTGTTATGTGATAGCCGCACACCTAGGTGCTTGGTGAGGCACGAGGCCGAAGGCCAAGTATCCCTCCACACCTAGGTGTGTGGTTATCACATAACAACCACCACCCTGGAGTGTCTTACTGCGATTATAAAATGGGAAATAACTATGGAAAAAGGAAACTGACAAGGTGTTTATATTTTGAAAACTTTGTAACATTTATTTAAATACAGAATAGAGAACTAATTGAAATATTGAGATAAACTAGTCCCTTGGTAAACTTTTTTGAATGATAAAAAATAGCAATTACCAACAACCAGGGTTCTCACTTGTCAGTTTAAGACCTCTGCTCATGAACAGTATCACTGTGATTTTCTTAATCTGTCTCGAACATTGATTTCGCACACCGACCACGCCATTGTGCGCTACATGTGCGAAAACACATTTTGGGTGAGATGAGAAAAATGAAAGTAGTACTGTTCATAAGGAGGTGTGGTAAAATGGCAATACTAAAAATCTGGAGTGAAACTATTAAAAAATGCTAGAAGTTACAAGTCTGTGTAGGAACTGTGCAATGCATGCTTGTAAAACAGTCATTTTGGGGAATATTTTCACCAAATTTTCAACATAGCGTTTTTGGGAGCCTACTTCATGAACTGTGACACTGTCATTTCATTAATCATTCTGGAAAGGTGGTTCCACGCAGTGACTGTGGAACCACCTTTCGGGACCGATTAACAAAATAACAGTGTCACAGATCATGAGGTAGGGCCCCAAAAACCCCATGTTGAAAATTTGGTGAAAAAAATTCTCAGAAATGGCTGAGATATGCACTAAAGTTGAAAAAAATCCATTTATGCCATTATATAGCTTACTGGCATTTCTTCAGTTCAGGGTTGGTGTTGAAGAGTGCAGACGTGTTCCCGGTCCACAAAGATCATCGCGCTGGGCTCTGGAGGTAAGTGTGGGTTGAGGTGGGGGGTGAGGTGGGGTGGGGGAGGTGGGTATGCAGAGGGTGGGTGCGGGTTGGGGAGGGCAAAAGAATCAACAAAGGAAGGTTTTTTGTTTCAGGTTTTTTTTAGACTAAATGAGGACTTTTGCCATGCTAGGGTGGGCTCCAGTGTGGCATCAGGCAGCTTGGGGAGATACGTGAAGCTGACGGGTATTGGGCACCGCTGCAACGGAAGCTTTTGCCATGTTGGGGTGGACTCTGGTGTGGCACCAGGCAGCTTGGGGAGGGGAACGTGAAGCTGATGGGGGATTGGGCACCCCTGTTGGCAAAGAAAGCTTTGTCACACTGGGGTGGGCTCCAGCATGGCACCAGGCAGCTTGGGGGGGGGAACGTGAAGCCGACGGGGGATTGGGCACCCCTGTCGGCAACGGAAGCTTTTGCCATGCTGGGGTAAGCTCCCAGCATGGCATGCAGACATTTGGGGGGGGCAGTGAAGCCGACGGTGGATTGGGCACCCTCATCAGCAAAGGACGTTGTTCCACGGGCGGCTGTGAATTCCGCGAATTTCAAAATCATTTGCCGTTGCAGAGTTCTAATTTGCCTCGAGAAACTGTCATGTTACAACATTTATTTATTTATTTTCCTTTTTTTTTACTGATTCAGTTACTGTGAATACTTTATTCTGACCACTGAGGTTCGCTATCGTTTGGCATTTGAGTTTTAAATTGTAAATTTTAAAATTCTCTCCATTATCGTAGCAGTCGTCGCTACTTCTTTAACTTTTTTGTTCCTACCATCATGCACCGCGCACTTCAATCTCAGGAAGCGATTGGCTTTTTTTTTTTCAATGCCTCTCTGCACTCACGTTGCATTGTACGTTTGAGTTAACTGATAGACCATGTCACCGCCCGATTACCTCTATGGATTGGAGTTACATCAGTGCCTTGATAAGTATCAGTTTCTTTTTTTTACTGCTGCTGAGGCGATTCACCTATGCACCCAGACTACAAATGTGAGCTGTGTGTCGCAGTGTGGACTGGCGTGTGGTATGACGGGGATGGAGCTAGGGCTGGATTGCACTACGATTCCTACATTTTATCATGTATATGCTGAGGGGGAAAGTACTCAGCGAATGTGGGAGAGAAGCGATTTCAATTATTTGTCAGTGCTTTGGGGGAGAAGGGTGAACAAGCATGCAATCAGCTGTTAGGACAGTTTCCTGATGCTGAGATTGGATGCACAGGTTGTTCATCTACTGTGAACAGCGGGATGTGTGGCCTACTCAGAAAAACACTGCAGTTCAGTTTAGGAGAGGGGCAGTGACTCAGCTAGCAATGCCCACTAAGGTTTACTTGATTTATTGTGTGAGATTTTGATCTCATTTGTGTTATGGGATCATGGTATTTTTTAAATTTTGATGATTTCACTTGCCTGTCAGATTCTTTACTGACATGGAGGTCGGGCATTCTATTACAGAATGTGGGGAAAGCATTTATTTCGGGGTGGCCTTTGCACAGCTGGCTGGAAAATGTTCCCAATCCGGTGGTTGTTATTCCTTATACCACTGGATTCCAAGCCCTGTCAACCAATCAGGAGACATGATTTTACTTGGCCATTTTATAAGACTGCTTAAGCACTGCAGCCCTGGTCACTAACCTGCAACAGTTCCTAAAGCCTAGAGGTGACCACAGGGAGAGCACTAACCAGCGGTCTGCTCTCAAATATTGCTTTCCAGTGCCAGTGAGGAAATCCAGCCACTGGCTTTCATTTCTGCTAGATTTCTGCATAGCTCAGTCTCACTGAGGATACTCGAAAGGAAGGTCGCATGCAGGCCTCTTTTAAACTTCAGTACCAATTCCGGTGAGTGGGTGATAAAGAAAAATATTATGAAATAGCAGCTGCAGAATATATCCATCTCCCCACTCCAAGTTCAAATACAAAAACTGCAGGAGACTTATTTGGACAAACATTCTTTTCCTTTTTTTTCCAGTTATGAAAACAGACTCAGGAAAGCATGCATGTTCAGTAGGTGGGCATGGAGTGTCCACATTCTGTGATTTGTGCTTCTTTACTAGAAAATACTGATCATTAAAGTTTGAGAAGTGATTTTTATGTTGTCTCGCGTATGCGCGCCAGCCAACATATTGCTTTAGTAGCAGATTTGGAGGTGTGGTCACTGTGGGCAAATGCAGGGCACACATCAGTGGGTGCGTCCCTCATTCCCCAATAAGCCAGCATGCATGCATCACTCCAGCAATATTAATGAGGTGAGCACATCTAAGAAAAGGTCCACTGCAATAACAGCCAAGCTTGTCATGCAGCAACACCAGAACACTCCTCCCTAAGTTCCCTTCCTGGTGAAAGCAGTTCAACAAACATGGCTGCAGTGACTGCCGCCACCTACTGCAATGCCAACTTCGGGGGTGTCCAATCCCCCTGTCAGCATGCCCCAACCCAGTTCATGTGCTGACAGGGGAACCCACTCCTCGTCGACATAATGGCCCCCCTCCCATTTCAATTCTGTGCCGAGGGGGGGCCAATCCCCCTTGGTATCATGTGCCCCTCAACAGTTTTTCTTTGCCAATGGGGGGCCCAATCCCCATCAACTTCAGTCCCTGGTTTAATTTGCTAATGGGGACCCCACTACCTGTTGGCATAATGCCCCTTCCCATTGTGTGCTGAGGAGGGTGCCCAATCCCCCTCAGCACTTGTCCCCTCCTTCGATATGTGCCGACGGGGGGGTGCCCAATCCCACGTTGGCTACAGCACCCCCAAAACACTCAGGTGGCATGCTGGGAGCCCACATCAGCATGCCAAATGCCCCTGAAAAACAAAACTGCACTGCGATGTTTTTTTTTTAATTTAAACCTGTAAAACAAAAAATGGTCCTGCGCGGTCTATCCTGCTCCTTCCCCCAACCAGCGCCCACCCTCTGCATACCCTGCCTCCCCACACCTCCTCACCCCATACTTACCTCTGCAGAATGGCAGGATGATCTTCGGTGGACCGGGAACACATCTGCACTCTTCAAAGGTGACCGTGAAGTGAAGAAATGCCGGTAAGCTGTATAATGGCACAAATAGGGTTTTTTCAACTTTGGTGCATAGCTCGGCCATTCTTGGGAATTTTGTCACCAAATTTTCAACATGGGGTTATTAGGACCCCTCCTCATGAATTCGGTCACTGTCATAGCATTATTCTGTCCCAAAAGGTGATTCTGAGGTCAATGCACGGAATCACCTTTCTGGACCGATTAACGAAACGACAGTGCCACTCTTCATGAGGGGGGCTCTCAAAAAGCATATGTTGCAAATTTGGTGAAAAAATCAAAAAAATAGCTATTTTATGAGCGTGCATTGCGCAGTTTCCACTCACATGCGTAACTTCATGAATTTGTAATAGTTTCACTCCAGATTTTCAAAATTGGCATTTTACCACACCTCCTTATGAACAGTACAGCTGTCATTTTACATATCCTGGCCAAAATGTGTTTTTGCATGTCTGGCGCAGAATAACGCGGTCACTGTGCAAAATCAGTTTTTGGGACCATTTGAGAAAATGACAGTGACACTGTTCATGAGCAGAGGTCCTAAAATGCCTATGCTGAAAATTTGATGACTGTGTTACAAGTGTGTGTTGCGCAGTTTCCATGCACCATTGTAGTTTCATAAATTTGCAATATTTTCATGCCACATTTTCAACACTGGCATTTTTTCACACCTCCTTATGAACAGTACAGCTGTCATTTTTCACATCCTGCCCAAAATGTGTTTTTGTACCTGTGGTGCACAATCGTGTGGTTGCTATGCAAAATCAACTTTTGGGACAGATTAACAAAATCACAGTGCCACTGTTCATGAGGGGAGGTCCCAAAATGCCCATCTTGAAAATGTGGTTAAAAAAATCCCACACATAATTGGGTTATGGACGTATGTTGCACAGTTTCTATGCATGCTCGTGACGTCACCAGTTTTTCATATTTTCACTCCAGATTTTCAATTTTGCCATTTTTTTACACTTCCTCATGAACAATATAGTTGACATTTTATACATCCTGCCCAAAATGTGTTTTCCTACCTGTGACACCAAATGGCAAAGTTGCTGTGCAAAATCACCTTTTGGCTAACAAACTGATAGTGCAGCTGTTCATGAGGTGGGGTCACAAAAAGCCCATGTTGAAAATTTGGAGTGAAAATACCAACACATGCCTACAGCGTTAGGGTTTCCAACTGTAACACCCCACCCTGTACAGACTGACAGACGTGTGACTTGGGAACATCGGCTGTAATGCTCACGCCATTCCACCCACACCCCTCAACCTGCAGCCAGTGACAGGCATCGAGGTGTGTCTTGCAGTTTTCAGCCCCAAAGTTCACCCCATTGTCCTATACTGCACCCATCTCAGCATATTCCATTATGGAATGGGGTAAGTATAAGGCCCAAAGACCCCAAGCACATCACAACACTTCTCAGTGTCTACAGGGTAGGGTGAGGTGAAATAGCATGAGAGTTACAGCTGACGACCCAAAGGCACA
Source organism: Neoceratodus forsteri (assembly GCA_016271365.2). Lineage (NCBI taxonomy): Eukaryota > Metazoa > Chordata > Ceratodontiformes > Ceratodontidae > Neoceratodus > Neoceratodus forsteri. The sequence continues at coordinate 91,052,643 of CM028130.1, read as the reverse complement.
CCCCAACACCTGTCACTCTCTGCAGGGTGGGGGTGAGGTTGGCGTCAGTTCAATACTTCACTGCCATTTCTATTATACATCTCTAACTCCTGCACTACCAGTACCAATGAAAGCGAGACAACATTCGGCTTTGCCAAATGTTTTTTTTTCTTGTCTTTGGTAGCCTCGTAAGGCCCACTAGGCACAAGTGCCTGTTTTCAGGGGTGACCTGGGAGCACTGGGCAGTTAAGTGACTTGCTCAGAGTTACACAGTATGCAAGTGGAGGTTGTGAGAATCAAACCAAGGTCTGGTCTGCTGGATGTACCAAGCTCATTCACAGCTCGTTTCTCTAACCTCTAAGCTATACTGCCAGCCAGCCCATACATCATAACACTTCAATGGGTTGACCAGCAACTACAATCCATACATCTTCTACAAGGATGAGGAGGGAACATGGGTGAACAGGTTGATGACACATGTAAATTGAGATGACAGGCATTCTATTATGCCATTCTGGGGAGAGCTGTGTGAAGCCGGAGTGGGAGCAAATGTGAGTCAAACTCCGCTTGGCCTGTCATCATAGCAACAGGTGCATTAATTCTAATTTCATGCCAGCCTGCTGATTAATTCAAACATGCAAGGCTCCGTAGTGAGTCACACTCATGACAGCAAACAGCCCTCACTGCCCACATGCAATTGCATGGCTTGCAAGTGACCAGCACAACCAATGGATCTTGAATGAATGAGTTGTTATGGGAGTGTTTTCAGATGACAGGAGGAGGGAAGACATGGTCCCTCTTCACAACAGTGGGGTAGTGAGGAGGCTTTAAAGTGGAAACCAATCAGCAGAACCTCAATGGTGCGGTAAATTAGGGATTTTACTACTTAAGGAAAGGACTGTTCAACACCTGGAAACCAGCGGAGCACCAGAACTGACACAGTATGGCTTCACAGCAGAAAGGACATATCAGACAAATATAATTGATATGTTTGACTAGGTGAAAAGGGAAGTGGATGGGGGGGAGGAAGAAGTGGTGGATAACACCTACCTTGATTTCAGTAAGGCCTTGATTGCCACTGCACATGGAAGAGTACTGAACAAGCTGGGCAGCCAGAGGGTGGGTCATAAGGTGGTAAACTGGGTTAGGAACAGGTTGAGCGATAGATAACAGAGGGTGGTGGTAAATGGAGGTCAATCTAAGAAAAGTAGGGTGAGCAGTGGGGTTCCACAATTATGTCTTCTGGGGCCAGTTGTATTTCCTGGCTTCTTAAGTGACATTTTGGGGAGGGGGCTGGAAGGGAAGGTGTCCCTCTTTGAAGATGGCAGTAATATCTGCAAGCGGGTGCACACTCCATGAATGGGAGACAAATGAGGGAGACCTAGTTAAACTGGAGTGATGGTGTACAGTGCTGCATCTGAGATTCCATGCAAAAAGTGCTATATCATGAAATTGGGGTGCAAGACAGAGGAGGATTACATGATGGGGTGATACTGATGGTCACCAAGCAGGAAAGGGATTTGGGGATAATCACACCTGATGGCATAACAGCAACCAAACCAAATTGCAAGTCAGCAGGGAGAGCCAGTGTGATGATAGGATGCACAGGGATCAGTATCACCAAAAGAAGAAAAGAGGTGGTGGTGCCACTGTACAGATCATTCGTGATGGCTCATTTGGAGTACCATGTCTAGTTCTGGAGGCCACATCTCCTACTAAGACCAGTTCTGGAGGCTACATATCTGTAAGGAGTTAGACAGTGTGGACTCAGTTCCAATAGGGTCAGCAAGGATGGTGCAGGGATTAAAACAATATTCATAATAAAAGAGACTGTGAAACCTCCCTATGTATACCCTGGAGAAGAGGAGAGACAGAGGAGACATAATAGAAACCTGCCACTATCTAATGGTCATAAATAGTGTACCAGAGGATATCATCTTCATAAGGTACATGTTCATGAGGAGGGGGGCATGACATGAGTTTGGAAGGGGTAGTCTCAGGGGTAACATCAGGAAGTATTTCTTCAGGGAAAGGGTGGTGGATGCCTAGAATGAACCAAACTTAGCTGAGGAAGTGGGGGACAACACAGTGGTAGAATTTAATAAAGCATGGGACTGGCAAAGGGGAACAGTAGCGACAGGAAAGAGAAGGTAAAGCCAGATATCAAGTAGGGTATGCAACTTTTACAGTAAGTAGAGAGAATGGACACACTGTACAACATTATTGGTCCTCATCTGCAGTCAATTTCTATGATTCTAGGATGCCATTCTATGTAATAATGTCCACATTGCAGGACCACTTTATCATACTTGGAATGTGGCTGACAGCATTCCTGATAGGTCAATGGAAGCATACATAACTACTGAGGTAATAATGCCTGCACTGATACGTAATTGCAATACAATCAGACTTTGTTGGAAGGGGTATCATGTCAAAAGAGCAAACCAAAATGAGCAACTGATAAATGAGCATATCCTTTTGCTTGCTTTCAGGTTTAGAAACATAGAAACATAGAAGTTGACGGCAGATAAGGACCACAAGGCCCATCCAGTGTGCTCATTTCTTTTTCTACCTTATGGATGTGCCATCGGCCTTTGATCTGTCAATGGCTTATCTATTCATACTCAACTGTATTGTTCCCTTAAGCCTATCCCATGCCTGTTTGAAGCCCTGCACTGTATTCATATCCACCACTTCTTGAGGTATGCTGTTCCATGCATCCACCACCCTTTCTGTGAAAAAGAACTTCCTCACATTACCCCTTAATCGGCCTCCCTCTAATCTCATGCTGTGTCCTCTTGTCCTGCTGTTTTTCTTATATTGAAACGTTAGACTCTTTCACCTTGTTAATGCCCTTAAGGTGATTGAATGTTTCGATCATATCACCTCTCTCCCTCCTTTGCTGTAGGGTATACATATTGAGCTCCATTATTCTGTCCTCATATGTTTTATGATGCAGTCCCTGCACCATTTTGGTTGCCCTTCTCTGGATTGCCTCAATTTGGTTACTGTCCTTGTGAAGGTGTGGCCTCCAGTACTGCATGCAGTACTCCAGATGATGTCTAACCAGTGTCTTGAAAAGAGGGATTATTACCTCCATCTTTCGACTTGTGATACCCCTACTAATACACCCCAACATCTCCCTAGCCTTACCTACTGCTTTAGTAGTCTGCTTGGATGATTTCAGGTCATCGGTGATGATGATGCCCAAGTCTCTTTCTTCCCTTGTGACTGCCAGCAACTCCCCTCCCAGCCTATAGGTGACTTTAGGGGTTTCTCTTCCCTATGTGCATGATCTTGCACTTTTTTGCATTAAACCCCCAGTTGCCACTCTTTTTTTTTTTTACTTATTTTTTTCCCTCTGGTCACGGTCTGCAGAGCCTCTCTCAGGCATCCTGCCTGTTCCTGCCTCACCTGAAGTCTTCCTACCTGAGCCTCCTCTCTCCTCCCTCTCAGCCCACACAACCGGCCCCCTGCAGTTTAACCCCTCCTGGGTGGGGTCGCCCCTCCTCTTGGGTGCTCTATACAGTCAGTCTCCAGCTTGTGAGTGACTGCCCAGGTGGAGGACACTGGAAGGCCAGGCAGGATAGATCCGGCAGTGGGCATGGGGCCAGGTGCTGTCACCTACCCCGCAGACCAGTGTTTTCCCTGTTTGCTGTGCACTCCCCCCTCCTGTGTGTAGTGTACATCCCTGATCAATGGCACACGGCAATCCTGCCAAGCATCAGCCACGCTATCTATGTGCTGCCCTGCATGCTGCACCACCCCCAGTCTCCACCGGGAGCCGCTGGCATGCCGAGCAATGCCCAGTTCCATCCAGGAAGGGGAGCAGCCCAGCAGGTGCTCAATCCTCACCTGTAGCTGCCGACTCCCGGCACCTGAGCTCACTCCTGAACTCTGTTCACCAGCATAGTGAGAGGTGTGGCGTCCAGCACCTCAACCCTCAGCGCCACCAGGCCGGGTTTCCAGTAGCCACTCTTCTGACCATTTTCCTAGTTTATCCAGATCTCTTCTCATTCTGCCCACCCCATCTGGATCATCCACTCTGTTGCAGATCTTGGTGTCATTTGCAGACAAACGTTACCCTCCAGTCCATCTACAATGTCACTGATAAAGATATTGAAGAGGACTGGCCCCAGAACTGATCCCTGAGGTACCCCACTTCTGACTTGCATCTTTTCTGACTGTATACCATTTACCACCACTCTCTGTTTTCTACCAGTCAACCAGTTTGCCACACAGTTGACCAACTTCTGAACCACCTGAGCCTTCCCAGCTTATTAATCAATCTTCTATGTGGAACAGTATCAAAAGCTTTACTGAAGTCAAGGTAGGTGACATCAACTGCTTCCCCTTGGTACACCACTCTGGTTACCCAGTCAGAGAGATCTATGAGATTAGTTTGACAGGACCTTCCTTTTGTAAACTCATGCTGTCTTCGATCCTGTGCTCCTATGAATTCCAGGTGTTGCACTATCCTTTCCTTAAGGAGTGCCTCCATAATCTTGCCCACTACTGAGGTAAGACTGACTGGTCTGCAGTTCCCTGCCTCCTCCTTGCTACCACTCTTGTGGAGCAGGATCACATGAGCCCTTCTCCAGTCTTCTGAGACCTCTCCTGTGCTCAGAGACTCACTAAACAGTTCTGATAATGGCTCTATGGTTCCACCCTTAGCTCCTTTAGTACCCTGGGATGTATGCCATCAGGTCCCATTGCCTTGTCCACCCTGAGCTTATTGAGCTCTTGTAGGACCCTTTCTTTTGTGAAGGGACTAGTGCACACCTCCCTCCCCCTTGTGTCCATGTTGCTGAGCTGTGGGCCCTGCCCTACCTTCTCTTCAGTAAATACTGAGCAGAAGTATCTATTTTGGATAGATGCTTTTACATGATCCTACTCCTCACATGCCCCCTTATCCCCTTTGATCTTAGCAACACCCCCTCTGGACTTTCTCCTTTCACTAATGTCTCTATAGAAAGTCTTGTCACCTTCTTTTACTGTTTGTGCTAGTGTTTCCTCAGTTTGGGCCTTTGCCTGCCTTACTGCCTTCCCTGCTTCCCTTAGGGAAGTTTGGTATGCCTCCCTATCTTCATCCTGCTGTGTTCCCTTATATTTCCTGAAGGCCAGTCTTTTGGCTCTGACCTATTCTGCTACTGTTTTTGAGAACCAAGCTGCTTTCCTTCCTCTTTTGCACTTCCCTTTCTCTCTAACACAATGGGATGTTGCTTCAAGTATTGCATCCTTAATGCTTGCCCACTTTGCCTGTAACCCCTCACCTGTATTTCTTTTTGCCAGGGCTAGCTTAACTCTGTTGCCCATCTTATCAAAGTCAGCTCCTCTGAAGTCCCATATTTTTGCCTTGGAATGGGATGATTTACTGTGGAGGGATAGAGAATGACAGAATAGCAAGGGAGGATTGGAAAAAATTGTGAGGGAAGGGAATAGCAGTGGGACAGAAGAGGGAGAAGAGAGATGAGCTAACTAGGGATGTGTGGCATGATGTCACTGAACTACTCATGTAGCTTAGTGGGTAGGGATACCTGCTGCAGTGGTGGTGGTCCCAGGATCAGGACTTCAGACAGGTACGTCATTTTATTTTTGTCAAGTTATTTCTGTCCTCGGCCCCTTATTTTTCCTCTAGTGTCCACCCCCTCCCCCCGGACATGGTTATTAAAGTTTGGGGGGGAGCTTGAACCCCACAAAAGAAGATGTGGGGGCCACAACACCCCTGCATTAAACATGTAATCAGATATGCGCCAATTTAATATTCAATGTCCATAGGTGTGTACTGTATTTGTGTTCACCACGATATACTCGCTCTTGTGCGAATATCTGAAAAAGATTTGCTCTTGTGACATGGAACCATTGGAGGGTGGGGATAACAACACTAACCACGTACTGCTCTGTATATTGCATAGGACACATCAATCAATCAATAAAATCTTTATTTTACCAGGCGAACATCATTGAGCAAAGCTCATTTCCAAGATGGACCTGGACAAAACATATAGTCACACTTACATTGAACAAAAGTCAAGGGGTAAAATAGCATAGAATTACAGAGACTAGATGATCCCTTCAGTAGGCCTAGACACGTTATTTACAGTGCATACACATTTTATTGGTCAACAGCAGATTAAGTGGTATAATCAGGATTAGACATAGTATTTACAGTATATACAGACATTTCCTTGTTCCGTACTAGATTAAATGATGCAATCAGTAGGACTAGCCTTAATACGTACATTATATAGATTTCCCAAGATCAATGAGCTGGAGAGATAACTGTACTCAAGTAAAGGAATTCAAGCCCAAAGCTACCAGAGGAGGGAAGACAGTGGCAAATACAGTACCGGATGATGTGGTGATGAGCTGTGGAAGAAGATAGGGCAGTAAAAGGGAATGGGGAGGAAGTGCCAGTAATTGAAGCAATATAGAAGTCTAAGAGGAGCTGGACACTAGGGCAATTTTAGAGCATGATCTAGGGCAGATACTGTAGGGAAAGGAAATTGAGGACTTAGAGTGCTGGTTCAGAGCAGCATATTTTCAGAGCACCTACCTGATGGGTAACCGGGGTGAGGGGGGGATAGTACTAAAGTTATGGAGTAGCTTCGGTTCTAAACCCATATTGTAGCCACGTTGAATGAAGATCAAAACTGCAGAGATAATGAGTACTGTTAAGTGCTAGAGGTGTGGGTGGGAAAAGAGTGGTGAGTAACCAGCATTTTGCCCCCAGTTTTCCAAGATGGAAACAAGACTGGTTTAATGATAACAACTACAGGATTCCTTGAAAAAGAAGGCATAGCTTGTTTTAAAAGCAACTACTGACAAAGGGTGAACTAATTTCAAGGATTTTTGTATCTGATTCCATAGCAAGGGGAGCATATGACTTATTGAGGCCTTACCAAATCAAGATCTCACCTTGGGGACAAGTAGCAAAATAAAGGTGGAGCTTCTTAATGAGTACTTGCCAACTGTACAAGAAGGCAGGCAATTTGAAATATATTGGGACAGCTTACTGGAAATAGCTCTGAACGTCCATATGGCTGAATTTCTCTGCCATCTAAATTTAAGAGATGACCATCCCACCGCTGTATATAAGCAGCAATGATGAGTCGAGTAGGGGAGACCTGTGATAAATCTTAAGGCTCTGTGGTAAAGGGTATCAAGTTTAGAGAGTGCAGCGGTCGGGCCCTGACAGTACAAGAAGTTTGCTTAGTCAAGAAGGGAAATGAAGGTGGACTGAACCAGATTCATCTTGGCCTCTCTTGTCAGGAACTGATTTATCCTGAAAAAAAGACCTAGTCTCTGTCTGAGCTTTTTTAGCAACTCTTCTATGTGATCGTTAAAGGATAATCCGACTATGGTCAATCCAGACACCTAGGTATTTGAACTTAGCCACGAATTCCAAGGTTCTCCCAGTAGTGTAGTGATCTGTGGGGATGTTATGGACGTGGCATTGTATGCATGAGGCGAGAATATCATTGCTTTGGTCTTTTTGGCATTTAGTAATAATTTCTGATTTAACAACTGTAATTGCAGCAGGTTAAACTCACTCTGCAGAACATCACAAGCAGCAGTGGGATTGGGTCCTTCAGCATAGAGCACCGTGTCATCTGCAAAGAGGTGAATGTTGGCAGTTTTGACATTGGCATTGATTCTATTAATATAGATTGTGAATAGTAGAGGACCCATTATGGAACCCTGGGGTACTCCTCTCAATAAAGGTTTTAAAGGAGAAAATTCCCCTTCTGCCTAGACCTGCTGGTACCTGCCTGTAAGGTAATTAGTGAACCACTTTAGGGAGTGGTGGTCCAGGCCAATGTTCCTGAGTGATGTAAGAAGTAGGTTGTGATCCACAGTATCATCGGCTTTGCTTAGGTCCAAAAATACTGCACATACAAAGTTTTTAGCATCCAGTCCACGTAGCCAGTCATTGGTCACTTTTGCAAGAGCAGTGACAGTGCTATGTTGTGCCCTAAAACTGGATTGCAGAGGGTTAATCAGATTTTCAGATTCTAGATATTTCTTGAGCTGGTTACTCACAACCTTTTCCAGTAGTTTGGATAAGATCGGAAGTAAGGAGATGGGCCTGTAGTTGTTAAGGTCTGCAGGATCTCTGGATTTAAACAGGAGAATTACATGAGCTGTCTTCCATAGTGGTGGCATGGCAGCCTGGGAGAGTGATAGGTTAAAGAGGTGCGTAAGTGGGACAGCCAGTACCTGATAACCTATTTTTAGGTAGCAGGGATCTAAAACGTCAGCTCCAGTGCCTTTCTTGACATCCAGCTGTAACAGGAGGTCTTCAACCTCCTTCAGCTAGACTGGTTGCAGAGAGAATGAGGAGTTAGATACTGGAATTCTTTGATCCTGAACACCAAGTTGGGATCGTGGATTATTTGCAGGAGAGGTATCAAAGGTTAGTCCTGCAGTGGCAAAATGATTATTGAGGTGATCCAGGATGGAGGGCTTATCAGAGATGGAAGAGCCATTAACTAGGATTTTAGTGGGCAGTGTGTTTCCAGGAGTGTAACCTTCTAATTCTTTAAGGGTTTTCCAGAATTTATTGGGGCATTTTGAGGATGCATCGAGTTCCCTGTGATAAAAAGTGGCTTTAGGCTTTCTGACCAGCTTGGTGCAGAGATTCCTTTCCCTCCTAAACAATGTCCAGTCAGCCGGGAGCTTAGATTTCCATGCCATTTTCCAAAGTGCATCTCTTGCATGCAGCTTGCACAACAGTGTAAAACACAGAGTTATAATACTAATGTGAAACTCCTAATCATTTACACTGCCTGTAAATAGCTGCAGTTCAAGAACGTGAACTACTGACAGTCCAAAATATAATCTCCCTGACCCTCATGCAACTCGGAAAGTTAATGGGAAGGGGGTTGTCTCCTTCAGCCCATCAGCTGCCAAAGTCCAGATTTCAGAAATAAAGCACATCATGGTAGTACAGGTTAAGCCACTTTATTCAAACACTTCACTGAAAAGATTTAATTCACAATCAGTTATGAGCACCACTAATGAGTGGGGATGCCATGGAGCTGCTTCATATAGTACCCACATACAACTGGGAATGCTGTTGGGGTGGGGGAGGATTCCTGCTGCAAAAATTAAAAGTTTTTCAACTAAAAACACAACACAGTCACTATGGGGTAAGATACTATTTTCACAAGGCACAATAAAAATATTTTAAATCAAAAATGACAGGGTGCAGTACTAAGAAAAACATTGCTCTTCAGTGAAACGAGTGAGGAAGCCATGGAGCTGCTCCATTTATATGGGCATCAGCCCAGCACCAGCAGCATGTAGTTATTAGGAAACTATACAGCCCCTGAGGTGCACCATAAAATGAGTAAAAAGCTCAAAAACAGGACACAATTCTTAATCAGGAAGGCATGCAAATGAAGAATAAAGTCACAGCAGATAGCAAGTCATTTTTTTTAACAGACTACAAAGAATTCAGTGGCCAAGCACCCAAGAACAGGCATAAATTGAACATAAAAAACTCATGATACATTTTGACACCTGCAGAGTACAGAGTATAGGGTAAAGAGTACTCCATAGGCAACCCCTCAGTATACCACAACTGTAACACAATACCTCAAAAGGCTTCACAACAGAGATTGCAATAGTCACCAAATGAGGCGTTCAGCTTCTCAAATAACCACTTGCATCCACTGTATATAGTTTATATTGGAGGCAGTATAGTGCAGTGGGTTAAGGCTCTGAGCTACAGATCTGGAGACCTGGGTTTGAATCCCACAACCACGTAGATGCATACTGTGTGATCCTGAGCAAGTCACTTAACTTCCTTCTGCTCCCAGCTTGCAACTGGAAACCAGCTTCAGCTTAGTGTGCTACTTCTGGTTAAACAATGTTCCCCCTATACTGCTTAACAGAATAATATGTAGTAGTTCTGACATTTGACAGGAGCTACTTACAGTAGCTATTATGACTACCTAGAAAACATAAAGTGCATACCATACAAGTTCGCTCAAATATAGGGCACAATGATATAAGGTACACAATGTGTACAGTACAGTACAGTATGTAGACATTATCCTTATTCATTATCCTACTCACATATAAATAAAAGATCACTTAATACCTTGATCTTTTAAGGAAACGTTTTGTGCATTAATTGAGACACAGGGTGAGGTGTCATGATTTCCTTTATTTTTTTAAGGAGTAACACTGCAACAAGACTAACACACACACACACACACACACACACACACACACATATATACACGCGACTCGGGTTTTAACAGTGAACTCAGATTACAGAGAAAGGTGATACTCAAAACATAAAAACAGTAATCGTAACTACCCAAATAAATAAATTTAGTAAACCAAAATGAGTCTACATTGAAAAATCAGATCACTATTAAAATATATTGCGTGCTATAAGGATTAAACTAGCATTTGAGTACAGAATACTGTACAATTTCCTTTGATTGTCATCAAACATAAGCAGACCAAAACTGAGCTTATCCATCATGCCCAATGATCATTCAAGAGACAGAGGGGACGATATACAGGTTTTATTTAAAAACTTATGCCTCACTTGCAGGGTTTTGCCTTTTGCACAAATTTTTAATGCCTGCCTGCCAGAGTTTTTCCACTGGACTTCGCTGTCAGAATTTGCTACCCTCTGACTGCTGCAGTGCACATGCATGTCACTAATACACATGCGCAGTTGATGAAGGTAGCAAATTCTGATGGGTAGCATAATTTGATACTACACCGGGAACATGTCTGCACTCTTCAATGCCGACCACAAACTGAGGAAATGCCGGTAAGCTGTATAATGGCATAAATAGGGGGGTTTCAACTTTGGTGCATATCTCGGCCATTTTTGAAAATTTTGGCACCAAATTTTCAACATTGGGTTCTTGGGACACCTCCTCAAAAATTCAGTCCCTGTCATGTCGTTATTCAGTCCCAACAGGCGATTTCATGGTCACTGTGCAGAATCACCTTTAGGGAACGATTAACAAAATGACAGTGCCACTGTTCATGGGGGGAGGGGCTCTCAAAAAGCCTATGTTGCAAATTTGGTGAAAAAATCCAAAAAATGGCTGTTTTACAAGTGTGCATTGCACAGTTTCCATGCATGCTGGTAACTTTGTGAATTTGTAATATTTTCACTCCACGTTTTCAACATTGCTATTTTCCCACACCTCCTTATAAACAGTATAGCTGACACTGTATATATATCCTGGCCGAAATGTGTTTTCGCACTTCCAGTGCACAATAGCACTGTTGCTGTGGGAAACCCATTTTAGGGACAGATTAACAAAATGACAGTGACACTATTCATGAGCAGAGGTCCTAAAATGCCAATGTTGAAAATTTGATGACGAACTTCTATAATGACTGTGTTACAAACATGCATTCGGCAGTTTCCACACGCACTTGTAACTTCACAAATTTGCTATATTTACATGCCACATTTTCAACACTGGCACTCTTTTACACCTCCTTATGAACAGTATAGCTGTCATTTTTCACATCCTGTCCAAAATGTGTTTTTGTACCTGTGGCGTACAATCGTGTGGTCGCTTCTGCAATCAACTTTTGTAGACGTGATAACAAACTCACAGTGCCTTTGTTTTTGGGGAGAGATCCCAAAATGCCTATGTTGAAAATGTGGTTAAAATAATCCCAAAAATAATTGGGTTATGGATGCTCGTTGCGCAGTTTCTATGCATGTTCATGACTTCACCAATTTTTCATATTTTCATTCCAGAATTTCAACATTGCCATTTTTTTACACCTCCTCATGAACAATACAGTTGTCATTTTCCACATCCTGCCCAAAATGTGTTTCTGTACCTGTGGCACCAAATGGCACAATCACTGTGCAAAATCACCTTCCGGCTAACAAACTGATAGCGCCGGTCTTAATGACGTGGGGTCACAAAATGCCCATGTTTATAATTTGGAGTGAAAATACCAATAGCGTTAGCATTTCCGACTGTAATACCCCAGCCCCTAAAAAGACTGACAGGCATCAGGTGTGTGACTTGGGCTCATCAGCTGTAATGCTACCTCCATTCCACCTCTACCCCCACCATGCAGCCAGTGACAGGCATCAAGGTATGTCTTGGAGTGTTCTGCCCCAAAGTTCACCCCATTCTCTTATACTGCACCCACCTCAGCATATTTCCTTATAGAATGGGGTAAGTATAAGGCCCAAAGACACCAAAGCACACCACAACACTTGTCAGTGTCGACAGGGTAGGGTGAGGTACAATGGCATGAGCGTTATAGCAGATGACCCAAAGGCAGACCCCAATGCCTGTCAATCTCTGCAAGGTGGGGGTCGGGTTGGCGTCAGTTCAATACTTCACTGCCATTCCTATTATGCATCTCTAACTCCTGCACTATCAATGTCAATGCCAGCAAGACAACATTCGGTACTGACAATTGCTTGTTCTTATTGTTCCTATGCTGTATTGATGGTTCAGCACTGACCTGCCCCATCCCTTCCTGCCCCACTGCTCATTTTTCTCCAGGTAGTCCAAGCTGCCATGGCTTATCCTGGGGCCACTAGAGATGACCAAGCTCCTCCAGAGAAAAGATCCAATGGAGGAGGGTGTCTGGTCAGTGGGGCAGGACCTGCAGGGTCTGGCTTTAATGCTGTACCAGTCAGGCATTTTTCTCTAGTTTTCTTCCCCCCTAGGATGCTACTGTCAAGAGTGCCAGACCCCCCTGTAGCCACTATGTATCTGTTCATGCCAGCATCAGGCAGAGTCATCCATCCCTGCTTAGTTGCTCTAGCCGTACTATTGCACAGTAATACCTAGGTGGTGTTAGCAGTGTGGAGCACACTGCTGTCCTTCCACAGAGAAGAGCATTCTCCACTGAGATAGGCCCTAGTGACCTAGGTACCTTCCTAAACCCAGGTCACCAGTGTCACGACAAGCATCACTGTCTCTGTGCCAGTGTGCCAGCCATTTCTTTTTCCCCAAAAAAGTCTTCTGAAATTTCTTTTCTTGAACTTGGAGTTAAAGGTAAACATTTCTTGGGATATACTTGAGTAGCCCCCTACAGTGGCAGATCACCTTTAAAGTTGGTTTACTGACTTACAAAGCCGTACATGGACTTGGCCCTGACTACCTGAAAGAGCTTCTTGTTCCATACCACCCTAAGCAATAGCTCCGTTCAGCCAGCGAGGGGTTGCTGGAGATTCCGAGGGTGTCTTTGAAATCTTCAGGGGCCTGTGCATTCATATACATGGCCCCTACCCTCTGGAATTCTCTACCCCATTGGCTGTGGGAGTGCACTACTGTGGGAAGATTCAAACCGGCATTAAAAACTTTTTTATGGTGCCAGGCCTTTAATGGTATTGAATGAGTGTGACCCGTCAGACTATCTGTTATTGTGCCTGTTGATTTTATTATTGGTGTTTTAATCTTTTGTAAAGCATCTTGGTATTCTGAATGGCGTGTATGTGAATTAAAGCTATTATTATTTATTATTATTACTGATTTTTACTCTTAGATCTGAAGCACTTCTTTAGCAATAATGAGACCATGAATTTGAGAAACACAAGTACACCTTCGAGGAACTGGAACATTGCAGAGACTAGATCACAGGATGTTAATGAATATGACAATCTCTAGCCCAACAACGCACTTTAACTGGTGACTTTCTGCTTCTCCAGGAAGTTGAAAGATTGGAATGTTGCCTTTGAACTCAACCAATGAGGAACTCGGGTTTACAGAATGCTTGGTTACAATCCTAAGGAATGTTGCATGGTTTGCACACAATCTTTCCATTAAAAAGGGCGATGAAAGTGCTCCACTATAGAAAGGGATGGAGTACCCTCAATCTGGGCTTTACAGCCAGCAAGCTGTTCTTGCTGCTTCTGTGCCATTGATCTGGACTTTGCAACATCAGAAACCCTGATGAAGTGGCTTTTGTTGTAAAGTGACAGGTCCCTTTTTTGGCCATCTCAGCACTATGAAAAGGCTTTAGTGGTACAACTGAGCACGTGTTTTGAACTTGCTAATAAGTTCACTCTTCACGTCAGAAAAAGTTATCTGAAGCAGCTTTTAACAGAAAATCAAATTCAAAATAGTTTGGTCAATAATACAGCACCTACTCCCACTGTGACTGCTGAAAAAACTCCTCAAAAATCAAAAATGTTTTGTGTCTCCAATATATGCCTCAAATATTTACACCACCATGCCCCCCCCTTGTGGGGGTTGTCTCCCCTACACCCCCTTAATAAATATACTAACTCTGGGGGGGCAGATCTCAGAGAAGGGGGCACAAAGTGTTTGCCGAATATGGCGGTTGACAAACTTTGGCATTGTATTGACTCAGTGCTGTAAATGTGTCTCTGTTGCGACAGTATTTGGGGCTGTACATTCAATCTCATAGAATACAGAGCAACTGCACTCCTGGTATGGATTCTTTGTCCATAAAAACACAGACCATCATTGCTGCAGGTATAGTATGCCAACATTTATTCAAATACATGCCAGTAGTGCAGTATGTTCAGACGAAGCTCCACAGAGCGAAGCAGGGGGTAACCTAACTGTAGGGTATATTTACCTTGGTCTGGTTCAATTGAAACTTTGAATTTCAAGTCTGCACTTTTGACTGCATGTAACAAACTTTTGGACTTATCCGCCCAAACTGCACTTTTTGTATGTGTTTGAATAAATGTTGTCATACCTGCAGCACTAAGAATCTGATGATTTATGGATCAAGAATCCAAACTGGGAGTGCAACTGCTCTGTACTGTGTGTGGCAGTGCTGGATTTAGCAATCCTTTCTTTTGTGCCTGGCCTCTACACCACATGTGTGGTTTCCCTTTTGCTTTCTTTGCATGTAATCTGTCTGAACTTCAGCAAGGCCATTGACACAGTGACTCATGACAAGCTTGGTGCCTTATTATCCCAGAAACCCTTGCTTCTCCTGTCATATAACAACTTTACTTCACTACCACTACATCTTATTTACCAGAAACACACCACTTCAGCACATCATGACTTCAGAGTCCCTGAACGCATAGATATACACATTTCCTTCACAAAACCAGCATGAGAGAGAGTAATTATTATGACTGCCTGTGAAGATTTGATCAGTTTAAAGTGCCAGCTGCCAGCTGGAAACTTCAGAAAAAAAGAGGATCATCTCTTTTGTGACCCCCTCCCAACCAATCACTACTTTTGGAATGCAAGAAAAAGCCCCCAGAAACAGTTGATCATAGTAGATGCAGCAAAATTACTTAAAATAAGCCATATTTGTTAACAGGGTCAGATCAAGAATTTCTGAAGAGGCCATCAGTTTTGTCAAGGGAATAGCTTTTTCTCGAAAAAATGTGGAATTTTCCCTTTTAATTCTCCAGTTAGACTAAAACAGCTATTCTTTGCTGGCCTGAGGGGCAAGCAGGGGCTATTTCACTACATAGCTGAATCTGCTAGTGTTTGATAGTCATGTTGTCACTTTTTAGTAAATAATATATTTCTAGGAAAAACATCACACTACATCATATTTTGTTTTCATTTTCTTTCATTCCTGAACCACAATATGTGATTCTAAAGATTTTAAAAGGTCTTGCTCCCATGCAATGCCCATCGTGAAAAAAATTAAGCATCAGCTTGCAGTTCTCAGTGACCGTCAGATCCTTTACAGAATCCACACCTCAAAAAGCAGT
Source organism: Neoceratodus forsteri (assembly GCA_016271365.2). Lineage (NCBI taxonomy): Eukaryota > Metazoa > Chordata > Ceratodontiformes > Ceratodontidae > Neoceratodus > Neoceratodus forsteri. The sequence continues at coordinate 91,036,988 of CM028130.1, read as the reverse complement.
GCCACTAAAGGATGACAGCATGCCATCTATACAATTCATCACTGACCAATCTCGACTTGGCTTAATAATTATTACTTCTACCTCTCCAGGGTTCAGGCTTAGTCAGTTATAAGCCATACAGATATTGCATTGATATCCTGAAAACACTGCCTCCTCAGCACAGAAGCTGCATTACTCCGATCAGGTGTACAAGACAGATTAGGTGAGTATTATCTGCATAACAGTGTGATGCGACATCATACCTTCTTATGATCTTAACCAGTGGCAACATGAACACAGCAAACAGCATAGGTGCAAGGACCAAACCTTGTCCCTTCCCCTGTGGAAATGGTCCACTTCCACCATTTGAAAGGTTTACAAGCTGAGGGATTGATGGTGGAAATGGACATTGTGACTGTGCTTGAGGCTTACGCTGATGGTCTGGGGAGTGTTGTGATGGCCTATAACAGGGTTGCCATAGGAGCTGTGGACCACCTGGCACCGTTCCATGTATGCCCCTTGATGTCATGTCTTGGCCTGCCATGCTTTGATTGTGAGCTGACAACATTGAAAGCCAGGGGTCGGAGGCTGGAGAGGTGTTGGAGGAAGATCAGGCCTCCAGAGGATAGGCTGATTCTGACTACTCATTACAATGAGTACCAAAATGCAGTCATCACAAACAGGCAGCTTTTATGTCTAGGATAATTGTAGCTGGGAAGAACCGACCTGCACAGCTCTTTCAGCATGTGGACAGGCTATTAAACCTGGCCTGTCAGAAACCCGTCTGAGCTTTTTCAACTCACAAATGTGAGGAATTCACTCAGTTCTTCTCAGACAGAGTGTCCTCCATGAGGGCTTGGATTTCTCCAAACAGAATGCCATCCTCCAACAGTGGCAGCCTTCGAGTGGGCAGAAGCACTCGGCCACCCTGGGGGGAGTTCTGGCTGGTGACAACAGTGGAGGTCTGTGGGGTGATCTCTAAGCTTAAACCAATGTTCTGTGACCTTGATCTGGGCCCAATGTTACTACTAGTTGGCTGCATCGAGGTCCTGGGTCCAGTTTTTGCCGAGATTGTCAGGTGCTTCTTGTTGACAGGGGTTTTCCCCAAGTCCCATAAACAAGCTCTGGTTAAGCCCCTGCTGAAAAGAACATCTTTAGACCCCGATGTCTTGGCAAACTATCATCTGATCCTGAACCTCCCCTTTTTGGGGAAGGTTCTTCAGAAGGTGGTCACAGAACAGCTCGAGGGTCACCTCATAGACTTCCAAATTTATGAACCATTCCGATCTGGATTTAGGGCTTTGAATAGCAAGGAGACTGCACTGGTTAGGGTTTTGAATGATCTACTCAGGCAAAGATAGAGGAGAGTAGACTATTCTCATTCTCCTCAATCTTTCCTCAGCATTTGACACTGTGGAAAATGGGGTGTTATTGGATAGGCTAAGGGAGTATATAACACTCACTGGCAAGGTCATCGGATGGTTTGAGTCCTTTCCCTCCTGGGCAGGTCTCAGAGGGTGATACTGGGGAATTATTCCTCAGACCCAATGGGCCTGCCCTGTAGAGTCCCCCAAGGCTCCATCTTCTCCCCCATGTTGTTCACACTGTTCATGCTGACCCTGGGTGAGATTATAAGGTTATATGAGTTGAGTTTTCATTGCTATGCCTATGATACTCTGCTCTACCTGTCCTTCGCACCCAGAAGATCTGATGCAGTTGATGTACTGAGTGAATGCTTGTCCGAGATCTGGGCTTGGAAGGCATCAAACTGGCTGAGACTGAACCCGGGGAAGACTGAGGTCCTGGTAGTTAAGCCGGGTCAAAGGGGTGGAGTGGGGGGCCTCTGGGATAGACTGGGGCTATTTATTGGCCCGACTGAACTGGAGGCCTCCCCAAAGGTGAAGAATTTGGGTGTTGTTTTGCACAGCAAGCTGACACTTGATGCTCAGGTGTCAGTCGTTGTCCAGACCAGGTTTTACTATTTTCAGAACATCGCCCAAATTAAGTGCCTTATCTCCCCTGATGACCTGGCCATACTGGTACATGCTTTTGTCACCTCAAGGCTTGATTACTGTAACGCACTCTACCTCAGGGTCAGAGGTGGTATGATGTGGTGCCTGCAGCTTTTGCAGAATGCAGTGGCCCAGTTGCTGACTGGACACTCGAGGTTCAGTCATATCACACTGGTGCGGCGTGAACCTCATTGGTTGCTGGTGCGCTGGTGCATCACCTTTGAAGTAGGTCTTTTGACCTACAAGGCCCTACACTGGTTGGGTCCAGGTTACCTGAAGGAGCTTCTGCATCCCTACACCCTATCTTGTTCTCTCAGATCACTGGATGAGGCCCTCCCAGAGGTACCTAGGTCTAGGTTAAAATCTTCCAGGGGCCAGGCATTTGAGGTGGCAGCTCCAGTCCTCTGGAACTCATTGCTGAGGTACCTCCAGGAGGTAACTTCTGTAGAGCTCTTAAAGAAACAGATGAAAACCTTCCTGTTTGAGCAGGCATTTAGAACATGAGGTCTAGTTTGGGACTATCTAACTGTTTATGTAGTATCTTTTTTTTCAGATTTTATTGGGTCAATAAAAGTTTTTCTACATTGTATGATTGTCTAGTTTCCATTGCTGTATCTGTATTTTTATTATTTTTTGCAAGGGTGCCTGAAATAAATAAACTCTACTACTAATGCTACTACTACTACTACTACTACCTTGTGGAATACCACACAGCAGTTCCAGAGATGGAGTTACTCTGAATCACCTGTTGTGCTATCCCAGTATTCAGGAGTAGAACCAGCACAAAAACATGCCAGTGAGTCCCACATAGTTCCTCAGGTGATCCAAAAGCACACCATGGTCCGCTCTGCCAAATGCTGATGAGAGATCTAAAAGAAACAAAATAGATAGGTGGCCATGATTCCCTCACAGTGAGGAGATCATTCATCGCTGTGATGACTGTGGTCTCAGTGCTCTGATATGGCCTAAACCCCAATATCTTAACTTGAGATTGGGGTTCCACTTATGAGACTGCATCAGTGGAGTAGAAAGGATGGATAGGAGTGTAAGGGGACAAGAGATCTTTAAGATGATCAGGACCCAGGGACCATGATGGACCAATGCCATTGATCCCTTGCAGTGGCCATCCAATTATTGATCTCTTGAATACACTGCCCAACACAGAAGCCAAGGAAATGAAAGTGGTTATAACCTTCAGTAGGGCATTAGTGGATGTAGCAGATGCACACTGAGAGGACTGGGAGAAGTAGATTTTGCCAATTAGAAGTTCTTGGAATCTTACAGTAGGGAAACAATAGGCTAATTTGGAGGCAAGGCTATGAAGAACTTACTTAGCCATGCCACCTCCACATTTGCCCCTGTCTTGTGTATGGACAAGGTAACCAAGTAGGGAGATTTGGTTATCCCTAATACAATCAGATAGCCATATCTTCATTTCATTTAATTATTTCTTAGGAGATACCTTTGAGCAAAAAGACCATTTTCAAAAATTCTATGTCATTATACAAACAACACACAATAAAATATTAAAACAATATAATATAGAGTAAACAGATAATATTATGTAGAATCAGGTCACACTTGGAAATGAGTCTCAGCTCAGTTTATTGCTCCAGTCTACCAGTTTTCAAATAAATCTGTTACATTTGTTTAGCCCATGCCATGTAGTGATCCTTGTAACTTACCTTTAAAATAGAGTAAAGAAAATCAGATGAAAAATAACAATAGGTAAACCATTTCAGTAATCAATGGCCCTAAAAGAAAAAAAAATGTTGGCCCAAGGTGGTTCTGCAGAATGGTTTAACCAAATTACATCTGATCATATTCCTTCTAGTGCATTGATTTACAACTGGCCAAAAAAAGTCAGAGATGTTGGAGAAGAGATACCCAATAACGCCTTTTTACTTAACAGACATGCACAGTATCTTATTCCCAAGTATAGTGGCAGCCAATTAGTTAACTGATATTAATCACAACTGTGGATGTTTTTAGCCACTCCTAAAACAAATTTACAAGCTTTATGAAATATTAGTTTAATATTATCAAGGACACTATCACATGCTGCTACATGTCTTAAAGTTGATGATAATGCTTGGTCTGCTCTAAAGGCACAAATATGACTTGGTCCATATTAGGGAGGAGGCTATTAAAGTTTAAATGAACTACCCTAAGCCCTTGTGTCAGTGCCAGTTTGGCGGTGGTAGCGCCAAGGGTCAGATTCTATATCACTAGTGAAAAGGAGGGTAGTAGTTTGAAGAACATTTGGCAAGGTGAGGTCACCTATGGGGAAAAAGTGGGGTTGGGTGAGAAAGGTAGATCTTGGGAGGGAGGGAGGGGTCATCAGAGAGTCTCAAGGTAGAGCAGGTGGGTGGACAGGAGTCAACAGCAGGTGTTTCAGTGTGTGTGTGAGAGGGGGGAGATGGCTTGGTTGGGGAGGGAGGGGAGAAAGGGAAGGGAGGTGGGGAGTGGAAGAGTAGTAAAAGAAACCCCAGATAGCGGAAACCTGGAGACTAAGTAGGAAAAATAAGAGGGGAGTCATGATGAAGCATGGGAGAGCTGAAGGAAGGGATGAAAAGAGAAGAAAGAAGGGAATGGCATGGCAAAAATGAACAGGAATAGGTAGAGAGCACCTTGACACAGATCAACGGGGAAGACTGGAAACTAGCTTAAGAAAATAATCAGGTTACTAAAGGTAGGCTGTAGGTAGAGATTAGAAGTGGGCTAGCAAAGAGAAAGAAGCAACCTATGAAACCCAGGCTAAATTCAACACAAAAAACAGCATAGTCCTTATCACAATGGGGAAGCAAATTAACTAAGAGTCAAACTGTGAGCATTACTGCATAAATAACAAAACATCAGTGACAATTGAGAATCATAATGAGGAAATTATATACAGCATTATATACAACAGAGGCTCGTGGACAGGCATGCAAATATAATAATAGCAGCAATAATGTCATAAAGTGAGGTTAACATTTAAGGGAACGTTTACTCTGATATAACTAGGGCCCTATGTTTTCTGAGATTCTGTGGTTTCAGCAACTGCTGCAGAAACATGCTCCTACCACAGAAACAAGCCTCTGCTGCAGAAAAAAACATTTTTTGGTGCAGTCAAAATGTCCGACACCACTGAAACCCCCAACTAAATGGCTAAAGTGATTGTGAGCACACTTAAAATGGCATCAGTGTGAGTTATTGGAAGCTCCATTATACATCCATCCCCCCTGGGTTGCAGTAGTCAGTGAGGCCACCCCTTTTCAATCCACACTGGCACTCAGCCCTGAAGCTTATGAACATTATGGCCTTCTACAAACACTGAGGGAACTTCAGGAAATCTATTTCATAAGAATAAATCGGTAGTTCTGTTTGCCTGTTGCAGAACTGTGGAATGAAAAAGTGTTAGTAATTATTGCAGACAAAAATGGGAGGCTTTCTGGACCTTTGTCTAATATACAATGGTCCAGCTACTCTCTAGCCTCACAGTAAATCCTCACAGAGTGGAAGAGAAGAAGATATGGAAGCCAAGTGGCATTGACACAAACAACACCACCACTATTGAAATGTGCGAGCAGGAGAAAGCAATTAGGGCAGCATTACAGCATAAACCATCACCACCAGGCTTTAAGCAATTGGGTGGGAGGGAGCCATTGGTGCACATTGTCTTGCAACCAGGCAATTGTAGTCTTCAGGCAGCTGGGCAGGCAGTGTGAGAAATGCTTAAGAGCATAGCTCTGGTAAAGTAGCACTGGGCATGTAGAATGGAGCCAAGGGACAATAAAAGAGACTACAGTAGGTATATAAATAACCCAGCAATTCCCCTATGCCCTACATCCAATCCAAATCATGATGCCAGAATTGCTTTGCATTGCCTTGCCTATGCATCTGTCAAACTGCCCAGGCTGCCTTTTCCAGAGCATTATTTCTGAGCAACTAGATTTTATTTTGGGGCTCTTCTGAGTTGACAAAGAATGTAAAGCCCATCACAGAATTGCTGCAGAATCACCGGAGAATTGCTCATAGCCTGACCTCAGCAAGCATGATGTCCTGCCACAGAATGTAGGTCCAGTTTGCCGCAGTGATTACTGGGACCTGGATATAACTGTGAGATGAACCACATTTGTACATTTAAAAACATAACATCTTACTAGTTTCACAGTTTTAACCTTAGATTTACACATGGCTGCCTGACTCTATGCCAGTTTGAATTTTATTTGTCCCCTCTGTATGAATAAATCAAGTATGTGCCACTGCTAATGCAGTACGATACCAGACGAGTAGCTCTCCACACTTACATCTTACCCTCCTTTCTATCCTTCATAGTCTTCCTTCCTTATTTCTGACTCCTATCATATTTGCTCCTGTAACTAACCCACCCCTTCAATTGTCTCCCTGTTTCTTTCTCAACTTCTTATTTCTCCCTCACCCTCTCCATATACAGTACTTCTCCCTGCCCTTTTTGATCTGTGGTGACTACCCAAACATATCCAGTGTTGTTCTCAGTGAACACACTTGCACCCTGCTTTGATGGGACTTTGTCTACCCTACTGTTTACCTCTGGTACCCTGGCAAGTACAGTGACAGCATCTTGTTTCCCTGTAGCCATCATACATAAGGAATAAGGCATTACAAGGGGTACATTAACCATCAGTTAATCCCCCTCCCCAAGGGTGTGGTGCAGCACAAGGTATAGCCGAGTGCCACAAGCCCCAAGGGGATAATCAACTGATGGTTATTGTAACCCCTGGGACTGCCTTATTGTGATTACAGTAATCAATAAACAGTTTGTGCATACGTGTACATCTAACGTGCTTTTTTTGCCAAGTGTTTTCAGTGTTCTGAATATAACAGTAGTCCATCTCCATTTATGTGATCTGGAGCAGCTCAAGCATAATGGATTGGAATTTGCTATGATACCCACCACCAAACATTATTTCTATGGCATCTAGATGAGTATGCACATGCATTAATGTTTGATATGTGAACGATGCAAGCCATCTTTTACAGCATGGTTGTTGTTCCCCTTGAGGGCAAGACCTGTTTTCTTTGTAATAAATAGTAAAATAATTTATTTTTACTTATTTATTTTTAAACAGGATAAGAAACAATTAAACCATGAAGGTCATATTTACAACGTTGTCCTGCTTGATCCATATGCAGGTTCCAGTATAAAAGAATATAGCAAAACATATATAAACACTTCTTTTCATTGGCAAATTCTTATCAAGAAATGATAATATTTGGAAGGCTCGGCTTTCGGTTTGATGGACAAGCAACCAGCCACTCCCACTTCCTGAGCTAGAAAAGCAGTTCCCCTCATCCTCCTTCTGAAGCACTCTTTTCTTTTCTGTCTATTTGTTCTCTGCAGCTGGCTGGGGACGCCCCCCCCCCCACCTTGCTGCTTCTTTCTGCTGGACTCGGCATTTTGTTCTTCTGCTTCTGGTTTGTATTTTGCCTCCAGCTGTGTGCTTCCCTTTGTCCCTTCCCTGTTTCTTCTGTGTTTGTGTGTCTTAGTTTTGTTTTGTTTTTTGTTTTGTTTTGGGAGTGATTTGGTTTCTAAGCTCCTACCATTTGCTCATTTAGAGCTCAAGCTACTGCTTTCAGTTATCCACATTGCTATTCCAATCAGTATCTGTGCTCTACTCCATCCAAGCTGCTCCCCATGCTACATGCCTAATTGTTTTCACCTGATTCAGGCTGCCTCTGAACCCTTACTATGCAGCTCAATCATGTTTTCCCAGCTTAATCTATCTCCCATGTGGTCATAGTTGCTTTCAGAGCATTGTGCTTCCCTCCATTCCATGCTTATACAATACTAACAATCATAGTTACTCAATGCTGATGCTGTTCCATGTTTGTACACGACTGTTATACTCTGAGATCAGCTAAGCTACTGCTGATGCTGTAAACTAGCTTTAATATTTGCATGTGGTTCTCGACCCCTTCCATCATTTTCTTGTTTTTCCTATGGCAGGGACTTGGAAGTGTTTGGAGAGTCGTGGCTCCATGTGGCTAATGACTTATGTTCTACATCCTGTCTCCACCGCTGAAAATCCTCAGAGTATTTGTCACCTTCATTGGCTTTTGAATGCCTGGCTGGCTTGCCCACTGTCATAGTGCTGCTTCTCCCCTTATGTTCATGTCCCACCATTGCTACTATGTTTTGCAGACCTACGTGCAGGCCTGTCTGTTCCTACTGCTTACCGGCCTATGTGCAGGTCTGGCTATTGTTATCCTGCCCTACTGAACTACCCTGTCTTATTGAACTACCTCCAGACCAACTCCTGATTATGTCATCATTGCTCAATGCTCCCTGCCATCTGCTCTGCAATGTCCCAGCACTCAGCACTCATTCAGCTCCTCGTCAGTCTCTGGGGCATGCCAGCCATACCATTCTGGCACAGGGTTTCCCCTGCAGCCGATGATCTTGCTCTGCACCTGAGTCCGTAGCTTGAGCATGCAAAGCTTTGGGTGGGGTCCTTCTCACCTGGCCCATACCTGGGAATGTCCTCACTCTGGGTGGACCTTCAGTCATCAACCGTACCGATGGCACCTCAAGTTGTAGAAGTTAAGACTCAGCTGTGAAGGGGTGAGGCTCTTACAGGGACCCCTGTAGCTGCCCTAGAGAAGAAGCACCCTTCAAAGCTATTCTCCTTATAACTGCTTCTGGTTCATCTGGTTTGTTTATAGATCTGCAGGCCGGGTGAGCATCAGTGGTTATTACTCTCCTCATCCTGCCTTGGAGGTGGCTTGTTGCAGAGTGCAGCAGCTCGCAACCCTCCATGGCATTCCTGTTAGAAGGATTGAGTGAGAGCTTTCCTCTAAATGGGAATATTTTCCATTTCCCTTTAATTATACTAAGGTTGGAAAGGGAGCTAGAGAGCTGTAAGGCATATATATGCTTCCTTGAATTAATAATAATTAAAAGTAAGATCAGATTGTATTAACCTATCCAAGCGAGATTTAAATAATTGCTTAGTACTAATATAGATAATTTCCACGGGTAGAGCATTCCGAGGTTTTATAATTCGCATTGTGTAAAAGTATTTCCTTGGTAATAAATTACATTTCTTGAGTTTTAATTAAAGTGGGTGACCTTTGAGATTAAAGATATTATCTTTAAACATTAATACAAGATTAGCTAGTAAACATGGATCTTTCATGATGTCGAACATAAGAAGGAGATCCCCCTCTCAACCTTCTCATTCTGAGAGGCATCAAATTTAATGTAACTAGTCTAGATTCATATGGAACATCATGTAACCCCTTTATACATTTAGTGTAACGTCTTTGCACTTTCTCAAGACGAGAAATGTCGTATTTCTTGAAAGGACACCATAAAGGGGAGGAAAAGTCCAGATACTGATGAACATATGCTCTAGAAGGTGGCAACAACACATTTTTATCTCCGGATTTAATATTTCTAAGAATGGACCAGATGACTCTATTTGCTTTTAATATTACTGCATTAATCTGTGAATCGGATTAGAAATCATCTGCAACCAACACCCCAAAGTCATTTTCTGTGCAAGTGCTATTCACCACCTTGTTATCCAATTTATATTTATGGAATGTATTAGCCAACCCAAAATGAATGACCTTACATTTATTGTGCTTTAATTTCATACCCCAACGATTAATCCAATTGGAGATATAATCCAGATCAGTTTGAATAGTAGCAATCTTCTCAGGCGTAGAACATAACCCACCTATTTTAATGTCATCTGCATATTTGATGGGATTAGATATACAGCTAACAGTAATGTCAGATATAAACATTTGAAAGAGAATAGGCCCTAAAACCGAGCCTTGCAGTATGCCACTAGTGACATATTCTAATCTCGATAGTTGTCCGTTAATCAAGACTTATTGGGTTCTACCAGTCAATCAGCTAGATATCCATTGAATAATTGTTGTAGCCATATTTGTGGAAACAAGTTTTTGCAATAATGCCCAATGGGGAAGGAGGTCAAATGCCTTACTGAAATCAACATAAATTATGTCATACGAAAATTGATTATCAAGCTATAAACTAACATCCTCATAAAAACAGAGTAAATTTGCTAAACAGCTACATCCCGTTTTAAAACCATGTTGTTCTGCATCTAGTGAAATTAAAATAGAGGAAATAATGTCCTTAATTAGGCTTTCCAAGACATCACACAGAGGAACAGTCAAACTGATCGGTCTATAGTTTTCCCAACAATTTTTAGGCCCTTGTTTATGAATAGGGATTACATAAGCTGTTCTCCATAAATGAGGCACAAAATTGTGATTCATACCATATTCGAAGAGTAATTTAAAGTGAAATGCTAAACTGCAGTAGCAGAGCCGTCACTAAATAAAATATCCCAGGCCTGGAGGGAAGGCGACCTAGGTCTTGGATCCCCAGAGATTTCCTCCTCAAAGGTTTTTTTTTTCTCTCCTCCATGTCTCAGGTCATAACTGTTAGTTAGCCTAGTGTTTCCTTGTTCCGTAGGCAGGATCCGCTGTTGGATGGTGGGGGATGGTGTCCCTACTGCCGTTCCCTCTCTCCTTAGGAGGTCCCCACATTCCGTCTTGCAACCCATAAAACTCATGCCATTGCTAACCGGCGCATCCTAATAGGTTATCAAGCTGCCTGATGCTTTATCTATTACTATGTCTCACTACTACCGATTGCTTATATGCTTCATACTACTACTTCCTTTTTTGGGGATCCTTCCTACGGTACTTTTAGCCAAGGGAATTGTCCTGCTGCACCTCTAGAGGAGGAACCCTCTAGAGGGTTCCTTGCCTTTGGTACCCCTACAGGGTGGTAATTCCTCTGGAATAGAGAGTGTGAACAGCCAAAACCTAAGTAACACAGTTGCACAAGCATAACACTATACTGGCTGCATAAGCCATTGAATTGGAAGGCTCCGCCTTTGGTTCAATGAACAAGCAGCCAGCCACTCCCACTTCCTGAGTGATATAAGCAGTTCCCCTCAGTCTCCTTCTGAAGCACTTTTTTCTTTGCCCTGCCATCCTCCCCTTCTCCTCCAGTGGCAGCACTTCTCCCCGGGGGATCCTTCCCAAGGTACCTTTAGCCAAGGGAAATCATCCTACAGCATCTCTAGGGGTGGAACCTTCTAGAGAGTTCCTTGCCTTTGGTACCCCTACAGGGTGGTAATTCCTCTCCAATAGAGAGTGCAAATGGCCATAATCTAGGTAACACAGTTGCACAAGCATAACACTATACTGGCTTCGTAGATCATTGAACTATAATTTAATTTAACTGCAGCAGGTCAGTGGGACTGAGGGTTTTGTTTTATACAGTGACTGTGTGAGTCAGTACACTTGCATGTGCAAATTTTTGTTTTAGAGAAGCTCATTCTTACTGGTCAACAACATGCCTGCTCATTCACGTGAAACTCATCAAACCCATGCATTCAATAACAGTTGTGGACCAAGCTTGCTATGATGGAAAAAACTAATCTGGGTGAGTTTTTCAATCACTTTTTGCATGGAATCAAAAATTCAGTGTTTTTTATATATATAATTTTATTGCATTTTGCTGTAAAAAAAAAATAAAAAAAAAACACAATACACCAAGTACAACAAACATACTGAACAAACAATGGCTTCTGCAAGCAAATTACAATCATTTGCTGTAGCTAGTGTCCATAACCATTGCAATAAAACACATCTCTGGTTACCAAAGGCATGTGGGCTGTTTAGAGCACATTGCATTCAAGGTATAAAATCAATGTGGATATATAAAACCCATCTCCTCCATAAGATTTAAAACTGAGAAAGCGTCTGTGATAGCCTTGCAGTAAGTTTCTCCATTTCACAGATATCGATAGTTAACTTACACCATACTTCTATCAAAGGCACTCTGTCAGTAAGCCAGTGCTTCTTAATAGCTTTCCTGGCTGCTAGCAAGCAGATATTAAGGAGCTTCCTAGTGTGTGTGTATGTGTGTGTGTGTGTGTGGTGGGAGGGGGGTTGGCAGATTGGAGGCCTCTTGGTGTATCAAGAAACAGAGTTAATTATGGGGTGACTACCAAGAAGGGTTCGAAAAGCACCCTCAATTTGCTTTACGCCAATGCCCAGAAGAACTGGAGCCTTGGACAAAACCAAAAGGTGTGGGCATGGCTCGCTTTAGTTTTTCCACAACCCCTCCAGAAGTGTGTGGGGATTCTGGAGTCATAATTAGCTGGAAGGGATGGTGTGCGGAAATAGCTGATAATACCCTTCCATGAGAACTCTTTCCATATATGAGTGAGTAGGCTTATGAGTATATGTAAGATATTTTTCCCACTGTTGGGGAGTGATTTCCATATCCAAGTCTTGCTGCCATTTTATTCTTAGATATTCTTTTCTTTAGAGGCTGTTCAAAGGTCAGCAATGAAGCATATATGTGGGAAATCATAGATATATAGACAGTGTCAGCAGATAAGGGCCTACAGCACACCCAGTCTGCTCATTTGAGCTTGTAAGTTCACTTTACAGTATGTTTTCAAAGAGATTAATGGTACTCCTATTAGAGTTTGCAGTATTAATATTATGAGAGCAGAGACAGGCTTATCGGGGAAGGGGGGCATGCTTTTTCAGCCTGTTGTATATACAGTATGCCCATACCTGTAATTAACGATAATGATCTTCCGGATGCAGGCCATACGTTTCAGCTAGGGCATGGAAATCCATGAACCCCTTTCCCTGATAACACTGAATAGATAAGTAGAGGCCCACCTATTCCTTTACATGCATGATCTAATCGGGCTGGTGGAAACTTCAGATTATGTTCAAAATTGGTAAGTAGATACATGTATGGTTGTATAGAACAGTGGTCAAGAGTTTTATTCCACTGCAGAAAGGAGGTATGTGTAAATTCATTGTCCTGAATACAGGAGTGGGCCGGAGTATTGGGCTGCAGGACCATTTTGGTGACCGGAAGGAGTTCCTCTACCCTTATCTCCAGCAACTTCCAGAAAGCAGTATGGGTAGGGGAAAGCCAATATAAAGCAGTCCAAATTTGGGCCACTTGATGGTACTGCTCTAAATGTGAGAGGGCAAGGCCACCCTTTGTTTTCAGGAGCTGGAGGGTCAGGGTGGTATAGCGAGTTTGGGGACTAGCACCTCCCAACAGGAACTGAGAAATTAGTCAGTCCCAGTGTCTCAATTGTTGTTTAGAGTGTGCCACTAGGAGGGTTTGCACTAAGTACAAGAAGTGAGACAGTATTTATTTATTTATTTAGTTGTTTAACCAGAAGTAGCACACTAAGCTGAAAGCTTTTTTACAGGAGTGACCTGGGAGCACAGAGAAGTTAAGTGACTTGCTTAGGGTCACACAGTATGCAAGTGGAAGCTGTGGAATTCAAACCCAGGTCTGGTCTGCTGAATGTCACCAGATTTGCAGCTCAGAGCCTTAAACCACTGCGCCATACTGTATATTCATGTGGATACAGTCCACTTTTTCTATAAGTGACAAGTTTATTGTCTGCCATCTGCTCAGGTCTTCCTTGATAGCCTGGGTGAAAGGGAAATAATTTAAGGAGAATAATTGCTTAAGGTCAACCAGCAGGTAAACTACAAGATATTTTAGCAATGTCAGTCCTCACTGGGGATCTACGACGGTAGCGCAAAAAAAATGTTGTCGACCGACATTACAGTGAAACCTTTGTGTCAACCTTGTATGCAGTTGGCATAAAGGTGTTCACTGTCTCCTATGATTTCTTTGGTGGGTTCCCCCCCCTGAACCCAAGTGGGGGGCTGTGCCCCCTACCCCCCCAATTAAAATAATCAACTCTGAGTCGGGGTTGATTAGGGAAGGGGGTGCAAGACCCCCAGAAAACAGTGCTGGGGTCCAGCACCGACACTACAGAGACCTGGTGCTGTTTTTGGCTGTGGTGATCGCTGTCGGCTTGTCACTGTGGGGGGTGTATACCCCCACTGGAACCAGAAGAGCTGCCTAATTTGTAGGTTAGGGCTATAATTAAGCTGTAACACCTTGGAATTAGTATTATTAAGTCTACATCCTGCACACTCGCCAAATATCTTTACAAGGGTTCAAAGTGGTGTTAAGGAAGTTTCGGGGTCCGATAAATATATTAGTAAATCATCTGCATATAATTTTTTTGGATCTTCCATCTAGCCTTAAACCCAATATCACTGGGTTTCTGCACAAAGCTTGTGCTAACGGTTTGTGGTATAATGCAAAAAGTTGGGGGACAGGGAGGACCCCATGCTGGGTACCCCTGAAAAGAGGGAAGGGTGTAGACATATGGCTGTTGATTTTTACATATGCTTGGAGAGAGTGATGTAGAGTCTGGAGATTGAGAATGTCAATAAATGAGAGAGGGAATGCCATTTTTCAGAGGGTGGTGAATAGAAAGTCCCATGTTACCTGTTCAAATGCCTTCTCAACATCTAAACTAAGTAATAATAAAAAGGAGTCTTTTGACTGGGTGGCATAGTGTAGAATATGTAAGGTACATTTTAATGTTATTCTGGGTCTGTCACATCCTTATAAACCTTACAAAATATGTCTGGTCAGGCCAATAAGAGAAAGCAGGATAAGATCCAGATGATTACCTAAGACAGAGGAAAAAAAATCTTGTAATCTATATTAAGTACCGAAATCAGTCAGTATGAAGCACATAGGGTGCTGTTTTTATTAGGCTTTAAAATGGCCAAGATGGTCACTACTGTAGATTCCATGTTGGGGGAGCAAGGTTACCCTCTGCCACCCAGTTAAAGGTAGACTTAACAGAGGTCATCAGGGTTTCATGTAATGCTTTATAAACCTCCCATGTGTAACCACTGGGGCCTAGGCCTTTGCTAGTTTTTAAACTCCCAATAGTCTCTCCCAATTCTTCCATAGTAATGGGCACACTAATGCATTCCACCTGCACCTGTGCAAGCACATGAAGGTGGACCATAGAGAAGAAAGACTGTATCTGCTGCACGTCCATGGGCTGTTCAGGGGTGTATAATGAGGAATAATAATTTTTGAAGGTTTCCACGATTCGTTCTTGTCCTACATGTATTAATTGCATTTGGGGTCTCTGATCTGCATGACTACCCTCTCCAAGGTATGATGTCGAAGCTAGTAATCTAATATCCTGGTTGCTCTGGCCCTGCTTTCATAATATTTCTGGCAGGGATAGTGTAGTGCCATTTCAGTTTTAAGGTTAAGTATTGCTTGTATCTCCTGTTGTTTGTTAACTATATCCAAATGGACCTTTCGGTCCCCCTGCATATGCCTACTCTGTACCTCGTTCAGTGATTTTTGTAAGTTTGCTAATTTATCTTCTCTCTGTTTTTTCAGTCTGGAGGTATAACTAATCAGTTTTGCCCTGAGTACTACCCTAACAGTATCCCATAACAAATTTGAGGGAAGTATTGCTTCACTAGATGGGCCAACGGTGTCCTTTTCTGCTGACAAATTTCTGTGATTCTATGAGAAGTATCTGGAGCAGAATTTTCTGAAATGATTCACTCTATTTTTTCTTTCATCAAGATCCGGGCTTCCTCCAGATTTAACAGGGAGTTATCAAAATGCCAGATGGTAGTAGATCTTATTATGGCCCATTGCAAAGTAAGCACTATCAGGGCATGGCCCAAAAGGTAAATAGGTAAGATATCACATTTTGAGACCACATGTAGGGGTTCCTTTGATATGTGGATATAGTCTATGCAGGCATAATAAGTCTGATGAGGGGCAAAGTAATGCTTTATGTCTTGGTTGTTAGATGTAAAAAACACCAGGCATCAAACCAATCAGAATTTTTATGTTGTCTTGTGCCTGCGCAAGAGACATGTTGCCGTAACTTTGGAATAGCAGGTTTTGGAGGTGCAGTCATGCTGTGGCCAGTGGCGTCACTGCTTTTTCAGGCTGGGCTCCTTGGCACAAATTAGATTGCACACTGCCTATGACAGCAATGTAGAAGCTGTGCCACCACTTTCAAATGTTTTAGCAGCTGCAATGAGGGAGCTCCACCTCATTTCAGGATGTGACTTGTGCAGTGTAACATTTCAATAAACATGGCAGGCAGCAGCTCCCTGCCCACCCTCACAGTCCCTCTGTTGCCAACTTTGGGGTTGCCCAATGCCCCCTTTCCTGCTGTGGTGTGCCAAGGGGGGTGCCCAATCCCTCTTAGCATCAATCATGCCTCCAAAGGCAGACAGCCTTGCCAATTGGGGTGCCCAATCCCCCTGTCAGCATGTTACCCCCCCCCGCCATTTTCCTGGCACTGCCCCAATTGTGCACCATGCCCACACTGGGAGCTCACCCCAGTGTGGGTGACATGATCTCCCCACCAATGTGCCACACTGGGAGCCCACCTCAGTGTGGCCACAACCTGTTAAAAAACAGAAAACGGTCCGCAGTGATTTATTTATTTAGTTTTTACCTGAAACAAAGGAAATGGTCCCTAGCTGGCTGTTGGCAGCCCCCACCCCAACCCGCAACCACTCTCTGCACACACCACCTCCACCCACCCCGCTCACCCCATACTTTCACTTCTGGAGCTCATGCGAAGATCTTCGGTGGACCGGGAACAGGTCTGCACTCTTTAAATCCGACCGCGAACTGAAGAAATGCCGGTAAGCTGTATAATGGCATAAATAAGATTTTTTCAACTTTGGTGCATATCTTGGGCATTTTGGGGAATTTTGGCACTAAATTTTCAACATGGGGTTACTGGGACCCCTCCTCATGAATTCAGGCACTGTCATGGCTTTATTCTGTCCCGAAAGGTGATTTTGTGGTCACTGCATGAAATATCCTTTCAGGACCAATTAACAAAATGATAGTGCCACTGTTCATGAGGCGGGCTCTCAAAAAGCTTATGTTGCAAATTTGGTGAAAAAATTCCAAAAAATGACTGTGTTACGAGTGTGTGTCGGGCAGTTTCCACACACACTTTTAACTTCGAGATTTGTTAATATTTTTTCTCCAGATTTTCAACATTGCCATTTTTTCACATCTCCTTATGAACAGTACAGCTTCATTTTCCATATCCTGCCTGAAATGTATTTTAGCACATCCAGTGCACAGTGACGCAATTGCTGTAGGAAAACAATGTTCGGGACAAAGTAAGAAAGTCACAGTAACACTGCTCATGAGTAGAGGTCCCAAAATGCCGATGTTAAACAGCTGGTCAAAAAATTCCACAAAATGACTGTTACACGTGTGTGTTGCACAGTGTCCACGCACTGTCGTAAGTTCGAAAATGTTTAATATTTTCACTCCAGATGTTCAACATTGCCATTTTTGCACACCTTCTTATGAACAGTACAGCTGTCATTTTTCACATCCTACCTAAAATGTGGTTTTGCACATCTGGTGCACAATGGCACGGTCACTGTGGGAAAACAACATTCGGGACAAATTAAGAAAATCATACTGCCTCTGTTCTTGAGCAGAGATCCCAAAATGCCTATGTTAAAAATTTGGTGAAAGAATTCCAAAAAACAGACTGTTACAAGCATGTGTTGCCTAGTTTTCATGCACGCTCGTAACATCAAGTATTTTTAATATTCTCACTCCTGTCAACATTGCCATCTCTTCACACCTCCTTATGAATGGTGCAGCTGACATTTTTATGTGGTGCAGAATAGTGTGGTCACTGTGGGAAATCAACGTTTGGGACACATTGACAAAATCACAGGGACACTGTTCATAAGCAGAGGTCCCACATGCTTTCATGAGGTGGGGTCAGAAAAAGGCCATGTTGAAAATTTGGAGTGCGAATACCAACAAACGCCCAGGGCGTTAGAATTTCTAACCATAATATCCCACCCTGTACAGACCAGCAGGCATCAGGGTGTGCCTTTGGATTGTCGGCTGTAATACTCGCACCATTGCACCCTCACTCTGCAGCCACTGACAGGCATCCAGGTGTGTCTTGGACTCTTCGGCTCCAAAGTTCACCCCATTCTCCTATGCTGCACCCATCTCAACATACTTCGTAATGAAATGGGGTGAGCGTAAGGCCTGATGACCCCAAGGCACAATGCAACACTTGTCAGAGTCTGCAGGGTGGGGTCAAGTGAAATGGCATTATCGTTATGGCCAGTGACCCAAAGGCACACCCCAATGCATGCCACTCTCTGCAGGGTGGGCTGGGGTTCACGTTGGTTCTATACTTTACTGCCATTCCTAGTATGCATCTCTCTAACTCTTGCACTACCAATGCCAATGCCAGCAAGACAACATTCGGCATTGACAAATGCTTGTTAAACAACATTTTACTGCACTTTGTAGCACCTGTAAGTCTGGGGGTATGAGTCTTAGTAGTATTCGTAGATCATAAATCATTTTATGAGCTCCCCCCTCTGATTAACAACCCACTTTTATATTGTAATTTTATGCCCCCACAAAATGTTACCACCGGGACATCTGTTTTGAGTGGGAGGTATAACCTTGCTAGTGTGATAGTTTTTCCTAAATAGTGCCCTACAGTTATAGCTAGCCTTCCCTGTGTATCTACATAGGAGTTCTACAGCTCAAATGGGGTCACTCTAGCGACCAAAATTGCCACTCCCTTTTGCGTACCCATTTTGTAGCTGGAAGCTACTACTGTCGCATACCCCAAATTCTGTAACTTTTTGTGTTCATCACTGGAGAGGTGAGTCTCCTGTAATAAAATGAAGGATGGTTGGGCTTTCCTAATGTGAGTGAGTGAGGACCTTATGCCTCTTAATGGGTTGTTCAGCCCATTCACATTCTGAGAGTGAACTGTAGTGGGAATCTTAGTAGCCATAAAGTGTTAGGAGTATAAATCAGCTGGGAGGTATTGGGTCTCTTCACCCCCGGACAACCAATTCAGGCCAGAAAAAAGGCCATCAGATTGCCCCACTTATCCATCATGCCAAGGGGAAAGGCACCAAGCCCCCTGAGTAACTGCTTAAAGGAAATCTACTTAAAGAATAAGGTCCACATTTTCAAAGGGGATACTCAGCGCAATTTGGAGATGCACCGCGCATCTCAGAAAATGAGTGGAACTGTGATATTCAAAAGGGAGAAATGCATCTCCCATCTCCAGATGAGCCATCGCACATCTATAATGTATGTGGCGCATGTAGAGGGGGCATTCCCATGAATGTGCCACACATCCCTATATTCAGCCAAAATGTGCAGCGCAACTGCTGCGCATATCAGAGAGGAGCCGCCCAAAGTTAGGCATGGCAAAAGCATGTCCAAATGGCCAGACATCAACAGGCAGGCCACAGAACTGCAGGCACACCATCCAAAGACAGCTCTTGGAGGTGCACCAGGACATATCCCAGGCACCCACACACAGCACTCATGCCAGGATGGATGAACCCTGAATCACAGGTGCTGTGTCACCAGCAGCACCATCCAGGGAGCAACCCCTCCACCCACAATGCACCCTAGATGTAGACACACAGCAGCAACATGCCAGTGCTGTTGAGTGCCCCCCGGATACACCAGTGGAGCAGACAGCCACAATGCAGCAAATGTACCATGGGCCATGGCCAGCAGGGTGCCACCTGGCGGTGGCATGCACCCAGAGTGAAATCTGGGGCAATGGTGTCCAGGTAGCCTGGTGGAGGGGTGGCAGCCTGGGACAGGCCAGGGACTGACCTGTGGCACACACCCACGGTGGTACACCATAGGTCCACACAAGTGGGACCTACGCACTACTGTATCTGGTCACCCTCTGCACACTGCCATTCCTTGCAGTCATCACCATGTTCCAGTCATATGGGGGGGACACTGCAGATGACTGTACGCCACATATGGAGCTGGTGTATCATGTGCATGTGGTATTCCAACCAGACTGTGTCACCCTGTGCTCTCTCCTGTTGCATGTCCAGGTGGGCCCCTGTGGCCACTCTCCAGGTGGGCCCCCTGTACCCCAGTCTGACCCTGTACAAGGCTATGGGTAATAGCACTGTACTCAGGTCAATGCAGGTCACCTACCCACATGCAAACAGTCCATCACACCTGCCTGATAGGCTGCAGTACCCCCTGTTCACCTTTGTGGAGTGGTGGGGCAGCCCTGCACAGCTGGAAATGAGCATGCCTGGTGTATGCAAATGGACAGAATACATTCCAGTAATGAGCTGCACATATGGGAGATGGGCTTGGAATGTGCAATGAGGTCGTTTGCACATCCAGGCTGAATACTGCAACTTTGCACACTGCACAAGTGAATTTCCCCATGATCCACATGGGGCTCAGGTCATTTGCTGCACCACGCATCTCCCAATGTGCGATCACGCATCTTTGGGATATTCAGCCAGACATGTGTGAGCGCATCTCATGTCACATCTTCTGAATATCTCATTATTTTGGGCTGGCACATCTCAGATGCATGGCACAGGCACTTGCGCGAGTTTGCAGGGCACTTTTGAATGTGGGGGCCCAAGTGCTTACTAAGGATGTATATCTTAAAGAATGAAAGTTTGGGTCCTTTAGATGCCTCAGTAATCATTTTGTTTGCTTCTTTTTGTTATTTTAATTACCTTTTCATAATTGTATTTGTATTTTGCCAACTACTAGTAAAACAGAATTCAATGGAATTCTTGTATTATGATGTCAGAAAAGTTTTGCTGGCAAGACTGGCAGTGTGTTTCAATGGGGAACTGCAAACCTGTTTTCAGTTTTTTCAGAGAAATAACACTTTCTACCATAAACATATTATATATTTAATAGAAATATATGATCTTTTGAAAACCTGTGATATTTTCTTATAATTTAGGAGGTAACATTTTCTTCACAAGCAGATTTTATTTGGGAAGCAGAAAAGAGAAGTGAATTACTTTTTTAAAACTAATAAAAAGGATGGACCACAATAGGTCAGATTTATAAAAAGCACAGTTTGTTACTGAAGGAAGTATCTATTTATTTTGAAAAAGACAGGAAAATATATTTAATTGCTCACTGAAATATATTGGACACCTAAGTAGCTGGACGTTTCTGACATCATTATGCCAGAATTCTACTGAATTCTTTTTACTAGCAGTGTAAAAAGCAAAGGCTAAAACAATCTGGGTTCACTGCACAAACAAAATATTGTATTATAAAAGATGGAAAGTAATTACTAACACATTAAAATGCAATAAATAAAATAGCCGTCTATTTATTAAAAGTAAAAACCTACTCTTTAAAGGGGCACTGTCAACCTTTTTTTGCATCATATTATTTTTAGGTAAAAATCCACATTTTATGATTGTTTACCTTCTCTAAAATTCATTGATGTTCCTGGTTGTTTGATCTGCTCCTTGCTGATTAGAACTGAAATGCATGGCAATGTATAGCTGTACTCAACTTTGTTTTGCTTCAAATCATTGAACTATTATTATTATTTACTTCCTGAACATTAGAAATACCCTCAGACAGTGCAGCCACTCATGATAACATGGTCTCTTCTATTCCCACTGCATAATGAGTGGCTAGATTGTGCTGGAGGTGTTCCTGAGTCCAGGAAAGATGCACTGGGAGTTGGTCAAGAAGTATAAACATGTTTTGGTGTGGTAACACTAGTATGATGGGCACTCAGTTTTTCACTTTGTAAAAGAAAAAAGGGAACTGAATCAAACTACCATCTGCATCAACAGTCTCTATAGACTGCGAACAATCATAAAATGTGTTTTTATGTTTGCTTGCATGCATGTGCAAGAAACATTGTGCCATCATCTGGGTTTTTGTAGGTGTGGCACCCTGTCTCCCAGTTCAGTCAGTGTGTTTGCAGGTGCGGCCACAGTTCACCAATGAATGCTGCAGCTGTCTATGACAGCAGTTGAAAATGCAGTGCCGTACAGTTGAAAGGGAGAGCTCCGCTTCAGTGAGCAGCGATAACGTAGTGCTGATTAGCATATTGCCGGAAATCCTGCTTGTATACGTCTCTGCTTTCTCTTCCTTTCTTTCCTTTCTTTTTCTTCATTGGTGTCCAATCCTCCATCACCTCAATTAAACCCCCCCCAAAAGAAACAGACTTCCAGTTGCCACGCTGGGAGCCCACACCAGTGTGGCACAAGTCCAGCGTCATCCTCCTAAAAAGAAAAGAAACACCTGAAAAGAAAAAAAATGGTCCCTCGTTGATTGTCTTGCCCCCCAACCCGTGCCCACTCTCCACACCCCCACCTCACCCCATACTTACCTCCCGAGGCTGGCACGATGATCTTCGGTGGACCGGGAACACGCTCTGCACTCTTCAAAGCTGACCACGAACTGAAGAAATGCTGTAAGCTGTATAATGGAATAAATAGGGTTTTCAACTTTGATGCATATCTCAAGCATTTTGGGAATTTTGGCACCAAATTTTCAATATGGGGTTTTGGGACCCTTCTCATGAATTCTGGCACTATCATAAGCGTTAATCAGCCCCAAAAGGTGATTTTGCGGTCACTGCATAGAACCACCTTTTGGGACCGATTTATGAAATGACAGTGTCACAGTTCATAAGGTAGGCTCCCAAAAGCCCTATGTTGAAAATTTGGTGGAAAAATTCCCAAAAATGACTGATTTATGAGCATGCATTGTGCACTTTCCTACGCACGCTTGTAAGTTTGCGAATTTTTAATATTTTTACTCCAGATTTTCAACATTGCCATTTTACCACACCTCCTTATGAGCAGTACAGCTGTCATTTTTCACATCTCACCCAAAATGTGTTTCCGTGCATGTAGCGCACAATGGCACAGTCAGTGTGAGAAATCAATGTTTGGGACAAATTAAGAAAATCACAGTGACACTGTTCATGAGCAGAGGTCTTAAAATGGCTATGTTAAAAATTTGGTGACAAAAGTCCATAAAATGACTGTGTTACGAGCGAGCATTGCGCAGTTTCCACACACCCTCTTAAGTTCATGAATTTGTTATATTTTCAGTCCAGATTTTCACCACTGGCATTTTTCCACACTTCCTTATGAACAGTACAGTTGTCATTTTCAACACCATGGCTGAAATGTGTTTCCACATTTACAGCGCAGAAATGTGTGGTTGCTGTGGGAAATCACTGTTCGGGACAGAATAAGAAAATCACAGTGACACTGTTCATGAGCAGAGGTCCCAAAATGCCTGTGGTGACAATCTGCTGTAAAAATCCCCAAACTAATTACGTATGGGTGTCAAATTGCAGTTTCTAACCGCATCGTGACTTCACCAGTTTTTTTAACATTTTCACTGCAGATTTTCAACATTACCATTTTTTACACCTCCCCATGAACAGTACAGCTGTCTGCACATCCTGTTCGAAATGTGTTTTGGCCCCTCTGGTGCCAAATGGTGTAGTCGTTGTGCAAAAGCAGCTTTCGGCTAACAAACTGATATTGCCACTGTTCATGAGGTGGGGGGTCACAAAGAACATGTTGGAAAATTTGGAGTGAAATACTAATGTGGATCGCCTGTATGCTAGGGTTTCCTTCCATAACGCCTCACCCTGTAGAGAATAATAGGCATCAGGGCTGTGACTTGGGATTGTCACTTGTAATGCTCATACCATTCCACCCCTACCCACACCCTGCAGCCAGTGAGAGGCATCGAGGTGTGCCTTGGACTCTTCAGCCCCAAAGTTCACCCCATTCTCCTATACAGCACCCATCTCACCATATTTCCTGATGGAATGGGGTGAACATAAGAGCCAAAGACTCCAAGGCATACCATGACACTTGTCGGTGTCTGCAGGGTAGAGTGTGGTGAAATGGCATGGCTGTTATGCCTGACGACCCAAAGGCACACCCCAATGCCAGTCAGTATCTGCAGGGTGGGGGTGGGGTTGGCTTCAGTTCAATACTTCACTGCCATTCCTATTATGCAGCTCTGTAACTCCTACACTACCAATGCCAGTGCCAGCAAGCAAACATTAGGCATTGACAAATGCTTGTTTAAACTAGGGATGCTTTGAGGGAAGCACCAAGATATCTCGTCGGCGAGAATGCCGACTGCCCCCTCAGCGATAGCACAATACCGACACAAGTATTGTGCCGCCTTTTCTATCGTTGTTTTCTGTGGGGGCGCAGCCCCCCACACCCCCCATGCAGGGGTCTCTGCCTCCCACACCCCCACCAGACTCTAGGATTCCAACTCCAGGTCAGAGTTGGTACAGGGAGGGGGCGGAACACTGGGGGAAGGCGAAACACAGAAAAAGGACCATTACCGCGAATGTCGCTGTAATGGTCTTTTCTGTGTTTCGCCATCAGGGTGCCGACCACAAGGGGCACTACACACTTTGAGGGTTAAGGGGGTTGACAGTGTCCCTTTAAGTCACCTATATCATCTCTAGATATTTTGATAAGCAATACAATGGTAGTGCAGCAGAAGCCTAAACTAACAAGAACCTGACCAACATAAAGTAATAATAATAACTGTATTTTAAGAACAAGTAACAAACACATTATAGCAGTGAACAATAAATAAACAGGGGGAAAAATAGAGGAGGAGGAGGAGGAGGAGAGGGAGGAAATCCTTACTCGAACATGTAAAGAGGGGCAAAGGCAGGTTTACTAGAAATAGTGTCCTCAGCTGAGGATTAATTAATAACACAGAACCACTTCTTAGTAAAAGAAGGGTGAATAATTTAACAAGGCAGGGAAGCTCATAAGGTATCCTCCTTGATATCCCTAGGGTCCTAAGGTGGGGCAGTGGACCCTCAGCAGGAAGAGAACAAATGACTTCAAGAGTAGAAGTCAGGTCTCCAAGGAGTGAACACCATTCACTCAGAGGGATAGGGGGTTGGGGTGCCCTGAAAGAGCACCTAAGACCATCAACTCATCAAAGAGGGTTGAGTGGCTTCCAAAAGGTGGGGAGAGGAGATCATATGTCTCATTTTGCTCCAATCTTCCCCTATCATATTAAATTCCAGGGTAGACTGAAAGAAGAGAGAGGGGTTAATATGGAGTAAGTCACCAGTCAGTGGCAGGGTCCTCTGATAGAATTTGTTTACTTTAGTTAGGCCTTTATTCCATTGGAGTCCCAAAGGGCACTCATAGCCTCTTTCCCCCAGGCTGCAATTACCGAATTGGCCCAGTAAAATTCTGTGCTTCACTTTAGGAATACCTTGGAGGATATATTTAAGAGCTCAACTCGAGCAAGTAAATCCACAAATGATAACATGGAGTCCACTAGAAAGTATATCCGTCATCCATAGGCTGCAATTATCCAAGTTCTCCCATAGGTAATTCATACAAGTCCCATATACAGGCCACAGATCCCCTTTCCCGCCCCAAAAGTACCCCCCCTTAACTAGACTATAAATAAAGGGATCGAGCCCCAAGCCACCAGCCACCACAGCTCTCGGTTCTACTTGGATTACCAGGTGCAAAACCTGGCCACTGAGAAGGACAGGACCACCACCACCCCCGCTGTGGACCTCCAGGACTGCCAGCCACCCCACCCACCTTTGCCCCCAACTCTACCTTCAGACCAGTGTTTCATATTATTGGCCATTCAGGATCATTCCCCTAGGTGCAATGCTATATACAGCAGTAAAAAATTAATGGAAAGGATGCATCCAGGGTAGTAGTTCAAAACAGAGGGAGCCTAATTGTGATTAGGCCTAAATAAACAGGCCCATGGCATACCAACAGCCTCAGAGAGCTTCCCCTCAGCACAATCGAGCAGCCACCCACTGCTTGTACCTCTTTGTCAGATGGTCGGTGGATTTTGGGGCAGGAATGAGACAGGGCCCTGCAAAGTAGTCCCCATACCTGAACTTGCGGAGGCAAAGCCCCCTCCCAACGGCCCCTGATCAGTCACCTCCCGTGGACCTGGTAAGGAAAAGGGGCCCTATGCATGATGCCAATGTGCTGCATATCTGAGGTGCTTAAGCATCACCATGCATGGATGCCATGCAGCAGGAGTCCCATATCATGCACCACCATTGTGCCGGCCAGATGCGCACCGGATCCCGCAGCCTCACAGGCAACTATGCACCATGCATTGGCTGGGTGTGTATCAGATGCATGCCCACACTTTGTGTGATTCACAAAGGTGTGGAATCACGTGGAGTGCCACTCACAGGGGTGTGTGAGCTACGGCAGGGGAACCCTGCCTTAATTGCAGTATGCAGGTATCAGCATGTCAAACACCTCACTGCACTGGCCATGGCAAAAGCTATGGATTTAATGGTGGTCACAGTCCCAGTGCCAACAGTGGGATAACCTGCCCAGGGATCCTACCCAAGCCTGTGTTCATGAAGGCATATGGGTCCAGACGGCAGGAGTCGGGGCACAGCAACATATACTACAGTTTGCCCTGGTGTGGCTATAGGACGGCTGGGTGAGGTAGGCAGTCACAGAGGGCAAGGGGCATAGGCAATACTGCAACATGTGTATGTGCAGAACTGAGGCATATAAATGGCAAAATGATGTTGCCCTGCCCACATAGATCACAGTACAGGTAATCCCATGATATGATCCTAGAGGTACCACTTCCAAGGGTGTAGGCAGCACATACACCATGTAAGCCATGGCGTACACATTTATTTTTGCAGGGCAACATTTTGCCTGACCCCCAAGGACACTATTTGTACCACCTTCTGATGTTATGTTATGATTGTTGGTGCTCTAGGTAAATAAGTCACTATGCAAATTCATACATCTGTGTGCTGCTTTATTTTTCTCCTGTGCTTAACAAAGCATTGGGGTATAGAACTGTAGAACATCAAACACATTACATCTAGAGGCAACAAATTGGCTACACCTGGGGGCAACAAGCAGGGTAGGGGAAACAGGGTAAAACTGGGTCAAAAAAAGGGTATGGTCAACAAAGAAGGTAATGGTGTCCAAAATGGTGTGCACATTTTATGTTCCTAGCTACACCCCTGACCACTTCCATGCCAAAGTGCCCTTCCACCCCATGTCTCCTCCGGGGACACTGTGCACTCCAGGAATTAATGCTGTGGCTGCTCATGTGGCATGGTGTATTAGCATGTACGTCTTTATTATACATGCACACAACGGTGCTGTTGGGATGAGTGGATGGGTACATGGCAGGTGGACAGTAGGCAGAGTTGAAATTAGTGGGTGTGGTACATGGGGCAGCACTGGGAACCCTTACACCTGCACCACATGTACCAGTAACCCAAGGGTCTTGGGACATATGGCCACAGCTATGGCAGTGGACACCCCAGAGACAACACCCATCGGTGCACTGATATGTCCACCAGGTGCCCCTACATCTCCACTGTCCCCAAGTTGCAGTTCCGTCTCCCACCATCCTTCATGATGGACATGTTCTTGTGCTAGTACAGTGGGGATTGCAGCCATGTTGTCCTGTCAAACGGTACCATTCCTGACCTTTACTCTGTCAGTCACTGCATCCTACCCCCACTTATAGTTCAATCTGTGGTCTGTGTGCATACAACTATGTTTGCTGTGTCCCTGCAGTTTTGTCTTTGTTCCTGCTATGTTTCTGCCATGTCCCCTACTCCACTGCGGGGGGGGGGGTTGTGTGTGTGCCACTGGTGTCTCTCTTTTTTTTTTTTACTTCTATTTCTACTCCTCCCTCCCACGGCACTCCACTCCTTTTGGGAGACTCCTGTGGCCTTTCTAGTCCCCGCCTCCTACCTGCATCCGGGGTGGTCCATCCTTCATGTAGCCATGGCTTGCCACCCAGGTGGGGATGAGGTGAGGGGGCTAGCACCCGAATTCCTGAGTTTCGTCAGGACACCAGTCACCGGAGCAGGTAGGGGCATTGAGGATTGAGGCCTGGTGCTCCATCTATCTGGGAGTGCCGCGGGTGTTTTTCCCTGTTTGTGTGTGATGTGCGCCCTGACATCAAGGCGCAGAGCTCCAACGTCCATCACAAAGATCTGTCTCTGATGGCTGGGCTTGCTGTTCCTCAGGCCTCCACATGGGGTCAGCCAAGTGCCAAGTCCTGGATCCCCCCTGCCCCCGGAGAAGGAGAGCAGCCCCTGGGATGCTCAAGCCTCCTCCCCAGCCGGCCCTCAGCTCATTTCGATCCCTGGTCACTGGCATCACAAGCGGTAGTGCTACCACTGCACCGGTGGACCGGCTCACCGTGTCTCTTTAAGTCCACTGGTGATTCATGGCTTTCCGGGAACCCTTGTATGCCCACGTATGTGATCAACTCAGGGACCCAGGTCAGGCATCTGACTGGATGCCTGCCTGAATCCTGTACTCTGCCCCCTGAGCCACCCTGATCCAGCAATGTGTGGCTGTGCACTGGAGATGGAGCCATGGAAGGGTGGCCGGTGATCGTGAATACCGCCGGTGCACACCTGCCCATGGGTGCGGAGCTACATGGGCAGGGTACATGCCTTTGGTGCATACTTTACTCACATTAGTGAATAGAGCCCAAGATCCTCACCTGAGAGTGTTCCCTTGAAGAACTGCCAGCAGCCCACATCAGGGCCCCTGCCATTGGCCTTTAGGTGCTTCATTGGCCAACAAGAGAGGGGGGAGCAACCAACAGAGGGGAGCAGGGACAGGCAGTGACAAGAAGGGAGAGAAATGAAAAAAAAGCAGTTGTCTTTGTTCAGCTCTATAAAGTCAATCTTTGGAGCTGACTATTGTAATTATAATTCTGTGGACCGCAATCCTCAGGCAGCGTGGTTCAGATGCATGTCCATCATCTGGTGAAGAGACCACAGGGAGGAAATCAGACCTTGAAGAAAACTGGCACGATCACCTGGATATCCTTCAGGGTTGCTGCTGTGTGGTGCTTACGACTCCATAGAGCTGCCAAAGAAAGCTGCAATGAGTCCTTTCTAGTTTCTCGTCTGGGTGCAGATTTATGAAGTTTTGGGAAGTTCAATCCCCTTTTTTGTAAGTGCTGTAAAGCCTCCTCTGGATTTCATACAGTTCAGTCCCTTCAGGGAAAATGACATGAAGTCTGGCTGGGAAAGGGGAATGGAAGTGGAGCTGTCTCTCTTGAAGGCAGGCCAGAATGGGACCCAGTTGGCAAAGTTGGTCCATAACTGAAGGCGCGTAGTCACTGTTGGTTTATATTCTGTCTTCCTCAAAAGCAACTCTTTCTTTTTCCATAGGCTGGTTAGCACTGTCTGTTTGGTGGCATAGGACATAAAACGTAGGACAACTGACTGTGGTTGTTCATCAGATTGGGGCCAACCGCTCTGTGAGCCCGTTCAACATTACATTTAAAATATGTAGGCAAATTAAGATGTTGGTGGGAAAAGGTTTCTAGGAGCTGATAGGTTGGACCATTTGACTGATTCTTGAAATCTATATAACCTAATGTTGTTCTGTCTACAACACTTCATAGTCAGGGAGTGAATTTTTTGTAAAATATCTACTATTACACGATCAGAACAGTCCACTCTTGTGTCGAGATCAGTAATGGCTTGCTGGTGGTCCATTGTCATCATCTGGTGGTCAGTGATGTCTGCATGAATTTTGGCAAGTTCTGTTTGTTTCTTAATGAAATGCCCATATTTCATCCAGGATTAAACTGAGTTTATTCTTTTTAACGGCCGACTGTTGAGATGGGGTTCTGGCAGTTGCCATAGTAACATTTTATTTATTTATTTATTGAGATTTTGGATAGTACCTTTGAGTACAAGCTCATTAAATAGGTTCTGCATCTAGACAAAAAAGCTATAAGAAACGTAAAACATAAGTAAATTACAACACAATTGTACTGGAATGACAAAGTAGAGCAAGCACAGCATGTACAAGGTCATTAGCTGATCACAGTAGCCAGAGTCTGTTAAGTTACATTTTTAATTTTTTTTTATTTTATTAAACTTTAGGATTACAAATACCTTTGAGCAGGAACGGCTCATTTACAAAGGTTCCACTTCAAAGAATGTAGGGTAACATACATACAAAGGTCAACAATAGTTACAGCCTTAAAAACACAAAGATGTCTAAGCATTTATTATACAGCCAAAAATGGAGAGAGACAACATAAGCCAGCTTCAGACAAGTTTCAGGGTGAACAGTATATAGTTAGTATAGGGTAGGAGGAAGTCAGGAAAAAGTAAGCAGGCTAAAGGGCCATTGTCAGCGGGTAGAGGCGGGTGGCAAAAGTGCGAGGTGGATGGGCTGGAGGGTCCCATATCTGAAAGTGCCATTAGAGAGGGGAGGGGGTGGGTGAGGCAGTGTGGTGTGTGTGTGTGGGGGGGGGGGTAAGGGATGAGAGTGGTGGAAACTGGTGCCAAAACAGTGGACCTCTAAGGGAGGTTACAGGTCACCTTCGACTAGGGTAAAATAAGGAGGCAGTTACTTAGGAGAGGCAGTCACATTGAGTGGTAGAGGTGAGGAATAGTCGGAGTTGCCTTTTAAAGGGACCTAGCATCGCAGTTCTGTTTCTTTGTTAAGGGTATTGTACCACTGAGGAGCTCTGTGTGTGAACAACCTCTGGCCCATTGTGGTCTGGCATCTGGGGACCTGGAAGGTTTGATATAGAGCACTCTGCATAAGCTGAGTACTGCTGTTGGCAGTAAGGAGCTTTGCCACTACTGATGGCATGAGCCTGAGGAGAACTTTTTGGTTAACAAGCAGGTCTGGTATTGTATTCTACTAAGGAGTGGTAGCCATCTGACCTGGGCATACAGGTCACAGGTGTGTGTTAGACAGGCAGCATGCCCATCAGAAGCCTACAGGCCTTGTTGAGTGCCACCGATATCCTCTGGAGGGCAGTAGGGGAAGCAGAGTCATAGATGACTAGACCGTAGTCGAAGATGGAGGCAACGGAGCTGTAGAGTGTTTGTGCTTGTGAAGCAGGCCAATCTGTATGTTGGTGGCCTTAGCTACATTGCCAATGTGCCGCATGTAAGAAAGGGAACTGTCCAAGATGATGCTGAGATATTAAACTCAGGAACATGTTCAAGTGAAGTCCCCACGTGGTTCTTGATGGCGAGGGACAGAGGTTTATACTTGCTCCGTACATTGGAGAATGTCATGACGTTAGTTTTGCTGTAGTTCAGGACAAGTTTATGTGAGCTAAACCACTCTTCAACATGCCTGAAATCACATTGCAAGTGACTCTCAAGTTGTTTAGAGTCTTGGTTGCTAGTAAACAGTACTGCATCATCCATATAGAGTAATATTCTCTGTTGGCAGATGCTAGGAAGACTGTTCAGGAAGAAAGAAAAGAATAATAGAACCAGAATAGACCCCTGTGGGACACCTAAGAGACTGGTTTTTCATCAGAGGTCATGCCAGCAGTCCTAACACATTGGACCCTTCCCCCGAGGCAGCTAGCAAACCAGGGCAGTGCATCCTTGGAGAGCCTGAGAGTAGTCAGTTGCCTGAGTAGGAGTGGATAGTTAACAGCTCAGCAGGTAGCACATTTGCCTCTGGGGCCGGGAGATCAGAAGGCTGTGGGTACTATTCCCACACCAGGCACTTGGGTTAATATCCCAGTACTGACACTGTGTGCAGTTGGATGAGACTTTAAACCGAGGCCCTATCTGTCTGTTCCAGTGGTAGTTCAAGTGGATGTTAACGATCCCATGGTGCTTCTCGAAAGAAGAGTAGGGGAATTTCCCCGGTGCCCTGACCAAATTTCCCCCCATTCACTAAAAGTACTACCAACAGCTTAATCTGGTTCAAAGTCAGTTGGCATTCATCTGTATCCCCCTCCCCCGGGTCGTGCCTGAAAATAGGCAGAAGTTGTCTAGTGCAGTTACCCAATCAGCAAAAACTAAATAAATAAACAGTATCAAAGGCCTTTGTCGGGTCAATGAATACTGCCCCCCTCCACAGATTCCTTGGTTGAGGGTGTCATGGATAAATCTGGTAAATTCCAACAGTGCCGTGGTGGTACTATGCCCTTTTCAGAAGCCATGCTGTCCTTGGCACTGGATTTCATATTTGTCCAGGAACTCGACAAGTTGGTCCGAAACTATTCGTTCCAGAGCTTTTGATTGGGGGGGGGGAGGATGGAGATGGGCCTGTAGTTGGTGTGCAGTGACTTGTCTCCACTTTTGTGTACAGGTGTGATAGTCGCCTGTTTCCAGAGTGATGGGAATTGACACAATCTTAAAGAAAGGTTGAAGATCTTTGTCAGGGGTTCAAGGATTTCATCTAGGACTAGTACAAGCAACTTCAGGTCGAGTGAGTCACCACTGTAGCCAGTTTTGTGGATAGCCTTGCATATATAGGTTCTGGCTAAGTGCACTAGGACCTTTTGGAAAAAAAAAACAGTGGAGCTGTGTGTACTTGGGAAGCAGTGTCAAAGGGGGAATTGGTGGTGGGGGCATTGAAAAAATCAGGTGGAAGGACACTGCCAAGGTTGGAGAATGCATTGTTGAACGTATTGGAGATGGTATCTAGGTCTAGCGTAGGTGTTCCATCAGTGTTGAGCATGGTGGGTGGTGCCTCAGTATCCTTGCCTGTGAGGTCCTTCAAGTTATTCCAAACTTTTTTCCCATCACCCCAGGAGCTGGAGAGTACCTCCCTAAAATATTTGCTTTTAGCCTTCCGTATAGCTCGGGTACAGCCATTTCCTACAGATTTGTATTTTTGAATGTTCCCTTGCGCTGATGCGGCTTGAGCACAGTGCCTGAGGTGGTCCCTTTGTTTGAGCCATGCTACAAGCTCGGAGTTTATCCGTGGGTTAGACCTGCCTTTAACCTTTATCTTTTTAAGTGGTGCATGGATATCACAGGCTGCTGTAAAGCTGCTGATGAACAGTTCCAAGGCTTTGATTGTATCATTGAATCAGTCAATTATCGACCAGTCCAGCCTGCTTAGATGTGATTTTAGCAGCTGAAGGTGCCCCTGTTTGAGTACCCTGGTGTGTATTATTTTAGAAGGGGGCTTGGTGAATTTGTTAGCCCAAGAGCAGATAACAGGTGAGTGGTCACTTAAAGTATCAGGGAGTACAGACACCTTAGAGATTCTTTTGAGGTGGTTTGACAGTATCCAATCAAGTAGAGTATAGGTCCCCATCCTATAGTTGCACCTAGTGAAATTGAGGACAAGCTATGTGGTGTTGTGCTGTGACAGCATCCTTGTAGGTGCAGGTTCTTTTCAGGTGAAAGCCAGTTTATGTTAAATCACCCAGAATTATGGTCTCCTGATTATGGGGTAGTCCCATGAGGAATTCCATGATGCTGTTGAAACCACTGGCCTGGTCCTTTGGGGGTATGTATCCAGAGGCTATAGTAAGATTTTTATTATGGGCCCCTAAGAGAATTTTGATGATGAGGGCCTGAGATGGGGATCCCAGGTTAGAAAATGGGATGACATGTCCCATGAGGGTATCTCTCAGGTAGATGGCATAGCCACCACCCCATTTTGAAATCCTGTCCTGTCTGAAGATAGATTATCCGGAAATTGTAACTGCAGTGTCAGGGATCTTAGGGTTTAGACAAGTTTCAACAACAGAGAGGATGTCAGGATTGTGTTGTTGAATCCAGGTTTGGAGGTTATCAAGTTTACTGAGGAGGCTCCAGACATCGATTGACACCAATGTGAGGGACCCCACCCTCCTATTCTGGGGATGTGTGGTTGGCCCAACTGATCCTGGGTTGGGGTGTACATTTCCAGAGAGTAGAAGTAGCATAAAAAGAATTCTCAGGAGAGAGGTTTTAAGTATTTTGAAAGCGTGCTTGTTTGTTAGGCATCTGTGCACCTTGGTGCTACGGTACCGGGCTTGTCCAGCCTTGTTTCAGAGAACTGCTAATACTTGTAGGTTCCTCGGAAGGCTGAACACTTGTAGCTTCAGAAGGTAACCAGTGTGCCAGATAGGGGTGCAGTGGGCCATGGTATCATTGTGTTGGATCCTCATGGTCATACCCAGTGCATAATGCAGGGCAGAGGGTGGCGTTGGCTGGCAGGTAGATTGAGAGGAGGTGACCTCAGGAGAAATGGGACAGTGCAGCACTATTCATCACCACTACTAGCAATGTGGAATGCAGGTTTAAAGCAGCCATGATTTGGTTTCAGGAAGGAGACACAGTTTGGCCGAGAGTGGGCACTGTTAAACGCTAAAAAAAATAGCAGTTTGTCAATTGAGTGATACCTGGTAGTTAAGTCAAAAGCCAAAAGAAATGATCAACAGCTGAGGTCCAGAGTCACAGAATGTGTTAAAATTCCTGAAGGCGAGTAACTGTGCCTGCGCATATGCAGGATGTGAAATCATTTTGTCTGTATGCTTTTTTGTTATTCAAATTGGTTGCCGAAAAGCCCACATACAAATCATGGAGCAGGTCAGACGAAAACGTGGATTCAAGATGGACCCAGAGTCACTGAGTTTGTCAGATTTAGTTGCTTCACTTATGTTTTGTTTGAGATAGCTTCCAAAATGTTGATTTTAAAATGAAAATGCAGATACTTGGTGATGATGTCTTGTAGAAATCCAGTCCAGAAGACTATCACGGATGTAGTGAGCAAGAATGGTGCAGTTACTCCAAGCAGAAAACCATGTAAAATCCACAAAAATTAAGCTACAGACACAGACAAACACAATCAGCCACCACACAGACCCAGGAGGCGTGGTACATTAGGTATGCATTTATACAAAGGCTGTGTTGGAAGCCAGAATCATGTACACTAAACTAGGTATTGTTACAAGGTTATAGGAAGAGAAGAGGAGGAGAGGAGAGGAGAGGAGAGGAGAGAAGAGGAGAGGAGAGGCAGTACCTTGTGATTAGAGATGACAGCTGAATGTGCAGGGGAAGGACTGAGGGAGAGAAAGGAAACAGAATCAGGGGATGGAAGTTGGGGTGGAGTATAGATTGTAGGGCAACTGGAGAGAAGGGGAGGGTGAGGGTGAGCAGAGAAATGAATGTGGGGGGGTGGGAATGGAAGAAGATGGGTAGGAGGGTGGTAGGGTGGCTAGAGTGTGAAGGGAACTGAGAGCAGAGGTGAGATAATATGAGGCTAGGGGGCATGAAAATAAAAGGCTCTGCGGGAGTGGATTAGCGTAAGGTCAGGGGGAGGCCAGAGAACATGCATAAGAAGTTATTGGAAGCAGGTACAGCTGGTATTCTCTAATAGCTGCTGTCTCAGCAGTCTTTTAAAGGGACCAATCGAGCTTAGTGAAGAGATGCCCAGCTGCAGACAGTTTAGCCACCCAGGGGCATGGAAAGCGAAGGACCTTTGACCCAAGGAGGTGCGACAGTGGGGAATTTTAAATAGGCGACAGTCTGAGCTTTGAATGTTGCGAAGGTTAGTATTGGGGAGAGAAGATTCTGAACCCCTGCAGGAACCAGGTCAAGACTAGCTTTTTTCGCTAGTAAGCAGGACTGGTAGAGAAGTCTGTCAGGGAACTGAAGCCAGTTAGCCTGGGCATACAAGTCACACGTGTGCATCATGCGTGTGGCTCCTGTGGTAAGTCAGCCAGCTTTGTTTAAAGCAACTTTAATGTGGCATAGGGCAGTTTCTGTGGCCAAACCATATTTTGCCAGCCTGTAGTCAATCAGGGTCACAAGAGAACTATGCACTGCTAATTTCACTCAAAATACCACCAACAGCTTAATCTGGTTCAAGGTCAGTTGGCATTCATCTATATCCCCACCCCCCCAGGTCATGCCTGAAAATAGGCAGGATTTGTCTAGTGCACTTACCCGGTCAACAAAAAAGCTAAAAAAAAAAAAAAAAATTTGAGGGCCTCAGGGGTGAGGCTGTGCTTGTGCCTGTGCAACAGACCAATACGTGTATTAACAGCCTTAGTGACTATGTCGATGTGGCAGTCGAAAGTCATTTGTCTCACTCACCATTGCGACCTCTACAGCAGGCTAAATTGGCTGTCACCCGCTAATCACATAGACGTCGTCTTAGGGTGCTTCACCGGAAAGGTCCTTGGCACTGGCAACCCTCCAGGGCTTGCGAAATTCCGTGTCCTGGCTGTATCCTCTTCCTACTTCCTCAGGTCCCAGGGACAGGCCCTCCTCAAGATACCGGCTACACGGACTCAAATGGGTGGGCAGGACTTTGCTGCATTTCGCTCCCAGACTGTGGAACTCCTTCCCTGCCCAGGTCCATGCCACGCACTCTCAGATGTGTCTCTGTTCCTCCCTATGGAACCACCTCAAACTTGCCTCAGCATGTGGCTATCCCAAACCCCCGTGAATTGATCCATCACAGCACTCCTCTGCTCTGGAGCTAATTCTGGACAAAAGACCAGACTCCAAGAGGTCGCTAAGCTGTATATAGTGTCGTATCTGAAGGATCTCTATACTGTATCCCTGGAACTGCTCTTGGCTTCCACAAGGTGTTTATGTTGTTATGTTAATACTGTATAATCTATGCCTTACCACGCTCGTACGCTGTGTTGAATCTACTGCTCTTAGCTCCCACAAGGTGTTTATTTTTTGTTATGTTAATACTGGATAATCTATGCCTTACCACACTTCGTATGCTGTGTTGACTCTGTATCCTCACATGAACTGTAACATGTCTAATTTGTACAATGTCGTTTTATGTACTTAAATTTATTATTCCTGTACTCTCCCGGGTCATACCTGAATATAGGCAATTGTCTTGTCTAGTGTACCTACCTGGTTAACAAAAGCTAAATAAATAAATAAATGATCTTCAGGTATCTGAAATTCTGTACAAACTCCAGTGGAGAACCCACCTTGCTGGTGATCAGAAGAGGGGGAGCTGTGTTACAATTTTGAGCAGTAGAGAATAACATTGTTTTAATCTTTGTATAGTTCATCACCAGTTTCTGATCTTTAAACCATTCTTCTGCCACCAAAACGTTGGTCTGTACATAGAAACATAGAAGTTGACGGCAGATAAGGACCTCAAGGCCCATCCAGTCTGCCCATTTCTTTTTCTACCTTATAAATGTGCCATCGGCCTTTGCTCTGTCAGTGGCCTATCTATTCATAGTCATTTGTAGTGCTCCCTTATGCCTATCCCATGCCTGTTTGAAGCCCTGCACTGTATTCATAGTCACCACTTCTTGTGGTAAGCCATTCCATGCATCCACCACCCTTTCTGTGAAAAAGAATTTCCTCACATTCCCCCTTAATCAGCCTCCCTCTAATCTCATGCTGTGTCCTCTTGTCCTGCTATTTTCTTATATTTAAACATGTTAGACTCTTTCACCTTGTTTATGCCCTTAAGGTGTTTGAATGCCTCGATCATATCACCTCTCTCCCTCCTTTGCTCAAGGGTATACATATTGAGCTCCGTTAATCTGTCCTCATATGTCTTCTGATGCAGTTCCTGCACCATTTTGATTGCCCTTCTCTGGACTGCCTCAATTTGGTTAATGTCCTTGTGAAGGTGTGGCCTCCAATACTGCACGCAGTACTCCAGATGGGGTCTAACCAGTGTCTTGTACAGAGGATTAGTTACCTCCCTCTTACGACTTGTGATACCCTACTAATACACTCCTAACACCCCTAGCCTTACCTACTGCTTTAGAGGTCTGCTTGGATGATTTTAGGTCATCAGTGATGATGATGCCCAAGTCTCTTTCTTCCTTTGTGACTGCTAGCAACTCCCCTCCCAGCCTATAGGTGGCTTCAGGGTTTCTCTTCCCTATGTGCATGATTTTGCACTTCTTTGCATTAAATCCCAGTTGTCACTCTTCTGACCATTCTGCTAGTTTATCCAGATCTCTTCTCATTCCCCACCCCATCTGGATCATCTACTCTGTTGCAGATCTTGGTGTCATCTGCAAACAGACAAGCCTTACCCTCTCTCCATCTGCAAGGTCACTAATGAAGATGTTGAAGAGGACTGGCCCCAGGACTGATCCCTGAGGTACCCCACTTGTGACTTGCATCTCTTCTGACTGTATACCATTTACCACCACTCTCTGTTTCTGCCCGTCAACCAGTTTGCCACCCAGTTGACCAACTTCTGACCCACCCCAAGCCTACCCAGCTTATTTATCAATCTTCTATGTGGAACAGTGTCCAAAAGCTTTGCTGAAGTCAAGGTAGGTGACATCAACTGCTCCCCTTGGTCCACCACTCTGGTTACCCAGTCAAAGAAATCTATGAGATTAGTTTGACAGGACCTTCCTTTTGTAAACCCATGCTGTCTTGGATCCTGTGCCCTATGGATTCCAGGTGTTGCACTATCCTTTCCTTAAGAGTGCCTCCATAATCTTGCCCACTACTGAGGTAAGACTGACTGGTCTGTAGTTCCCTGCCTCCTCCTGCTACCACTCTGTGGAGCGGGATCACATGAGCCCTTCTCCAGTTTTCTGAGGACCTCTCCTGTGCTCAGAGACTCACTAAACAATTCTGCTAATGGCTCTGCTAGTTCCTCCTTTAGCTCCTTAAGTACCCTGGGATGTATACCATCAGGTCCCATTGCCTTATCACCCTGAGCTTAGCAAGCTCTTGTAGGACCCTTTCTTTTGTGAAGGGAGTAGTGCTCACCTCCCTCCCCTGTGTCCATGATGCTGAGCTGTGGGCCCTGCCTACCTTCTCTTCAGTAAATACTGAGCAAAGTATCTATTTAGGATAGATGCCTTTACAGGGTCCTCCTCCTCACATGCTCTCTTTTCTCCATTAAGCTTAGCACCCCTCTGGACTTTCTCCTTTCACTACTGTATCTATAGAAAGTCTTGTCACCTTCTTTACTGTTCGTGCTAGTGTTTCCTCAGTTTGGGACTTTGCCTGCCTTACTGCCTTACCTGCTTCCCTTAGGGCAGTTTGGTATGCCTCCCTATCTTCATCCCGCTGTGTTCCCTTATATTTCCTGAAGGCCAGCCTTTTGGCTCTGACCTTTTCTGCTACTGTATTTGAGAACCAAAGTGGTTTCCTTCTTCTTTTGCACTTCCTTTTCTGTCTAACACAATGGGATGTTGCTTCAAGTATTGCATCCTTAATGCTTGCCCACTTTGCCTGTATCCCTTCACCTGTGTTTCTTTTTGCCAGGGCTAGCTTAACTCTGTTGGCCATCTTATCAAAGTCAGCTCCTCTGAAGTCCCATATTTTTGCCTTGGAATGGGATGATTTAGATGTAGTAGCCAAATTGAACCATACCATGTGATGGTCACTGGCCCTCAGGTGACCTTCTACCTGGAGATCTGTGATCCCTTCTTTGTAGTTTGCCTTTGAGAGCGAAGGGGTTTGAGTCACTGGTAAACAGTACGGCATCATCTGCATAAAAAAGTAGATGGCAATTACAGGCAGAGGAGAGTTGGTTAAGAAAGAAGCTGAACAAGAGCAGGACCAAACTAGACCCTTGAGGTACACCTGAGCAGACTTGATGGCTATCAGATAAGGTGTTAGCAGTCTTGACCTGTTGTGACCTCTCCAGCAGGTAGCTGGAGAACCAAGCTACAGTGTCAGGGGAGAGACCAATGCTATCAAGCTGTTTGATCAGAAGTGCATGGTTGACAGTGTAAAATGCTTTTGATAAGTTGATGAAGGCTGTGTCAACTAGGAGACCTTGGTCAAGGGAGTAGTTTACATAGCCCATAAGTTCAAGCAGCGCAGTTGTGATGCTGTGGTGCTTTCTAAAGCCATGTTGCTCAGGACATTGC
Organism: Neoceratodus forsteri; assembly: GCA_016271365.2. Lineage (NCBI taxonomy): Eukaryota > Metazoa > Chordata > Ceratodontiformes > Ceratodontidae > Neoceratodus > Neoceratodus forsteri. Next base: position 90,997,667 of record CM028130.1, on the reverse strand, counting down.
AGCTGGTGCTTTTCAAGGAATTCGCCAAGCTGGTCCACAACTATTCTCTTGAGGGTTTTCGAGAGTGGCGGTAAGATAGAAATTGGGCGAAAGTTCCCAGTAAGTGCACGGTTACCACTCTTGAAGACTAGTGTGACTATCGCAGACTTCCACTATATTGGGAACTGCGTGTACCTGAGAGAAGTGTTGACTACATGTGTAAGTGGGGTCAGAATTTCATCCAAGGACAGTGCTACAAATTTCAGGTCCAGTGTATCACTGCTGTATCTAGTTTTGCCCAGAACCTTTAGGAGGTATTTTCGAGCTTCCCTGGTTGAGATTGTTTTGAAGTAAAAAGGTGAGTGGGAGCGGGTAGAGGAAATATTTATTTGTGCATCAGAAGAGCTAGGTGGGTTGAAGAAGTCAGGGAGGAGTACCCCACTCAAGTCAGTGAAGGCATTATTGAATGAGTTGGCAATTGTTCTAGTATCAAGAGTGGGAGCACCTTCAATGTTAAGCATAGTGGGGACAGATCTGCAGTCTTTACCAGTTATGTCCTTTAAGTTGTTCCAAAACTTTCTGCCATCATGCCAGGTTTTGGTGAGGGCTTCCTTGTAGTACTGAGTTTTAGCAACCCATATAGCCCGAGTGCAATCATTACAAGCTTTTTGATAGCTTTGCAGGTCTTCCTGCTAGCTAGAAGAACATGCCCTCAGCCATAGGCAGTCCACTAAATTCAGCAAGTCGAGTAGGCCAGGACAGAACCAGGGGTTGCAGTGGCAGTGGACTTTCCTAGTTTTCATAGGGGCATGCAGATCACAAATTTCTTTAAAGTGGCGAAGGAAGTAGTCTAGGGCAGTGTCAACATTGTGTGTATTATAGACCGGAGACCAGTCACGGCGATGGAGATACACCTTTAATGCTTCTAGGTGTCCCCGTATGAGAACCCTGTTGGTAACTATTCTCACGGGGGGGCTTGGTGTAATTATTGGACCATTCAAACAGGATAGGAGAGTGGTCGCTGAGAACGTCTGGGAGAATAGTGATCCCCAATAAGTGACTGGGGTGGTTAGACAGTACCCAGTCAAGTAAGGTGCTGGTGCCAAAGAAGTAATTAACCCTAGTAGTAGTAGTGACCAGCTGTGAGAGGTGAGTAGTTGCGAGAGTATCTTTAAAGACCTTAGTCTCTGGGGAGAGCCAGTTGATATTAAAGTCCCAAGGAGTATAATTTCATTGTTTAGGCTCACTGAATCTAGGCACTCCATGACTCCATCAAAGCCAGTAACCTTATGATTTGGAGGAATACAGACTGATGTGACTGTAAGGGTTTTATTATGAGAGCCAATGAGCACGTTTAAGGCAAGTGCTTGTATGTGATCACCTGGCAGGACTAATCCCTGGAGATGGTCTCTAAGGTAGATAGTACACCCTCTTCCATGCTTTGTTTAAGCAATCTTTTCTGTAGACCATGTAGCCTGGGAGCAAGACACAGACATCTTCTATGTTGGGTGAGAACCATGTCTCGACTACTGAGAGTATGTCCAGGTTATGTTGCTAGATCCAAGCATTAAGGATGTCAATTTTATGGAGGAGGCTACAGATATTTATTGAGGCGATCGTGAGAGACACTGTCCAGCTTGGTGATGTGGCACCTGGCTGGGGGCCAGGGTTGGGATAGATATTCGCAGAAAGCAGCAAGATCAAAAATGTAAGCCTACAGAGGTACTCTAGTAATTGCTTGAGGCTGTGTTTTGATTTCCTTCCCTGAGGTAGGTGGGAGGAGGTGCTATTGTTTAATGTGAAGAGGTGAGGAAAAAGTGCCAGCGGAGGCAGACAGCCGGGGGCAAACCTACTAGTGCTACAGTCGGGATACAGAGGCTGGAGCCATTGAGAGTGAGGAAAATTATTATTATGTGGGGAGGTAGTAGAACTATAAGTGTGGAGGCAGCAGTATTCCATGGAGGGGGGTCCCAGGAGGTCTCACAGGCAAGAGGGAGTTCAAATGGTGGAAGGAGCATTAGTAACAGCAACCATCTAGTAAGTGGCACAACTGGAGAGGACATTATGGAGTTTGAGCTAGTTAATCTATATATATATATATATATGAAAGGAAGTCTCACCGGAGAAGTCAATTGAACCTCATTCGTATTGTTCACCATCTGAATCTACTAGTTTGTCCCCTCATCTGTTCCTCATGAAGTAATTGCAGCCAGTTATATAGATTTATTTTGATTTAAATGTCCGATTTGGGCTGTCGACTGCAGATTAGGGGATAAGCAGAAGGAGCTGAAGATTCACTCTACCATCCTGGAGGTTGATGTCACCAGAAGTCCCTTTTTTTAAATTCCTTAATGGATTATTCTGTGGTTGAAGTTTTGAGGGGGCACAGAGTCTCCCAATTGTATTAGCCTGAGCAGAAATGGCAGCTGAGAAAAAAAGATCAACATGTTGAGGCAACTAAATGAAATAGAACTTCTCAGCTTTTTGGGGACTTATGTGAAGCTCTCACGGTATGCGTGATAGCTCTGTATATACATTTATAAAAATTAATGCAGGATTAAGAGAATATTTCTGACCAATTCCATTTATTTATGAGACAGACCATTACTATAGTTTTCTATCCTTATTCTGGCTTTATTGTACCACCACTCCATTCATATTTGTATTTTCTTTCCCATTTGCACAATGTAGAGTTTTGTTTTGGTCCCATCATATAATTTTTATATTCGCTTGCGCGCATGAGCAAGGAAAGTTTTGGGAGAGTAGCACACTTTGGAGGTGTGCCTCTCCCTTGCAATCCAGTGCTCCGTTGAGCAGGCATGGTGGTCCTGCACCGATGGGTGCGGGAGCTGTGTATGACAGCGGTGGTCTTCACTTCAAAGAAAACCACTGCTGTCATGCAGAGCACCGTCATGCCGCCCCCCTCCACGTCTACGCTCCCCCGTGTCCACGCCACCCCATAAAGTTTGGTGCCATGCTGGGAACCCACCCCAGCTTGGCAAATGTTGTTTGCCGACGGGTGCCCAATCCCCGTCGGCTCCATGGCCCCCAAGCCATCCTGCTGCCATGCTGGGAGCCCACCCCAGTATGGCAAGCGTGGCGTGGTTGCGGCGAAGGGTGCTAATCCCCGTCAGCTCCTCTGCCCCCAGCCATCTTCTGCCACGCTGGAGCCCACTCCCAGCGCAGGCAAACGCCCCACGTCGCCTGTTTTTTTCCTGTAAATCAAAACAGTCCCATGGCACATCTCCCAGTCCCCTCCCACAACCCGCACCACCCACCGCGCACCCAGCCTCCCCACACCCCCCTCACCCCATACTTACCTCCGAGACTCGGTAAGCGACGATCTTCAGTGGACCGGAACACGCTCTGCACTCTTCAAAGCCAACCATTTAACTGAGAAATGCCGGTAAGCTGTATAAAGGGCTAGATAGGGGGTTTCAACTTTATTGCATATCTCAGGCATTGTTTGGAATTTTGCTGCCAATTTTCAACATGGGGTTTTAGAACCCTTCTCATGAATGATGTCACTGTCATGGCGTTATTCGGGCCTGAAGGGTGATTTCACAGTCACTGCACGGTCACTGCGCGAAATCCCCGCCGGGGCCCGAATCAGTCCCATGACAGTGACATCATTCATGAGAAAGAGTCCCAAAATCCATGTTGAAAAATTAAGTATTCCAAAATGACCGATATCTATGCGTCAATAACAGTTCCTACACACACTCTCGTAGGTTTGCGAATTTTCAATATTTCCACTCCAGATTTTCAACATTGCCATTTTACCACACCTTCTTATGAGTAGTACAGCTGTCATTTTTCACATCTCACCCAAAACGTGTTTCTGCCCATGTAGTGCACAATAGTGCAGTCGGTGTGCAAACTCAATGTATGGGACACATTAAGAAAATCACAGTGACACTGATCATGAGCGGAGATCTTAAAATGGCTATGTTGAAAATTTGGTGAACAAATTCTAAAAATAACTGTTTTACGAGGCATCGCTGCAGTAGTTCCTCACGCACGCCGAAAGTTGTGAATTTTCAATATTTTCACTCCAGATTTTCAACATTGCCATTTTACCACACCTCCTTATGAGCAGTACAGCTGTCATTTTTCACATCCTGCCCAAAACATGTTTCCGCCCATGTAGCGCACAATGGCAAAGTCGGTGTGTGGACTCAGTTCATGGGACAAATTAAAAAAATCACAGTGTCACAGTTCATGAGCAGAGATCTTAAAATGGCTATGTTGAAAATTTGGTGAAAAAATTCCTACAAATAACTGTTTTATGAGCGTGCGTTGTGCAGTTCCTACGCACGCTTGTAAGTTCTTGAATTTCAATATTTTCACTCCAGATTTTCAACATTGCCATTTTACCACACCTCCCTTATGAGCAGTACAGCTGTCATTTTCACATCCTGCCCAAAATGTGTTTCCACCCATGTAGTGCACAATGCGGCGCGGTGTGTGCGTAAATCAATGTATGGGACATAATAGGAAAATCACAGTGACACTGTTCATTAGCAGAGGTTTTAAAATGGCAATGTTGAGTAAATTTAAATGACTGTTTTACTGAGCGTTGCACAGTTCCACATGCGACGCATAAGTTTTGAATTTTCAATATTTTCACTCCAGATTTTCAACATTGGCATTTTACCCACCTCCTCATGAGCAGTACAGCTGTCATTTTTCACATCCTGCCCAACGTGTTTCCGCCCATGTAGTGCACAATTACAAGAGTCCATGTCGCGAACTCAATGTATGGGACACATTAAGAAAATCACAGTGACACTGTTCATGAGCAGAGGTCTTAAAATGGCTGTGTTAAAATTTGGAGACAAAATTCCACAAAATGACTGTTTTACAGGTGCTCATTACGCAGTTCTATGCACGCTAAGTAAGTTTGCGAATTTTCAATATTTTCACTCCACATTTTCAACATTGCCATTTTACCACACCTCCTTATGAGCAGTGCAGCTGTCATTTTTCACATCTTGCCCAAAATGTGTTTCCACCCATGTAGTGCACAATGGCACAGTCGCTGTGTGAACTCAGTGTATGGGACATTAAGAAAATCACAGTGTCACTGTTCATGAGCAGAGATCTTAAAATGGCTATGTTGAAAATTTGGTGAACAAATTGCTAAAATAACTTTGTTTTACAATAAATTATTCGCAGTTCATGCAGCTCATAAGTTTCTTAATTTTCAATATTTTCACTCCAGATTTTCAACATTGCCATTTTACCACACCTCCTTATGAGCAGTACAGTTGTCATTTTCACATCCTGCCCAAAATGTGTTTCTGCCCATGTAGTGCACTATGGCGCAGTCGGTGTGCAAAATCAATGTATGGCACACAGTAAGACAATCACAGTGACACTGTTCATTAGCAGAGGTTTTAAAATGCCAATGTTGACAATTTGGTGAAAAAATTCCTAACAATGACTGTTTTAAGAGCGTGCATTGCACAGTTTCCACGCATGCTCGTAGGTTTGCGAATTTTCAATATTTCCACTCCAGATGTTCAACATTGCCATTTTACCACACCTCCTTATGAGCAGTACAGCTGTCATTTTTCACATCCTGCCCAAAACGTGTTTCCGCCTATGTAGCGCACAATGGGGGTAACAAAAAGGTCATGCTGAAAATTTATTGTGCAAATACCAGCAATCGCACAGGGCATTACGGTAAAGCACCATACTTGCCAACACCACTGCAAATACCTGCAAGCGAACGTTCGGCATTGACAAATGCTTATTTGGATTCCTTGCAACTACTGTTGCTGATTTTATTTTTGACATTTGCAGTTTTCATTGCCCTCCCCCCCTCTGTAAAGAATAGTTAACTACCATAACAGAAAACCGACTTTGAGAGACTCTCCTCCAACGGGCCACATCATGGTGCCTATATAATGTGGCCATCCCCAGCATGCTTCAGTTTCCCACCAGAGACAAGTTCAGGGAATCATCAGACCAGAAGGGACTGAAGTAACCAGGACCAAACCAGGCTTTCAGGAGAAGATATTCATTTATTGTTTATTTATAAGCACATTGGAATTACAACCCTTTGAGTCATAGACTCATTTCCAAAGGCTCCATGTCATGATACAAAGAGAAAAATACAGATAATAATGATTATACAATAGCAAGAAAATTTCCTGGACTCTGATTGGTCAGTGTGTGCCTGAGACAGTGATATTATTACACAATAACACACGGTGCTGATTTTATGGAGCCTGAGCCTTTTTTTTTTTCAGAAGCAAAGATATACTGATTCACTAAAAATCTACTAAAAACATTTTTATTTTTATTTTTGTTTTGTATAAGATCAAGCCATTGTATAATTGCAATAAGGCACTCCAAGGTGTGTGTTATCATGTAATAACGTCACTCCTGGGGTGGTGGAAGCACTCGGCTTCGCCTCGTGCTTCAACCCACCCCAGGAGTGACGTTATTACACAATAACACACACCTTGTCATGCCTTATTGCTTAAATATTGAAGGAACAGGTAATACATACAATGGAGAACATTGAATACAATTAGCAGGGTGACAGTGTTATTCAGCAGATGAACTTCAGCCCTATACAAATAGTTGCTAGGCAGTTGTTAACAAGTCCATTAGCAGAATGAGCTGTAGTCCTATACAATCAGTAGCTAGGCAGTTGCTAACATACATGCACAGTAACTTCTTATGAGGTACAAAGTGTGCTGTCTCAGGAGAGGCACCTAGAGGCCTAGGGTGGTTTTGGAAGAGGACACTCACAGTTGCGGGTGTACAGAATGTGATTCTTGAGTGCAACCTTGAAAGTCCCTATTTTGGTGAGAGAGGTGATGACATGCTGGGGGATCAGTGTACCAGGAATGTGCCCTGAAGGGGAAGGATCATTGTGCTAGTGTAGTCCTGACCCTAGGGATCTGCAGTATAGTTCTGGAGGCACTACGAGTGGCAACAGTAGGGGTGGCAGGGAGAAGGGATGTTGAGACCCCGGGGGGACATACCCAGTTGTATTTTTTTGGCAAGGAGGCAGTTCTGATATTGAACTTTCTCCTTGAGTGTGAGTACATTGGTTAAGGAATAAAAGGTGCAGATATGTGTCCATTTATTGGCTCCGGACAGGAACAGGCATGCCTTGTTAATGGAAATTTGGATTTTGTTTAGAGCGGTGGCATTGGCTGCTGTGTATACTGTGAGTCCATAGTCCACTAGGGACAATACAGAGGAGGTGACTGCCAGGCAGAGGGCTTAAGGTGGCAGGCAGTCCTTATGTCTGTATAACACGCCAATGCGTGCATTGGTGGCTGAGGTTGAGCGTATTGATGTGAGAGTGAAATGAAAGGGTAGAGTCAAAAGTGATGCCCAGGTATTTGTAGGTGAGCACTTGGTCCAGTGAATAAACTGAACTGGAGAGGATCTGGAGGGGGGAGTCCTTGGCTTTCTTTGGCGATGGGCAAAAAGCATGGATTTGTTTTTTCTAATATTTATGATAAGTCGGCAGTCCATGAACCAGTTCTCAATTTGACTGAAGGAGTGTTGGAGGGAGGACTGAAGTGCAGAGGGGTCAGAGTGGGAGGCAAAAAGGACCGCATTGTTCATATAAAGAAGAACCCTGCATGAACAGAAGCTGGGCAGGGTGTTTATATAAAGATTAAAGAGCATCAGGCCCAGGATGGAGCTCTGGGGGACACCAGAGCATACAGACTGGGTACCAGCGAGGGTGGTGTGAATTTTTTACACATTGGGACCTTGAGGAAAGGTAGCTAGAGAACCAGGAGAGGGGTCCATGAGAGAAGCCAAGTTGGTTGAGTGTGTTCAGTAAGAGGGGGTATGAGATTGTATCAGAGGTCTTGGAGAGGTCGACAAAAAGGGCACCGACAAGGTGGCCCTTGTCTAGGGCAGAGTGGAGGAAGTTAGAGAAGTCCATGAGGGCAGTGATCGTGCTATGGGCAGTTCAGAAGTCATGCTGCTCCCTGCATAGCAGGCTGTGGGTATCAAAGTACTCTGTGAGTTGATTGGCCAGTAGTTTTTTGAGAGCTTTGGAGAGCGGAGGGAGGATGGAAATTGGTCGATAATTGCTGGGGGAGCTGCTATCCCCACCTTTCAATATGGGGGTAATGACTGCCATTTTCTAGGCGGTTGGGAACTGTCCAGACACAGAGAGCGATTGAGTAAGTCTGTGAGCGGGGCAAGGACGGAGTCAAGAACCGGTCGAAGGAGTCTCATGTCTAGAGGGTCATTGCAGGAGCTAGTCCCACTGAGTGCTTTGGTTAAGAAAGGTTTGGCTTCTTGTGGACTAATGACCTGTAAGTGGAATGGTGGGTGGTGGAGATTAGGTGCCGGAGAGGGTGGAGTTGGGTCAAAAAACTTGCTGGGGAGGACTGCACTGAGATCAGAAAAGGCAGTGTTGAGGCAATTAGGGATGCTTTTTGGGTCTGTGGAGGTGGTGCTGTTAATGTCAAGTTGGAACGGGTGTGGACAGCAGAATTTCCCATGAAGTTATTTTATATTGTCCCAGAACTTGTGGTTGCTCCGCCAGGAAGCAGCCAGAGAGGATCTGTAGTATTCTGCCTTGGCTTTACGTATGGTCCAGGTGCATCTGTTACGCTCAGTATTATAGGCTTGTCTATCTGTCTGTTTGCCAGAGGTGGCAGCTTTGTGCCAGAGGTTGTCCCTCAGTTGCAGTTGTTGAAGAAGCATAGGAGTGGCCCAAGGTGCATTACGCTTCTTGGTATGGGTTTTGACAAATGGGGAGACTATATCACAGGTTTTGTTGAGGAAGCTAGTGAAGTAGTTGAGGGCCTTGTCTATGTTCTGGGCCAGCTTTATGGGGGACCAGTCCCAGTAGGCTAGGTAGTGTTTGAGCTTATTGAGGCTGCCAGATCATAGACGGCAATGGGAAACAAAGCTGGGCGGTGGTTTGGGTTGCCAACAGGACCAGGTGAAGAGTGTTGGAGAGTGGTCATATAGTGAGTTAGGGAGGACCACAAAATCCATGATTCCATGGGGGCAATTGGTTACAAGGATGTCCAGCAGGGTGTGTGAGCCACTTGAGGGGCTAGACCTAGTGGGCTGTGTTATCAATTGAGTTAGGTCTAGGGCCGCAAAAGTGTCCTTGGCATGGACTGTTGAGCTGGTGAGCCAGTTTACATTGAGATCGTCCACCAATATCTGTTCTACTTTGTGGGGGAGGCTGGAGAGGTAATTGGAGAGGGATATGATTGCAGGGGTTTGGCTCTGTGGTGGTATATAAGCCATGGTGATAATAAGGGGAGCCCTGGCTAGATCAGGAGTGAGTTTTAGGGAGAGGGCTTGTGCCTCATGGTCCAGCGTAGGGTCGGGGAGTGCTTGGCACAACAAGGAGTCTCGGATGTAGAAAGCACAGCCACCACCACGCTTTCTCACTCTATCCTCCTTGAAGAGGGAGTGTCACAAATGCACTACGCAGGTCAGGCCCTCTGCTCCCACAGTGCCAACCTCAAAGCACAAAAGTGTGAACAGGTAACAGACAGGGTAACCCTCCTGTCTGCTTTTGGGTCCGAATCATCTTTAGCCTCAAGTACTGGGGGGATTCAAACTGTGAATCTTATGCTAGCATACCCAAAGGTACAGGCTCAGATAATATTCTCTTCAGGGGGATGCAATATATCTTTTTCCTAAGGGCACCTAACCAGGTATCCAAAATGAACCATTAAAACTCTATAAGAGACCATAGGTATATTCTTACCTTTTTCAAACTTAGTGACACCATCAAACCTTTTAAACAGTTGTCAGACTTAAAATACAAGCACTTCACTTGCAAAAAGAACTGGAAAGACACAGGCAGTATTTCAAGAAAATGTGGTTTCACTAAAAATATGAAAATAAGTAAGGTAAAATACAGAACAAATATCAAGCCCTTACAATTTCAAAAGAAAATGGGAAAAGTTACAGAATAAAACTCCTACCACAATACATTTAGATCTTTTCTATCTAATGTATTACCTCTGTAAGTGTGTTTAAAGTTAGATGTCAGAGAACTGTGTTTCTTCAAAGCCCAAGATGATATACCCCATTTCGGATACACTGATACATTTTCAACTCTATTTCCACACCCACTTGATGAGTCATCTAGCTCCTCCTTTTAGAATATAAAATTACAAACATTATTTCCTACCAGGAGGTATGTTAAATAATGTGACATCAGAGGAAAAAAAAACACATTTCCTAAATATGACCTCCTTTAATTAAATATTTTTCTTTGATCTTAGCAATCCCAGCATTTGTCATTTAGATGTTAAACTTGATAGGAACAGCCGAATTACCCTTTCTTTCCTGATGTCGTAAACTTTAGATTTTGTTTCAACTTCAAAAGCCTGAGCATGTCATAAAAAGGTAATAAAATGCCATTTCTTTAAGGAAGTCTTTTTTATAGGAATCTTCTGGTCAGTGTAATACATCCTGTGATTTTCAGCTGCTGATCTTGTAATTTAAAGGCCAAATCTCTCCCACTGAAATGGTCACACAGAGACCATGTATTTACAATATCAATATCATACAATAATCATAACCAGCTGGACAAGCATCATAGGGAGTAGCCGGGGAGAGTGACGAAGGAGTCAGGGGTAATTTTAGAGAACCAAGTTTCCACCAATGCCAGTACGTCCTGTTGGTGTTGCACTAGCCAGCACCGGAGGGATGCAGTCTTCTTTGGGAGGCTGCAGATGTTCATGGAGGTGATTCGTAGCCCTGGGGGGGGGCAGCAGCTGGTTGGAGGTAGCAGAGCCTGGGTTGGGATGGATGAGTAAGGAGATAATCCTGAGGAGAGCTGAGAGGCATTTATTAATTGCTAGATGATGACTGTAGGTGGACTTTATGGGAAGTGAGCAAGGGATGGGCAGGGAGGAGAAGAAGGCCGAGAAGCCAAGTTAGAGAAAAGGGCAGGGGGGACTGAAGGAGAGCAGTGTCATGGGGAGGGGAGCGGGGGAGTGGCAGCTGAGGGGGTTGTCAGAGTGGGGGAGAGGTGGGTGGAGGGAGGTCCGAGGGGTACATCTGACATGCTAAGTGTGGGAGGCATCGGTGAGCATACAGGTGGAATAAGTAGTAGTAGTGTCACAAGCAGGGCTTGACCGGCTGTGCATAAAGAAGTGGTCATGGTTGTCACTGGGTGTTGGGGTCGCAGCAGGTACAAGGCTGTGGGGGTGCCTGCCTGAAGTGAGGCAGCCACCTGCTGTTTAGAGTTCAGTGTGGTGTCTTCCGAGAGCAGAAAGTGAGTAGACACAGGGACGCCTTTAGAATGGGGGAGAAATTAGGCTGGTTTAGAGTTCAGTGCGGTGTTTGGTGTCTTCTAATTTAAAGAGTTAAGATTAACACCAACAAGTGTTAAGCCCTATAACTGCATTCTATGTCTTTAAGGGGAGTTGCAATATTAGTGAGAGGGGAGGATGAAGGTTGCCTAGCGGCAGTGCCAAGGGGGGATGGAGAGTATTTGATAAAGGCTGGGGTTGGGGGATGGAAAAAATTCAAGAAGGAAGCAGAGACAGTGAAACAAAAATGGGATTATTTGCAGGGTGTAGTTTACAACTGTGGCACAAATGAAACCTGCTCTAAACAGGGAACTGTAATACTTTAAAACCTAAAAAACACTAAAGGATCCTGCACTTCAGACAACCCTTGAAGTGCAAAATTACTGTAAACAGGCTTAGATTCGCATTTCAGTTAGCATTCACGGGACAATCTCGAGAAACTTAACCAGTACTAGAGTCAGTAAATAAAATTAGCTTAAAGTCCAAAAGGAGTAGAAAATCATTTAAAAAGTGGAGCAGCCAATCAGCAGGCAGAGCTGATGGTTCCGGCCAGTCGGCGTAGAGACGCAGGAGTTTCAGCAGTGTACCTTCGGTCTGGTGATTTGTGGGCAGTACAGCGAGGAAGGCAGCCGGTGGATAGAGGGAACCCACTGGACTGCTTGCAGCAGCAGAGGCACCCATGTCAAGGGAGAAGCTAAGGGGTAAAATCAGAAAAAGCAAGATGCTATATAGCTGTAAGACAGGGAGTGTTTACAGCGGGGTGGGGGGTTATTCACGTCACAGCAGAAAATTAACAAACTGGGAATGGAAACCTCAGAATAGATGCTGTATGAGGCAGTATAGGAGAAGCAGCTTGCAAAAGCAGGCAGTATTGTCACCTGTCGCCCCCGACAAGGGGGAAAGGTGGCAGGGAGAGCTGTGGTTCAATGGAGGAGATTCTCTCAAAGATCTACTGTTATGATATGTAACTATTCTATCTTCTTCGAGGCTCTCTCTCTCCACTCAGCCACATCATGGAACAATTTCCAAGCAGTACCAAGTATAACAGGATAATGGCAGGATCTACTAATCCTGAGTAAGGAGGCTTCTCAGAATATTGAGGCCAAAGCTGACACATCTACAAGAGACAATGCCCGGACTGCAATGTTTAGTAAATGTAGGAACAGTACTCCAAGTGACAGCTGCACATATGTCAGCAGTGGACACATTTTGGAAACAAGCCACTGAAGTAGCCACCCCATGGGTGAAGTGAACACAGACAGAATAGTAAGCTGCTTACAGTATGTCTGGTAACAAATTGTGATGCAGCTGGCCAGTCATTTGGACAGGCACTGTTTGGAAATCAGGGACCACACTATTTTGGGAGCAAAAGATACAAACAGTTGTGAGGGTTTTCTACAATCCTTTGTACAATCCAAGTACCAATGCAGTGATCTCCGGACATCTAGCATATGTAAATGATACTCCCCACTATTTATTTAGTTTTTGTTGACAGGGTAAGTGCACTAGACAAATTCTGCCCATTTTCAGGCACGATCCGGGGGGAGGGGGGGATATAGATGAATGCCAACTGACCTGGAACCAGATTAAGCTTTTGGTAGTATTTTTAGTGAACCTGTGGGAGATGAAAAATAAACATTAAGGACAATGGTCTGATTTTGTATTCTTTCAGACACTACCTTCAGAATGAAATAAGGATTAGTGTGTAATGTGTAATGTATCCTTATCATTGTGAAAAATAATAAAATGGGTGTCTGCAACCAGAGCCTGCAATTCTGAAAGTGTCTAGTTGATGTCATAGCCATTAGACAGTGTCTTCCAAGGGAGGAAGCACAGCTTACAAGCAGCAACAAGCGAAAAGGGAGGTGCAGTCAAGGTCTTTATGACCAAATTAGGGTCCCACACCAGGACAGGATCTCAGATCAGGGAGTGCAATAGTGGAATACCTCTTTGGAATCTATGGGAAACCTTCACCTGAGCCATTGCCTTGCCTTCTATTAATGCATGAAATGCTGACACTGTGGCCAGGTGTTCCTTAATAGAGGAATACCCTAGTCCTGAGACCTTAAGGAACAAGAGGTATTCCAGCACTTTTGGAACTGGATACACAATGGGATCCAGGGCATGCTGAGTACACCAAACCATAAAGCATTCCCATTTTTGGGAGTAGGTGTACCACACAGATGGCTTTCTAGCCACCTGTAGAACATCAGCAACCACCAGAGAAACCCCAAAGTGGGAGAGCTCTATATCCTCAGGAGCCAGGGATGGAGGTGCAGAAATTGAAGATCTGGCTGCACCAGAGTACTCTGCTCCTGTGTCAGAAGTAGAGGTGGGCGAAAGTTATGATTTCTGCCTTAGCAGAATTTCCTCAAAATTTCGCAACTTTCACAGAAGCTACCTGTGGCAGATTGGAAATTTTCTGATCATGTTTGGGCAAATTTTCACTCAGTCAAATACTTTCCCTGGTGTCCAATGCCCCCCTCCCCCCGCCAGTTGCTGGACTTGCCAATCGCTGCCTGATGTTAAAACTAATAATTTCCCGGTGGCTAGCAGTCCCCCCGTCTATCACCCACCCCATAGGTAAAAACTAAATACCTGGTGGCTAGCAGTCTCTTCCCCTCACCTGATCACCCACTACAGATGTAAAGAAAAACCCCTGGTGGCTAGTGGTCCCTTCTCCCACTGATTCCCCCCTTAACATGTATGAAAAAAAAGTCCCTAGTGGTTAGAGGTCCTTCCCCCCACCAATCACCCACCGCATAGGTGAAAACAAAATCTCTAGGTGGCTAGCGGTCCCTTCCCCCACCCAATCACCCACCTCATATGTTAAAAAAAATCCTTGGTGGCTAGCAGTCCCTCCCCCAACCCAATCACCAGCCGCAATTGTTAAAAACAACCTCTGTGTTAGTTAGCAGTCCCTCCCCCCACCCAATCACTCAACCCATATGTCAAAAAAAAAAAAAATCCCTAGTGGCTAGAGGTCTCTCCACCATCTGATTACCCCTCCATGCCCTGGTGTCCAATGTAACCTCCCATCCTGATCCCCAGTACAGTAAAAAAAAAAATAAACATTTCCCAGGTGATCTAGTGCACACTCTTCACTATCCCAAATCCCCTAGCAGTCTGTGAATTCAGATATCCCAGGTGATCAAGTGCACCCCACCCCCTACACCCTGGCAGGCAGTCTCCCACCACTATGCCCCCATCCCAAATCTGAGCAGACTACCAGCACAGCCCTCCTCTTTCCAGCATGGCCGGCCACCCACCGAGCTGTCAAGGAATGAGCGCATGCTTTTTATGTTTGCTTTCATGCGAAGCACACAAGAAACATACTGAGGTTAGCAGAGCATTGCAGAGGCATGGCAGTGTTGTGGCCAAAGCAGGGGATGCTTTAATAGGCATGTCCCTCAGCCACCAGTCAATAGGGAAGCTGGCAATAATGGCAGTTTCAGAACAAGCACTGGACTTGAAAAAAAGCTGCCTTCTCCCATTATGGACAGTTTCGTCATTGCAGTGGCAGATCTCTCCTCCCCTTCCCAGCAACTGGCACATTCCAGCTATGTGCATTACAGTGAATAGTAATGCACATGACTGCACTTACAAGCAACTCATTTGCTCAGTGTGCCTTTCCCGGAGAACATATCATTTGCCGAAAATGGGGTACCCAATCCTTGTGTCGGCATGCCCCCCCAAACCCGAACATATCTTTTGATGACAAAGGGGTGCCCAATCCCCATGTTGGCATGCCCCCCACCCTCACTGTTGTGGCACACTGGAAGCCTACCACAGTGTGCCAGAGTATTTCTTTATATTTTCTGACACCAGGAAGCCCACTCACAGTGTCAGATGTGCCACCCATGACCCATTTTTTTCAGTCGAGCTCAGGGTACCCAATCCCCGGGTCGGAATTGATCCCCCTTCCACTAGTCTGGCTCACTAGGAGCCCACCCCAGTGTACCAAAATGTGTTTTTCATACTATTTCACCTGTAAAAAAGAAAACTATCCCCCAAGGTCTTTTTTTTTATTTTTTTTTTAAGCCTAAAGAAAAAGAAAATGGACCCTCATCGTCCTTGCCACCCCTCCCCATCCCGACCCTCCCTCTGTTACCCTATCTCCCCATATCCCCTCACCCATACTTACCTCCAGAGGTCCAGCGCTGTGATCTTCTGTGGATAGGGAACATATCTGCACTCTTCAAAAGCCAACTGCAAACTGCCTATAATGGCAATCAATGGGGGGTTTCAACTTAGGTTGCTATCTCAGCCATTTTTGGGAGTTTTGGTCCCAAATTGTCAACATTGGGTTCTTTGGACCCCACCTCATGAACTCTGGCATTGCCATTTAGTTTCTCCATCCTGAAACGTGATTTTACAGTTTCTGCATGGAATCACCTTTTGGGACTGATTAACGAAATGACAGCGCCACTGTTCACGAGGTGGGGTCCCAAAAAGCCCATCTTGCAAGTTTGGTGAAAAATTAAAAAAAAACACCTGTTTTTTGAGTGTGCATTGAGCAGTTTGTATGCATGCTCGTAACTTCATCAGTTTGTAATATTTCCACTCCAAATTTCCAACATTGTCATTTTTTCACACCCCTTATGAACAGTACAGCTGTCATTTTTTGCATCCTTTCTGAAATGTGTTTTTGCACCTGTGGTGCAGAATGGCGCTTTCTCTTGGGACAGATTAATGAAATTCCAGTGCCACTGTTCATGAGTTGATGTCCCAAAAAGGCCATGTGGAAATTGTGCTGAAAACATTCCAAAAAAGACTGCATTATGCAGTTGCACGGTTTCTACACACACTCTACGCACTCGTAACTTCACCACTTTTTCATATTTTCACTCCAGATTTTCAACATTGCCATTTCTTTACACCTCATCATGAACAGTACAGTTGTCATTTTTCAAATCCTGAACCAAAATGTGTTTTCACACCTGTGGTGCCGAATGGCACACTAGCTGTGTGAAATCACCTTTTGGGATTGAACAGCAAAATGATACTGCCATTGTTCATGAGGTGGGCTCGCAAAAAGCCCATGTTGAAAATTTGGAGTGAAAATACCAACAAACGCCAGGGGCTTTAGGGTTTCTAACCATAATGTACCACCCTGTACAGGCTGACAGGTGTTGGGGTGTGGCTTGGGGTCATTGGTCATAATGCTCATGTCATTCCACCCCCACCCCCACCCTGCAGCCATTGACAAGCATCGAGGTGTGCCTTGGGGTCTTCAGCCCTAACGTTCACCCCATTCTTCTATACTGCACCCATCTCAGCTTATTTCCCTATGGAATGGGGTGAGCATAAGGGCTGAAGACCCCAAGGCACACCATGACACCTGTCAGTGTCTGCAGGGTGCGGTGAGGTGGAATGGTATTAGCGTTATGTCCGATGACTCAAAGGGACACCTCAATGACTGTCAGTCTCTGCAGGGTTGAGGTGGGTGCCTGGCTATTAGTTCAATACTTCACTGCCATTCTGATTATGCATCTCTCTAACTCCTGCGGTACCAATGCCAATACCAGCAAGCAAACATTCGGCATTGACAAATACTTGTTACATATTGGGTGGGTGATCAGGTGTGGGGAGGGATCACTAGCCACCAGGGATTATTTTTTAACATATGGGGTGCGTGATCAGGTGGGGGAGGGACTGCTAGCTACCAGGGATTTTTCTTTACATATGGGGTGGGTGATCGGGTGGGGGGGACTGCTAGCCATCAGGGAATTCTCTTTTACAATTGCTGCACATGATTGTGTGGGGGGAGGGATCGCTAGCCACCATGGAATTATTAATTTTAACATCGGACAGTAATCGGTGAGTCCCGCGACTGGTGGGGGCGGGGAGTACTGATGGCATGTAGGGTGTAGGGCAGGCAGAATTTTCATGAAAGATCAGAAATGGATTTCAGAACTTTTGCAGAAATTCCACCAGTGGAAGTTTTTTTTCACATAGCTCTTGTTAGAAGTCCTGCTCACATAGTGGGAGCTGGATGGAAGGTTCTGCTGCCAGTTGCTGGAGTAGAAGGTACCACATTTTTCTGGGCTAGTAAGGGCCACCAGAATAATGGTAGCTGTCTTGGCCCATAACTTGAACAGAACCCTCTGTATTAGAGAAAAAGGGGAAAGCATACAAAAACCTTCATTTCCAGGAAAAGCACAAAGCATCTCATCAGAAAATTCCAGGCCCTGGAATGAGTAAGCAGAAACATGGCAGTTCTGCACTGTAAGGAGATGCAAACAGGTCTATGTCTGGTCTACCCCATTTCTCACATTCATGGCTCATTACACAGAACTGACTGAGCTGATCTGTTAGTTCATTCAGGGTACAGTGTAGGAACACCACAGACAGAAATATGTCTCATTCCACCACCCAGTGCCAAACTCACATTGCCTCTCTGCAGAGGGTATAAATGAACTCCACCCTGTTGGCAGATGTAGTACAGCATTGAAATATTGTCTGTATGGATTAGCAGCTGATTCCCTGCAAGGATAGCAGCAAAGGCCTGTAGTCTGCACAGAACAGTCTTCACCTCCAGAGTGTTGCTGTGCAGAATTATATGTAGATTAGCCCATTGGTTCTGAGTTCTGTAGTGGACCAGATGGGCATCCCTAACCCAAGGTGTCTGTATTTATCACCAGGAAGGGGACTGGCCAGAGGAACAGGAACCCTGACTCTAGGCTGGAGCGGTCAAGTCACCAGATCAGAGAGTGACAAAGTGGAGGAGTCACCTGTATAACATTAAGGAATTCTCACATAGAGGTGAGCTAGCCAAACAGTCAGTATTGCAGCTGCCACCAGGCTGATTAACCATAGAAGGCATCTAGCTGGGACAGAATCGCCGAATGATACCAGCTGTACCTGGGCTACCAATGCTGTAACATGGTTGGAGATCAGAAATGCCCGACCCAGTCTTGTGTACAGAACTGCATATATATACATATATATATATATATATATATATATATATATATATATATACACACAGTGAAGTCCGCCAGGGATTAACTCCCATTGAAATTGCATTGTTTGCTGAAGTAACTCTACTGCACAATTCTGTAGAGCTGGGCTTCATCCTGGTGGGCTTCACTGTAAACATATACACACACACACATATCTATCTATCTATCTATCTATCTATCTATCTATCTATCTATCTATTATATATATATATATATATTCAATTTTCCACTCTAGTACAAAGTCAATATGCTGACTGCTTTAATGCTACAACAATTAATCACGATACCCATCTGTAACCCTATGTACTTTCTTTATCATAGAATGTTGTTATGAGCTCACCTGCAGGTATTGGTACCTACTGCCTTGTTACTGACAAAGTCATCCTACTGATGGCACTTTTGCTCCTACTATTACCTGTTGTTTGTTCCAACTCTAACCATATCTTATTTTGTAAAGTTCTAATTTGTGTAATTGTTACCCGTCATATTGTCACTGTCCTTAGCAAATGTCCTTGTTGTAACAATTGTTTTCTCCAGACGTGGAACCTTTGTAAAAAAGTCTCTGGCTCAAAGGTACTGTTAATCAGAGAAATAAATAAATAATAAATATTGGAGCCACTGCCGAGGAGTAATGTCTGATTTTGGTTAATTGACCAATATTCCCCATTGATGAACAGTTGTCAGTTATGTTCTTCCTATGAAGAGCAATCATCCATTCCCCTTTTTGCAAGAGGGGGAGGAGGGACTACAGGGAGAACATTCAAAACTTTTAATATTTAATGAATATATTCAGTCCTCATAGTTCTAGTATGGGCTTGAGATCCCCGGTACATTTTGGGATAACAAAGTACCGGCAATAATAGCCCTGGTTCTCTTCTGAAACTGGAACAGGTTCCACAGTCTTTTTTCAGTTGAGGGTTTGAACCTCCTCCACCAGAAGGACAAGATGTCCTGGTGGATATCGGTTGGACAATGGGGGGGGGCACTGGAGGAACTGTAAAAAGCCCTACAACATGTTTTGCTAAACCACCTCCAGGACCCATACATCTGTAGTGATCTCCCTTCATGTTTTAAGGATGATGGAGATACAGCCTCCCGCCAAGACTTCCTGAGACAGTAAGGCCGAAGAAGAGGAGGGGAGTCAGAATGCATTGGGGGTGGTGAGGGTGCCGGTTTGACCTTTTCTAGGTCTGGCATGAGCACTACAGGGCAGGTTTGCAGTTTGTGAAGTGGAAGACAGAGTCTCTGAGAACCATGTCCTGGATCCCTTAAATAACCCTTTCTTAGATGGGTATAGGGCCTGCAAAAAGAACCTCTACCCCTTCCACAAGGTATAGGGTTCAAAGTATGCTGTGACCTTAAAGTCATTCTTGAGGACTGTAAATCCCTTAATGCATTTTCTACATAATTGCCAAACAATTGTTTACCTCTAAATAGAGCATGCATTACAGATTGTTGAACATCTGGGGCAAAACCAGTCAACCTTAGCCAAAAGTGGTGGTGAAGGCAGATCCCAGAGGCAACAGCCCCAGCAGTGTCATCAGAGACCTCATAGGCAGACCTCAGCAGATGTTTATCAGCCTCCTGACCATTAGCAATAGTTTGCTGTGCCAACATTTTGTCATGGCCCTCTAGCAAGGAAGTGAGGCCATAGTCTTCCAAAGGCAATGTTGGTATTTCATCATGAATTCCTGATAGTTTGCTATCTTTAGGCCCAGGGAAACAGAAGCAAATGTTATTTTCCCCATCACATCCAGCTTCCTTGAATCCTTATCAGGAGGAAGGGAACTCATATTTTTGGGAGCCTTGGATCACTCATAAGCAGCCATAATCACCACCAAGTCTGCTTCTGGCTGTGATGAATCATAGGGATTTTCAGTGAGGGATGAATATTGCTTATCAGTCTTTTTGGAATTGCTGACAATTTAATTGGCCTGTGTCAAGCTGCCAAAGTGGCATCCTAATGGGCAGAATGTACAGGCAGAATAATGACTGTAGGTGAGGAAGAAACCTCCAAGAACTCGGAGATTTCTCTTGGAGGAATCCTCCTCCTCTACTTGAAATCCCAGTTTAACCTGTACCTGTTTCAGGAAGGCTTGAAATGAATCATTCTCAGGTGAAGACCTTGGAGTGTTTTTCACACTCTCTTCTGAGGAAGAGTACAGGGTGGAGCTTAAGCCCACATCTATAGCCTCCAGGTAAGAGGAATCATCCTTGTGCAGCTTCTTCTTCTCGGAGTGGCAGTGTTTTTCCACTGACTTAGAGGACTTGCCACTTTTAGCCGATAAGCTGGTAATGGATACTGTCAAATCTGGAAAAGAAGCAGTAGACGATGGTGGAGCTGCCTTTGCTGCAACCTGTTTCTCCATTTCCTTTACCTTTATATGTATTTCCAAAGCTTTCTTGCAATGTTTCATAATTGACTGGATAAAGCTCTGGAAAACTGAGCAGGCTTTAACGTTGTGATCTGTGCCAAGGCAACAGATATAAATGGAGTGGTCATCATCCTTCAAAATTTAAGCATTGCCACAATGGCAATAGCGGAGCAACAGTTCCTTTTCTGTCAGTTGCGGCATAAGAGTAAATATAAAATAGCAAACTTGAATTAGTAGCAGGAATGAAACTTTCCAAGTTTGATGGTGTTTTTCAGTAGCGGTGGACTGATGAGTGGTTGATAGTAGGAGAAAGAACTGAGGCATGCTGGGGATGCCCAGGTTATACGGGCGCCAACAAAGTGCGTTGATGTGGGTAGCCACAGCCAGCAAACATTTCTGGGTGGTCCTAATGCTGATAGCATACAGATTCATGATGTGGCTCAAAGGAGGTAGATATCCTCAAATAAGATTCCCCGTCCCATGGGGTCACAGCTGGAAATGAATTGTGGCTCAGTGTGCTTTTCCTGGTTATCAATTTGTAAATGAATAAAGGAAAAATGCTGCTCCAACACCTTGTAGTCTCATAATTCCTTCATCTTAATTGCTTTAACTCTCCCACACCCTAAAAGAGACATACATCTTCACTTAAGTTTACTTATGTATTAATTAATTAATGTAATTATTTATTTTTATTCTTTTTTCTCTCTCCTTCCCCAGTCAGCCCCCTATCTGCTGAGTGCCCAAGCCCCATCACCCTGAAATCCATAGAGACTTACTGATGCTCTCTTTCCCCAGGGCTTGCCCCCCTGGTGGGGTTCACCAACCCCAGACATGTAACAGATCCAGTTCCAGCTGCGTGCCCAGCTGGTCAGATGCAAGGCTCTGTGGATGCTTGGTACCTTCTAGCCACCTGTTTTTCATTCTTGAACTGTCCCCTGGGAGGCGTGGAGTGCAATGGCATCATGACACATATCACACACAGTCCCGCATGATGTGTGTTAATGCCTGCCATGCCCCTCCATGTGTGTTGGCCTGGGCTGCCTTTCTCCAGCTTCTGTTTGGGACCAGGCTAGCACCAGGCTCTGCCCACCCTCCTCCATGGAGGAGGAGAGCAGTCCTATGGATGCACAATCTTCCTACCCCTGATATACCCTCCGACGTCTCAAGTTTGATTCCGAACCCGGGTCATCAATGTTGCAAGTGGTAGCGCTACCGATGCACCAGTGGGCCAGCTTTCATATATTTTTATTGGTATTCTTGTCATCAGTCACCTTATTTCTATAGCTAATGGGGATATAAAGTTTTGTATTAGTTTATTTTTAATGGTAATAATAGTTCCCTTTGACTTCATGGTTGTCTCTAGTATCTGATTCTTAAAAGTTTGTTTGTTAAGCCAAGACACATCCACTTCACCACTTGAGTCCAGGTAGCTGTATTAACAGTGTGAACATGAGCTGGCAGCATGCCAGTTTTGATTCAGAAAGGGCCATAGACCAAAACTCACCCCGGCAAACTTTACAAGTGTTTTTTTTTCTTTTTTTGTTATCTTACAAGCTATTTATCCAGGATAGCTCAGATGAGATGAAACATCTCATTTTACCAATGGGATCTTGATTCTAGCCATTTCCAAAAATGGATGGACTAGAGCAATGAAAGGTAAGTGACATGCCCAATGTTAAAAATTGAGCATGTTTCTCTACCAGGGTTTGAACCTGTGATCTCCCAGTACGCAAGCCAGTGCTCCAGCTACTAGATAGACCACACTGTCTGTGTACTGCAGAGGCATTCAGTGGATCAGGCTGAAGATTCTGGTTGGCCGAGTTTTATCCAGTCTGAATGGGGTGGACCAAATGGGACATTTCCCAGTCCAACACATTTCAGGACAGAAGTGATATTACTGCCCCTCAGCAGAGGGGAATAGAGTATGTGCCGGCTGCCATGACCCCTGCCTTCCTTCGGGCTGTCTTCAGCCCAGCCACAGCCAATCAACATGCAGGGTGTTGTGGAGGGAAGGGGGAGAGAGTGCATGAGCTGTGAAACAGTAGCAGTCAGTGCTGCATCATCAGAGAGACTGGACTGGATGGCATTGCTGTAAGCTCTGCAAAATAACTGAGAAGTAGCCTTTACAGGGTTTATGAGTTAGTGCATGAACCTTCTTATGACAAGCTGTTTTATGAGCTAGTTTTGAGTGGACAACCTGATTAGGGTTTCTTGGTTAATCCTTGTGAAAACCAGATTCAAATATAACAGCCCTTTCATGAGATAAAGTGAGAAATAGATCAAATGTAAACTCCTTGGGCTAATGGTCTGGGGGAACTATAATGAAAAAAAGGCCTTTCCAGGGCACATTTTTGGGAAAATGAACCAAATATTTCATAGCCCTTTCTTGGTCAATTTGTGGGCTCCACCAAATTTAAACTAAGATGCCACAGGTGAGCCCAGTGACATGGTGGGCTAAGGCACCCCATTCCACATTGGTAACCCTGGTTCGAGAATGGATCAGGGTTGTTCAGGGCCAGCTGGGAGAAGGAAGAATGGGCATCCATGGATAGCTGTCCTTCCAGGAGGAAGGACAATGTGTGCTGCTACTTGACTGCCATTTGGCAGAGGCTAGGTGGTGCAGAAGTGGATGCCTCTCAGAGGACTGGGCACAGATACAGAGTATGTGTGACATATTTATGGTGCACACCCATGTCATGGCATGCACGTTGACTTTGGGAAAGGGGTGAAAATGGGAGGCAAAGATCCTTGATTGGCAGGGTGAAGACATCAGTGTTGCAGACTCCACAATACAGCCCATGGCATCCAACCATCCATGGAGGTAAGAAGAGGATGGGATAAGTCTCAGTATGTTGAGTGATCAGGCTGGGGATCAACATTGTATGGGAGCTGGTCGGAGGCACCGGTGGTGAATAAAAAGGCTGGAAAAAAAATAATAAGTTGCCCTCTGGGGTAATTTTTGGGAGGAAACAGATCAATAACAATAAGCTATTGTCAGAGCTAATTTTTTTATGGGGAGCCAGAGGAAATATTTAACCTTTTCAGGGACAGTGTTTAGGGCAGCCGGATGAAAAAACAGGAAGACCCCTTGGTTAACTATTTTTTGTGGGGTGTAGACAAAGGTGTGCCGGGGGGGCGGGCCAATCCTGACTCCATGTGTGTGTGTGTGTGTGTGTGTGTATGTGTAGTCAGAGGGCAGGATTTTTAAACAGTGAGAATGCTGCAAACCCCAGGTGCACCAAACACATGGTGCACTGGGCTTGTAGCATTCCCTGACCAGCGATTGGGATTTTCTATCCTGTGTGCCAATTGCTGCAAGTTAGACAAACTTTTTGTGGTCTAGCTTGCAGTAGTCCTGAAGGCCTCTTTTAAGCATCTTGCTCCAGATATGTGGCACAAATTGTGGAAACTGTCGCAACTGTGCCAGAGATTGTAAAATTAGGCTCAGTTGCGGTGAAGGGGTTTGGCACACCACCAGATCCTAAGTCCCTTGGCACAGAGCTTGTTGCAAGCCCTGCACTATGCTTTGTAAATCCCTCCCAGAAAGTTGGACCTTTCCCAGTCATAAACATTTTTCTGTGCTGGGCTGGGCTCATGAACTGACTGTGAGGACAGTACACGGGGATGGAGGGAGGGAGGGACTAACTAACTGGTAAGAGGGAAAGACTGAACTGCTGGCCACTTGCACCGTAGTCAGATGGGAATTGGGATTGGGAAAGGGGCTGGTTCAGGTGGTCACGCCTCACAGTTGCTGGACAAGACTGTGGACAGTAGACTGAATATGCATCATGCTTCAGACACTGCTGCTGCTGCTGCTAGGTGGTTCAGTGTGGCCGTTGGCAACACTGGCAGTAGGTTATGATTCAAGTTTGGTCTGGAGCTGTCATGTGCAGTGCCTGCAGCAGGGTGGGGGGAGGATGGATAGCCGGGACACACTCACACACACCACTGTGTCTGGCTGCTTGAACTCTCAGTGAACACTGTTTATCAGGTTGTGTAAGTTACACACACTGAAGGAATGAATGTGTTTATTAAATGAATGCATCTTCAAGCACCACCACCTATTTGTTTGAACACAGTTTGTTCAAATTCATGGTGGTGCTTGAAGCTGCATTCACTTAATAATAACAACAAAAAGAAAACAATAACTTGGTTTGCATTGGGATTCAGCCCACTAAGTTAAAGGGAGAAGGGACTGCTCGGCTGGCTGTCATATCAGTTCCTTTAACTGGACTCTTTCAGCATCAATAGGCTGCAGCCTGTAACCCTAAACTGATATAAGCAAGCAGCGTTCGAGAGAAGACCAATCAGTGTGCTGCCGGTGGGGGTTGGGGGTAGAAGGTCCTGTCATTCTTCTCCTTGCTATCCCATGATCATCCCTTACTGCTCTGCACACAGAAGGCATCAGGACATCAAGAGGCAGTCAAAGGCACAACTGATTGGTCTGTGACTGAGTGAGCAGTGACTTCACCAACCAGAGCTGCACCTGCCTTAGTAATCTGAACATGGAACACACTATCTCTTGCGCTCACGACTGAGAAGGCAATCAGGACAGTCTGAGTCTTGCTCCATTCTGTGTTCTAGTGTTGTGGACTTGTCAGTTAATTTTAAGTCATTCAAATCATAACTTGCTCTGTTGGTAAAAAAATAATGACTTCACTTGAGCAGATCTCAGTGACAGCCCCAAAGTCCCATGATCATCATTTCATATCACATTTAACATAATTAAAATTTCAAGGAGGGAGAGGAGAAAGATATTGCATTTGAAATACAGAAAACTATTTTCTACTGTGATCATTTGATGATCTGAGTATGTTGGGAACAGTGCTGGCTTGGAGACAGCATTGTCCTGCTGCTGCCACTTCAGCTTTAAAAGCAACCAGGCCAGGCTATTTTTTTCTGACAATCAGGGAAGGGCCTGGGGAGGGACTTTTTAGGCCACACACAGAAAGGAGGGAAGGATATGGCAGCATTGACAGAGGAAGAACTCAGGAAAGAGAGAAAAGTGAGATGGATGTTGTAAGGAGAAATGTATTCATTTGAAAAAATATTAGTTCATATAGAAGAACAGGCAGAAAGTATGCGCCAGAGGTGCGTTCCCCACCCGCGTCGTTCCACACACCCAGAAAGGTGTGAACATGCCAGTATGCACGAATGCTGGCCACCTGTCCATGGCCCTGCCCCCACATTGTGCAGGTGTGTGGAGGGCAGATGGGAATGGAGTAGTGGACCCAGGCGGGCAGCCAATCAGTTGTCCATCCTGGGTCCCAGAGTGGATCACATACACAGGACTATGCAGGGCCAGGTGCATGGATTGCAAATGTGGGCACCCAGGGACAGTGCAGATGGTCCACATTGTCCAATGGTACCCCCAGCCAATACCCACCCTGTGGCACCATGGCTGGACCAGTGCACTGCGGCCCCCCTCCACAGCAGGGTACCCGCCCGGTCCTGGCAGCAGGATGCAAAACCCCCCTCAACAGAACCCCTGCTGCTGTCCCATATGCCAGACCATCCTCCCACACACACCAGTGCCCCATCCCTGTCCACAGATATAAGCACATCCCCACATACACAACTGAACCTCCTCCCCGTATGTATAATGCCCCCATATGCACACATCAGAGCCCCATCCCGTATGTGTGCAAACCTCTCCTCCAATCCAGAGCTCTGTTGTGGTGGACACAGCCATTCACATCACAACCCGACCACCCCAACCCCTAATCCTGGGGGAGATTAGTTGATCCATTGGAAAAAATACAAATATTTTAGATTTTCATTATAATGTGGCCTTGGATGTTTTGGGAATTTCTGGTTGCATACCTTAAATCTATCACACAGCACAGATAGGCCTCTTACAGCTGCTTTGGGGCCACAGTTCAGCAGAGTGAAGGGTGGCTCAAGCATCCTGGGGTGGGGGGGTATTTTTAATTCACTGAAAAAAATAAAACTATTATACTAGGCTCGCTGTCTAGTGTGGCTATGTGTATGTTTGAAATTTCTGGTTACATACCATAAATTAGGTACATAGCACAGATAGGCCTCTTGCAGTACCCAGCAAGGGAGAAGAGCTGGCAGAGTGAAGGGCAACTCAGGCATGCTGGAGGGAGAGAGAGATTTGTTGATCCACTGGAAAAAAATATTAAACTAGGCTTGGAGTCTAGTGTGGCTGTGTGTGTGTTTAGAATTTCTGGTTACATACATACATAGAAACATAGAATTTGTCAGCCGATAAGGACCGCTCGGCCCACCCAGTCTGTCCATTTCCCTACCTAATGGATCAGCTGCAGATCCTAGCTAACCAAAAGCCTGCTTCTTCTTCCAACCTCCACCCCCTAGAATTGCCTTATGTCTGTCCCATGCATTCTTGAATTCCACCACTGTTTTTGACTCCACAACCTCCACAGGAAGGCTGTTCCATGCATCCACAACCATCTTCATAAAAAATACTTCCTCACATTACCTCTGAGCCATCCCCCCGCCCCAGCTTCAATTTGTGCCCCTTATTCTTACACAACTCTTTTCTGAAAGATGCTACCCTCCTGGACTTTGTTGATTCTCTTGAGGTATTTGAAAGTTTCTATCATGTCCCCCTTCTCTCTCCTCTCCTCAAGGCTATACATATTAAGATCCTTAAGTCTCTCTTGATATGACTTCTGGTGCAGACCCTGCACCATTTTAGTTGCCCTCCTCCGGACAGCCTCCATCCTGTCTATGAATTTGTGGAGATTGGGTCTCCAGAACTGCACGCAGTACTCCAGATGGGGTCTCACCGGCTGTCTGTACAGATGGATAACAACTTCTTGGTGATGCCTTTCCCTATGAATTCCAGTATCCCACCAGCCCTACTTACTGCCCTCTCACATTGCTTGCTCACCTTTAGGTCATCTGATATGACTACCTCCAGGTCCCTTTTCATTTTTGTTGTTCTTAGTATCTCAACCCCCATTGTGTATTCTTCCCCTGGGTTTCTGTTTCCCAGGTGCATTACCTTGCACTTCTTAGCATTAAATCTAAGCTGCCATACATTTGGCCATTCCTGCAACCTTGAAAGTCCCTTCTCATCTTTTCCACCCCACCTTGTGTATCAACTCTGTTGCAGATCTTTGTGTCATCTGCAAAGAGACATTCTTTCTTCCAGTCCCTCTGCAATGTCCAAACATAAGGACATTAAGAGGACCCAGTCTAGTACTGGAACACTGTGGATCCCACTAGTAACCCCCCTTTCTTCAGAGTGGACCTTGGCCACACCCGCTGTGTCCTGTTCTCCAGCCAATACTTTACCCAGGCTACTATCTTGGGACCCACTCCCAGGCTGGCCAACTTGTATATTAATCTTTTGTGTGGGACTGTGTCAAATACCTTGCTAAAGTCTAGGTAGGCCATGTCTATATCCCCTCCCTGATCCATACCTCTTAACTGTCCCTGATTTTCAGGGATGTCCCTGATTTTGCCTCAAATATAGACTTGTTTTTCTTCAGAAAATGCATCTTTACACAAATCCCCTTATTTTATCAGCTTTCTGAGAGGATAGTACCAATTTTTAAGATGTGTCCTTGATTTTGGGTCTTTGTCCCTGATTTTTTTAAGCCTTGTTCCTGATTCATGAGGCAAGAGGTTGAGAGGTATGCCCTGATCTACTACTTTGGTCACCCAGTCAGAGAAATCTATTAGATTCATCTGACGTAACCTTCCCGCTGTGAATCCATGCTGCCTTGAGTCCTGCACTCCTCTGGCCTCTAGGTACTCAACAATTCTTTCCTTCAGAAGTGATCCCATCATTTTTCCCAATCACTGAGGTTAAACTAACAGGTCTATAGTTTCCTGCTTCTGCCCTGCTCCCACTTTTGTGAAGTGGAATCACATCTGCCCTCCTCCAGTCTTCAGGTACCACACTATCCTCCCATGATCTATTAAAGAGGTTAGTCAGTGGTGTCACTAGTTCTACCCTTAGTTCTTTTAGAAGTCTGGGATGAATCCCATCAGGACCCATTGCTTTGTCCACCTTCAGTTTTAAGAGTTCCGTCAGAACCCTTTCTTCTGTGAAAGGGCTAGTATCAACCCCCATATCCAGCGTGTTTTTATTGTTTGGTTTAGATACATCCCCCCATTCATTTGTGAATAGTGAGCAAAAGTATTTGTTTAGTATCTCTGCCTTTTCACAGTCACCATCTTCTCACCCCTCTCCCCTTCATTAAGCCTCACTATCCCTCCCTTGGTCTTCCTTCACTTCCTGATGTACTTATAAAAGGTTGTATCCCCCTTCTTAACCGAGTTGGCAATCTTTTCCTCAGTTTGGGCCTTTGCTGTTCTGACTGCCTTTCCTGCTTCCTTTTGCTAATTTATACATACCATAAATTAGCCACACAGTGCAGATTAGCTGGCAGTACCCAGCATGGCAGTGCAACTACCAGAGTGAATGGTGACCCAGGCATTCTATAGGGAGAGAGACACATTTGTTGATTCATTGGAAAAAAATAAAAATATTTAAACTAGGTTTGCAGTCTAGTGTGGCCCTGTGTGTGTTTGGAATTTCTTGTTTCATACCTTAAATTAGCTATTCAGTGCAGATAGGCCACTTGCAGCACCCAGCACAGGAACACAGCTGGCAGAGTAAAGGGCAACCCAGGCATCCTAGGGGGAGAGTGAGAGAATAGTTGATCCATTGGACAAAAAAAAAAATATATATATATACTAGAGCTTGTAGTCTAGCGTGGCTATGTATGTGTTTGGAATTTCTGGTTACATACCATAAAACAGACACATAGCACAGTCTCCAGACAGTCCTCTTACAGCACCCAGCACAGGACAGTATAGCTGGTCAATAGAAGGATAATGCTGTCATCCTAGAGTGAGAAAAAAAGAGATAGTTGTTGATCCATTGAAAAGAATAAAAATAGTCAAATACACTTTTAGTCCACTGTGGCCTTGTTTGTGTGCTTCAACTTACTGGATATATATATATATATATAATACTGGCGAGGTCACGCCAGTATAGATAGGTTGAAACGGTATTTCTATGTTAAAGTTGAAATTTTGAACATTAATAACTTTGGAACCCTTCACTTGATTTGCATGAAATTTGGAATATGACATCTTCATGGGACAGTCTATTGCTCTGCCAAATGTTACGTGAATCCGTCAAGTGGTTTCAGAGATATAAAGCATTGAAAAAACAGAAAAATTTTAATTTTTTGATATTTCTTTGCTCACCTGTATGTCAGAAACAGTTTTGTGTTGAGGGTTGAAATTTTCAGGGTAGAAAGCCTTTGAGTCACAGATGTGCCTTTTAAAGATTTGGTGAAAAACTATTAATCCATTCATAAGTTATGAAAAGTTTTATTTCCCATTATTTCCTATGGGAAAAGTTAAGTGTTTAGCATGATAGATTTTCGCACATATTGCCAATGTGCAAAAACAAGAGATCACACATGTGCTAGATTTTTACACACTTTGAGGGTTAATAACTTTGGAGCCTTTGAATGCATTTGCATGATATTTGGCATATTTACACTCTAGAAAAAGATCTCTTCAACTGTCAGGCTTGGTGGGTGTCCAATTAGTGGTGTCAGAGATACAAAGTGTTGAAGAACAGAAAAATCATCAGTATACTGGGGGGGAGTTGGGGGGGGTGAAAGTGCAAGTCTATATTATAGTTCAATATGAAGGTTAATAACTTTGGTGTGGTTAGAAAACATTACATGAAATTCAGTATACCTATTTTCCATCTATAGGTCTCTTGATCTGCTAAACATGATGGGAATCTGTTGAGTGGTTTGTGAGATATAAAGTGTTGAAACAACACAAAAATCATCAGTATAAAGAGATTTTTGCAAATGTGCTAGATTTGTACACACTTTGAGGGTTAATAACTTCAGAGCCATGTAATGGATTTGTAGGATATTTGGCATGCATAATCTCTAGGTATAGGTCTCTTAATCTACTGAACCTGGTGGGAATCAGATTTGCTGTTTCAGAGGCATGAAGTGCTGAAAATTAGAAAAATCATCAGCATAGTTACAGTATACATATGTGTTACAGTTCACTTTAAAGGGTAATAACTTTGGAGTGGTTATAAAGAATTAAATTAAATTTAGCATGCTCATTTTCTAGGTATAGCACTCTGGACTTGCCAAATCTGGTGGAAATCTGTTTTGTGGTTTTGGAGATATAAAGTGTTAAAAACACAAAAATCATCAGTATAAGAGTGAAATGCAAAATTTCCGCAAATGTGGGTACTTGTGCAAATATTTTAATTTGGAAGCATTTTGAATTTTCAAAAGAATACATGTTTGTATTGATATCTAGGCATAGTGAAAAAATACGTACTTTGCAAAAGCTGTTGTTGATCAAAAGTAACATTTTTGGAAATGTGGGTACATGTGCGAAAATTTTATTTTTGGAAACATTTTTAACTTTAGAAAGAATGCATATCTGTATGGATATATCATCATGGTGTGAAAATATGTAGTTTGCAAGCACTGTTTTTGAACAAAAGTAAAATTTTCGGACATGTGGGTACATGTGTGAAAATTTTACTTTCAGAAGTATTTAGAATTTTCGAAAGAATACATATTTGTACAGCTGACTGGGCATGGAGAAAAAATATGTACTTTGGAAGCACTGTTTTCGAACATGAAGCCATTTTGAAGATACAAAAATGTCTTTTGAAACTGTGGGTAAATGTGCACAACTTTTACTTTCGCAAAGGTGCAACAATATGTCTTTCGCGAGTATCGCTTTCTGCATAGTGCGAAAGTATGATTTTCGCAAAGTAGACAACATGTGAAAATGTGGTTTTCGCAACTGTTCTAGTTACAAATTGGAAACATAATTACAAAGTGCTGCCATTCACTACACAGCCTCAGTGGCTCAGTGGAATGGATGGGTGTAGTGGAGGCAGCAGGGTACAGGGTTTGATTACAGTGAACGCCTTTTTTTTTTTCAAGTCAGGATTTTTATGATTACAACAGCAGTGGAATTTTTTTCATAGCTGTTATGGTTGCTGAGATATTGGCAAATTAGTGTTACAAGGGTTCCTTTAAAGCCCTATAGGGCTGCTGTATGGCTCTGTAGTTATGTGTAATTGGAGTGCAGGGCACAGAGAGCCTACGCTCCCACAGATGCATATCATTATGCACCAACGAGCAACTTGGTGGGAGCATGGGGCCCAAATGGCCCCACGCACCCATCAACACATACCATTTACTAGTTATATTACACTTTTCAAAGAGTAAGGAAATTCTTTGCAAAAAACTTCATTAATGCATCAGTTAGGGTTGTCGCTACAGCAACAAAAGTGTGGAAATTCAACATTAGGGTTACCTACCCTAACACCCCCCTACCCTACTGCCCACCACCATCCACACAACAACAGGCATTGGGGTGTTCATTGGGGTCATCGTGCCTAGCTCTCACACCATTCTCCTACACTACAACACCTCAGCTTACTTACAAATGGAATCGGGTGAGAGTTAGGCCAATGACCTCAACAAACACCCCAACACCTGTTGTTGTGTGGAGGTTGGTAGGTGGTAGGGTAGGGGCTGTTAGGGTTGATAACCCAGATGTTGAATTTCCACACTTCTGTTGCTGTAGAAACAACCCTAACTGATGCATTAATTAAGTTTTTGCAAAGAATATATATATATATATATATATATATATATATGATACATGTAATCTTGTGGCACAGTTTGGAAATACAGGCCTTTTGCAGTACCCAGCTCAGGGTAAAATAGTGGGCAAAGAGAAAGATATTTTTAGATATTTTGTATGCTGTTTTAGGCAGATAATAGACTTAGTTAAGGGAGTGTTGTTTGATATTTTAGTCACCAGAATGTGTTGGAGCCCTGTCCTCATGGTTGTGTACTATTCACCCTCTGCTCTTTGTGCCCTCCATCCCTTCCTTCCCCCCTTTGCAGTTTACAACTTACCAGCACTGTAGGGTGATGGGTATTGCTTGTAGGGGGAGGAGGAGGAGGTTGGGGGGCTGCGAACAGTGGAGGGTGAATGAGCGGGGCCATCGTATCAGGGTTGTAGGCTCCAGAAGACACCCTGGGGCAAAATGAAACCAGGATCATGGTCCGCCATGTCTGGTTTCCGTACCCAAGGGTACCACCAATTTTGGTGGGCAGGTGGTTTGGGCGGCCCAGGAGGTTCATTCAACTCGGGCGGTGTTATGCAATGTTCAGTCCACTAAAAACAAGACTACAATTATCGCAGATTTTGTTGGAACAGTGGACCTGGCTTGCATCACCGAGACCTGGCTGGATGAGAACTCTGGTCCCACTTTGAAGGCCTTAACTCCAGCTGGATACTCGGTGATCCACTGCCTGAGACTGGATTGCCGGGGGGGGGTGGTTTGCTGTCTGTTTCAAGACCGAACTTAACCTCATAATGTACCAGTTAAGGAGGCTGAGTCATTTGAGTGTACCGTGGTAGCAGGTGTAGGTTGTAGGAGCGCATTCATCTACCGTCCACCTGGCGATGAGAGGCGGTTACTTCAGGAAGTCGAGGACTTCATCATTGACATGGCATTTTAGTCGCCCAGGCTGATGGTCCTGGGTGACTTCAGTGCCTGGTTTGAAGATGAACTCTCACAGTTTGGAAAAAACTTCCTCCAGTTGATGACATCTCTGGTCCTTACACAGATAGTTACCACTGCTACCCAAAAACATGGTCACTCTCTTGACTTAGTCTTCCTCCTGGGGATTGAGGCCTCTGATTTGGGGGTGGAACCAGTCAGATGGTCCGATCATTACACTGTCGGGTTTAATTTTAGCATCCCCATCCATAGGCCTGCCCCTGTGGAGATGGTCAGGTATCGCCCTTTATGAGATGTAAGCACTGAAGGCCTGGCGGTGGTTCTTGACCTATCATCCCTCCTAGTGACAAGCAGTGACCCAGAGACCCTCGTGGTGGCCTATAACTCAGCTGTTTCAGCGGCCTTGGATGTCAAGGCTCCATTCCAAGTTCGCCCTCTCTCCCTTCACCCTTGGTCCCCATGGTTTGATGGGACTTTGAGGGAGATGCAGCGACTGTCACAAACCCACTCAGCAGGTCAGCCCTGTACTCCCAAAGTGCCAACCTCTGAGCGCAGTCTTGTGAACAGTTAACAGAAACAGGGTAACCCTCCTGTCTGTTTTGTGGGTTCGAATCAACCTTTGGTCTCAAGTTCTGGAGGGATTCAAACTGTGAACCTCTTGCTAGCATACCCAATGTACAGGCTAGATAAGTCTGTCTTCGGGGGGCCAGATATATTTTCCTACAGGCACCTAACCAGGTGTACAAAAATGAACCCCTTAAAAACTCTAATAAAAGACCTCAGATTAAACTCTCACCTTTTCCCAGTTTGGTATCACCATTCAAGCTTATGCATAGTGTCAGCTTTAACCATATATACCTCACTTGTTAAAAAAATAAATTCAAAGACAGACCAAGTAGACTCTAAAAATAGAGTTTTACTGAGATAGATAAACATAAGTAAAACATAAAATACAGAACCATATATTACAAAACATACAAATCACTTAAACAAAACCGGTTTAAAAGTGCAGACAAAATATCCTACCACAGTACTCTTAGAATTGTCTTTTCTAAGGTATTCTTATCTCACAGTGATGAAGATGTTTCTTTTTCAGAGTCCAAACATTTGTGTCAAAATGGAAAACAGAATACTGTTTAAAAACTGTCTTTGCCAACCCCTTTGTGTGAGGTCGCCTAGCTCCTCCTCTGTTTATTAAAGATCATACACCCAGGATGTTTTATCATTTTAGAAGGTAAGTTAATTAAGATTACATCAGCAGAAACTCCTTTCCCCATGTGACTTTCCTAATGAAGTCTGTAAGTTTCCTGTCATCTATGAGCAGTGTCCTCTCTCACACAGACATCAAAGCATTTAGGATTTGGCACCAGTGTGCCATAACCTGGTTTCCTCCTCTAAACATCATAAAATGGATATTGATTTCCCTCTTAGCAGTTAAAGCTATATTTAACTTAGATAAACAGGAGATCCTTGATTAAGGCCTGTTCTAGTCTGTAATTAGCGCCTGGCCTTCCAGGTAACACCTTGTATCTAAAACCTCTGTGTGTGTGTGTGTGTGTGTGTGTGTGTGTGTGTGTGTGATCTCACATGCTGTCTCAGCATCTCTCATGAGAGAAAGTCCATAACACATTTTTATATTACAAAAAGCTTAGTGTACTCAGAACTGGCTGTCCATGTGTCATAGTGACTAGGACGAAGGTTAGAGCATTGCTGGTGGAAATCCACACTTGATGCCGACCACCTTAGATTGACGGATCATTATCAAGTCTGTCAATCTGCAATCACCCATAAGAAGGCAGAGTTCCTGTCCAGGGAGATTGCAGCTGCTCAGAATCGACCAGCTCAGCTTTTTTGAATGGTAGACAGACTGTGCAACCCAGCCTGTCTACAAATTCGAAAAGCCTTTTCTCAAATACAGTGCGATGAATTTGCTCGATTCTTTGCATCTAAGGTGGCCAACATTAGGGTACTCCAGCCGGCACACTCTATGGGTGGTGCTGTGGATCAGCATGAGGCCTCCACTCCTCAGCTTTCCTGGAGTACCTTTGACTGACCGGAGTTAATGGATATCATGCAGATTGTCCAGGGTGCTCACCCTATGTGCTGTAGTTTGGGTCCAGGACCAACTTCCCTGATTTTGGGTTGTATTGATTCTATCTGTCCAGTCCTAGCATGGATAGTCTGGTGCTCCTTGGAAACAGATGAGTTTCCTAGCTCCCTGAAAGAGGCGGTGGTAACACCACTCTTAAAGAAAGCTTCTTTGGACCCAGACTGCCATGCAAACTACAGACCAATCTCTAACCTTCCCTTTTTAGGGAAGGTGATTGAGAAAGTAGTGGCTGTGCAGGTGGAGAACGATTTGGCCATCCATGACATCTATGAACCCCTCCAGTCTGGATTTCAAAAGAGACATAGTACTGAGACAGCGCTGGTTCGGGTGCTCAATGATCTCCTGATGGTTAGAGATCAGAAAACATTTTTCATCTTGGTTCTTCTAGATCTCTCATCAGCATTTGACACTGTGAACCATGGGTTGCTACTTGATCGCCTGAGGCTCATCTGTGGATTGTCAGGTACAGTTCTCAGGTGGTTTTCTTCTTTCCTCACTGGAAGAACTCAGAGAGTGGTGTCTGGGGTTTATTCATCAGACCCATTTTCTCTGTCTTGTGGGGTCCCTCAGGGCTCAGTGTTGTCCCCCCATGTTGTTCGCAGTGTACATGCTGCCTCTCAGAGACATTGTAAGAAGGTATTGGCTGAGGTTTCACTGCTATGCCAATGATACCCAGTTCTACCTATCTTTCGAACCTGACCAAGATGGAGCTCACTTAGCTTTTAACAGCTTTCTCACAGAAATCCAGGAGGAGTGGATGGATTCCAGTTGGCTAGAGTTGAACTCAGATAAGACTGAGGTGTTGGTTGTGGATCCGGCATGCCGGATAGGGGGTCTGGGGTGGGTTCACCCTCTGGGCTTTTTCTTGGTGGTGTATAATTCCCATCCTCCGAAAGGGTGCGAAATCTAGGGATAATTTTTGACGAGGGGTTGACTCTGCATTCGCAGATGTCAGCCATCATCAAATTCTCTTTTTGCCATCTGAAGAATATCTCCAGGGTTAAACACCTTGTTCTGTCTTGTGATCTTCCTACACTGGTTCACGCCTTTAAGTCCTCATGCTTGGATTACTGCAACTCCCCTTTACCTAGGGCTACCTTGGGTGAAATACACTGCTTGCACCTAGTGCAGAATGCTGCAGTCTGGCTTTTGATGGGAACTTCTAGATCCTGTCATATTACACCGGTGCTGCGCAGACTGCACTGGCTGCCGGCACAGTGTCGGATCACCTTTAAAGTCGGTCTTCTGACTTTTAAAGCCCTACATGGACTTGACCCGGATTAGCTGAAAGAGATTCTGATCTCCTATTGCCCTGGACAATTGCTTCACTCAGACAATGAGGGGTTGCTGGAGATTCCAAGGGTGTGTCTATAATCGCCCTACCCTCTGGAATTCTCTACCCCGCTGGTTATGGGAGTGTACAACCATGGCAGGATTTAAAAAAAGCTTTAAAAAAGTACTTGTGGGTTCAGGCTTTTGGTGAAGGATTAATTTTGTAATGGATTATCTGTTTTATATTTTTTTGTGACCTGGATAATTGATGTTTTAAAATTTGTTAGGCGCCTTGACATTTTGAAAGGCGCCTTAAAATAAACTTATTATTATTATAATGTTGGCATCCTAGCGAGACAGAAGACAGAGTTCCTGATCCATTAAAAAAATATATTAGTCTTGCAGTCTACTGTGGCTGTGTGTGGGTGTTTGGAATTTCTGATTATATACCATAAATTAGTCACACAGTACAGGTAGGCCTCTTGCAGCAACCGCCTCTTCAGCACCCAGCACAGGACACAGGAGTACAGCTGGCAGAGTGAAAGGTGACCCAAGCATCCTGGAAGGGGAGAGAAGGAGGGAGGGAGGGAGGAAGAGAGAGAAAGAGAGAGAGAGAGAGAGAGAGAGAGAGAGATTGAGATTTCTTGAACCACTACAATAAAAATATTAAAGTACGCTAGCAGTCCAGTGTGGTTGTGTGTGTTTTTTGGGGGGATTAGCTGGTTATATATCATACATCTAGTCTCACAGTGCAGTTCGCAGACATAAGCCTCTTGCAACACACAGCTCAGGGTAGTACAGCGGGACAAGAGATGGATAATGCATGCATCCTAGAGAGAGAGAGAGACAGAGAGACAAAAGCCAGAGTTGCTGATCCTTTGATAAAAAATCATTTGTCCATGTTGAATGTTTGCTTGCTGGCCTTGACATTGGTAGTGTAGGAGTTAGAGAGAGATGCATAATAGGAATTGCAGTGAAGTATTGAACTGAAGCCAACTCCACCACCACTCTGCAGAGACTGAGAGGCATTGGGGTGTGCCTTTGGGTTGTTGGCCATAATGCCCATGCCATTTCACCACATCCTATCCTGCAGACACTGACAAGTGTCACGGTGTGCCTTGGGGTCTTTGGGCCTTACACTCACCCCATTCCATAAGGAAATATGGTGAGATGGGTGCAGTATAGGAGAATGGGGTGAACTTTGTGGCCGAAAAGTCCAAGGCACACCTTGACGCCTGTCACTGGCTGTAGGGTGTGGGTGTGGGTGGAATGGCATGAGCATTACAGGCAAAAATCCCAAGTCACACCCTTGATGCCTGTCAGCCTCTACGGGTTGGGGCATTATGGTTGGAAACTCTAACGCCCCAGGCGTTCATTGGTATTTTCACACCAAATTTTCAACATGAGTTTTTTGTGACCCCACCTTGTGAAAAGTGGCAATATCAGTTTGTTAGCCGAAAGCTGATTTTGCACAACGACTATGCTATTTGGCACCACAGGTGCAAAAACACATTTTGAACAGGATGTGAAAAATGACAGCTGTATTGTTCATGGGGAGGTGTAAAAATGGCAATGTTGAAAATCTGGAGTGAAAATTTAAAAAAACTGGTGAAGTCAAGTGTGCATAGAAACTGTGCAATGCACACCCGTAATATAATTAGTTTGGGGATTTTTTACAGTAGATTGTCAACACAGGCATTTTGAGACCTCCACCCATGAACAGTGTCACAGTGATTTTCTTAATCTGTCCCAAACACTGATTTCCCTCTGTGCCGGAAGTGCGAAAACACATTTCAGCCAGGGTATGAAAAATTACAGTTGTACTGTTCATAAGGAGGTGTGGAAAATGCCAGTGTTGAAAATCTGGACTGAAAATATTACAAATTCATGAACTTATGAGGATGCGTTTAAACTATGCAATGCACACTCGTAATACAGTCATTTTATGGACTTTTGTCACCAAGTTTTCCACATAGCCATTTTAAGATCTCTGCTCATGAACAGTGTCACTGTAATTTTCTTAATCTGTCCCAAATATTGATTTTGCACACCAACCGTGCCATTGTCTGCTACATGCACAAAAAACACATTTTGGGCAAGATGTGAAAAATGACAGCTGGACTGCTCATAAGGAGGTATGGTAAAATGGCAATGTTGAAAATCTGGAGTGAAAATAGTAAACATTTTCGAAGTTACGAGCATGCATAGGAACTGTGCTACGTGCACCATAAAACAGTCATTTTTGGGAATTTGTTCACCAAATTTTCAACATAAGGTTTTGGGGGGCCTACCTCATGAACTGTAACAGTCATTTCATTACTCAGTCCCGAAAGGTGGTTCCACGCAGTGACTGCGAAATCACCTTTCAGGACTGAATAACAAGTGACAATGGATGAGTTTATGAGGTGGGGGTCCCAAGAACCCCATGTTGCAAATTTGGTGAAATAATTCCCAAAAACGGCCAAAATATGCACCAAAGTTGAAAAAAAAAACATTTATGTCATTATGCAGCTTACTGGCATTTCTTCAGTTCGTGGTCGACTTTGAAGAGTGCAAACGTGTCCACTGAAGATCGTTGTGCCGGTCTCTGGAGGTAAGTATGGGGTGAGGGGGGTGTGTGGGGAGGTGGGCTACGCAGAATGTGGGCATGGGTTGGGGAGGGGCAAGAGAGTCAACGATGGACCGTTTTCTTTTGTTCTAGGTGTTTTTTTTTTATAAAGATGACGTGGGACTCTTGCCACATTGGGGTGGGCTCCCAGCATGGCACCTGGAAGTTTGTTGGGGGCAGTGGAGCCGATAGGGATTGGGGAACCCTTACCAGTCATACAGTGTGCGGGGGTGGAGGGGTGAATGAGCACTCTGTGGGCTCCCAGCATGTTACCTAGGTGTTCGGGGGGGGGGGACTGGATCCAATGGGGATCAGAAATGAACTGTTTATGACAGTTCAGATGCAGTGCTGATGTGTAGGCAATTTGCATACTGCCAGCGGCAGTATGCAAATTGCCTGCCGATGGCAGTATGCAAATTGCCTACATGTTGCCTATTCTGCCCCATCTGCTCTCCAGCACCTGACAATGCCACCATCCTGGCTGCTTCACCCCCATACCCTTACCTACCCCCACCTCTCCTCCCTTCTCATTTCTTACCTCCAGCTTTGCCCTCCCATTTATTTCTACCACCACCCTTCCCCCTCTTGTCCTCTTCCTTTCCACTTTACCCTCTCTCTGCCCATTCGAAATTAATTTTGATATCCCTACCCTTATTTGTGTAACAATTTATGTCTATTGTCAGGTGACACCAATGTCTTGAAGTGGAGCCTTTGTAAAATTGCCCTGGGCTCAAAGGTAATTGTAATCCTAGAATTGAAATAAATAAATAAAATAAATGTTACCACCGCTGATTGTAGCGGTGGTTTTCTCAGAACTGTACGGCACTGCATCTGAACGGCTGTCATAGACAGCTCTGACATTCATTTTTGTGGTGTGGCTGCACCTGCAAAAAGGAGCAGGGTATTGGAAGTGGGGGTGGCACGCCTATGAAAACTTGTATGGTGGTACTATGTTTCTTGCACATGCGTGCAAGCAAACATAAAAAGTATTAAACTAGGTTTTCAAATCAGTGTGTCCATTTGTGTGTTTCAACTTTCTATTTGCATACTAGTGCAGGCAAAATCAGCAAATTCTGATTTTGTGGAATTTTCACAAAATTCTTTAATTGTTCATACATCAGTTAGTCTTAAAGCTAGAGATCTGAAATTGGCAGCATACTGTTTGGAAGAGTCTTTCAAAGGATACAAAGTTTCATGAACATTTGAATGAGGGGTGGAGAAGTTATGGGGGCTCAACATTTGGCAATTCAATATTTATGTGAAAATTACTGAAAATACTTCTGTACATACAGCATAGCCACCTTTGGAGCTAGGCAACTGCAAATCTACGTGCATACTTTCCTAGCAGAGTCTTAGAAACTGCTAAATAGAGGGGTAGTTGATTACGTAACTTGAAAGTTACAGGAGTTCAAAATGTCACAGTTTAATTATTCATTACATTTTCTGAAACTTTTCAAAATATGTGGATGTTTATAGCTCCACTACTAGTGCAGGTAGACTTGCATACCAAAGTAAGTAAGTATGTCCTGGAATCCAATTTATTTCTTTTTTGTTGACTGGGTAAGTGCATTAGATAAATTCTGCCTATTTTCAGGCATGACCCGGGGGAAGGGGGATACAAATGAATGCCAACTGACCTTGAACCAGATTAAGCTGTTGGTGGTATTTTTGTTTAGTGAATGGGGATATTTGGCCAGGGCACCGGGGAAATTCCCCTGCCCTTCTTGAGAAGGGCCATGGGATCTTTAGCATCCACCTGAACTACCACCAGAACAGGCAGATGGGACCTCGGTTCTAATGTCTCATCTGAAAGACGGCACCTCAGGAGTGCAGCACCCCCCCTCATGCTGCACTACAGTGTCAGTATTGGGATATTAACCCAAGTGCCTGGTGTGGGGATAGAACCCACAACCTTCTGATCTCCCAGCCTCAGAGGTGAGTGTGCTACCTGCTGAGCCACTGACACTGTTAAACTAATGCACTAAGCACTGTTAATTAAGCTGGATAAATGTGGTTTAGTAGGTTAACAATTATTGTGGATATTTTAGAAATTCCTAATTGGCAAAATGTGCTCAAAAATTCATGGACAAATAGGTAATGCCACTAAACTTCCATTTCTGGAATTTAACTTTCACAAAGCACTTATCCCCACTGAATCATCTTACCTGCATTAGCATCGTGGCCCTGCAGTGACCCTCCAACACTCCTGTGACAGTGATGCCCAGCATCATGCTCCATCATGACTAAAGCTATCCAGATACATGTGTCACAACAGCCTAAGTCACTACTAGTTGTAAGGCTTGGCATCACTTGGTGACACTGTTTTCAAATAGTAAAAATATACATTGTTATCTACAGGGTTGTAAGAGTCAGCAAGTGGCATTGTACAGAAACATACAAACATAGAAACAAAGACTTTGAAGGCAGATAAGGACCACTAGACCTAGCTTGTCTGCCCATTTCCCTACCTATGGGAAAAGCTGCAGATCCTAGTTAGCCAACAGCCTATTTCTTCCTACCTCCCACCAGAATTGCCTTATGTCTGTCCCATGCATTCTTGAATTCCCCCACTGTTTTTGACCCCACAATGTCCTCAGGAAAGCAGTTCCATGTGTCCACCACCCTCTCTGTGAAAAAATACTTCCTCACATTGCCCCTGAGCCATCCCCCCATTATCTTCAAATTGTGCCCCCTTGTTCTTGCTCATCTCTTTTTCTGAAAGATGCTACCCTCCTGGACTTTGTTGACTCCCTTGAGGTACTTGAAAGTTTCTATCATGTTCCCCCTCTCCTTCCTTTCCTCGAGGGTAAACATATTAAGCCCCTTTAGTCTCTCTTCGTATGGCTTCTGTTGCAGATCCTGTACCTTTTTAGTTGCCCTCCTCCGGACTACCTCCATCTTGTCTATGTTCTTGCAGAGATGGGGTTTCCAGAACTGCACACAGTACTCCAGATGGGGTCTCACCAACTGTCTGTACAGAAGGATAACAACTTCCTGTTTTCTACTGGTGATGCCTCTCCCTATGCATCCCAATATCCCCCAGCTCTCCTTACTGCCTTCTCACATTGCTTGCTTACCTTTAGATCATCTGATATGACTACCCCCAGGTCCCTTTCCATTTTTGTTGTTATTAATACCTCCCCCACAATGTGTACTCTTCCCCTGGGTTTCTGTTTCCCAGGTGCATTATTTTGCACTTCTTTGCATTGAATCTAAGCTGCTATACCTCTGACCATTCCTCCAGCCTTGCCAAGTCCCTTCCCATCTTTTCCATCCCCCATTGTGCATCAACCCTGTTGCAGATTTTTGTGTCATCTACAAAGAGACATACTTTTCCTTCCAGTCCCTCTGCAATGTCACTTATAAAGTCAATAAAAAAGACTGGGCCCAGTACTGAACCCTGCAGTACCCCGCTAGTAACCCCCCTTTCTTCGGAGTGGACTCCATTTACTATGCTACACGTGCATGTGCTGCCATAAGTCATCGAGCCAATTCTCAAAACACAGTGCAAGCTGTGCCAACAGTGGCTTGCGCTGATTGCTGGTGTGTTAGGGATCCTGCACACAATTCTCTATTGGGTAGGGTTACACACCTAAGTCCCGTGGCTTGGGGCAAACATGGCTGTGCACCCCAAAAAAAGATGTTGCACATGAGTGGTTTGCCACAAGCTGTGGGTGCGTGGGCAGCACTCTTTGAAGGTAGAACCTCCATTTAATCTAGTGCAGCACATCCAGAAATTAACATGTATACATATGTCATGTACCCTACAGCACAACGGTAATAAAACTACACCACATGCCTACAAAATAAGTAGTCACAGATGCAGTTTCAAGTCTGAAACCTTGAAGTATGTGAAGAGGGCCCTTGGTAAAACCAGGATGAGAAGTGACTCCGTTGACCTGAAGATGGTTGCCCTCACCCTAAATTATCTGGCTGATCCTCTAACCAAAGTTCTCAATGCTTCTCTAAAATCTGGTATCTTCCCTCATAACTGGAAGAAAGCACTTGTCACCCTGGCATTCAAAAATGGTGACAGAACTAGCCTGGTAAATTATAGGCCCATGTCTATCCTGCCCCCGCTCTCCAAAGCCTTAGAACTATCTGTCTCAGATCAACTTACTGCATATCTTGAGAAGTACAATCTTCTCTCTTCCGAGCAGCACAACTTCAGAAAACAACATTGAACTATCATCGCTTTGGTCAAATATACTACCCATCTCTATAACGCACTGGACAATGGCCTGGCAGTGGGGTCCATATTCATAGACCTGAACAAGGCATTCAACACTGTCAATCACCAGCTGCTACTTCAATGCCTATCAACTATTGGGTTGTCCACAAGTA
Organism: Neoceratodus forsteri; assembly: GCA_016271365.2. Classification (NCBI taxonomy): domain Eukaryota; kingdom Metazoa; phylum Chordata; order Ceratodontiformes; family Ceratodontidae; genus Neoceratodus; species Neoceratodus forsteri. Next base: position 90,954,185 of record CM028130.1, on the reverse strand, counting down.
CCGTAAATTGGTTTGAAAATTACCTTTCAGATAGGTCACAATGTGTGCACTAAAATGGCACTCTCTCCGAGCAGAGGGTAGTATCCATAGGGGTCCCACAAGGATCAAATCTTGGACCGCTCCTGTTTAGCCTTTTTATCAACTCCCTACCATCCACCTGCCCAGCAAACATGGTGCTTTATGCAGATGATGCAGTTATCTCAGTCCTGGGTAGAGAACTGCCCACTATAACTTCCAAACCAGAGACCAACTTTCATAGTCTAGAAGACTGGTTTGCACAAAATAAATTACTTCTGAACTACAAAAAAACTAAGGATATGCTATTTACTGTCCCACACAGCAAAAGAAAATATGGCCCACTACTGGTACAAAGCCTAAAAGGACATCAAATTGAGCAGATCAGCACTTTTAAATACCTAGGTGTACATCTAGATGACATCCTCACCTCTACAACACATGTGGACCAGATAGTAAAATCAGCCAATATAAAGCTTGTTTTTTTTTTTATCAACACAGGCACTCGATGACACTTGAGCCCTGAAAATGGCCACATATAGCTCTGTACTATCATCCATAAACTATGGGCTGCTCATTTACTGTGCTGGTTCAGACTATACTCAAAAGGTTCAGAATACTCCTCAATAAGGCCTGCAGACTAGTCCTTGGGGCAGACCACCTGACTTGCACTTGCACTTGCACACTGTACTCAAAACCTGGGTGGTTCCCTCTGCAACTACAAGTCAAATACCAGGCTTGCCTATTTGTTAAGAAATCTCTGATGGGGCTTGCACATAAGGCAACCTCTAGCCTATCCTATTTACGATCCACCAGCCCACTGTCAACACCAGCAGAGTGGCCAAAGGTGGTGTTCAAGTGCTCTTCAAGCATACCACATTTGCCCAAAGATCACTATCATATCAGGGACCAATGTGGTTAAAATGATCTCCTGTCTGAATTACTATGCTGTGGCCAAGCTAAGCCACTTCAAAAAAGAATTACATTCCCATCTTGCCCTTGATAATATCTGCCAATGCACCTCCTCAAACTATATCTTCCTTTCAATTACAACCCCTCCCTCACCCTCCACTCTCCCAACACCTTGCCTCTCTCACTCTCCCTCTCTCACACTTGACAAAGCCACCATTAGTTGCTACTATTCCCTACCACAAATGACCAGAGCCTGGGATCCATGGTAACCCCAAGATATTTAAGATAATGTAAGTGTTTACCACACTCCGGTAGTGCTGTTGTACTCCCCTCTTGGTTACTTGTAAATAATAACAAATATTTGCACTTAGTAACCTTGTTTACATTTTCATCAGTTATCATCCTGTTATGTACTACCATTGATGTGATCTTGTTACTTGTCTAACTTGGAACCTTTATAAAAGAGCCTCGAGCTCAAAGGTATTGAATCCTAAACATGAAATAAATAAAATATAAAAAAAATGCAGTGGACAGTGAGGAAATATACCTATTAGAATCCCATACATTCTAGAGGAGGTAATGTGGATAATGGGAGTGATAACCCTATGTAGATGTTGCACCATTGCTTGGTGTCCCTCATGATGACTCTCATGTCAAGCATTCTAAACTGTTATTTCATAATGTACGACCTATGGTCTGGACCTACACACCTTGCTAAGGCAGTTGTGAGGGCATGGGTGACAATGGCGGGGTGGTGGCACATGTTCACTCCTACCCATGGAGGGCTCCTGGGGTGGTGCAAGGACCAATAGACCAGCCCTGGCTGGTCTAATGGGTGTTCGAATTTGTCAGCACCGTCCCCTTTACAGAATTACAAAAAAGGGGATGTTGCCGCATTACCCCAGTGCAAGGCTCCTTGCACCACACCGCAGCCCATTTTCTGACACAAGGTGCGTGCAAGCCCCTTTTGGCACATACAGCCTGCATTTGCTGCAGGCTGCATTTGAGAATAGCTCTGGGTGTGAATTGTGGCACAAGCTATACCGTACACCATTCCTTGTGGCATAAGCCCCTTGTGTCAATAGGAGACATTTTGAGAATTGGGTCCATTAAGTCAGTGAGCGCTACTGGTTTGCTGGTATATTGCAAGAAGACAGGCTAGTCCACAGTGATGTCCATGACTATTCCACATGGTCTGTCACTCAGGACAGTGACCTGACACTTGCCACCACTATACTTTTACTATGGAGCCTCCTATGAATACTACATTACTATCTCTTTTCCCAGCCTTTACCTTCTTCTAAAATGGGAAATCAAGTATATGGCTGGCCAAAATGTATGGATATGGCTTCGACAAAAGTATCATAGCCTTCCGTAATTTCTCAGACACTCATGAAATTCAACTTTAATTACTGATGTTATGTTGGAATCTTTGGCTGCTTGTATCTTGTCTTGCCTTTGTGCAAGCGATTAGAGAGTTGACATACATTGACTATTTTTTTCCATATTGGTTTTTGTCCTAACCAGCAGCTAATCTCTCAGGGATATGCCCTGTTTCCAGGGATATACCCTGTTCAGGATAAAGTCAGCCACCATTCAGTTGTTCACTGGGTTTCTCTCCAACATTTTTTTCCCCTCCTCCCTTCCCTCATGGGTGTAGTGTGTCTGTTAGCCTCATACAGCCACAGCTTCCCCTGCAGCAAGAACAAGCTCCCTGGTCCAGCTGCAGGGGTTGCTATGTTGGTGGAACCCACAGCCAACCCTCCCTGACAGAGATGCACTGCTGAGCGGCAGCTGTTGCAACCTTGGCCTGCCTCCTGATGTGACTTTTTGGGCTTGTTTCAGATCCTGGGACACCAGCATGATGCTCTATTGCTGGGCCATGTGGGTGGCCTTGCAGCCAAAATTTGAGGTCAATGAACTTACCAAAATTAATGATATTCAGTTCTCTAGTTTTAAAGTTATAGGAGCTTAAAATTCTGCAGTTTACATAACTGCCAAATGAAATGTTCAAATTTTTCTACAAATTTGTAGACTTATAACGCAGTTACTTTTAAAGTAAATTTCTGACATAAGGGAGCCACTCACATATTGTGATAGCTGCCCTCAGTGGTATTTATTCTAGCCAGGTTTTAAGTTTGAATAATAGTGCATACCTTAGTTATAGCACTTGTAACATTTATAAACTGCTGGGCAGCCCTATCCTTTCAGACAGCCCCGGTGATACTGACACGCCCCCACACTCAAACACATAATGACGTGTGACCAGGGAGAGCACGGGGTAAAAGTTATAAGCACTATAAGATTTGGATAGACACTTTTTGAATTAGATGGAAATAACTGAAATCAAAAGTTTGGCATAAGTTGATGACATTGTCACAGAAATTTCCTACAATTTCACAGAAACAAAATTGAAATATCATCAGAATTCCACTGGTGGAGATAAATTTCCCCAGCCCTGTTCTGGTACAAGATTTGTGGATGCCATTTCTAATTTCCAGTATAGCGGGCCATTTATTTTTATCAGACCGTAGTTAGAAGCATAGCCCTGTGCCAGCATGGTGGCGCTGGATGCTATATCTTGTGCCACGCTGGTAAACCGGGTTAGGGAAAAAGCCTGGGCCACCGGGGGTCAGCGGGGGCGGGGGAGAGGATCAAGTGTCTGGAGGACTGCTCTCCTCTCTCAGGGAGGGAGAGATTGACATCCATCCAGCTGATCGCCCTCTAGTAGTGGCTGGAAGGAGATATGGATTGGGAGGCATGCAGCTGGTGCATGACATTGGAGGGGGGGGCGAGGAGGAAAAGTGAAAATGGAGCTGGCAGGTTCCGTGATGGCCCTGTCTGTGCCCATGCACACAACTCTGGAATCTAGATGCTGGCTATCTGGGGGAGGGGATAGAGCTGGCGATCCTCATCAACAGCCCTGTTGTGAGGGGGTAACCCCTGGAGGATGCTTGGGCCAGAGACATGAGGTTCTTCGAGGGAGGAGCCATGGCAGCCTGCCAGCTTCCCCATAAAGAGAATAATAAAAACAAGCATTTGTCAATGTTGAATGTTGTCACGCTGGCATTGGCAGTGGGAGTGGCAGAGCTAGAGACGCATAGTACTGTGATTTTGTGAATGTGGCTCAAAAGGTGATTTTGCACAGTGAGCATGCCATTGTACGCCACAGCTGCAGAAACAAGTTTTGGGCAGGCTGTGAAAAATGGCAACTGGACTGTTGACAAGGAGATGTGCAGAAATGCCAGTGGTGAAAATGTGGCATGAAAATATTGCAGATTGATGAAGTTACAAGGGTGCGTGGAAACTGCGCAATGCACCACAGTCATTGTATGGACTTTCGGCATCAAATTTTCAACATAGGCATTTTAGGACCTCTGCTCATGAATACAGTCACTGTCATTTCCTGAAACTGTCCCGAAAACTGATTTTGCACAGCGACCATGCAATTCTGTGCCGGACATGCGAAAATACATTTCAGACAGCTGTAGTGTTCATAAGGAGGTATGGAAAAATGCCAATGATGAACAGCTGGAGTGAAACTATTACAAATTCACAAAGTCATGAGCGCGCATGCAAACTGTCAATGCACGCTTGTAAAACACTAATTTTATTGACTTCGTTCCCAAATTTTCAACATAGGCATTTTAGGACATCTGCTAATGAACAGTATCACTGTCATTTTCATCATGTGTCTCAAACACGGGCTTTCCACAGCGACTGCGCTATTCAGTGCCGGAATTGTGAAAACAGATTTTGTCAGGATGTGAAAAATGACAGCTGTACTGTTCATTAGGAGGTGCAGAACAATGGCGCTGTTGAAAATCTGGAGTGAAAATATTAGAAGTATGCGAATGTACAAGAGTGCGTGCAAACTGCGCAATGCACACCCGTAACACAATTGTTTTATGGGGTATTGTCACCAAATTTTCAACACAGGCATTTTAGGACCTCTGCTCATGAACAGTGTCACTGTCAATTTCATAATGTGTCCTGAACACTGATTTTGTACAGCGAATGCGCTATTCTGCGCCGGAAGTGCGAAAACACATTTTGACAAGGATGTGAAAAATGACAGCTGTACAGTTCACAAGAAAGTGTAGTAAAATGCCAATGTTGATAATCTGGCTTGAACAAATTGTGAATATGCTAACTTACAAGCATGTGTTGCGCAGTTGCTACGCACGCTCATAAAACAGTCATTTTATGTAGTATTGTCACCAAATTTTCAACACAGGCATTTTAGGACCTCTGCTCATGAACAGTGTCACTGTCATTTTCATAATGTGTCCTGAACACTGATTTCACACAGCAACCCTGCTATTCTGCGCCAGAAGTGCGAAAACACATTTTGGCCAGGTTGTGAAAAATGACAGCTGTATGGTTCACAAGAAGGTGTGGTAAAATGCCAATGTTGAGAATCTGCCATGAAAATAGTGTGAATGTGCTAACTTACAAGCATGCATTGTGCAGTTACTACGTGACGCTTTGGAAACAGTCATTTTCGATGCCCCACCAATTTGTAAAATAGGTTTTTGAGAGCCCCCCTCATGAACAGTGGCACTGTCATTTCGTTACTCGGTCCTGAAAGGTGATTCCATGCAGTGACGGCAAAATTACCTTTTGGGATGGAATAACGCCATGATAGTGCAAGAATTCATGAGAAGGGGTCCAAAAAACCCCATGTTGAAAATTTGGGACCAAAATTCACAAAAATGCCCTTGATATGCACTAAAGTTGAAAAACCACTGTTTATTCCATTATACAGCTTACTGGCATTTCCTCAGTTCGTGGTCGGCTTTGAAGAGTGCAGATGTGTTCCTGGTCCACCAAAGATCGTCGCACCGGACTCCGCAGATAAGTATGGGGTGGGCGGTGAGGGGAGGCAGGGTGCATAGACGATGGGTGTAGGTGGGGGGAGGGGGCATCAAGACTACAAGGGACCATTTTCATTTTACAGGGAAACAAAAATAAAACATCACTGGACAGTTTTTTTTTTGCAGGGGATTTGGCACACTGGGGTGGACTTCAAGCGTGCCACCTAACTGTTTGGGGGGGTGTCTGCAGCTGACAGGAAATTGGGCACCTTCATCGGCAAACAATACAAGGGGAGTAATTTATGCTGATAGGGATTGGGCACTCTGTCGGCACACAAAGAAGGGTGGAAGAGGGGCGGAGGGGGCTTGGGCACCCGGCATTAAACAATTGGGGATTCTTATGCTGGCAGGGAGTTGGCTCCCATCAGCACACAAGGAAAGGGGGGTAAAAGACGAGGGGGATTGGGCACCCCTTCAGCATATCACAAATGGGAGGGGGTGCTTTATGCCGAGGGGGAGTGGGCTCCCCCGTCTGCACATTCATAGGGGCCGGGTTCAGCCAACAGGGAGATTGGGCACCCCCGCAGTCAGCAGTTTGGTGGCCAATGTGCCGTCATGAATGTAATGTCAGTCAGCAAGTAAAGAAAAGGTCCGCTGCGTCTGATGAGCTTTGCTTGGATTGCAGCGGACTTTTTCTTTGATGTGCTCACCACATTATATATGCATGGTGTGGCGCTGGCATGCAGGCTGATTGGGGAATGAGGGACGCACCTACTGGTGTGTGCTATGCATTCGCCCAACAGCGACCGTGCCCCCCAAAGCTGCACTGTCTCAAGATGTTGGCTGCACAAGCATGCCAACATAAAAAGGAAGCATACCCCTGTTTGGTTTGTTGTAGGGTAATGGTCTTACAGTTACAGAAACAGTTCTTGGCTGGACTTCCTCTTCACTGTGTTCTACAGAAGCATCAGTAGCAGCAAAAGATACATGAGCTTTCTTCTTTTCCTGCCTCACCTCCAGATGAGATGTGGAGCCAATGACTGATGAAGACTGCTGATTCTGTGATGTATCAGATTTCTCACTTCTTTGTGCCATCCACGTAGATACCTTTTCAATTAGCAGTTCTCTGTAATATTCATTTTCCTTACTTTCTTTTGTTTTAAAGAATATCCTAATGGTGTCTTCAAAACAAAGATTGAACAGGTTTGCCAAGATGTAGTGTTTAGTGGTCCACATGTTGCTAAAGCATGTCATTCTTGAAACTGTTTCCTAGTATGTCCACAAGGAACACAGTCCTAGCATTCTACTTCTCTTCAGTGTGGGACTTGATTTGCAAAAGTCTGAAGCTGATGGAAACTTTCTGTGGCACTGCCAGGATTTTGCCTGCAGAATCCACATTTACTACATTGGTGACCTCCTTAAAGTGAATTTCAAAAATGTGCCTATGGGCTTTATAGCCTGTTACATTATGGCCGAGAAAGTCATTCCCTGCAAAAAGCTCAATTTTTTCCTCAGTCTGTTTTGGATGGGAAGGGATCATATACAGTTTCTTGCCAAATAAATGGCCACCCAATCCCTTCCACTTCTTTGTATGCTGGCTCCGCTCTCATACAAAAACATTCTATGATGTCTAACCAAGGAGAGTGCAGGGATGTGCCCCATTGTAGTCTATGAGGGGCATTTTAAAAACAGTTTTATATATGATAAAGCAATGTTGTATATAAATGAAAGCCACTGCTCAAATATTAGTTGAGCAGTGGCTTTCATTTGTATAAAAAGTTGCTTCAACATATATGAAAATGTTTCAATTTCCTTTAAAGGTCAAATAAAAAGGAAGATTCATTGCTGGTAAGCAGACGAACCTGGATGACTTGTGCAAATAAAAAAAAACACAAAGAAGCCAGTGCGGTCAATACTCACATAAGTAAGTCTAGATCAATCCACAAAAGCAAGGCTAAATTTCCCAAAACTACCTGATGTCAAATAAACAAAGAATGGCCCACAGAGTGGGGGCAGAGATTGAAGTCTTTGCCCCAGGTCCATGTATATTTCTTTCTTTGTCTAGTGCCATATTAAAACAGTTTTGGCCATTTCTCCCGTATTTGTGGATTTATCTGCACCTGTTTCTTGTGAGTGTTGAGTATGTAAACAATAATACCCAACAGAGTGGACAGTATTGGAATATACCAGACCACTCTAGGGGCATAATGAGGCCCAACACTGCAGTCAGAGGGTCTTAAAGCCTCTAGAAGGTCCAGTATATCTCAATACTGCCCACCCTGGAGAGAATTATTGTCCTTAGAATGTAGGCTACATGTAGCATTTTCATATAAGAAATTAAAATTGCCAAGAAACTACAAAAGATCATACAAATGACATCACAGTATTTTTTTTTTTGGGGGGGTGTAAAATAGTCCCTCTGCTAGCATTTGCCAGTAGATAGCATTGCAGTCTTTCAGACTTGCTTCCATGCAGAGACTTTTCCTCCCACCCCCAACAGACACAGTCATTCCCAGTTGCCCCCCCACACACACAGTGCTCCGTTTTTCCATAGTGACACACAGTCACTCCAAGTTGCTTCTGTGCAGACTTCCCCAGTTCCCCCCCACATACACACATGCACAGTGATCCATTTTTTCCATAGTGCCACACTTATGGTTGCTCCCAGTTTCTTCTGTGCAGAATTCCTACCCCCCAGCACACACACAGTGCTACGTTTTTCCATAGTGGAGGTCACTGCAGCCCAGTCAGTATCGCAGTTGAAATGCCAAGTTGGGTGACTCTGAAACTGGTAAGGTTAACAGCAAAGAACTCAAAACTTTCCAAAAAAGTTATTGTGAATGGGAGAATAGTGCACGAGACTAACGCTGAAATGGAATGGCCGTCCATATCTATGCTAGCAGTTTAAACAAACAAGCAAACAAAAAAAAGTCTACATTTTTGAAAGTGCTATCAGTTTCTAATCTATTGTTAGTGGGGGCACTTAAGCACTTGGGCTGTGTTACAGTCTAAGGTGACTGGGATGAGCAGGGGGAGCTGGTATTATAACAGAAGCATGATTGTTAGAAGTGGTGGCATCTATGTTTGGGGCTTTGTTTAAAAGAAAATGTGTGTTAATTTCTCTCCTAAATGACTTCTGAAGTACAGAGGCATTATAGGAGCTAATGACAGTGGTTGGTGAGTGGGTTGCCCTCGATCACTAAGGGAGGGGAAAAATAGATGCCAGGTACCAAAAAACAAAAGTAGTTCTGAAATAAATGTTTTTGTTTGTTTTTTTCTGTGGCGAGGAGGAAGACAGGGAGCCTGGGCAGTAGTATCAACGTGTCACAGTTTTTTGACATTTATGTACAGTGTGCTGTGGGGGGGGATATCTCACTAAGCAAGAGTAAAAAAAATAGTGGCTGGCCATTTTGAAAATTCAGGTGACCCAAGGATACCCCTCAGTAATGGGGCACCCCAAAGTGGCACTTGTTATTTTTTTATATATATATTTTTTTAGTTTTTGTTAACCGGGTAGGTGCACTAGACAAATCCTGCCTATTTTCAGGCACGACCCGGGGGAGGGGGATACAGATGAATGCCAACTGACCTTGAACCAGATTAAGCTGTTGGTGGTATTGTTTTTAGTGAATTATTTAGTGGGCATTGTTGAAAAATAAATGCATGCCTGGATGGGGGGTTCAGCCCATAAGCATGCATTATTTTTCAGGCATATTTTTTAACTTGGCATATTTTTGAGCCTCCTCAAAGGGCTTAACACAGTAGCATTTGTTTGACCCCTAAAATGCCATCTTTTTTTAGCAATAATATGGTTTTGACATAGTAGAATCATTATTGACATTTTTTTATTTCTCTTTGATATTTTAAAACAGCTTTTATTACTAATTTTATACTGAATGACTTAAGTCAATAAATCCCTTCTGTCAGAGTTGCCTTTTGACGTTACCTGTTTGGTCATACTGTGCATGTATTAGGAGGGGATTAGCAGACATTTCTGATGGTAAAGAGCACATCAAGATGTTTAATTTCTCCAGAGTGGGTGTGACGAAAGATAAGTTACTTTCAAAAACTTCAAAACTCCATATCTCAGTTCAGTCATAAAATACAATGAATTGAAACAAGCATTTGTCAATGCCAAATGTTTGCTTGCTGGCATTCGCATTGGTAGTGTAGAAGTTACAGAGCTGCATAACAGAAATGGCAGTGAAGTATTGAACTGAAGCCAGCCCCGCCACCACCCTGCAGAGAGTGACAGGCATTGGCGTGTCCCTGTGAGTCGTCAGGCATAACGGCCACGCCATTTCACCACACCCCACCCTGCAGACACTGACAAGTGTCACGGTGTGCCTTGGGATCTTTGGCCCTTATGCACACCCCATTCCATCAGAAAATATGGTGAGATGGGTGCGGTATAGGAGAATGGGGTGAACTTTGGGGCCGAAGAGTCCAAGGCATACCTCAATGCCTCTCACTGGCTGCAGGGTGTGGAATGGTATAAGCATTACAGGAAAGAATCCCAAGTCACACCCCTGATGCCTGTCATTCTCTACAGGGTGGGGTGTTATGGTGGGAAACCCTAACACCTCAGGCATTCATTGGTATTTTCACTCCAAATTTTGAACATGTTTTTTTGTGACCCCCACCTCATGAACAGTGGCAATATCAGTTTGTTAGCGGAAAGCTGCTTATGCACAGCGACTACGGCATATAGCACCACAGGTGCAAAAACACATTCTGAACAGGATGTGAAAAATGACAGCTGTACTGTTCATGGGGAGGTGTAAAAAATGGCAATGTTGCAAATCTGCAGTAAAAATATTAAAAAAACTGGTGAAGTCACGAGCGTGCATAGAAACTGTGCAACGCACACCCATAATGTAATTAGTTTGGGGATTTTTTAAAGCAGATTGTCAACACAGGCATTTTGGGACCTCCGATCATGAACTGTGTCACTGTGATTTTCTTTATCTGTCCCGAACAATGATTTCCACAGCGACCGTGGCATCTCTGGCGCTGAAAGTGAAAACACATTTCGGCCATGTTGTGAAAAATGATAGCTGTATTGTTCATAAGGAAGTGTGGAAAAATGCCACTGGTGAAAATCTGGACTGAAAATATTACAAAGTCATGAACTTATGAGGGTGCGTGGAAACTGTGCAATGCTCACTCGTAACACAGTCATTTTATGGACTTTTGTCACCACATTTTCAACAGAGCCATTTTAAGACCTCTGCTCATGAACAGTGTAACTGAGATTTTCTTAATCTGTCCCAAACATTGCTTTCGCACACCGACTGCACCATTGTGCGCTACATGTGCGGAAATGCATTTTGGGCGACATGCGAAAAATGGCAGCTGTACTGTTCATAAAGAAGTGTAATAAAATGGCAATGTGGACAATCTGGAGTGAAAATATAGAAAATTTGCAAACTTACGAGTGTTCGTAGGAACTGCGCAACGCGCGCTAGTAAAACAGTTATTTTAGGAATTTTTCACCAAATTTTCAACATAGCCATTTTAAGACCTCTGCTCATGAATGGTGTCACTGTGATTTTCTTAATGTATTCCATACTATTGATTTCGCGACAACGACCGCTTCTACACAGCGCTACATGGGTGGAAACATGTTTCGGGCAAGATGTGAAAAATGACAGCTGCACTGCTCATAAGGAAGTGTAATAAATTGGCAATGTTGAACATCTGGAGTGAAAATATTGCAAATTCGTAAACTTACGAGCGTGCGTAGGAACTGCGCAATGCGCACTCATAAAATAGTCATTTTTAGGAATTTTTTCACCAAATTTTCAACATAGCCATTTTAAGACCTCTGCTCATTAACAGTGTCACTGTGATTTTTTTTAATGTGCCCCATACATTGATTTCGCACACTGACTGTGCCATTGTGCGCTACATGGGCAGAAACACGTTTTGGGCAAGATGTGAAAAATGACAGCTGTACTGCTCATAAGGAGGTGTGGTAAAATGGCAATGTTGAAAATCTGGAGTGAAAATATTGAGAAATTTGCCAACCTCTGGCGTGTGTAGGAACTGCATGAATGCGCTCAGTAAAACAGTCATTTTTGACTTTTCCACAAATTTTCAACATAGGCTTTTGAAAGCTCACCTTATGAACAGTGGCAGTGTTGTTTCGTTACTCAGTCCCAAAAGGTGATTTTGTGCAGTGACTGCGAAATCACCCTTCGGGCCAGAGTAATGCCATGACAGAGACATCATTCATGAGAAGGGGTCCCAAAAACCCCATGTTGAAAATTTGGTGCAAAAATTCCAAAAAATGCCTGAGATATGCAGCAAAGTTGAAAAAACCCTATCTATCCCATTATACAGCTTACCGGCATTTCCTCAGTTTGTGGTCAGCTTTGAAGAGTGCAGACGTGTTCCCGGTCCACCGAAGATCGTCGCGCCGGAGTCCGGAGGTAAGTATGGGGTGGAGGGGTGTGGAGACAGGGTGTGCAGTGGGTGGGCACGGGTGGGGGCAGAGACAGTGAGGACCGTTTTGAGTTTCAGGTGTTTTTCTTTAAAATGATGACGACGCTGGGACGCTTGCCACACTGGGGTGGGCCTCCCAGCATGGCAAAAGGACGGCTGGCAGGGGGCGGGAGCTAATGGGGATTGGAAACTTTCGTCGGGTGATAGCATGTGTTGCTGGGGTCAGTGGAGCCGACGGGGATTGGGCACCCCAGTCAGCTATACAATGAGCCACGCTGGGTGGGCACCCAGCGTGGCTTGCAGAACTCTGTTTTGGGGGGCACAGCACAGCTACAGTGTGTGTGAGGCGGAAACGCACTTGCGGTAATGCATGCGTGCGTGTGTGTGTGTGTATGTTAGGATATGAGCAGGCGATATCTTATCGCTGCTCACTGAAGCGTAGCTCCCCTTTCAACTGTACCACTGCATTTTGGGGCTGTCAGGACAGCCTGAGCAGGCATTGGAGAACTTCAGCCATGCCTGCAAACACACTGCCTGAATTGGAAGAGGGCTGCCACACCTCCGAAAACTCGGATGATGGCACTATGTTTCTTGCACATGCGTGCTAGCAAACATAAAATATGGCTATAATGATGTCTTTCCCAGAAATGCACATCTGCCAAAAAGCTGTATAATGTAATTTTTGTTAGCTTACAAATACTGCTGCCTTGAGAATTAGCATAGCTGTTCCATGAGTTACCACTGTTTGGTTTGATATTAACTTGTCCATTGCCAGTACCTTGCTGCACCACACATTGGTGTACTGCGTTTTTTTGTTCCAGTAGTACATGATGTATCATGTGATGGGGGAGTGCTACATAATTAGCACACTTCGCCTCATCTATTTTTTTTTTTTATTGAGAAATCAGAATTACACCCTTTGAGCCATAGACTCTTTTGCAAAAGCTCCTCATCAGTTAACATAGTATACAAACAATAACACCATGGAGTTATATGATGGTGCAAAACAAACAATCAATCAATAAGTTACATTAGGAGAACTGGAAGGAAGGTAACAAAACTGAGCAATATTCCATAAAAGAGAGCAGAGACAGCCCAAAGTTGAGTGCAAAACAGGAAAATACAGTAAACAGAAAAATGCAGTAATAAGGCAAGAGCTCCCCCATAGTACATTATTACAAGGCAGAGAATAAAACAGTTGGTAGATTAACAGAGACAGCGTGTATAATTACATAAGCCAAGTAATATAACATAACACACTATGAGATTAGAAGGTGGGGAAGGGGCTGGCAGGGGCTGATTTAGTGTAAGGATACTAGGGGCAGACACAAGTTGAGTTCTTAGTGAGAAATTCCTTGAATGAGGTTTTGAAAGGGCCTATTTTAGTGCCAGGAGAAAGAGCAGCAGATAGGCCATTTAGCCAGTCAGGGGCCCTGTAATAAAAGACTCTTTGACCCATGGATGGTCTGCAATGGGGGACCAGAAGGGGATCTGATGGAGGATTGGTTTGTTTTCCATCTGTGTCACATAACTTTCAACAAATGACTAAAATGGCCCCATTGCTTGCCGTTGACACCAGGGTGTAGTGTACAGGTTTGTGACTTCTGCAGAACTGCATGTACCACTAAGTAAACTCAGTGTACAGAGCATGGTACATGAGTCACATTTTTCAGTCCCAGAATGTTCACTATGCTTGATGCGTTGTCTAATTACACAAAATTAGATGTGAATGACTTTGCTACCAATCACTTACCAGATGTTCTCTGAAATATATCTAGATGGTTTTCAGCAGAATGATATTTATCAGACCTGCAAATCTACAATGCCATCTTCTTATGAACATCAGTGGAATATGGTCATATGGCTGTTGCTGCTACTGCTTTGCTGATGCCTCTGTTAATAGGGATGGAGAAGCAGAAGTAAAGAATGAATGTCTCCAAAGAGATGACAACCATAATGTAAAATCAATGGTCACATGAACTATTGGCCTAACTGAAGTTTTCAGGGCATCTAAGAATTTTACAGACAGGCTTGCACAGATGTGACTTTGCACCAGTGCAGAGACATTTACTGCTTGGGTTTGGTTCTTTAGCACAGGGATTTCTGCTGGGGCCTGGACACCTTCATTGTTGATCAATGATAACTCTAGCAGCTTTTCATTTTTGTCCATCAGGCCAGTTACATGTGTGTATAAGGGTCCTCACTGCACTCTGACAGAGAGAAATGCACTTCTGTTTTGGTGACTTCTGCACACCAGATTTGGTTGTTCTGTTGCCCTTTGCTAAATTGGCAGTAGAGCGAACAAGCATTTGTCAGTGCCGAATGTTTGCTTGCTGGTATTAGCATTAGAAATGCAGGAGTTAGACAGATGCAGAATAGGAATGGCAGTGAAGTAATGAACTTCACATGAACCCCACCTCCATCCTGTAGAGATGGACAGGATTTGGGGTAAGGTTGGGTCGTCACCCATGATGGTCAAGCCATGTCACCTTACCCTATTCTGCAGACACCGGCACGTGTTGAGCTGTGCCTTATAGTGTTTGGCTTTACAGTCACCCCATTCCATAAGGACATACGTTGAAATGGGTGCAGCATAGGGGAATGGGGTGAAGTCTTGGGATGAAGAGTCCAAGGTACACCTCAATGCCTGTCAGTGGTGGGGGGGTGAGGGTGGAATGGCATGAGCAGCACAGCTGGCAATCCAAAGGCACACCTCGATGCTTGTGTGTCTGTACAGGGTAGGACGTTATGGTTAGAAACCGTAATGTCTCTGGAATTTGTTGGTATTCACAGTACAAATTTTGAACATGGCCTTTTTGTGACCTCACCTCATGAAACCATTTGGGACCTCTTGTCATGAACAGTGGCAGTGTGATTTTTTTCAATGTGTCCTGAAAACTGACTTCCAACAGTGACAGTGCCATTCTGCACCACATGTACGAAAACACAGATTGGACAGGATGTGAAGAATGACAGCTTTACAATCCATAGAGAGGTATGAAGAGATGGCAATGTTGAAAATAAGGTTACCACCTAAATGGTATTTGACGGAATGATTCGGTTTTCTAGGTCCAGATTCGGTCCTCCTGTTTTCACCATTGCAAATTCGGTTTGTATGGTGGGTCAAGCAGCACCTGTGAGATTCCCCACTAACTGTTTCATTTTCTTCTCATCTGACTGTAAGCAAGTGTTTGACATTTTAGTGTGCTTGCTTGCTTGCAGTGCATGCTAATCAGGAAGTGCCTTCAAGAGCAGGACACTTAAAGAGCCAAATGTGTCCCTGTCTGTCAGTTGTCACCTCTAACTTCACACCAGCAAATTGGAAGATTATTCATGGGAAGGGTGAACAATACCACCTTAATTAACACCTTCATTTTTCTGAAACCAGACAGGCACCACATTAGGGCAGCTTCATGTCCCAGTGTGGACTGTACAATGTGTTTCAGAAACTTTACTTGCTAATCCAGTTTTATTCAGAGGTAGTACTTTTTCAGTCATTTTGAATGCTCACATACTTGTTAAACAGATTCTGTTAAATCCTTCACCATTTTACTTGCATATTCAGATTACAAATTCTGATGTCATGCAGACCTTTGTTTGTATACCAGTCAGTCTGAGAGGTGTAAAGTAGGGCTATTAAGACCATTAGCAGCAAATCAACCTAATCCTTTCCAAGCTGCATTGTGAGTATGGTCTTTGACTGCTGTGATAAGGAATACTTGTATACCTCTAAATGCTCACCAATTTTCTTTTAGGGTCTGTCCTATATTTTTCTTTTTAAATTCAACTTCTTTATTGAGTTTCTAGTAACAGAAAGGCATGGTGTACAGACAGTATTACATGCTATAGTGAGACAAAGAGGCATATAACCAGTGTAACAACAGAGAGCTAGATGTGGTTTATGCCTGTATATACACAACCATTTAATGTAAATATAAGGCATATAGCCTGCCCCACTTCTGGTTAAAGGAAGGCATACAATTCCGGGAGCTAGCTATTAACCTTTCAGTTTTAAAACAAAGAGAGATTTCTCTTAGCCATTCAGAATATGAGATAACAACTTGGTCCATCCAGTGTTTGAGAACCAACCTTTTAACTGCTATGGAAATTAAGGCCATATGAAACCAGCGTTCTTTAACTCTAATATCAGAGAACATCCCTAATATACATATTTCAGCTGTGAATAACTCCCCCAATCCCAGGAGAGGGTCAAGATTGGTTTGGATTGTATTCCATAGGGAACCACCGTATCACAGTACCAAAATATGTGAAGTAAGTTCCCTTCACCTGCTCCACATCTTGTATATTAAGTTGAAGCCAGCCTGCCAAATTTGACCAGCTTAATCGGCGTATAATACAGATTATTCAGGATATGAAACTGGATTAACCTATTTCTGTCTTGAGTAAGATATCTGTATGTGTCACTCCAAATCTGGTTCCAAGGTAGGGGGGAGTCGGGTAAGAGGGAGACCCAAATCTTGGAGCCGGTTAAGGCATTAGGGTATTTAGTATCTAATAGATAAGAGTAAATTCTAGCAATTCCATGGGGTTTGCTTATACACTCTTGAATTTGATCTAAAAAAGGTTTGGTTTGGGACGGTATAAATACGGTCCCAAACAGATTCCCTAAAAGGTGTCTCAATTGGAAAACCTTAAATATGTGTTTCTGTGAGATATTCAATTTGGTTAACAATTCAGTGGAGGAGAGAAG
The DNA here is from genome assembly GCA_016271365.2 of Neoceratodus forsteri. Classification (NCBI taxonomy): domain Eukaryota; kingdom Metazoa; phylum Chordata; order Ceratodontiformes; family Ceratodontidae; genus Neoceratodus; species Neoceratodus forsteri. Next base: position 90,937,283 of record CM028130.1, on the reverse strand, counting down.
ATAGCCCTGAGAATACAGAGTTTCCACTGGCAGATCATGTATTTGTGAAAGCCAGTCTGAAGTTAGTGGGGAGCCACCAATTTTGATGTTGGGATTTAAGGTTAGAGGTTGCGCCACATCCTTTGTGAATGGTATATTAAAAAAGCTCCAGCATTGAAATAGAATTTTAATGGAAAGCCCTATAACTGATCTTTGTATAGCCTCTGGCAGTGTAGAGTAGGTGTAGTAAAAAATTCGAGGAGGATGAAGATTGTATTTGTCCAGCAGATTGAGTTCTAGCAGCAACCAGGTGGGCTGAGAAACATTGGGTTGGATGTTGGACCAATGTCCTAGTTTGGCTAGATGACTAGCCCAGCAATAAAACATCAAATTAGGAAGGTGAAGACCCCCTCTATCTTTAGGTAAATTGAGCTTTAGGAAAGCCCGTCTAGGGTGTTTACATCTCCAAATGAAGTTGGAAAGGGCAGAGTGAATTTTCTGACAGTAAGATCTGGGGAGCCTATGTTTAGTAAATTTAGGGGTTAAAAAATATGGGGTAGGATATTCATTTTAATGATGCTGATGCGACCCCATAGAGACAACAGTAGACTGTCCCATCTACAGAGATCCTTTTGAACTCTCACCAGCAAGTCGTCTAGGTTCAGCTTTTTAGTAATCTCCGGGTCTCGAGCTAGATGTATGCCTAAATATTTGAGTGAGACCGGGGACCACCTCATACCAAATCGAGTGAAGTTGGCTTGGAGTGTGAAGCAGTTAAGTGGGAAGATAACTGATTTGGCTAGATTTAACCTATAGTTGGATACTTGCCCAAACTGATCAATGATTTGTAATGCCTGTGTTAAAGAGGGTTCTGGGTTGGTAAGATGCAAGAGGATATCATCTGCAAAAACTGAGAGGGTCAGGGATTTCTGGGAGATAACGCAACCTGTGATCTGGGGTGAGGCCTTGATACTGAGTATCAGGGATTCTAAGTACAAGTTGAATAAGTAAGGGGACAGAGGGCAGCCCTGCCAAGTACCAGAGTACAGGGGGAATCAAGATGGAAAGACACCATTACAATAGATTCTGGCGGAGGGTGATTTATAGACTACTCTAACCCACTGGATAAAGATTTTTGGAAAGCCCATTCTCTCAAGTGTGGACCACAAAAAATCCCAGTTAAACCCGATCAAAGGCTTTTTCTGCATCTAAGGCAATCAATGCCATGGGAACCTGGGAGTCTTGTGCAACTTGAAAGATGTGGGAGAGGGTTCTCAGGTGGTCTGTCGCAGATCTACCCTGGACAAACCCCACTTGTTCGGGACTCAGCAGTTGCTGCCAGATCTGTTTAATTCTGAGAGAGAGGATCTTGGTTAGGATTTTGATGTCGTAATTTAATAATGAGATTGGCCGGTAGCTAGCCGGTTCCAACTGGGGTTTGTCTGGTTTTGGAATTAGAATTATTGTGGCCTCCAACAATGAAGGGTCAAGGGAGTCCGATGAGAACATATAGTTGTATAATTTGAGAAGGAGAGGAGAAATCTCCTTGCAGAAAATTTTATAAAAGTTGGGGGGAAAGCCATCGGGGCCTGGAGATTTGTCCAGAGGTAACCCCTTTATTGCATCCTCGATCTCAGCTAAAGTAATGGGAGAGGATAAGCTTTCACAATGATGTGCCTGTAGGTAGGGGAAAGAAACACCATCTAAAAAATGTTCTATAGTGGGAAGAGATGCTTGAGAGGTACCTCTACCATACAGTTCCCTGTAAAAAGATTCAAAGATATGTGCAATATCTCTTGGCGAGGTTTTAATGGAGCCATCAGGAGACTTCAGTGCAGGGATTAACCTTGAGTTTTCTGTTTCCCTTAATCTGAGAGCTAACAGTCTGCCAGGTTTTTCCCCTTGGTCTAGGTAACGAGATTTAGTTTTAAGGATGGCGTATTCCATTTTTTCTTTGACTAATTCCTCATACTCATTCCTGAGCTTGCATAAGCCCTCCAGATCTTTTTGAGAACTAGAGAGGGAGAAGTCACTCTCAGCTATCCTGATTTGGTTGGACAATGAGACAATTTTGGCTTCCCTTAGTTTTTTCCTTCTGGAAGCCAGTTTTATGAACTCGCCCCTAATAACACATTTTAGAGAGCACCAGAGTAAATCCTCTCTATTAACAGAACCTTGATTAAGTTCGAGAAAAGACGAGATCAAAGATTTGAAATGGGAAATTGTATGTTCGTCTTTTAGGAGTTGCGTGTTTAACTTCCATGAGGCATCCCTTTGAACATGTGGTCCAGGAGAAACCTTAATCCATGCAAGGGAATGGTCAGATATGACAATTGGCTCTATACCTGAATGGGGAGTATTGTCTAAAAGGGTGGTGATAATTAGGATGTAGTCGATTCTTGACCATGTTTGGTGTACCTGAGAATAAAAGGAAAATATCTGGCCAGAAGGGTTAAGCAGGCGCAAGGGGTCACATAGTCCTAGTAAGTTCATGAAGTCCCTAAGGGCAATTTGAGATGGGGAAGGGGGTTTTATAGGTCTGTAAGTTTTGTCGAGCTCTTGGGTTGGGGCAACATTCCAGTCACCTCCCAATATAAATAAGGAGGGCAGGAACCCACTCAGTTTGTTGGCTAAATGCATGAGAAATTTGGGATCACCTCCCACTGGACCATAGATTGCCCCTAATACCACACTAACATTGTTAAGCAGGCCTTTAACCAAGACAAATCTGCCCTCCTGATCTATAGAACTGTTTTCAACCACAAATGAAATACCTCGTTTTATCAGTATAGCAACCCCTCTACTAGCCGATAACCCGCCGGATACAAAAACCTGAGAGAACCCCTGACTTCATAACCCGCTGGTTTCTGTAGCTAATAGGTGTGTTTCCTGCAAGAAAAGGATATCAATATTTAGCAGGGAGCAGTTTAAGAGAACTTGATGTCTTTTGGTGACATCTCTGATACCTCTGACGTTCCAGGTAGTGATTTTAATAGGCCTCATAGCCATATAGCTTAGAAAAATGGTTAGAAGAAACAAAATCCTGTGGTACTTCCGCCAAACTTAAAAGCAAGTGGCACCCTCCAAGTTTCCCCCACCTTCCCATCTTCCCCCATAAGTGGACATAAAAGTGCCAAAATTCCATAGCCACAAGGAAATCTAATTATGAACATATAATAGAAATGTTGGGTAAAATTAACAGGTGAATATATAATGTAGATGGGGGGATAGCCCATGATCTCCCCACCCTCCCCAACCTATAACATCCCAAACTCTCCCAACCCCCCTTAAACTATTTACAAAAGGCCCCAGTGAGATTAAGAGACTCGATACAAGAAACCAGAATAAACCTGACAGGGACCATACCCAAAAGGTTACAGGTCCAGGAGTAAACAATGTTAAGTTGAACTGAGGTATACAAAGGTAACCATTTCAGAGGAACAGGTCATCCTACCTCGAACCAGACATTGGGCTCTAGGTCTCCTGGGTACTGCAACCCACCCCCCAGCTAGACTGTAAGGCAGGTCTCCCAGTGCTTGTTTTCTCCCTGAGCCTCCCACCCACCAACCTAGGTTGAAGGAAGGGAAAACTATGCCTTATGCCCCAGAAAAAATACAGCTGCCTAGTAGGATTGTAAGAGATATGAAAATATAGGGACCTTACCAGGAGCTGCAAAAACTTGAGGAGGTAACTGCCCCATCAGTCCATTCCACGTCAGGAATCACTGTTAGAATAGGGCTCATGGGAAAACAGCATGTCGACAGTCGTATCTACTTGCTTCCAAAAAAAAAAAAAAATAGAGACTTGTATGATAATACTGTGTGGGATTAAGCTAGCCCCGAAGTGTGGGAAGTAATCGGGGGAAAACACAGCTGAAAAGACCGGACGGTCCGTCTCTAATAAGGGCCAGTGGAAACCGCAAGCAGAAACTTGGTTCCACCGCCCCCCCCACCCTCGAAAATAAACAATTAGGCCATTGGTGCTTACTTAGGCCTAATAGGCCCCGCTCCGGACAACAACCGCGGCCCCAGTAGCCAGAACAAAAGGAGACAAGAACAACAATGCCTATCAGGTAATAAACCTCAGCACCAACTCTTAACAGGGAGAACTTAGTGAACAAAATTAACAATATAGAGATCAGTTAACTTTGAAGAGGCTGGGAAGCTTAAGGGTAAGGTCTGAAGTGGCCTGTTCCGGATTTTCGTAGGAGTGCCAGACACCTTCCAAAGCCACCAGTAGCTTGGCCGGATAGTTCATCTGAAAGCGGATTCCAGCTGCGATAAGTTTGTTCATGATCGGGTGAAAGGCTGCTCTTTTCTGGCGGGTCTCAAAGGGTAGGTCCTGTGTCAACCGCAGTTTAGCATTGCCCCAGTGAATTGACTCCACTTCCTTGGATTTAGAAAGGACGTGCTGTTTCTCTAGAAAGCTGAGGAATTTTATTATTATGGGCCAAGGAGGAGCACCAGGTGGTGGCTTAGACTTTAAGGAACGGTGAGCTCTTTCAATATGGTACTGCTGGTTAAGGGGAGAGAGACTAACAACTTTATTAAGCAGCTTCTGGATGAAAGAGATGGTATCAGATCCCTCTGCAGATTCAGGCAGGCCTAGGATCAGAATGTTATTTCTTCTGCTTCTACCCTCTAAGTCTTCCATCTTGAGTTGTAGCCTGTTAATTTGTTGTCGAAGTCGGGTGATCTCCGGTTCAGTTTTCCCCTTCCAATTCTCCAGTGAAGACGTTCTCGCCTCCGTATCGCCCACTCTTAGGGTAAGTGAGCTGAGGTCGCTTTTAATGGTTTTTAGATCGGAGGAAATGTCCTGGAGGGTTTCTCGAAAGGGGATCAGCTCTTGCAGGAAGTGATCCTTGGTAAGTAGGTTAGCAGAGGAGCCGGGAGGGAGCTGCTTAGTGGGGTGCCCCGAGCTTTGATTTTTGGATTTTTTTGCAGCTTTCTCGGGGGTAGCAGGCGCAGTGTGCTTCACTCTGGCCTGCTTCATCTCCACTTCCATTCTTCATGTAACTCCGGATTAGACAGCTGCGGGTCCAAAACAAGTCACGAGCGTGTTCCAGGCAGAAGGAGCAGAACGATAAAATAATCACCTCATTACTTCAGGTGCTGGATGGGTAAAAAATTTAGATTTTGCTGGTTGGTAGGTAGGAGCTCTAGAAAAGGCTGCCACTAGGTGCTCTGCATCACGTGACTCCCTGTCCTATATTTTAATATTTGTTACCCATTTTGTTGTTACATTAATTATCCAATATTTTATTTAATTTCTAGCAATACTACACCTCTCTCTCCTCAGTAGTTATTGCTGTCAATTTTCATATTACCTGGATATTCCAGGAAGACCATTCCAGGCTTCACAGATGACTAGCACAGAATAATGTGGCTAATGTCATGCTAAGCCACAGAAATGAGAAAAGGAAGAGAGAGAGAGATAGAGAGCAGTAGCTGATTAGGTGACAGGAACACAATCTAGATTTGATGGCACTGCAGATGTAGGCAATTTATCAAAAGTTTTTAAAAATATTATTTTTTTTCTTTTACCAAAATAGACACACTAAGCTAAAGCTTGTTTACAGGTGCAACCTGGGAGCACAAGGGAATTAAGTGATTTGTGGAGGGTCATATAGTATGCAAGTGTGGGCTGTAGGATTCAAACCCTCGTCTCCAGAATTGCAGTTCAGAGCTTTAAACCACTGCGGTATACTGCCTGCATGCTACATATCACACATCATGCTATCTGCTATGTATGACTGACATGGAAAAAAAATTGGGCGTTTAACAGCATAGAATAGTTCATACCACTTTTAAAAACTTCTCTGACATTACAAATAACTTTAGAGTAGGAGCAATGGGAGGGACAGTACATAGGTTACATAGGTTAAACAGAGCTAGAAAGACCGTGGTCCGTATGCTCGCCAGTAATTAGTTATAACCCACTATACGATTTTGTATTAAGTAGTTATCCAAATGTTTTTTAAAGGTATCAATATTGTTACTTGATACAATTTCCACAGGTAGCTTATTCCATATCTTGCAAACTCTTACTGTAAACCAAGTACTCCATTTCTTTGAATTACATTGTTCAATGATCAATTGCCAGGGATGGGCCCTTGTTGCATAGGATTTGTCCTTAACTTTTAAATCTAATAGATTACTTAAATCATTATCATGCATTGCTCTAAATGCCAGGTACAGATCACCTCTCATTCTGCGATACTCCAAGGTGAATAATCACAAAGTGTCCAGTCTAGCTTGATACTCTAGACCTTTAACTTCTAATATGTTTTTAGTGGCCCGATGTTGAATTTTTTCTAATAATTTTATAGTACCTTTGTCCCCAGGTGCCCAGAACTGCGCAGACACTATCATGGGGCCTCACCAGGGATGCATACAATGGAGTAGAACATCACAACTTTGCTGCTAATATGTTTATTAATGCAGTGGAGCACACTGGCTGCCTTTTAATAACACCCTGACAGTGGAGTTTAGGGCTGAGATCACTGGAGATTCTGACACCCAGATCTCTCGTCACAGTTATAGATTTAAGGAGTATTCCACCTAGAAAATATTTGTCTATGCAAATTTTTTTTGCCCAAGTGCATAACCACATTTGTCAATATTAAAGGGTAGTTTCTTAAGGGTGGCCCACTCATATAGCTCATTCAGAGCATACTGTAGTGTAATACTGTCTTCAGGGTTAACAATGGGTAGCCTACACGCCGCATCACAGCTTAACTTGAATAGCCAAACATCTGTCTTAGTTGTTAACGGTTACATATAAGTTAAACAGACATGGACCCAATACAGAACCCTGTGGCACACCACCTAGTGACCTCTACCCAATCAGAAAAACCCAATGCACACTCACGGGTGCGCGCTCGAGCCAAGATTCAACCCATCTGATATATTACTTCCAATGCCAGCATGTGTCAGATCGTCTATAATTTGGCCATGCAGAACTTTGTCAAAGGCCTTGGAAAAATCCAGAAAAACAATGTCCACAGCTTTGCCACAGTCCAGTGCCAAACTTACACCATTATAAAAGTTTAATAGGTTAGTCTGGCATGATCTAGCCTTAGTAAAACCATGCTGTGTAGGATCAGGGGTAATCATGGAGCTTAGGTGTTCTTTAATAGTTCCTTCTAATAGTTTGCCCAAGACAGAAGTCAGACTGATGGGTCGATAGTTCGACACGTCCTGTTTAGAGCCCTTTTTGAAGATCTGGGTCACAATAGCTTGTCTCCAAATATCAATGACTTCACCTTCCTCTATAGATTTATTAAATAAAGCAGTAACAGGACCCAATAGGGGAACTGCCAGTTCTTTGAGAATACGAGGATGTAGACCATCAGGCCCAGGGGACTTATAAGGGTCCAAAGTTTGAAGTAATTTGAAAACAGTAGTAGTATCTAATGTGAAATGTCCCTTTGTGGTGTGATTATTATGTTCCTTCCTGGGCTCAGATTTAGTATTAAAGACAGATGAAAACTGAATATTACACATGACAGCCATACCTGTCTTATCCATTACTAGGTCACCTGAGGTATTTTTTAATGGGCCAATGGTAGAAATGTCACCCATTTTGTTGTTAATATATTTGTAAAAGGATTTGTAGTTGCCCACATTTTTTGCCAACTGTACCTCATAGTCTTTTTTAGCTTTTTTAATGCTGTATTTGGAAACCTTTAAGTGAAACCTAAAAGTTTCCCAATTTTGCTTTTTACCATTAGATTTGGCTTTCTTATAGGCCCGTTTGTTATATTTATTATGTTTTTTGACAGTTTTGTTCATCCATGGTCTTTTCATATTAGTTTTGTCTGTTTTTTTTATAGTGGGAACATATTTATTTGTTAGAGCAGTTAAGTGTGTAATCAAAGTTTGCCAGTTATCAGAGAGTGAAAGATCTAAAAAAGAGTGCTGCCAATCCCAGGATGTACAATCTGCTGTCATACCTGTGAAATCGGCTTTTTTAAAGTTATAAAGCATTATATTACTTGGATCTTGTCCTAAGTTCACACTAAGTGTAAAATACACAATAGAGTGATCGCTAGAACCCAACGGATGGAGCACTGAACAGTTTGATATCAGATTACCCATATTATGCAACACTAGATCCAGAGTATTATTACCCCTGGTACCGGCATTGACTTCTTGTTCCATATTTGCCAATAAGAATAGATGCAAATATCTACTTTCAACGGAAGAGTGGGTAAACAAATTTTGCCAGCTTATACCAGGAAGGTTAAAATCTCCCATCAATAAAACATTTTTGGATGATGATACTTTTTCAATGAACCCTAGCAACTGATTATCGTCCTCCTGTGAAATTGCTGGTGGTCTGTACACTAATCCCACATCAATACAGGGTGTGGATATAGGAAAAATGTTGACCTATATAGCATCTATACTGGGCCACTGTGTAAGTTCGATTTTTTCAACATTTATAAAACTTGACAAATACAGTGCCACCCCTCCACCCTGAGTAATACTTCGATCTTTGTGAAACAGGGTATAGCCAGAGATATTCTTATCCCAAGTGTGGTTTTCACGCCACCATGTTTCTGTAACTCTAGCATATGTATATTTAGTTGTTCTAATAATACGGTGAGTTCATCAAACTTATTCCCTATACTATATTGCATTAATGACTAAACAATTCAATCAGGTTGGATCGAGGAAATATTACTGTTACCTTTTCCATTTGAGTCAGGTACCGAATATTATCCCCCACAATTAGTTTAAACAGTAGTCAATCTAATGTCGCAGTCTTGTAGCAAAATACGTTTGCCCTGCCTATTTAAATGAACACCGTCTGCAGCGAATATATTTTAATTCAAAAAACTTGTCCAGTTCTCCAAAAAATAGAACCCTTCCCTTAAACACTATCATTTGAACCAGCCATTTAAGGTCATGATGTCTCTTCATTTGTTGGTGCATGCCCTAGGTATTGGGAGGAGTCCTGAAATAATCAGATTACCCCCTTGCCGTTTAACAGAGTCGTCAATAGCTTCAAAATCCCTTTGTATTTGTAATAATGATCTTTTGCTTAGGTCGTTTAAACCAGCATGAATCAGAGTAAGAGGAGACAATGTATGCTCCTGTAGCCCTGGGAACATGTTCCTTATATTAGAGATACCAGCTCCAGGAAGAGCACTAACAGTGGTGTAAAGATTGCGATTTTTACACAAAATGTGGTCAGCGTATCGAATATTGGAGTCGCCTATCACCAAGACATCCCTAGGAGTATTTGTTCTATCCAACATCTGAACTGTAGGTGTGTTACGTGTTTGTAGAGAATCACCAATAACAGAAGAAGGTGCATTGTGATTAAGTACATTACCCGATGGTGGTGGTATGGTGTATCAAGTGTGTGTGAGGGAATTGAGGAAGCTGTAGTGCTAGGGGGACCCCTAATAGGTGAAGACGGCACTATTGGTATGTTCTCAACTGAGTCCATAGCACCCGATGTGAATAAACAAGAGTCGGACATCAGACAATTGAATTTATTATCGGTCTGAATGTTCAGATTACCACCACAGTAGCACATCTTAAAATGGCAGATGATATTTGTAATTACATCTCATCCACCGTTACTGGTGTAGTTTATTTATTTATTTATTTATTGAAAGAGTTTTACCAGAAAAGGCCACCTGATCCAAAATAGCCGGTTGTCAGAGGTGTCCTTGTAGTCACTCGATTTTTCAGCTAAGCTGTGTACACAGGATGGAAAGTCCCTTGAACCCCCCTCTAACCCCACCAAATGTTAACACACATTGAAATTTAAAATATTTAAATCTAAATCAAACCAAAAATAATAATCATGATGTAATTTAAAGAAGCTGTACACAATGTTACATCAGCAGCAATTCTGAATAAATCAAGCGAATCAGAGTCCAAGCAATGCACTCATTAGTCATAAAAGAGGCAGGGTTAGCGGTGGAGTTTGGGGGTGTGGTTTAGTATTCGATTTTCATATCATCCAAAGGTGGCAACCCTAGTTGAAAATGTGTAGTGGGAATATTAAAAATGCTTGCACTTCCGAGCATACGTGGAAACCGCGCAATGCATGTGCATAAAACAATCATTTTATGGAGTTTCATCACCAGATTTTCAACACAGGCATTTAATGACCTATGGCCATGAACAGTGTCACTGTGATTTTGTTACTATGTCCTGAACACTGATTTCCCACAGCAACCACGGTATTCTATGCTGGAACTGCAAAAACACATTTCAACCAGGATGTGAAAAATGACAGCTGTACTGTTCATAAGGAGGTATGGGAAAATGGCAATGTTGAAAATCTGGAGTGAAAATATTTCAAATGTGCAAAGTTATAAGCATGTGTGGAAACTGCACAACGCACACTTGTAACACAGTCATTTTATGGACTTTCATGACCAAATGTTCAACACAGGCATTTTAGGACCTCTGCTAATGAACAATGTCACTGTGATTTTTGTAATGTGTCCTAAACAGTGATTTCCCACAGCGACCGCGCTATTCTGTGCCGGAAGTGCAAAAACACATTTCGGCCAGGATGTGAAAAATGAGAGCTGTACTGTTTATAAGAAGGCATGGAAAAATTGCAATGTTGAAAATATGGCGTGAAAATATTGCAAATGTGCGAAGTTACTAGCGTGCGTGGAAACTGTGCAATGCACGCTTGTAACACAGTTAGTTTATGGACTTTTGTCACCAAATTTTCAACATAGCCATTTTTGAAACTCTGCTAATGAACAGTGTCAGTGTGATTTTTCTAATGTGTCCTGAACATGGATTTCCCACAATGACCGCGTTTGTCTGCGCCGGAAGTGCAAAAACACATTTGGGCCGGGATGTGAAAAATTACAGCTGTACTGTTCATAAGGAGGTGCAGGCAAATGGCAGTGTTGGCAATCTGGAGTGAAAATATTGCAAATGTGTGAAGGTACGAGTGTGAGTGAGCGTAGAAACTGCGCAATGCACGCTCATAACACAGTCATTTTATGAACTTTTCTCACCAGATTTTCAACGTAGACATTTTAGGACCTCTGCAAATGAACAGTGTCACTGTGATTTTCTTAATCTGTCCCAAACATTGATTTTGCACACCAACTGCGCCATTGTGCGCTACATGCACAGAAACACATTTTGGGCAAGATGTGCCAAATTTAAGCTGTACTACTCAAAAGTATGTGTGGTAAAATGGCATTGTTGAAATTTTGGACTACAAATATTAAAAAGTTATGCACTTACGAGTGTGCGTATGAACTGCACAATGCACGCTCATAAAACAGTCATTTTAAGGAATTCTTTTTACCAAATTTTCAACATAGCCATTGTAAGAACCCTGCTCATGAACAGTGTCACTGTGATTTTCTTAATCTGTCACAAACATTGATTTCGCAAACTGACTGAGCCATTGTGCACTACATGCACGGAACACATTTTGGGTGAGATGTGAAAAATTACAGCTGTACTGCTCATAAGTAGGTGTGATAAAATGGCAATGTGGAAAATCTGGAGTGAAAATGTTAAAAATTCGCAAACTTATGAGAGTGCGTAGGAACTGTGCAACGCATGCTCGTAAAACAGTACTTTTAAGGAATATTTCCACCAAATTTGCAACGTAGGCTTTCTGAGAGCCCACCTTATGAACACTGGCACTGTCATTTCATTAATCAGTTGCAAAAGGTGATTTTGTGCAGTGACTACAAAATCACCCTTCAGGCCCCATTAACACCATGACAGTGACAGAATTCATGAGGAGGGGTCCAAAAAATCCCATGTTGAAAATTTGGTGTCAAAATTCCAAAACATGCCTGAGATATGCAGCAAAGTTGAAAAAACCCTATTTATTCCATTATGCAGCTTACCGGCATTTCCTCAGTTCGTGGTCAGCTTTGAAGAGTGCAGACATGTTCCCGGTCCACCAAAGATCATCATGCCAGACTCTGGAGGTAAGTATGGGGTGAGGTGGGGTGTGGGGAGGCAGGGTGCACAGTGGGTGGACGCGGGTTGCAGGAGGGGGTCTGGCAGAGTGCGAGGGACCATTTTTTTTCTTTACAGGGAAACAAAAATAAAAAGACAACAATGGATGGTTTTCAATTTTACCGGGGCATTTGGCACGCTGGGGTGGGCTCCCAGCATTCCAAGGGACTCTTTTTTGGGGGAGCCAGCTGTAGCCGATGGGGATTGGGCACCCCCGTCAGCACACAAGAAAATGGGGGGGGGTTTACATCATGCTGATGGGGAGTGGGGTCCCCCATCGGCATGACAAGGAAAGTGGGTGGGGGTGGTTACATCTTGCCGATGGGGAGTGGGCTCCCCTGTTGGCTAAATAAACATTGCGGGCTCTGAAGCCGGCGGGGATTGGGGCCCCCATTGGCCAACAAAAAACATTTGGGGAGCATATGCTGCCGAGGGGGATTGGCCACCCCCTCAACATGGGAGGCTGCCTAATACATTTTGTGAGCACGGCGGCAAGCAGCCCGCCATGTTCACAAACAGTATTAGGCTAGCTAAAGTTCCACCCTGCAATGACGGGTCGCTCCCTCATTGCAGCACAATGACTGATGCTGCAATGATGAGGCGGCGCCTGATTGCTGCGGTGAAAACGTTACAACTTGGTGCACTTTTTGGAGAACAGTGTCATCAGCACACTGTGCCTCCATTGATCCACCACTGCCAAGCCCCCAAATGCAATGCCTCCCTTGGCTGTAACACTGCTGCGCCTCCACAACCTGCTTCTCTCCTAAGCTGTCACATCATGTTTCTTGCACATGCGCTCAAGCAAACATAAAAAACAATTGGCATACTTATTATGACATAATAACCATGCATACATTTTCTTTTATTAATAGTTTCTGAAGATGATCCATGCTCAAAACATACATTCTAACATTATTTTCTGCTTGCACTTTACACTTAATGTAGCCCCATTGTTTTATTTGCTGCTTATGTGCAGATGCATCACTCTGTTCATACATTTACTATATACAGTGTAATATAGTGTTTTGTAAAATGGACTTCAGAATCTTCACAACTGCATTGATCTAAACACATCACCTGACCATTCATTAATCTGTGGTATATACTCAGTTTATAATTACGCATCCTTAATCTACCTAGCAACAGCATAACTAAATAAAAAAATTAAAAAATATTTCCACTTTTTAAACATAAATTTCCACAATATGGCACCTGTTTCATCACATATTCTACCTAGCAACAACCTAAATATGTGAAAATAAAACCTTTTTTCATTAATAAAAAACAAAAATCCCATTTTCCATGTTATAAGTGCAATAGCCCACTCTAGGGCATCAGTTTCTTGAGAATTAATGTACTTCACGGGTGCTTTGAAAGGTACTCCACCATTAGCCTCATGCCTTCCAGTTCCCCCAGGGCATGCAATAAATCTCAAGGAATACATGCCCTGCTCTGGGTTTTTGCTTATGTGTCGAGTTGTTCTTTTACTGGAGCATTGGTGTTTGGTGCAGACACAATTTATTTATTTAGTTTTTGTTTACCAGGTTAGTGCACTAGCCATAACAATGACTATTTTCAGGCACGATCCGGGAGGGTACAGTACAACACATGGCATGAACACATCACAAATACAAGATTAGACATGATTGAAACAATTGAAATACATATAGCGTAAAAGCACAGTAGGTAATGCCTCTTATTGTTTTGCCTATCACCGGCACTGCCCTAGACTGTCTTCATGCCTGCTGATGTTGTTATCTTATCTTCCAAGCCTTCTGAACTTGGGCACAGTAATGCAAGTGCTGAAGATAGGGTTGCACTAATGAAAGCTGTGCACTGATCATGTTAACATACTGGAATGTTGGATACACTGTATTGCCTTTGTGTACTACAACATAAGAAGCCACTTCTTTGCATCTTTCCCTGCAGCACTAAACCCAAAACAGAAGACATGGGGAGGTGGACAGCTTAGATAACAAATGGCACATTTTATCATTGCATGAAATCCAATAAGCCACATCCAAAACATTTTTAAATGATACCAGAATGATGATGAAGTAACACAGCATATTTTCATGCTGTCATGAAGCTTGTTATATAGTGCTAGGGGATTTGGAATAGATGATTGAAGGAGACAAGGCAATAAGTCATGAATGACTCTATTGGCACAGTGGCTCTATTATCAGATACAAGACAATTCCTGATGAAAGACTGTTGGGGGATGAGCGAATGACTAATCCGCTCATTTTGCTCTACCACAAATTAGCTGCAGTGATCTTTCTTCAGAGCAGCAAAATACAACTAATTGAGGTGTGCAAGAACCTTCAGGCAGATACTTAGCAAGCATTCAGACTGCATGACTCCAGGATAAAAAAAAAGTGAATAAAAAAAAATGATTATTTACTACTTGTCATTCTGATAGAAATGGTGAAAAACCCTTATCCTAAGTTTCCCCTTCCGTAAATCATCTCTAGCCCCCTTCCTACCTCCCTAGTCCTCCTATATAGCAGTACAAAGATCTGGTGTCCTGCCTGGCCCTTCCCCAACACTGTCTTTTGTTGGGGACCCGGGTTTTAATCAATATTCTCAACTGTTTTTGAGCACAAATTGTGTTAACATCACTTTTGTTGTAACTAAGCTAAATTAACATGCATCATAAAACTGCTCCCTGCATTTGTGGAACACTGGACAATGCCTGGACAAACTGCAAGCCATGTGAACTAATTTATAACATAGCAAATGTAAACTACAGTGTGGCAACTTACTGTATAAGTAGACTGGGCAGCAAAACTTAACTTCAGGGGGTTGAAAAGGAAACTATAATGAATGACATTTTAAACATTTCTTTAACACCGACTGTTGCTTTAACCTTTTTTTATGTTGGCGCGCTTGTGCAGCCAGCATCTTGGGACTTGCAGCTTTGGAGGTGCAGTCGCTGTTGGGAGAATGCAGGGCACGCACCAGTAGGTGCATCCTGCATTCCCCAATCAGCCTGCATGTTGGCGCCACACCAAGCATACATAATGTGGCAAGCACATCTAAGAAAAGGTCTGCTGCAATCCGAACAAAGCTCCTCAGATGCAGGGGTCCTTTTCTTGCCGTGCTCGCTGCCATTATGTACATGGAAGCACACTGGCAGCCAAACTGCCAACCTGGGGTGCCCAATCTCTGTTGGCTGCCACCTAGAATGTGCTGGGGGAGCCCACTCCCCGTCAGCATAAACATCCCTCCCATTTGAGATATGCCAAAGGGGTGCCCAGTCCCTCTCGGCTCACTCCCACCCCCTTCTTGTGGTGCCAATGGGGAGGCTACCCCATTGGCAGAAATAATCCTCCCAATTGTTTAATGCCAAGGGGGTGCCCAATCCTCCTCAGTTCTGTGCCCCCACCCTTCTTTGAGTGCCAACAGGGTGCCCAATCCCGTTGGCATAAATCCACCCGTGTTGTTTACAGACAATGGTCCCCAATCCCCATTGGCTACAGACCCCAAACAGGTGGCACACTGGGAGCCCACCCCAGCATGCCAAATCCCCAGCAAAAAAAAAAATCCCCACGATGTTTCTTTTTTTAACCTGTAAAAGGAAAATGGTCCCCGTAGTCTCCATGCCCCCTTGCCCCCTTCCACTCACCCAAGCACCCACCCACTGTGCACCCTGCCTCCCCACACCCCTCATCCCATACTTACCTCCAGAGTTTGGCACGACGATCTTCGGTGGACCGGGAACACATCTGCACTCTTCAAAGCCGACTGCCAACTGAGGAAATGCTAGTAAGCTGTATAATGGAATAAATAGGGTTTTTTCAACTTTGCTGCGTGTCTCAGGCATTTTTGCAAATTTTGGCCCTACATTTTCAACCTGGGGTTTTTGGAACCCCTTCTCATGAATTCTTGCACTGTTGTGGCATTATTCGGTCCTGAAAGGTGGTTTCGCAGTCACTGCACAGAATCACCTTTTGGGACTGTGTAATGAAATGACAGTGCCGCTGTTCATGAAGGGGGCTCTCAAAAACCCTAAGTTGCAAATTTGCTGGGAAAAACTAAAACATGATCGTTTTAATGAGCCGCAAGCGAACCAGCGCAATGCACACTCGTAAGTTAGCGAATTCACAATATTTTCACACCAGATTCTCAACATTGGCATTTTACCACACCTTCTTGTGAACCATACAGCTGTCATTTTTCACATCCTGGCCAAAATGTGTTTTCACACTCCCGGTGAAGACTAGCACGGTCGTGGAGCGAAATCAGTGTTTGGGATATATTATGAAAATGACAGTGACACTGTTCATAAGCAGAGGTCTTAAAATGTCTGTATTGAAAATTTGGTGACAATACTCCATAAAATGACTGTTTTTCGAGCGTGCATAGCACAGTTTGGAAGCACACTCGTACGTTAGCAAACTTCTAATATTTTCACTCCAGATTTTCAACAGTGCCATTGTTCTGCACCTCCTAGTGAACAGTACAGCTGTCATTTTTCACATCCTGACCAGAATCTGTTTTCACAGTTCCGGTGCAGAATAGCGTGGTTGCTGCAGAAAGTCCATGTTTGAGACACATGATGAAAATGACAGTGACACTGTTCATTAGCAGATGCCCTAAAATGCCTATGTTGAAAATTTGGGAATGAAAGTCAATAAAATGAGTGTTTTATGAGCGTGCATTGCACAGTTTGCAAGCACACTCATGACTTTGTGAATTTGTAATAGTTTCACTCCAGCTTTTCATCATTGGCATTTTTCCATACCTCCTTATGAACACTGCAGCTGCCTGAAATGTGTTTTCACACGTCTGGCACAGAATTGAATGGCCACTGTGCAAAATCAGTTTTAGGGACAGTTTCAGGAAATGACGGTGACACTGTTCATGAGCAGAGGTCTTAAAATGCCTATGTTGAAAATTTGGTGCAGAAACTCCATACAATGACTGTGTTGTAAGCGTACATTGCACAGTTTCCACGCACCCTTGTACCTTTGTCAGTCTGCAATATTTTCATGCCACATTTGCACCACTGGCGTTTGTGCACATCTCCTTATCAACAGTCCAGTTGCCATTTTTCACTGCCTGCCAAAAACGTGTTTCCGCAGCTGTGGCACACAATGGCATGCTTGCTGGGCAAAATCACCTTTTGAGACACATTCACAAAATCACAGCACTATGCATCTCTAGCTATGCCACTCCCACTGCCAATGCCAGCATGACAACATTCGGCATTGACAAATGTTTGTTTTTAACAGTGACACAATTATGGGGAGTATACATTTCCATAAGCAGAAAAAAAATGATTCTGCATTTTTAACCCTTTTGCTACCAGGGGTATTTTTCATTTCTATGCCAGGCTACCATTGTTATTCTTGCACTGCTATATATTATTCAAAATTAAAGAGCAGCTCACACCTTCAGGAGAACTTTAACAAAACGTAATATTTATACACAGTTTGGCTTGTATTTCACACTAGTTCTGTATTCCTCCTACCCTTCATGTATTACTGATGTAATTTGCATGAAAACAGGATCTTTGCTCTGGATGAGATCATCTATTCCGTGTTGCTTTCTTCTTACCTGAAATTATAATGCATTGATTGTGACATCACAGTTACGGCCATGACAACATATTGTTATGTCACAATGAATAGAGGATTATGACTTGAAGTAGGGAGTAAGCTATAGAGGCAAATGAACTCTGAGGTATAAAGATCATGTATTTATGCAAATTTCCTCAGTAATAAATCATATGCAGTAGAAATCTATAGAACATATATGGAATGCAAGCTGAATTGTACCTAAATATTGAGTTTTTCAAAGTTTTCTTTGAACCATCAACAGCTCTTTAAAATATCTGTATTTCCCTTCAAGAAAAAAGTAAGGAAACCATGAATGCTTTTTACTGGCAGACTCTGACACAGAAACATAGAAACATGGATTTTGTTGGCAGAAATGGACTGTTATGCCCTTGCAGTCTGCCCCTTGACCCTGCCTGTTCCATCACCATAGCTGGTCATAGGTGTCACTCCCTCCCCGTGTTCCTCTGCCTAATATGCCTCTGTGCCTACCCCATACATGCTTGAAGCTCCCCACAGTCTTTGTCCCCAGTACCTCCTCTGGCAGACTGTTGCAGTCATCCATCACCCTTTCCACAAAGAAGTATTTCCACACATCTCCCCTAAACATTCCCCCTCTTAGCTTCTTTGCATGCTCCTTTGTTCGAGTGTCTTCCTTTCTCTGAAATAGACCCTCCACTTCCACTTCCACTTCCACTTCCACTTCCACCTTGTTCACCACTGTGAGGCACTTAATGGTTTCAATCATGTCCCCTCTCACTCTCCTCTCTTCCAGGGAGTACATGTTGACTGACCTTTTATACATAGTAAAATGTCGCTGGTAGCTGGTCAAGTGACCAGTAATACAGCCTGAAATGTAAACAAAATGTATGTGTTTATTTATTTAAAAATACTTCACTAGGTAGACCTACAGAGATATACAATATCATTTACAGATGCAACATGGGGGAAGGGGGAGAGGAACAAGAGCAGCAAATAAAATACTATTGCTTCTCAAAAATGTTGCAGAAAAGACCGCAACAATGTATCATATATTTATTGAAAAGTTTCACCTGGAAAGACAAACTGAGCTGATAACTCATTTCCAGATGCATCCTGGGTGGAAGGGGGATGAGGAGGGTAATGTATACAATCAAGAAATAATTACATGGAGAGTAATGCATACAATCAAGAAATAATTACATGGCTGGGAGAAATATTAAGAACAACACAAATCTACAATCATATAAGCAATTTATACAATATTTGTGCAATTTTTGCAAGCAGGAGAGGAGAACTGCAATCCAGTGATAACAAGGAGGTACGCATTAACTGCATAGTGCAGTGAGAAGGAGGAGGGAGGGAGAGAGAGAGAGAGAGAGAGAGAGAGAGAGACATCCATTGGGTTTTGAGGAATAACAGATTAAAGTACTCTATGTACACTGAGTGAGGTGTCTGGCCTCTAGGGAGGGAAGGGAGGAGTAGGAATAGAGGGAACAATGGTGGGTGCAGGGCAGACATTGCAAAGCAAAGTGGCTGAAGGAGTGAAAGAGGGGGCCAGTCTGGCTAGTGTAGTCTTAGAAGCAGCACTGTAGACAATATCACCAAGTCAAATTCCTGTATAAAGCACAGAGTATAAGGTGAAGTTTTTTGTGGATGGCATCCACATGCCCAGAAAAGTTGAGGTGACAGTCATGCCAGACTCCAAGACAACTTAAATGAGGGAACATCATTGATTGTGGCCCCATCTAAGGTGTGGAAGGAGGGGAGGGCAGTAAGCTTTGTGAGCTTCTGTCTGGTGTCAAAGGACATGGAGACCATTTTTTTGGCACTGAGTGATAATTAACTAGACCGGAATCACTGCTGGACATTGTTGAAGTCTAGCTGGAGTTCGTCCATCAGATCGAAGGGGGAGGAACCAGAGGTAAATAGTACTGTATCATCTGCGTACATGTGGATGGATGCAAATGGGCAGGAAGCAGGGAGGTAATCAAGGAAGACCGAAAAGAGTATTGGGCCAAGAATGGACCCTTGGGGGACATCGGTACTGATACGGAGTAGGGGGATAGGGAACTCTGATCCTAACAGATTGAGTCCTACCCAAAAGGTACGAGCAGAATCAGTAAGTTGAGGAGTCAGAGAGTCCCATGGCCTTAAGGTTGTCAAGAAGAATGGTGTGGACTATGGTGTTGAAGGCTTTTGCCAAGTCAACAGAGATGGCTGAGGTGATATGACCCTGTTCCATGCCTGAGAGAATGGAGTCAGCGAACCGGAGAAAGGAGGAGGAGGTGGAATGGAATTTATGGAAACCAGACTGGAAAGGGGCGAAGAAAGAGGAGGAGTCAAGGAAGCTGTCAGCTTAGCCACCACAAGGTATTCTTGTAGTTTAGCTAAGGGGGTGAGCAGGGAGATAGGATGGTAGTTGCCAGGATGGGTGGCGTCTCCTCCTTTGGGAAGGAGCATGACAGTGGCCTGTTTCCAGACATGAAGGACAGAGGCAAGGGAGAAGAGAGGTTAAGAAGGGAGGTGATAGGTAGGACAATGGCAAGGGCAGAGAGCTGGAGAAGCTTGTGATTTGTATTATGTCTCAGATAATGTTTTTATGTATTGCTTTTAAATTTTTAATGTGTGATAATTTATGTACAGGTACCTTGAGTAGAGGAAAAGTGTCTTTTATAAATACAATTTGATTTGATTTGAGTCCATCAGGGCTCCTGCCCTTGAGAGGATTAAGAGCCAGAAGAGCCTTGAGGGTGTCCACAGTAATGACAGGTGAGAAGGAGAAGGGAGGGCAGGGTGGTAGGACGGGGGAGGAAGGGTGAGAAGAAAAGGGGCACAGGAGGTGAAGAAAGAGTTGAACTCGGATGCAACAGAGATGGGGTCAGAAATTGGGATGTTTCCCACCTTGAGGACTGGGGAAGAGGACTGGGTTGGGGGAGAGAAAAGGGCATGGATGACGTTCCAGAACATGGAGTGGTGGTTTAGGTTGTTCTGGAAGGTGGAGGTGAAATACTAAGCCTTGGCAAGCCTAGTGGCTGTAGTACAGCAGTGGGAAGGGCTCTGTACCTAAGTAAATCAGCAGGGGAGCTAGAGGACTTATGATTCTTCTAGGAAAGATCATGTGCATGTAGGCAGGCCAGTAACTCTACAGAAGTCCAAGGGAGGAGGAAACCTCTAACCCTGATTTTTCTAAGGGGGGCATGGTGATCCTAAATTGTGGGGAATCTGGTATTGAAGTAGTTGAGGGCAGAATTATTGGAGCTGTCAGAAGAGATGTGCCACCAGTTGGTAGCTACAAAATCTGCCTGAAGGGAGGATAAGCCCAGCGACTGGAAGGACCAGATCTGGAGGCGTCTTGGAGAAGCTTTGGGACAATGAATTTTGTGCACACAGTAGACCATGTGGTGGTGGTCACTAATGGCGTCAGGGAGAGTGCTGACATCTATGATATGGTGGGGTGAAAGGTAAGAGCCCAGTCCAGCAAAAAGTGATTGAGGAATTTAGGACTGTGATGGGTTGGGTCAGAGATTAATTGAGCTACAGTAGATTGAGGAACTTAATATTTCGACAGAATTTAGATTGTGAGGGAAAGAACCAGTTGATATTAAAGTCCCCAAGAATGAGTAATTCCCTAGATAGGGCATGAGTGGAGATTGTAGTCAGGAGTTCAGTGAAAGATGAGATAGAAAGGCAAGGGCAGCAATATACACCAGCCACAAAGCTCAGGGCAGAGAAAGGAAGACAAAGTTTGAGAAGTAGAAGTTCATAACCAGAAGGGGCGGTGATAGAGAGTACAGGGACAAACTCGATGGTAGAGAAGAGGTAGATGGCAACACCACCACCACCCCTCAAAGCATGATCCTGCTGGGTAAGATTGTACTCAGGGATGGCGACTGCAGAATCAGGGATCTTGGGGGATAGCTAGGACTCTGAGATTATTAGCACATCTGGTTGAAGATTAACCATGAGTGGTTGCAGCTGGTCGATCTTAGGGAGGAGGCTTCAGGCATTGATGTGTGACACTCTCAACCCTTTGGGCAGACAAGTGGAGGGAGTGTTTACAGGACCAGGATTGAGCTTTACATCACCTGCCACTAAAAGTAGCAGTGAAATGAGGAGCTTGATGAAGTGTGAAAATGCGCTTGCTTGGCAAGAGAGGGGAAGAGGGGCTGCAGGGAGGGGTGGAGGGAGAAAAGATACAAGAGTTTCAATGGAAGCCAAGAGGAGGGGAGGATAGAACAAACAGGGAGCCAGGGGATTGTGAGAGAGAGGGAAGTCTAGAGGAGAGCAAGGTGGGGGGGGAGAGAAGGAAAGTCAGTGGGCAGGAGAGAAGCTAGGGAAAACAGGAGGGGAAGTAGAGGAAGGGAGATAAACAACATACAGCAGTCAAGCCCACTTATGTGCATACTGCTTAATAGATAAACCAGGATAAACAAATAGTAGTTCGATTCCGCAATTCTTTTTCTATGTTTCCCATTATACTATGCTCATTTAAAATAATTGATACTGCCCATGTATACGCATCATTTAATGTGTGCTTTTGTAACTTCCAAGAGACTGCAGCCATTGTCACTTCTTCACCCCAGCCCCCACCTGATTGTAGTCAGTTGGCCATTATTTGCTGATTATGTTTTGCTTTTGTCTAGCACCGTACTGACCGCACATCTTAATACTCTAGCTCCACCAATTATCTCCTCACTAAGTATGAAGCTGTCAAATTAGTGTGTTTCTGATCAGTGCAACTGATTATCACCTGTGCAGTATAAATCCCCATGATCCATATTGCATCTAGATCCTTTGTCTGTTTGTGTCTTTTGCTCCACAATGGATGAAATGACAAACAAAAGGAAGGAGCTGTCTTTGGGTGAAAAAGTGAAGGCGCTCAATCTGTTGGAAAGTCCCGGCTCCTCGCAAACTGAGGTTGCCTGTAAGCTCTGCATGTAACAGAGCCAGATTTGTTGGATAGTGAAAAATAAAGCACAGATTCTGCTTGAGTACAACACCTATGGAAGCATAGAAAGAAAACACAAGAGGGAGGGTAAGATTGCACAGATGAATAACCGGCTTAAATGCATAATCGGCTGATGTCCCAAGCCTATGCATTTAAGCAGGGTTTGACTGTATTAGAAAGTCTGTAAGATTGTGAGATCAGAACTTGATAAGGAGGAGTGGGGGGCTAAGACTGAAAGAGGGGGCAGGAGTGAAAGTGAAAAATTGCTTGGTAGGTAGGGGGTACACAGTTAGAGGAGGCAGGGGGAGGAAGAGGACGAAGCAGGAGGGAAAGGAGAGGGGGCAGGTAGAGCAGGTGAGTAGTACAGTAAGTACAAAGGTACTGTGACCCTAAGTAGCAGCACGGTAGTGCAAAGATAAGGGGACCCTATATAGGGACTTCATACAAATGCCAGAGAAAGGAAGGAGGTTGGAGAGAGTAGGCAGTCGGGGGGGGGGATCTGCTGTCCAGGGTAAGAGGAGCACAGTGGGGGAAGAAAGAGGACCTAGACTAGGGAGCTGGTGCAATGGTCAATATGTGAGTGAGGAAGGAAGAGTGAAAAGAGCATTAGGAATGCAGCACAGGATAGTGGAGGGGGAAAAGCAAGCAAGGTTGCAGTAACACATTAGGAGCAGGATTTAATGCAGTATTAGCAAATTACAACAGGCAGCAATGAAATATATTGTGGATACACCACTAAAAATAGTTATGGTATGTAATCGGCAATCACATATAACTTATGGCAGTGGAAAGAATCGGGCCGTGAGGAAAGATAGAATGATAAAGAGCTAAATACTAAACTTTAGTATGGAATGCAGACTTAAAGAATTAGTGATAATAACTTAGCAGTTGGCTTTTACTTAATGAGTTCTTATGTGAGCTGCACAAGAATGATGCCTGAGAGAGCGGAACATAATGACCGGCAGACCAGCTGCCTGTTGGCTGACTCCAGCACTCTGGAGTAGCTGTAATCCTTTGCAAGAAGGTCCTTAGCATGGCGGAGGGCCACAGCATGGGGGCCACTTGTGGTACCTCACTGAAATAAAGAGAGAACCATGCCCCCACAGCAGGAATCGGCCTCTGGATTGGCAGGGAGGCTGGAAGGGCACCTAGCATGCCAATTCAAATGGGGCTTGCAGGACCTGACTGGCAGGAATCACCAGTGACCACTGAGGGGAGAGAAAGAGTCCAACAGCAGAACTTCATGACCCCTTTCTGCTGTGCTGAACTCTGATATTGTAATGAGTCAGAAATGCCAACTCACAGTGTTGAAAATTGGTGGGCTTAAGTCCAAAATGCCCCCACAGCAGGAATCAGCCTCTGGATTGGCAGGGAGGCTGGAGGGGCACCTAGCACACCAAGTTCAAATGGGGCTTTCAGGACCTGACTGGCAGGAACCTCTGGTGACCTTTGAGAGAGAGGGCAACAGTCCAACAGCAGCCCTCATGACCCCTTGCTGCACCGCTGAATTCTGATGTTGTGCTGAGTTGGAAACGTCAACACACAGTGTTGAAAATTAGCGGGCTGAAGTCCAAAACACCCCTGCAGCAGGAATCAGCCTCTGGATTGGCAAGGAGGCGAGGCTGGAGGGGCAACTAGGACACCAAGTTCAAATGGGGCTTATAGGACCTGACTGGTGTGACTCTATGGCAACCATTGGGGTTGGGGGGTGGCAAGAGTCCAACAGCAGCCCTCATGACTTCTTGCTGCTCCACTGAACTTTGATGTTGTACTGAGTCAGAAACACTGACTCAGTGTTAAAAATTGTCAGGTTCAAGTCCAAAATGCCCCCACAGCAGGAATCAGCCTCTTGATTGGCAGAGAGGCTGAAGGGGCACCTAGCGCACCAAGAACAAATGGGGCTTGTAGGACCTGACTGGCAGAAAACTCCAGCAACTGCTGGGGGGAGGGCAAGAATCCAACAGCAGCCCTTATGACTCCTTGCTGCTTCGCTGAACTCCACTGTTAAGCTGAGTCAGAAACGCTGGCTCACAGTGTTGAAAATTGTCAGGCTGAAGTCCAAAATGCCCCCACAGCAGGAATCAGCCTCTGGATTGGCAGAGTGACTGGAGGGCACCTAATGTATCAAGTTCAAAAGGGGCTTGCAGGACCTGACTGGCAGAAATCTCCAGTAAGTTTTGGGGTGGAGGGCAAGAGTCCAACAGCACACCCCATAACCCCTTGCTGCTCTGCCGAACTCCAATGTTGTGCTGATTTAGCTGAAAAACATGGAAAGCTATATGTTGCAGAGCTTCTCTGTGACTGCATGATACATAAAACAAAAATTACTTTGTATATGTAGAAATTAGGTTTGCCAACCCACTACATTTTTAATGAGTGTATTTACTTGAGCTGAATCATACTTTGCCTGCTTTCTTTTAGCACTATGTTTGATCTCTATCTTTGCATCATAGTCACTTTGATTTTTGTAACCATTACCTTTACCTCTACCTTTATCAAACTGTTTTTGAACCTTTATTTTCTCCCAGGTCCTGCCTGAAAATAGGCATTGTATTGTCTAGTGCACTTGTAATGGGTGGGCGGAGGGGGCCACTGATGCCGATCGCTCTCAAAATGGTCTGGTCGGGTCAGGGCACAGGTCCACCCCAGCTACAACTTGGAGGGAAAACATGAAATCCAATTATGCCAACCACCTGGAGGTGGATATTTGTGAAGGTGATGTCCGGCCAGCTGGTGTCGGGGAATACGGGGGGGAAGGGGGACCAATTGTAATTGCCACTTTCTGGAACACAAAAGGAGAGGTGTGATGCTGGCTTAAATGCAAAAACAAGGTAAAGGTTTATTAAACATACTAAAAAATAACCTTACAATAACTGTCCAAATTCTAAAACTCTAAAAGGCAAAAGAACTATAATATCACTAAATTATAACATTACATCCTATACTATAAATCAAGCATAATCATGGACACAAGCTTCTAAGAACTGTAATCTTAACCAGCCACCCCTGCATATCTAAATGGGGAAAGGAAAGAAGCAAGACGGGGAACCAGCTGTCCGGGGAAGGGAGAGAATGCAGGACAGGACACAGGCCAAGACTATTCTGAGGCTGGTGAATCTTTGGCTCACAGGTCTCCATAAACCACCAAAAAAGGGCACCCCTCCAGGAACTAGTCTGCCAACATCACCTGGCCACATCCCCTCCTTGGACTGCCGGGACATAAGGACAAATGAGCAAACAAGACAGCTGGTCAGGGAAAAACAGGGCTGAGGCACCTGGGACCACATGCAGCAAGAGGGGTGGTGGCACAAATAAAACATTTATTTTATTAAACCTGGTGTTGGTGTATTTATTTGGACACAGCATTCTGTGCAACAATACAGGGGTATTTGGGGTGGAAACAGTTCTACATTGAGGCGCTGTCTCTGGACGACCATCTCCTGATGGCACCCAGACACTGAGACAGTGAATAACACCATGCCAGGGGCCCCAAAAACATTTCAAAAAAACAAGCATTTATGTGCATTTATTTACAGTAGTTCATTCTTGAGGGTGCATTGGACCTTTAACTCTGGCCACTGGTACTGTTCTCTTTTAACTTTGGCTTTCTGATTTAAACCGTTATTCGTTTGAACATGGGCATAGTCTCTGCCCCTTTAAATTTCGCTGTCAGGCATTAATCCAATTTATTTATTTATTTATTTATTTGCGAGATTTACCAGGAAAGCATACTGAACTAAAAGCTCGATTCCAGATGCGACCTGGGGGCCAAGACCCACTAACAATACATGGAATATATACAATAAGCAGTACATTTTGGGAAGCCAAGGCTTTCCTATAAACATTTGTTGAGAGAATACAGACAGGGGTTCAACAGAGCCTTGCACTTGTTCTGCCCTTTTCAATTCAGTCTCTATGGGGCTTTCTTGTGAACTCTGCCCCATGGGCGGTCCATCGGCAGGGTATGCATGCCCCCAGTCATCTGGATCAAAGGAGCCCTTACTCTCACTCTGCCCTGTGAGCGGCTCTCTCTCAGGCGTTGCCCACTCCTACATTTCCTTGGCTCTACAGAGCCTTGCTGTAAGCTCCGCCCATGGGCAGTCCATTGCTGGGGCCTAAACTGCCCCACAGTCACTGGCTCAAGGGAGCCTTCTTTCACTCTGCCCCATGGGCAGTTCAGTTCTGGGGCCTTGTCTGGCCCAAATGGTCACTGCTGGCACTTGGAGCAACCAGTTATTTATTAAAAAAACAAAAAAAAAGCAAACAGCATTTTATTTTTCCTGGCTGCCAACACCAGACTATGGTGCTACCGCCACTCACCCTGTCTCCCTCAATCTGTTTCTAGGCTGGGACCAGTGAAGACGACTCCGGGGGGAGGCCCAGACCTACCTCCACCCATTCGCCTCCACGCTGCTGGACCACCGTGGGGAGGCCTGGACCTTCCTCCATCCAAGGACCTTTGGCTGCTGCTGATGAAGGAGGCAACAGCCTTCTTCTGCTGCCGCTGCCCCTTCCAGAAAACCTCCTGCTGCTGCTGGATGCTGGAGGGGCTGGTCTGAACCTGCCACACCTCCCAATGAACCTCTGATGCTGTGTTCGAGGGACCGGCTTGGACCCTCCGGACAGGACTGGCTCACTGCTGTGGCACTGGGATAACTGCTGGGGAGCAAGGAGGAGCTTCTGACATGCTGGACCAGCCAGAACTTGGGAGGGATGCAGGAACTTAAGGTAAGTTCCTCCCTACTGCTCTGCCCCGGCCAGCCAATCACTCCCCCTCTTGCTGCTGCTGCTTCTCCCTTCCGTTTTCTCACCAACAGAACTAATGGCAACTGGCTGTTGCTGTTCAAAACAGGGTAGAGGATTCTGTCTCACAATCCTCACAAGCCCATCCCAGCCTGCTTGCCCTCATGACCGGGACCCACATGTGCAGGTGCCTGGCACAAGGTAACTGGGAGGGTCTAAAGTGCCGCAGCAGGCAGGGAAAACAAATGGAGGCAGCAGAATAAATATTTAAAAACACAATCCCAGCTGGGGCTTCACATTTGGGGTGGGCTACCTAACTCAGCTGGGGCACAAGACAGGAGCAGCTAATAAGGGGATCTATCCTAGCCAGCCCCCAGAGCACCTGGATGCCCATTTTTGGAGGGCATCAGGAACTCTGGGGCAATACACACTAACCCAGCAAACAATAAATCAATCAATCAAAAATGGCAATTTGTGTCTTTGATGTCTTTATAGTTTTCTAGGTGTCAGAATCAGGTAATGTATGAAGGCTATGGGCAGGATTTTCAAAACTCTTAGATCACCACAAGCTCCAGTGTGCCGATGATCACGGTGCCTGGGGCTTGGGATATTTAATGGATTTTCTATCCTATAGCATATGTATGTACTTAACTTTTTCTTGGTCTACCTTATGCACTCTAAATGCTTTTTACAGAGCTTGTGCCACATATTTGGTCAAACAGCTGCAATACATGAAAACTGTTGTCACTGTGCCTGAGTTTACAAAATCGGGCACAGCTGCACAGGAAGAGTTTGGTGTATCACCAGAACCAAAGTGTCGTGCTGCAGGGCAGAACACATTTTGAAAATCGTGCTCTGTGTATTTTTTAAATTATTCTCACCTAAGGATAACTAATTATGCAAAAGTTTGAAAATTATTCTTCCTGACATACTTTTGCAAGGCATATATTGTTTTGTGTTAATTGTACAATTTTTTTATTTTAAATGCAAACAATTTGAAGTTTTGGAAGAATTAAACGCTGTCTCTACAAATAACCATATTAAAACTTACAAAATTTGCAGCACAAAACTTGTTTAGTTGCTGGAATGCCAGTGCTACGGTAGCATTACCACTTGAACTGACAATCCGGGTTTGGGAATGAGCTCGGCACTCCAGTGGGCTGGTTGTGGGTAGGTAGGATGAATGTCCTAAGGACAGCTCTCTTCCTCTTGGGGGTAGCTATGGTTGTGAATTGCCAGTGTATGAATGTCAGCCAGTGGAGACTGGGTGTACACTGGCCAGGACCACATGCTGACAGGCAGTGGCGATGGCAGACATCTGCAGGATGTACTCAGGAGGGTGCTTCTCCCACACTGATGCAATTGTGCATCTGCATCACCAGAGGGAAACAGGAAGCAAAATCCCTTGGTGCCAGCTGCATGATAAGGCCCCTGAACCTCCACCAGAATGACACCCCAGGTGTAAGCCTCAGCTGGGGCCTTGGGGGATCTCAGTCACTCCCTGCAGAAAGACCCACTGCAGGGGCCAAGCTGCAGGCCTCCCAGACTGGGCAATCTGGGGAGGATGTCAGGTGGAAGGTCCAGGCACAGAATGAGGGGGTACATCCCCGCCAGTACCTGGGAGGCATAAAGAAACTAAAAAGAAAAAATTGTCAAGTCAGATCAACAATGTGTATGTATATGCATATTTAACAAAAATAATTCTTGCATAGACAATGTGTGTCCAGGGCTGATTAGAGGTGTTTTATGATTTCTGCCTCACATTCCTTCTACTGGATTGTACAGATATTCTCCAAAAATAGAAAAAAGCTCCATTTCTAAGTTGGTCACTGCTAAACCTAAACAAAATATATAAGGGTGCAGGATATTCTAAATAAATATTGTGTTATAGAGGGAAACTGAAAATGTTACAAGTATACATTCCTTTCCACTAGTCACAGATCCAGAAGCAAATGGTTTGATACCTTTTATTGGACCAACTTAGATGTTTACAAAAAGAACAAAGTGCCTAAGCTTTTGGACCAAGTCCTTTCTTGGAAGCTTATGAGAGTTATTTAGAAAATCCCATACCATTAACACCCAGATCATACATATTTATTTATTGAATTTTGATGACCGGGTAGGCCCACTGGGCCCCGGAGGTCCCTTTTTCAGGGGCAACCCGGGTGAAGCAACAACTTACAGGTAACAGATCAGTACAGTCAGGTGATTGTAGTGTTTTTAACAATAAGAATTCATAGGATTACAGGTGGCAGGTGGAAGACATACAGGCTATAAGGACATAGAAGTTACACATAATGAGAACATTTTACATCTCAAGTTCGTGATTAGATTGAGAGTGTAACCCAGAAAGAATTCTCATTGGTTTAAAATACTAATTTAAACCATAACAGCAGTTTAAATTGGTGGAATCACATTTCATCAGTTTGTTTTAAACTGAGGAGCCTTTGAAGGTCAAATGTCACTAAAATGAGATAAGGACTCTTTAAGCAGAAAGCTCCACTAACATAAACAATGAATGTCTCAGTGTGCTTTGTGACTACAGTGTAATGAAAAGCAAGAACTTTAGATTTAATACCAACTTAAGTACATATTAAAATGTGATATTAATGTATCGGTATGTTAAAACAAGCAAAAAAATATATAACAGAAATGTTCTCTATATGGCATAAAGAAGGTAAAAGTAGAGTTTCCCTAGTGTGAGCAATTGTTTCAAATATTTATACAATATACAATCTATCTGGAGGCATTTTCCCAGTTATACACTCTACTAGTTACTATATTCTGTAAACCTTAAAATCTTCAGTGCTGTAACATGATATTATATGAGACAGAAACATAGAAACATAGACTTTGATGGCAGATAAGGATCACTTGGCCCACCCAATCTGCTCGTTTGCCTACCTACTGTATAAGCTGCAGATCCTAGTTAACCAGCAGCCTACTTCTTCCTATGCCCCACTAGAATTGCTTCATGACAGTCCCATGCATTCTTGAATCCCCCGCACTCAGGAAGGCTGTTCCATGCGTCCAGCACCCTCTCCATGAAAAAAAACATCCTCAAGCTGCTCGTGAGCCATCCCCTCTTTATCTTCAAATTGTGTCCCCTTGTTCTTGCAAATTTCTTTTTCTGAAAGATGCTACCCTCTTGGACTTTGTTGATCCCTTTGAGGTACTTGAAAGTTTCTATCATGTCCCCCCCCCCCTCCTTTCCTCGAGGATATACATATCAATACATATTAAGCTCCTTTAGGCTCTCTTTAATCTCTCTTCATATGGCTTCTGGTGCAAACCCTGCACCATTTTAGTTGCCCTCCACTGGATTGCCTCCATCCTGTCTATGTCCTTGTAGAGATGGGATCTCAAGAACTGCATGCAGTACTGCATGCAGTACTCCAGATGGGGTCTCACCAACTGTCTGTACAGAGGGATAACAGCTTCTTGTTTTCTAATGGTGATGCCTCTCCCTATGCATCCCAGTATCCCCACAGCCCTCCTTACTGCCATCTCACATTACTTGCCTACCTTTAGGTCATCTGATATGAATACCCCAGGTCCCTTTCCATTTTTGTTGTTGGTAGTCCCCCCTCCCTTTGTGTACTCTTCCCCTAAAGATAATATCAATTGTCAGTATAAGAGATCAATTAAAAAAACAAACCTGGCAAGGACCCCTAAGAAAATGAGACAATGCATCCTAATATGTTAAGGGTTCGATATGTACCAGTCACTATAATATAACCCAATGGAATTCAACCTGTCAGAGACCCCCAAGTAAATGGAATCATGTATCCCAATATGTACAGAGTTCAATAATGTGTCGGTATATAATCAAACAACTATATGTGCAGTAACAGTCTAAGGAATCTAAATAAAAACACAATGGAAATAAATCATCTCCCCCCCTCCCCCAGGGAAAAAATTAGTTTGAAGGAAGTAAATATTCACTATGAATGCGAGCCAAGAGTCCTAACACACCATCATTTACACCAATCACTACACTATTTACCCAATGAAATTAAACCTATCAAGGACCCCCAAGTGAGTGAGATCACACATCCTAATATGTTCTGAGTTAAAAAAAATGACAGTATATAATCAAACTGATATATGTAAAGCAGCAGTCTAAGGAATCCCCCCCTTCGGGGGGGGGGGACTAAATGAAAAAAGTAAATATTCACTATGTGTGTGAACTAAGAATCTTAACACAATGCAACATCATTATGTTATGTACCTGCATATAAACCTACCTCAAGTATAACCACAGTCCCTCAATCATACTCTCTTCATATACACAACCTCCTCCTCATAAAAAAAAAATGCCATTAGTCACAAATACTCTACAAATGTAGAGCAATAATCAGATAAAGTAGAGCAAAACCAGTACGTAACTATGCACCTTTAAAGTTCTACAGAGTCTACACGTTCCAGAAGTTAAAATACTTCTGTACCAATACTACAGAGAACTGGTAAAAATAGGCTCAGAAAAGGAGCAAAAAAGAATTCTGAAAGGAATACATTTGCATCTGAGAAAATAATAGAATTTGTTGGCAGATAAGGACAATTTGGCCACCTAGTTTGCCCATTTTCCCTGTCTACAATATCACCGTAGACCCTATTTGATCTCTGGCTCTTTTTTCCTCCTCCGTTTTTTTCACTAAGATCCCTTTATGCATAATCTACGTATTCTTGAACACCATTACTGTTTTCATCCCCCCACCTTGGCTGGTAGGCTATTCCATGAATCCACTACCCTTTCTGTGAAGAAGTACTTCCTCACACATCTCCTGAATCTACCACCCCACCTTCACAGCATGTTGTTCTTGTGCATTTTTTTCTGAAAAATATTTCCTTACTGTGCCTTATTTACACCCGTGAGGTATTTAAAAGATTCTGTCATATCCCCCTCCCTTCTCTCTTTCAAGGTGTACATATTGAGTTCCTTCAGTCTTACCTCATAGGGATGCTTTTGATGCAGATCTTGCACCATTTTAGTTGCTGTCCCATGGACCACCTCCACTCTATTTTATCCTTCCATAGATGTGGCCTCCAGAAATGTGCAGAGTATTCTAAGTGAGGTCTTACCAGGGATCTGTACAGCAGCAGCACCACCACCTCCCTGCTTCTGCTGGTGATACTTCTCCCTATTCACCCCAGCATCCCACTAGCCCTCCCAACTGCTTTTATGCATTGCCTGGCCACCTTAAGGTCATCATAGTTTATTAACTCCAGGTCTCTCTCCTGCTTGATGGTCATCAACAATGCTCCACCCATTTTGTACTCTTCCTCTGGGTTTCTCTTGCCCAAGTGCATTATTTTACACTTTCTCACATTAAAACCCCTCCACCATACTCATGACCACTCCTCAAGTTTTCTCAGGTCTTTGCTCTTCCTTGTTGCTCCCCACCCCCCGGGAGTATCCACCCTATTACATGCAAACATACAAAGAAGTCAGCAGAAGAAGGCCATTTGGTCTATCAAGTCTGCTCGTGTTGCAGGGTCCACAGCTTGAGCTTCTGTCCCTGCTTCCTCTCCCCACTCCTTCCATCCTCCCTACCCATGACCATTACCCTCTCCCATACCTGTCCCAGCCTCTCTTAAAGCTTCCCACTGTATTCAACAAGATTACCTCTTCTGGCAGTGTATTCCAAGTGTCCACCACCCTCTCTGTGAAGAAGTGCTTCCTGACCTCCTTCCCTCCTAAACCTGCCACCCTCCAGCTTAAGACTGTGCCCCCTTGTGTTATGGTTGCCACTCTGCTTAAAGAGACTCTCCTTATCAACCTTATTTATCCCTTTCAAGTACTTGAAGATCCCAATCATGTCCCCACTCTCTCTCTCTCTCTTTCTCTCTCCTGTCTTCCAGAGAGTACCTGTTCAGTGCCTCAACCTCTCCTTGTATGCCTTACCCTGCTGACGAGCTATCATCCTTATAGCCCTCCTCTGGACCTTCTCCAGCAGGTTAATGTCCTTTTGGAGGTGTGGGCACCAGTACTGTACTCCATATTCTAGACACAGCCTTACCAGTGACCTGTACAAGGGCAGTATAACCTCCTCTCTCCTACTACTGATCCCCCTAGATATGCATCCCAGCATCTTGTTTGCCTTTGCTGCTGCTTTCTTGCACAGCATGGAGTGCTTCAGGTTACTAGTGATCATCACTTCCAGGTTCTTCTCCTTCTCTGATGCACATACTTGGACTCCACCCAGGTAGTACTCTGTCCTAGGATTCTTGGCTTCAATATGTATAACTTTGCATTTCTTGGCATTGAAGCCAAGCTGCCAGATCCTGGACCACCTCCCTAGCTTTTCCAGATCTTCCTGTAGGTCCTGTATCCCTTCAGCTGTGTCCACTCTTCCACATCTGCAAATCAAAAATGAAGAGCATTGCCATTCTAACCTGTAGAAACAACAATGTCCAAAAGTTGGTGTCACTCGAGACCTTCTCAAAGAATATAAAGAATCCAGACTCCAAATATAGGTAAACTGATACATAGATACATAGGAACTGTCGGCAGATAAGGACTGCTAGGCCCATCTAGTCTGCCTGTAAGCCCTAAACTCGTTTGCAATCACTGACTCTAAGTGATCAGTGGCTTTTTATCACTCCCATTGCATTTATTTCTGTGTAGCAGAGAGGTCCGAACAGCACTGCACTCCTTCTTGGCTACCCAGTGTATTGACTCTTACGAGTCTTAATCAGGGGTGTAGCCTGAAGAAACCCAGAACATTATGTTACTGTAAACGGGCTGCCATGTAGATTACAATTACTACCTCTGCCTTGTCTGCTCAAACAAGGGTCATTAAACTCTTGATCGGGGCATCCATTTCCATACCTCCACCCAGAAATTAGATTTAAGTGGACCTGGTGTCAGAGTGTACATCACTCTGGGATGCAATAGTTTCCCAACTTGCAATGAAATATAATTAATGACACTCTACTAATATGTTTGTGCACGTGGGGTTGTCCAATAAAGTCCAGAGAGCAGTCAGGATCCAATATTTCAAAATTTATTAGAAGCAAAAAAAATAAAATGGACTTAAAGCAGAACTTGTACATAACTTTCAAAAAAAAACATAAGGCACAGGAAATCATATCTTTATCAAGAAAGAAAATTCCTGCCAAAAAGGCACCTAGAATCTGGCTAGGCAGCTGGTAGGTTTGCCTTCCTACCACACACTGACTCAACATTTCACATTCACCTCCATTTATACCAGTGGAGGAGCACATGATTTTGTTAGCTCCTCCCCCAACATGCATCATAAAAGTGGGTCAACCAGGGCCGCTCAGTCCTATAAGGAGATTGGACTGAGAGGAGCTGGAAGCACTTTACTAGAGAGTTGTAAGTCTAAGGCATTTCTGCATCACATTAGGAGACTTTAGTCCTTTTAAGTTTAACAGTTTTATCTCTCTTCTTTTAACAGTGGCATGCTTTGCCTTTTCTCTTTTAAAAGTACTAGTTTAACCTTTTTATTTAAGCAAACAAATAAACATCACTTTTTAAATGATTCTTGGTTACAATTCTGATATGTACCATAATTCTAAGCTTCTCATACTAAAACTAGCACAAAGGCTGTTAATTTGTTCAGTATTCACCAGATAATGAAGCATGCATAACAAACTCTTTTGCAGTCTTGCATGCGTTCGCACTTATCGCATAATCGAACGATCGCACAGTCGCATCATCGCCAGTCGAACGTGCGCATATGCATGCAGGAAAATTAATCAAACAGCTTGTACTGCAAGCACAGAACATTCTAAACATTGGGGCTTTATTATTTAGAAAGCAGGCTGGAAATAAGGAAAGGGACAGAAAGACTGCTCAAAGCTGGGCAAGCTTGAGTAGGGGAATGACAGAGACAGCGATAGTAAAGGAAGAGATTAGAAGAGCAGGAGATTTTTGCAACAGATTTTTAAATATTTTAGCCCACATGTTCTCAAGTTACCTCAAAACATAGGCAGGTAATTACATATGGTCTGTATCCATGAGAGCATATCAAGGTTCGGAGGTCACCGACCCTACTGCACAGTCCTCCCACTCAAGATGAAAACTAGTAGTTTCACTACTTGCAATAGCATGTAGATCTCTTTTGTAAAACAAAAAGAGATGGAGCTTTAGCCCACACACTTCCAAAGCTCCACCTCGGGGCCCTTTAATATTCTCTTTTACTTAAATACAGTGCATTCTCAAATACAAATATATTCATTCCCCGAGGTCTACATTTGATTCTAACATTATGTCTGCTCCAAAGCGAGACATGAAGTCAGCATTACTATTAGCAGTCCCAGCTCTATGACTAACAGTAAATTTATACGGTTGCAATGTTAGATACCATCTCATAACCCTTGGATTACTATCTTTCATGTTATGTATCCATCGTAGTGGATTATGATCTGTACATACTGTAAATTGAGTTCCCCATAAATAATATCATAGGGACTCTATGGCCCATTTGAGTGCTAAACACTCCTTTTCTATTGTGGCGTACTTGGTTTCCCTGACATGTAATTTACGGCTAATATACAGTACTGGATGTTCTTCTCCATGATGGATTTGAGATAACACAGCCCCCAAACCAACATTAGAAGCATCCGTCTGTAACAAAAATGGTTTATCAAAATCAGGACTTTTTAACACTGGGGAGGAACAAAGTATTGCTTTTATGGCAAGAAATGATTCTTCACATTCTGAATTCCAGATTACTTTTGAGGGTTTATTCTTTTTGGTTAATTCAATTAGAGGGCTAGCTAAAGTAGCAAATTGAGGCACAAAACGTCTATAGTAGCCTGCTAGGCCTAAAAATGAACGCACATGTTTTTTTGTGAGGGGACGAGGACTCTTGGCTATGGCGTCCACCTTCCCTACCTTTGGTTTTACCTGGCCATTACCAATTATAAATCCCAAATATCGGGCTTCCTCCATAGCAAAGGAACATTTGTTGGGGTTGATGGTGAGACCAGCTTGTTTTATAGTCCTTAAAACAGCAGTAAGGTGTTTAACATGGTCTTCCCATGTTGGACTATAAATGATTACGTCATCTAAATAAGCTGTGCTATATCCAATGTGAGGTCTCAGGAGTTTATCCATCAACCTTTGAAAACTAGCTGGGGCTCCGTGAAGTCCAAATGGCATCATTGTGAACTGAAAAGACCCCAAAGGAGTGCAAAAAGCAGTTTTCTCTTTTGATGCTTTCTCAAGCGGAATTTGCCAGTATCCTTTAGTTAAATCAAGTATACTAACATATCTCGCTTGCCCAAGTTGATCAATGATGTCATCTATACGGGGCATTGGATATCCATCAAACTTTGATATTGCGTTGAGTTTTCGGAAGTCTAGACAAATTCTTATCCCTCCTCTTTTTAGGACAGGACCATAGGCAACGCCATTCGCTATTAGCTTCTTCTATAATACCCATTTCTTTCATTCTTTCTATCTCTGTGATGACTTCTTGTTTTAATTTCTCAGGAATCCAATAGGGCTTTACTCTAATGGGTGTGTTTTGAAATGTATGGATCTGATGACATATTTCCGTAGTTTTCCCTGGGACTGTTGTAATAGTACTATGAAACTGACTTAGAACGTGGGCTAGTTCTTGTTTTTGACTGTCTAATAAAGAAGGGTTTATTGTCAAATCTTTAGACAATTGTTCTCCTTCCAGTCTATCATATGCCAGCTCCATCTCATTGTCCAATGGGTTGGAACATACATACATGACTTCAGTAGACCTATTATGCCATCTTTTCAATAAATTGGCATGGTACACTTTTATAGATACATACATAGATACATAGACAGTGTCGGCAGATAAGGGCCTATGGCCCACCCAGTCTGCCCATTTAAGTTTGTAAGTTCAGTTTATGTTTTCCAGGAAGTCTGTTGCCCCTTACCCCTGACCTCCAGAATTCCTTTATGTCTATCCCATGCATTCTTAAATCCCGTGATTGTTTCAGCCCCCACCACTTCCTCTGGCAGGGTGTTCCACTTGTCCACCACCCATTCTGTGAAGAAATTCTTCCTCATGTTTCCTCTGAATCGTCCTCCCTCCAACTTCATCCCATGCCCTCTAGTTCTGGAACATCTTTTTCGCTTAAAAATAGTGCATTCCTCCACCCTGTTCCTCCCTGTAAGATACTTGTATGTCTCTATCATATCCCTCTCTCCTCCTCTCCTCCAGGAGTACATGTTCAGTGCCTTCAACCTGTCCTCATAGGACTTGTGATGCAATCCATGCACCATCTTTGTTGCCCTCCTCTGAACCTTCTCTACCCTGTCTATGTACTTACGTGAGTAAGGTCTCCAGAACTGCATAGTGTACTCCAGGTGCGGCCTCACTAGTGTCTTGTATAGTGGAATTATGACCTCCCTTTTCCTGCTGGTAATGCCCCTGCCATGCATCCCAGCATCCTATTTCTTACCTGCTGCCTTGTCACACTGTTTCCTGCCTTGAGGTCATCAGAGATGATAACTCCAAGATCCCTTTCCTGCTTGGTGCATGCTTATCCTCACCTAACTGATATATTGTGCCAGGGTTTTTGTGCCCATATGCATTATCTTGCACTTCCTTGCATTGAATTTCAACTGCCAAACCCCTGACCATTCTTCAAGTTTCTGCGGTCCTTCTCATTCTGTCTACACCCTCTGGTGTGTCTACTCTG
The DNA here is from genome assembly GCA_016271365.2 of Neoceratodus forsteri. Taxonomy (NCBI): domain Eukaryota; kingdom Metazoa; phylum Chordata; order Ceratodontiformes; family Ceratodontidae; genus Neoceratodus; species Neoceratodus forsteri. Next base: position 90,899,442 of record CM028130.1, on the reverse strand, counting down.
TTACAGAGCTTTGTCATCAGCGAACAGTGAAATTCTGCCTTCTAGGTCCTCTGCAATGTCACTGATGAAGATATTGAATAGTACCGGTCCCAGCACTGATCCCTGTGGTACCCCACTGGTCACTCTTCCCTCTGTGGAGTGACAGCATTTACCACCACCCTCTGTGTCCTGCTGCCCAGCCAGTTACCTACCCACCCACTCTGTCCTGCCCACCCATATTTCCCAGTTTGTGCAATAGTCTTCTATGTGGCACAGTGTCAAAGGCCTTGCTGAAGTCCAGATAGGCCATGTCCACTGCCTCCCTGATCCACCTCCCTAGTCACCCAGTCAAAAATTCAATGAGGTTGGTCTGACATGACCTTCCCTGGTGAAACCATGCTGCCTTGGGTCCTGTAGTCCATTGACAACCAGATGTTCCACCAATCTCTCCTTCAGTAGTGCTTCCATGATCTTCCCCACTACAGGTGAGGCTGACTGGTCTGTAGTTCCCGCTTCCTCTTTGTTCCCACTTTTGTATAAGGACTACATCTGCTATCCTCCAGTCTTTGGGTACCTCCCTGTTTCTAGTGATCGGCTAAACAGGATAGCAAGTTCAGCCACCACCTCTCTTAGTTCTTAAGGACCCTGGGGTGCACCCATCTGGCCCTATTGCTTTATCAACTCTTATTACTTCCAGTTCCTTCAGGACCCTTTCTCGTGTAAGGGGACTTGTGTCCATTTCTGCACCATTCTCACCCTTGTACTCCATTCAGACCCATTCCCTCCTCTTCCTCAGTAAAGACTGAGCAGAAATACCTGTTCAATATGTCAGCTTTACTGTTGTCATCCTTCACACAGCCCCATCCTCCCCTTCAGTCTCACTATCCCTCCCTTTGCCTTTCTTTTTCACTTATGTACCTGTAAAGGTTTTGTCCCTCTACCACTGATTTTGCAATGTGTTCTGTCTGAGCTTTGGCTTCCCTTACTGACCTCCTGCCTCCTTTGCTTCTCCTGGTACTTCTCCCTATCCCCTTCTGCTTGTGTCTTTTTGTATTGCCTGAATGCAATCTTTTTGGCTTTCACTTTCTTTGCTACCTCTTTGGAAAACCATAATGGTCTCTTCTTCCTTTTCCTCTTGCTAACCTGCTTAACACATAATTCTGTTGCTCTTGTAATCCCCATTTTAAATACTTCCCACTGTTCCTCAACCCCTGATTCCTGCCCCATTCCCCTTAATGCCTCTTTCAAGTATCTCCCCATTTTCTCAAAGTTTGCCCCCCTAAAATCCAGGATACGTGTTTTTGTGTGGTTTGGTTCTGCTCTTTCTGTGATTTCAAACCACAGTGACTGGTGGTCACTGTTCCCCAGGTGCTCCCCACTCTTACCCCATCACACTGTCCCTGTTTGTGAGCACAAGGTCCAGTATTGCCTTCTGCCGAGTTGGTTCCATGACCAGTTTCTTGAGAAGGCACCCTGAAGGAGTCCAGGATAAATCTGCTCCTAGTTGATGCTGCTGCTGAGATGCTCCAGTCCACATCTGGAATATTGAAGTCTCCAACCAGTACTACCTCACCCTTGTCTGCCATCCTCTGGATGGCTAGCATCAGCTCCCTATCTGTTTCTTCCTCCTGGGCTGGTGGTCTATAGACCACACCTGTGCAGATGGCTGGCCCCATTTTCTTTCCAGCTTAACCCACAGTATCTCTCCCCCATTTTGTTCCTCCTGGATCTCTGTGGCCCTTATGTCATTTTTCACATACAGTGCCACTCCTCCTCCCTTCCTGCCTGCCCTGTCTCTTCTGAATATGTTGTAGCCAGGTATGGCCAACTCCCAGTCGTGGTTATCATTACACCAGGTTTCAGTGATGGCCACAATGTCCAGGTCTGACTGCACCATGACAGCCTCCAGATCTTCCATCTTGTTGCTAAGGCTCCTGGCATTTGCACACATGACTTTCCATGATTTGATCTCCCTAGACTGTTTCGCTGTTCTACTCCAGCCCCTTCCTTGGTTGTCCTTTATCTCTGGTTCACCTTGCTGTCTGCCCTTCTGCTGAATTTTGCCCCTATTCTGCCTATCCACCTCCTGGGCGCTAATCTCCATCTTTTGCACTTGGCTAACCTCCACATCCTTTCCTTCCATTTCTCTGGGTACCTCTATTTGGTTGTCCCTGTTTGGCAGTGTGGCATATGAGTTCTTGAGTTCTTTTAGTTTTTGTTTTCTGTCTGGTACTTCCACCAAATATGTAGTGGGGCTAATTTGTTTCTGTATCACATAGGGCCCTTGCCATTCCATAGTTAACTTATTTTCAGTGGATGGAAGCAACAATAAGACACGATCCCCAGAGCTAAAGTGTTTTTCACCCACCCCTATGTCATATCTTTCTTTCTGATAGTCTTGCTTGATTTGATTCTGTTCTTGCGCAACTTGGGTATACTTAGCTATTTTTTACGTGGCTCGTAACATAGTCAAGGGTAGTGGGATTTTTCCAGGTGGTAATATCCTCCACTGTTCCTTAACTATGTCTAGGAGACCTCTGGGATTCCTACCATATAATAGTTCAAATGGTGAGAATCCAGTCGACGCTTGAGGTACCTCATGATATGCAAAAAGTAACAGTGGCAGATATAGGTCCCAGTGTTTACCCTCATCTTCCACATACTTTTGTACTATCTTCTTCAGTGTTTTGTTGAAACGCTCGACCAAGCCATCAGTTTGGGGGTGGTATGGAGATGTATAGACAGCTTCTACCCCCAAAGCTTGGTAGAGACGTTTCAAAATGGCTGAACAAAAATTGGTCCCCTTATCCGTTAAAATAACCTTTGGTATGCCCACTCTGCTAAATACCTTGAGCAACTCCTCTGCTATTTTATCCGCTGTTATTGTGCATAGAGGAATAGCCTCAGGATATTTTGTAGCATAGTCACACAACACAAGGGCAAACCTGTTGCCTTTAGTACTTTTGGGGAGAGGTCCTATAATATCCATGGCCAATCTTTCAAAGGGCATAGCAACCAATGGTAAAGGTTGAAGAGGGACTTTGTCCTTTCTTGTAACCAGCGCCACCCTTTGGCACTGGCTGCAACTTTTGCAATATTCATCCACTTGATCATGAATGCCAGGCCAAAAGAATCTATATAGTAACCTTTTTAAAGTTCTATCCCTTCCTGCATGTCCCCCACATGGTACATCATGCGCTAAGAATATTAACTGTTCTCTATACTGACTAGGAACCACCAGTTGATCTACCATTTCCCAGTTTTGGATTTTGACAAACTCTATACAATTTATCCTGTTGCAATTTATACATTGGAGGTGTACCTTCCACCCCATCAACAATAACCTGGGAAAACAAAGGGGTTAGTGTAGGGTCATTCTTTTGGTCACTGATAAAAGAGTCTGACTTTACAGTTTTTACCATGGCATCATCACAACCTAAGTCCTTTGTTTTATTCCATGTCCATTTTTCTAGTCTCTTTTGTTTTTTTGATTTAACAGTTTTTCCAGGAACATCAAATAAGGTATCATCAAAAGGAAACAATTCACTGTCCATTTGTTCCTGAGATGCTTGAAATCATGTAGTCACAGCAGATATAAAGAAGAAGCAGTCAATAAATTGTTAATACAGGAAAGTCATGTCCCAATATCACAGGTACAGGTAGTCTAGGAACCACGCCTATCTTCAGATGATGTGCCATGCCTGATGCAGTAATAGTAGCTTTCTGTACAGGATAAAAAATGAGTGTCCCCATGAACACAAGTCACCCCAGTTTTCTCTGAGTGTTTCTTTGTAAGAGCACCACTGAGTAAATCAGCATGTACCAGGGTTTGCTTACTTCCTGAATCAATCAATGCCATCACATCCTGTCCTCCAACATTAACAGACACAGTATATTGCTCCCAGTTTGCTAAGGCCAGATGAGAGGGATCAGATTTTTTCTTGGGGCAGAATCTAACGATGTGTCCCATGGTCTGACACTCGTGGCAAATAATATCTGGGTTAAATGTTCTCATACTTTTTTCTTTCCTCTTTTGGCTTAGTAGAAGGACTAGTGGGTGGATGTTTTATTAATACTTGGGAAGTATTTGTTCCATGAGACCCTTTCTGATGATGTGGGTGAGCTGTAATATAATCTTCAGCTAAACTGACAGCTTTTTCTACTGTGTCAGGTCGATGTTCTCTTACCCACATTTGAACCTCATAAGGTAGTATTTTTACAAATTGTTCTAACACAACTGACTCAACCACTTGATGTATGGTATGAGTTGCAGATTGTAGCCATTTTGTGCATAAGTCTTGCAATCTAGTACAAGCTTCTTGTGGGGACTCAACAGTATGATATCTGAATGCTTGAAACCTTTGACGATACGTCTCTGCACTGATGTCATACCTTTTTAATATTGCTTGTTTAACATGATCATAGTTGGTAACATTTCCAGGTTCTATGTGACTATAAGCTAGCTGGCCTTGCCGAGATATGGGGCTAAACAGATAACCCACTGATCCCTAGGCCACCCACAAGCTGTTGCCACTCTTTCAAATGTTGTAATGTTTGCTTCAATATCATCACTGTCCATTAGTCTGGAAATTTTAATGTCCTTTGGGCCCCCACTAGGTAGAATAGGTCTAGTAGTTCCAATAGCCTGAATAGCCTTAAGAGTCTCCACCCACCTGGTCTCATTTTGTAGATGGTGTCTCTCTCATTTTGTAGACGGTCTCTCTCATTTTGTAGACAGTCTCTCTCTCTTTGCTTCTCCAGCTTGAGCTGTCTCACACATAACCATCTCAGCAAATCATGTACTTCGGAAGGGGGTTCCTCTTCCTTCTCTTTGATATCTTCGCCCCCAATAGCTTCTTCCACTGCCTTTGGTTTACTAGTCTCTTTCCTTCTGACATCACCCAATCCAGCTGCTAGGGGTAGTTGAAATTTGTCCACCATGGTTCTGGTCCATGTACCTTCCGGTGCAGACATTTCCACTTTCTCCATCTTCTTCTGCTCCTCCATAATGACTCTGGACAATATCCACAAGAAAGGTGTCTCTCCTTCCCTTGTGATATCCCACTTCTGACACCAAATGTGCACGTGGGGTTGTCCAATAAAATCCAGAGAGCAGTCAGGATCTGATATTTCAAAATTTATTAGAAGCAGAAAAAAATAAAATGGACTTAAAGCAGAACTTGTACATAACTTTCAAAAAAAAAATATATGGCACAGGAAATCATATCTTTAACAAGAAAGAAAATTCCTGCCAAAAAGGCACCTAGAATCTGGCTAGGCATCTGGTAGGTTTGCCTTCCTACCACACACTGACTCAACATTTCACATTCACCTCCTTTTATACCAGTGGAGGAGCACATGACTTTGTTAGCTCCTCCCCCAACATGCATCATAAAAGTGGGTCAACCAGGGCCGCTCAGTCCTATAAGGAGATTGGACTGAGAGGAGCTGGAAGCACTTTACTAGAGAGTTGTAAGTCTAAGGCATTTCTGCATCACATTAGGAGACTTTAGTCCTTTTAAGTTAAACAGTTTTATCTCTCTCCTTTTAACAGTGGCATGCTTTGCCTTTTCTCTTTTAAAAGTACTAGTTTAACCTTTTTATTTAAGCAAACAAACATCACTTTTTAAATGATTCTTGGTTACAATTCTGATATGTACCATAATTCTAAGCTTCTCATACTAAAACTAGCACAAAGGCTGTTAATTTCTTCAGAATTCACCAGATAATGAAAACGCCATAACAAACTCTTTTTCACGGCTTCGTACATTCCATGCGATCGCACAGTGCCCATCGAGACGACGACAATGATCACAGCGATCGCTAGTCGAACGTGGTGCACATTCATGCAGGAAAATTAATCAAACAGCTTGTACTGCAAGCACAGAACATTCTAAACATTGGGGCTTTATTATTTAGAGAAAACGAGCTGGAAATAAGGAAAGGGACAGAAAGACTGCTCAAAGCTGGGCAAGCTTGAGTAGGGGAATGACAGAGAAGGAGCGATAGTAAAAGGAAGAGATTAGAAGAGCAGGAGACTGTTGCAACAGATTTTTTTAATATTTTTAGCCCACAGTGTTCTCAAGTTACCTCCAAAACATAGGCAGGTAATTACATATGGTCTGTATCCATGAGAGCATATCCAAGTTCGGGGGGGGAGTCAATGACCCTACCACAATGTTCATGAGTCAAAATTCAAAGGTGTGCTGACGGAAGAGTGAAATCCCCCACAGAGTTGTTTTTGAGTTGTTTCTGACAAGTTTCGAAAATATTGCTATGGGGCACCAACCGGTGCATTTTTTGCCATTTCTCTGACTTTCGCCCCCCTTCGAGTTAATTCTGACTCAGAGTTAACAATCCATAAAAGGGGACCCAGGGGACACAGCCCCCCAATAGAAACACAGACCGATATCTGAAAGGTGAAATGTCGCCTGTCGACATTGGGTCTATCGCATTGGCATAGGTAAACCAAATTAAAATAAGTATCAAATAAAGAATTTATTAGGGAAGATGAACAAAGTTCTAAGGGCCAAAAAGGGTTAAGCAGTGTAACTTGTGAATACTGTATTCCAAAACCTTGACCAAAACTAGGTGCCTGTCTAGGCATAGACCACTAAAATATATACATAGTGATAACCCCCACCACACAGTGTGCAACTGTTCATAGTTTTTACTTCTTGTACTCCTGCCAAACTGTACTGGAGGCCCTACCCTCTCCCCACTGGTGCTGGTACCATTGTTTGAACCCTTTACTACTTAAAGGAGCTCCCGGTGCTTCACTGGGTTGACAGTCATTAAGATGTTGCAGGTCTGATGATGCTGCAGCTGGTTGGCTGTCAGTGGTGCACTTAAATACATTAAACACAGAGCAGGTCCAGTGGTGCAGTGAGCTGAGGCACCTTGAGTGCCTTACCTCTTCCATGTCAGTAACCCGGGTTCGGGAAGGAGCTCGGGATATCGGGTATTGGCCAGGAGGAAGGGCTGGGAGAGGACTGAGTGGCCACTGGGTAGCTCTCCTCTCCCTGATTGGGGAGGCAAGCCTTCCCAGCTCTTGGCTGCCAGCAAGTGGAGGCTCAGTGGAAGTGTCAGGCAAATGAGGGGCTGTTGCGAGACCAGATGGGTGGAATAGAGTTGTCGGATCTAGTGCGCATGCGTGCCTCTATGGGCATGAACAACCATGTTGCTGTGGCTCTGGGGAAATAAGGGGAGAAAAAAAGGGAACTCCCCAAATGATGGGTCGGCAAACAGCTGGATGAAAAAAAATGTTAAGCACATTAAATTAAAACCCCAGATCCAAAGGACATGCAATTGCTCAAGTGGCACACCTCCAAATTAGGTATTTGTAGATCCTGGCCCGAGGGTCAAAATATAGAACTGGTTGCAATCTCCTGCCCCCAGTTACAGTGCAAGCCCTGAGAGTACTAATGGTTCTGGTGTTACTAGGCTTCCTAACAACTTGGGCTCCTCTTCCTCTTTTTGCAGATGCAGGTCTCTCTTGGTTGTTTATTGATCAGATGGTCAGTTGATCTGGGTTATCTGTTCAGTGGAGTAGGTCTCCGGAGCCCCTCAGATGGTATCTGGGTTCTTCTACTTTAGCAGTTAACTGGATCTCTTTAACTCCTTCCCTGTCCTTTTTTACTGGGTAGACCGGTCTAAGAAACCAGGGGCCACATGTCCCACACATGTCCTGGCTTCCAGTACACAGTGTGTGATGTTAGACAATGCCTAGCTGTAGCACAGAGTGGCTGGTTCCTCAGACTGGCTGTGGTCTTGATTCTGCTCTGTCAAATGGTGGCACAGTTTCCACTGGCAGGCTGGTAGCTGTAGTATTCATGATGGGCTAGGACGTGATTACCTCCTTTCTTCAGACAGGAATCAAGTCTCTCTATCCCTCTGTGGATGTCGATCTGTCAGCTTGGCAGTTAATGTAGCAGCTGTGCTCAGTCTTCTCTTAAGGCTGTAAATGCCTTTAAACACCTGCTGGAAGTGCATAAATTGCTGACAGAGAGGAGAGAAAGCACACAGTCTTAAAGGTATATTTATAATTTCTCTCCATATTTAACAGTGTAAGTGGGTAGGAAAGAGATTTGTAGTCAACGTTGTGGCACTTATAAACTTGTCTTTAAATTTGTAACAGGTAGTGTGGGGAACCTAACTCAAGACATTAATCTTGGGGGTAAGAGATTAAGAAAGTCCTGTGAATTAGGTGTGTGATTGGGGTTGAAGATGCCAGAGGCGTAGTGCCTTCTAATAAGAGCACTGTAAAGATTCCTTTGCCTAGTGTTGCCATCACATGCATGTCAAGAGCATGAGTGGAACAGGTAACATAAGGCTTCTAAGGCATTGGCAGGACTCCACAGGTTGCCACAGTCAGCAGAAGGTTCTGAATGGGAGACAAGACAGGTTAAGATATATCTAATCTCTGTGTACATTTACTCTAAAAGAGACATGGAAGACAGCTACAAGTGGTGTGATAAGTGCAAAGAATAAACACTGCAAGACTTAGGTACATATAGCTACTAAATGGGGGGAACACGGGAGATGCCATTGCTAGGGTAAGGTGATTTAACCAATTTGGGTAAGGAAGGGAAGGGAAAATAAAGGTTAAAAGGCAAAGTAAGGAGGCAGTGGGGTATGGGAAAGTGTCTAGCTGAGGAAATACTGATAGAAGGGAAAGCATGTAAGATGCCTTCTAGGGTAGGGTAATAAATCAATTGAAATAGAAAAAGGAATGGGAGGAAATAAAAGAGTATAGAAAGAAGGAAGAAGGGGAGAGGCTACGTTCAATTGTATTAAAGATAAAGTGGTGGGGGCTTCTGGGAGATTTAAGGGTGGAGGCTTCTGTGAGATTTAGATGGCTGCACATTAGTTGTTGAGTTCCACTATAAAATTGCATTTGCTGCTAAATTTAAAATCAATGGCTTCAGTTGTAAGAGTGAAGATAGCTGAAGAAGCTGCTGAAGGCAAAGTAGCTGTAATTGAGAAATTTCTTACCCCGCAACAAGGGAAAGCAATTCTTACGCGGGGGGGGTGGTTGAAGCTCCCGGGCTCAGGAGAAGGAATGGCTTCCCTGGTAATTGGGCATCCTGACATGGGTGCAAAGTCGAAACAGCCCACAAAGCCCTCACCACAAACCATACAAAATGTAATTTATGAATTTCAGCAAGAGTTGCAAACATCCTTAACTCAGGTGAACACCACATTGGGGAGCATTTCAAATCGCTGTCAACAGATTGAAGAGAAGATTTCCACAGTGGAGAAACAGGTGGCAGCTGCAGAAAAAGCAATAGAGAAACTGTCAGCCTGAGTCTTGACTTCAGAGAGTGCTCTGAATGTGGTTCTACAAGACCAACTAACAGCAATGGGTAACATTGAAAGAATGGAAAATACCCTACTGCTAAAAAATCTGCAAATTATCTGCCTCTCAGTGGATATTGCTTTCTTGGGCCTGAAAGTCTATATTGAAAATCTGCTAAATACTGTGATGTCCTTTGATCAGCCTCTGGCACTAGATTCAGTCTTTCAACCACAATCAAGGGTAGAACAACAAGGATCAGCTGTAAGATACGTAATTTGTACATTTCTGTCAATTTTGGACAGAAAGAAAGTCCTTAACTTTGAAAGACAGCAAAAAGGAGTTATGTATGAAGGGACTAAGTTGCATTTATATCCTGACTTTTTGATGATTAACAGCGCCAGAGGAAAAGATTCCTGAATATAAAATCAGAGTTCATGGAGGCCAGGATACCTGCAGTTTTGCATGCCTGGCGAAACTAAGGATTACTTTCCAAGGGAAAGTCTATTTCTTCCAGGATGTGGACAAAGCCAAAGAGTTTTATGTTGTAAAATGTTTTATTTTTCAAAAAAGGTTGACATGACATAGTATACATCCTTAAAGTCTATACCATATATTTAAACAATCAACAGGCAGTATACAGGTGCATGCTTCCAATAGGAAATAAGAAGGGGAACAGTAGGAGGAATAAGGGGAAGAGATGGGAAGGGAGACAGGGAAAAAGAGAGAAGAAAGAGGAGTCAGAAACAAGAAGAAAAAAGGGGGGATAAGAGCAGACAGCAGAGTACTCATATACAGGTGTGCAAGTAAGTCTAACAGCTAATTGCATACATTCAGGATTGTCAGGTGAAAGGTTATAGAAGTAGTCTACTATCTATCCCTTACTACCCTTGGAGTGAGTACAAATAAGAGAAGTTGGATGTTATGGGGGGGATAATGACAGAGAGGGGTGTACTGCATTGCTACTAATATATAACCAAGCAAATATCAAACAGTTGTACTCACCAGGGCAACATCTCCATCCCAGTCGACTGTCTTTGCTGGACATAAGCACATCAAACATATTCTCTGTGTCTAGACAAGCCAATCAAATCCCTTTTCACGGCCTCGGGAGAAGAGTTGGGCAAGAGTGTGTATATGCTCTGCAAAATTCGGACTAACCTAGGGCAGAAACAGATATATCCCAAAGCATAAGTTCTTAACCTGAATACTTTTATGTTATAAACAGAAGATCAGGAGTACAGACAGATAAGCCTGAGAGTAGAGGGGTAATCTTATACTAAACCAGAACATTAGCAGTGGTTAGCCTTGAACTGCCTTTTGAAACACTGAGCCACCTGCTAACAAGCCACGTTCAAACCTAACTGTATCCAGCAGGATATGTGGAAGTATTCATCCTACTCCTGTCTGAGGATGGACGTAGTTGAGATAAGGTGCCCAGCAGAGTCTAAATGTATGGATATGAGGTGTCTGAAGGTGAGAAATTCTGTCTAGTTTGGCCAAGGTCAAAAGGGATGCCAATATCACTGGTGTTGTGGGGACCAAGGAGGACCTCCACTTACAGAGTATGACTCTCTCAGTTTGCAGGGTCAGCAAGGCAAGCCACCTGTACACCTGTGGGGATAGCTAGGGAGGTCATTATGTATTATCAAAAAGAGGACTAAGGGGGATTTGATGTTGTGTCACCTTGGAGGCTACAGTCTGTATTTCTTGCCATAGGGGTTGAATCTTTGGACAGGACCATAGTATGTGTAACAGATCCCCCCCCTGTTCTGTGGCATCTCCAACAATTATCAGACTCCAGTAATATGGTATTGTGAAGGATAGCAGGGGTTCTGTACCAAGAGTGGGCAATTTTACTTTGAGTTAGTCTGAATCTGGCATCTTTAAACCAGCTATGTGTGTCTTTCCAGGCCTGGTCCCAAGCCCCAGATGAGATATGGAGTTGCAGCATCTTCTCCCATTTTCGTCTTGCATCCTCAGATTGAGAGGGAAGAGTGTCCCTAAGTTTGGCATATATATGCCCTGAAAGGCTCTGAGGGTGTAGTATCCAGATGTTAAGGTCAGATGGTTTACTATGTGTCAAGGTAAGAGACAAAAGGCGTTGAGTTGCATCTTTAAGTTGGAGTTATTGCCAGAAATCCGATTGTGGGGTTTCCGATATCTGTCGGAGGGATTGGAATGTATGGAGAACTTTAAGGTTTGTGACCATTATATCTCCCATTTTGGAGATGTCCAAATCTGCCCATTGTTTCCATAGTACTTCAGCTCCCCCTATAGCAATAGAGGGGTTTTGATAAAGAGGAACATGGAGTGGGAGAGGGTCCATTTTCATCTTCAGGTGAGTACTAAACCAGTTGGATCTGGACATCTCTACCGTAGGTGAGATATGATCTGTATTAGGCCTATTGAATGATCTAAATTTGGAACTGATACCTGTTACAAAAAGTGAGGAGGGGTGAATGATTCCCATGATGTCCAGTTCAAGTTGTAGCCATTGTGGGGTGAGGGAGGAAGGGGGTTGCATCTACTTAACCATTTGGGCTAGCAGAAAATCCTGGTGGTAACCCTCTATCCATGGAAGATTCCAGCCTCGTTGCTCCCAATGAGACCTACGTTTGGAATGGCTGTATCTGGGCTTAAAACCTTCCCAGAGGAAATCCCCAAATAATTTTTCAATATCCCTGTGCCATTGCTTAGGGAGAGGAATAGTCAAGTGCATAAGCTGGTAAAAGAGTTTAGGGGCTGATATGATTTTTACAGCTGCAATTTTCCCTGCAAGGGTAAGTTTGAGGAGTTTCCATCTGTAAAATTCTGTCTTGATGGAGGAGAGAAAGGGTTGTATGTTAGCCTGCCAAAGTGTATCCAGAGATGGAGTCAAAACAATTCCCAGATAAGTGAGTCCATTAGGGGCCCAGAGGAGGTCAGCTGCTTCAGCCATCTGTTGAGTACAATGGGTATTAAGGGGTAGTAGCTCAGTCTTAGTCTGATTCAGTTGTAGGCCTGAGTATCTAGAAAAGGCATCTAGGAGACTGAGCAGGGGAGGAATGGCATGATGGGCGTCTGCCAGGAGAAGAAAAGGGTTGTCGGCATACATAAGGGTTGCATAGCTTATACTTCCCACTGTCAAGCCATTTATATCAGCGTGGTTTCATATTGCCGTGGCCAAGGGTTCAACTGCCAGAACAAACAGGAGGGGAGAGAGGGGGCAACCTTGCCTCATACCTCTTTCCAGTGGAAATGGGGGAGAGTGTGGAGTTTGTATTACTCTGGCCGAGGGGCAAGCATATAAGGCTTGTATCCTGGAGAGGAATTTATCTCCTATCCCAAAATTAGCAAGGACCACGTAAAGATAATCCCATTCTACTGAGCAAAATGCCTTTTCAAAGTCTACTGCAATGGCAGCTGTTGGTATAGAGAGTGACTTGGAGAAAGGCATCAGATTCATGAGGGTTCTCAAGTGGTCTGAGCTGTGATGACCAGGTATAAAGTCTACCTGTGAAGGTTGTATAAGTCAGGGAAGTAGGGGGCTAAGTCTAGTTGCTTGGATTTTGGCTTACAGTTTGCTGTCCAGATTAATGAGAGAGATCGGGGGCGATAGCTTCTGGGGTTGGTAGAATCTTTGCCCTTTTTGGGAATGACTACAATAGTAGCCTCTCACATGGAGGGAGGATGGGTGCCCTTAAGTTCTATGTCCTGGAATACTTTAGTTAGGAGAGGTGAGATATTTGGAGCTAGTGCCTGGTAAAAATCTGCCATGTAGTCATCGCTGCCTGGAGATTTCCCCTTTTTCTGGCCTTGGATGGCTGCACACACTTCCTCTCTGGAAATTGGAAGGTCAAGGAGCTGTGCTTGCTGTACATGCAGCCTAGGTAGGTGTAAAGTATCCAAAAATAGTTGGGTCTCTCTGTTTGGTTCTGTATGTGTGGAGGAATAAAACGATCTGTAGAAAGAGGACATGATGGTATTAATGTCCTCTGGGGAAGTACCCAATACCCCTTGCTTGTTCTTCAGTCCCAGGATATATCTACTGGCCTGCTGTTTATGAAGTTGGTATGCGAGTATTTTGCCCCCTTTATCACCTCCTTCCCAGAGAGTATGTCTTAGGCGAAGGATGGCTACTTCATCCTTTCTGTTAAGTAGTTGATTAATTTCAAAACGGAGACCTAGGATGATTCTGCCTGTGGGAGAGTGGATGGAGGGGGAGGGCATGGCTTTAAAGATGTCTTCAGCTGTGGCTAATTTCTGTTCTGGGGTAGCCAGCTGGTGTTCTCTTTCTCTGCATTTAGCTGCTGCAAACCCCATGATATTACCCCGCATCGTGGCCTTAAAAGCTTCCCATGTGGTACCGGCTGAGGTGTCTGATATGGGATTTTCAGTTAGAAAAAGAGAGGCTTCGTTCCAAGCCCAGGGGATAAAATCTGGGTCTCTCATTAAGAGTGGGACTAATCTCCATTGTCTGGGTGGAGGAGCTACAGGGTCCCATTGTATAAGAAGCTGAACCGGCGCATGGTCAGAGATAGTTCGGGGAATGACTGAGACATCAAGGGTTTTAGATGTTAAGGTGGATGAGCACAGCCAGAAATCCAGCCTGCTGTATGAGGCATTAACTTTTGAATGGAAGGTATAATCCTTTGTTCTGGGATGGAAAAGTCTCCATAAGTCTGTAAGTCCCTGGTCTGAAAGCATTTGGTGAAGGGCCTTCCCGCTTCTTATGTGTGCCTCTTTACCTCTGTCGTTCCTATCTAGGGGAGGTACCAGTGTCAGGTTGAAGTCCCTACCTATAAGCAGGGGAAAATCTAGGGTGTTAACTCCAGAATCACCTCCGCAAGTTTATGAAAGAACTGAGGAGTATCCTCATTAGGGGCATAGAGGTTGCATAGTGTAAGTGGACCCGTGGGTGTGTTGTATGTTGCTATCACCCATCTGCCATCCTGATCTGAAAGTGTCTGGACAAGTGTCCAGGTGAGGGACTTATGTAAGAGAATAAGGACATCATGATTTCTGGATGAGGTGTTAGAGTGAACCTGTTGGCCCACCCATTCTTTAATCATATGAGTATGGTCATCCCCTGACAATTTGGTCTCCAGCAAAAAGGCCACTTTAGAGTGTAATTGCTTCAAGTGGGCCAGGACTTTCTTGCGTTTCACTGGGGAGTTTGGTCCTCTGACATTCCAGGTGTGAAATGCAATATTCGTCATTTTGCTCTAGTGGTTAGTCGTGGAGACTACGGACAGCCCAGTGAGGGGTACAGGGGTTCTGCACTTTTATTACAGTAAGAGCTAGGAGTATACACTGAGTGAGTTAGGTATTACTATACTCCGCCTAAGAGGCAAGATTAAAAAAATAACAGTATACAGTTATATTATATGAGCACCTGTACCTATATACTATAACTGACAATCTACACTACTTAACTTATCGAACAAAACAGCAGTGAAGAGTATGATGGGACTTAAACGGCTGGGGCACCAGCCAATGGTATGCCCGATCGCACTGTGGGGCATGGAGAGGGTAAAGCACCAGTGAGGGGGGAAACTCTCCTACACTATTTATTTTTATTTATTTATTTAATTTATTTAATTTAATTTAATGAGGAATCAGTTTTACAACCTTTGAGTCAGCGACTCGTTTACAAAGGTACCTCGTCGAGAAGGGGGGGAGACAACAAATAGTGAGGTTATAGGACATGGAATTACAAACAGGTGAGATACAAAACACCTGGAGTTACAGTGACAACTATACAAGTACAATCATAAGTTCAGTAATATACATATGTTAACTTCCATATTATACATCATATTACGCATCAATAATTTAAAACAACATAGTTTTAGACAGAGCCCAGTCATCTAAGGGAGCCAGGGGGGAAACAGGGCAAAAGGCTGGGTTAGGTCATCTATCGACATTTGCAGCATCAACTGTCAATAATGTGTTGATGGAGGGCAGTTTTGAACTGGCCAATCCCGGGGATCTTAGAGATAGCCTCAGGAAGGGAATTGAACCAAAGGGGGGCTTTATGATGGAAGGATCTTTGACAGCGAGAGGTCCTAGCCCTGGGAACTATGAAAGTGTCTGTGATGGAGTTACGGGTAGGCAGGGGATGGACAGCCAGCTGCAGTGGAGCAGAGACCCCTGGTGGACAAAGCCCTGACAAGGATTTTTTAGCCAGTAGGCAGGTATGGTATATTAGTCTTTCATCAAGATTGAGTAAATTGGATGTAGAGTATTGCAGGCAGGTGTGAGTTCTGCTGTTGGCACCTGTAAGGAGCCTGCAGGCTTTGTTAACGGAGGTCTGAACATATGAACATATGAACATATGAAATTTGCCAGCAGATAAAGGCCTAGAGGTCTATCAAGTCTGCTCGAATGTGCAGCTAGCACCCCTTATTCTGCAGCTGCCCCTCCCTTCCACCCTTCCCCTTCATTAACGCTCCCCCTTGTCCTGTCCCATCCTCGTTTGAAGCAGTCCACTGTTCTACTGCATACCACTTCTGCAGGTAACATTCCACCCAGCCACCACCCTCTCTGTAAAAGTGTCTCCTCATCTCCCTCCTGAACCTTCCTCGCTCCAGTCTCATATCATGGCCCTGTGGCCCTCCCTCCTTACTTTGAACAGCCCCTCTGTACTTGTCTTGTTTATTCCTTTCATGTATTTAAAGGTTTCAATCATGTCCCCTGTCTCTCCTCTCCCTCCAGTGAGTACATGTTCAACTCTTCAACCTCCTCTCATATGATAAGTCCCCAGACCCTTGATCATCTTTGTCGCCCTGCGCTGCACTCCCTCCAGTAACTTAATGTCCCTCTTCAGATACGGACACCAGAACTGCACGCAGTACTCCAGGTGTGGTCTAACTAATGACCTATACAGTGGCAGAATCACCTCCTCCCTCCTTGAGGATATACCCCTTGCAATACAACCCAGCATTTTGTTGGCCTTTGCAGCTGCCTTCCTACACTGTGCTGAGTTGTTCATTGACCCTGTGATGAGCACACCCAGATCCTTCTCCTCCTCTGTCTGGGCTAGCTGCACTCCCCTAGCTGGTAAGTCCTCCTTGGGTTCTTCATCCCAAAATGCATCACCTTGCACTTTTTGGCATTAAAGCCCAGTTGCCAGGTGTCTGACCAGGTTTCAAGCTTTGCAGATCATCCTGCAACCCCTGCCATCCCCTAGGTCATCCACCACCGCGCCAACCTTGGTATCATCAGCAAACAGACTGAGCTTGCTCTTGATGTCCCATGATATGTCTGCAATGAATATCCCAAACAACACTGGTCCCAACACGAGCCCTGTGGGACACCGCTCGTCACTGCCCTTGGGTGTGAGAGCTCCCACCCCACCACCACCCTCTGTTGCCTTCCCTGCAGCTAGTTTCCTACCCATCTCACCAGCATTGCACCTGCCCTGTGCCTACTAACTTCTTCCCAGCCTTCCATGTGGCACTGAGTCGAATGCCTTACTGAAGTCCAGATACAGGACATCCACTGCATGTCCCTGTCCAGTTGCCTAGTTACCAGTCATAGAACCTGACCAGGTTGGTTTGGCAGGATCGGCCACGTGTGAAGCCATGCTGTCTGCTGTCCTGTAGTCCTTTGGCCTCTAAGAGGGCCACCAGCCTCCTTCAGGATAGTCTCCATTAGCTTACCCGATGGATGTGAGGCTCACTGGTCTGTAGTTTCCCGGTTCATCCTTGGGGCCACTCTTGTGGAGGGACACCACATGCCCATCCTCCAGTCCTGAGGTACACACCCGAATGTAGTGAGGCATTAAATAGGTCTGCCAAAGGTCCTGCAAGGACCTCTGCCAGCTCCTTCAGTACCCTGGGTGGATGCCATCTGGGCCTGGTGCCTTGTCCACCCTCAGTGCCTTCAAACCCTCTTGAACTCTGCCTCCATGATTTCCCATCTGTCACCACTTCCCCTTGCGTCTGCCATTTCACCCATCTTGGGTGTCACCCCCTCTTCTCTTTAGTAAATACTGAGCAGAAGTACTCATTTAGTGCTTCCAGCCTTATCGCACTCCTGCTTCCACCCAACCCCTCCTTCCTAATCCTTACTATGGTCTCATAGCCCTTTCTCCCTGATGTACTTAAAGAAGTCCTTCTCCCCCTTCTTAATGCCTTGTGCCAGCCTGAGTTCCGTAGATGCTTTGGCTCCCCTTACTGCCCTTGTCACCTCCTTCAATTCTGTCAAGTACTCCTTTCTGTCCTCCCCCTCCTGTTTTCTTGTATTTCCTAAAGGCAGCTCTTTTCCTCCTTACCTTTTCCATGACCTCCTTGCTCAACCAGCTCGGTTTCTTAGCCCTAGCCTTCTTGATCTGGGCTTTGCAGCAGGTTTTGGTTGCCTCCACTATCCCCAACTTTATGAGCTCCCATCTCTGGTTAGTATCCATACTAGATTGAATTCTGGCCAGGTACCCTTTTACCACTTCCCCATCTCCCAAAGTCAGCCCTCCTGAAGTCTAGCACTCTTGTGCCAGATTCCACTCCTTCCTTGCCCATATCCATGTGAGCCATACTGAGTGGTGGTCACTCCTGACAGTGGTTCCTCCACTGTAAGTTCTCTCACAAAGTCCCCATTTGCCAGCACAAGGTCAAGGGTATTCCCTAACCTGGTTGGTTCACTGACCATTTGCAGCAGGAAGGTCCTGGAAGGCATCCAGCAGTACCTGCTCCCTTCTGTTCCTGGTTGTTGGGGTGCTCCAGTCCACTCCTGGCATGTTGAAGTCACCCACAATCACCACACTACCCTTCTGCAGGTCCTTCTGATCTGTCCGCTAGTTCCTGTCTAACTCCTCCATCTGAGATGGTGGCCTGTACACCACTCCCATTCTAAGACTCCTATTCTTGGAATCCTGGATTTGCACCCAAAGTGACTCTGTACTACCCTCCTCCCTTCCTCCCTTACATTTCAGTCCTTCCTTCACATATAGTGCCACCCCTCCTTTCCCAGTCACCCTGTCCCTCTGAATAACCTGCCCTGGTACAGACAGGTCCCAGTCATTATATTGGGTGGCCCATGTTTCTGTGATGGCTGCAATGTCCACCTCTCCCTCTGCCATGAGAACCTGTAACTCTGCAGTTTTCCTCCCAAGGCTCCTAGCATTAAGGGTAACCACCTTCCACCCTTTCCCCCTCCTCCCATCCTGCCCTCCTTTCCTAGCATCAACAATAGTACTTGCCATTTGTCCTTTGTCACTGTTATGGGGGGTAAGCTCATATGATTTCCCAACCTGTGGTCTCTACATATCTCTTCCCCAACTGCCACCCCCCACTCCTAGTTTAAACTCCCAACTTCCTCTATATATTCTTCCATCCTCTGCATCAACACTTTCTTTCCTTCCTCACTCAAGTGTAGTCTGTCCTTGGCATAGAGACTACTGTCCTCCCAGGTCTCTCCCCACCCCCCCAACAGCCCATACCCTTTAGCACAACACCAGGTTCTTAGCCATCTGTTAAATTCCTCTATTCTCAGCTTTCTTGTTGTGCTTGCCTTTGGCACTGGAAGTATCTCAGAAAAGTTACTGATCTTCCTGCCCCTCACATAATTGTGCTAGTTCCTCAAACCTCCTCTGGACTATTCCACTGTCTTGTCAGCCAGGTCGTTTGTCCCAAGATGTATAATTAAATGAGGCTTGTCCCTACCCTTCTAGCATATTTCAGAACAGACTGTCCCACCCTTTCCGCTGTCATTCCTGGCATGGCATCCACCCAAATCGACTATGCCTCTCCGCCTTGCTACCCCACCTAACTCCTCTTAGTATTGAGTCCCCCAGCACTAAGATTCCACCCTCTTACTCCCTGCTTGCTTCCTTTCATCTCCTCCTCATTTCCAGCTCCTCTTCTTCCTCCTGCACATTATTATGCCCTTTACCCTGTTGCAGTTCTCCCAGCAGAACTTCGCTCCAGTTTGGTCCAGGCATTTATCAATTACTCCCTAATTTCATCACTTCCCTCCTCCACCTTCTTCCTCTCTAGCAGTGCAAAACTATTTTCTGAAGATCCTTCACAAATGCCGCTCCTCTCTCTCGCATAGTAACCTGTTCTCTCCTTTCCACTCCATGACTTTTGCCACTTCTTCCTCTCCCCTCACAAGTCCCTATTGCCTCCTTCCATTTGACTTTTGTCTCCTGACCTGGTTTCCCGGCAATCGTTCTTCCTGGCCTGGGCCCTTTGTCTCTGCTTCCTTCTTCTGAGCCTCTCCTCACCACTCTTGGCTTAAGTGCCCTCCTCATCTCCCTTCTTCCTCCCTCCCTCCAGTTTGGGCTAAGCCCACCCCAATCTGCCTTGCCTGTCTTAGTTCCTCCTGCAGACCCTCAATCTCCTTTCTAAGTTTTTCTATGTGGTTGCACACTAAACATCCTCCCACTCTCCAGGCAATGTTTAGAAAGATTGGTGCACCGCAGTTGTTGCAGCCTACCACCCTACCCATTGCTGTTGTTGCCCACCAGCGACCCCCCACCCTTCCAGATGCAGGATACCAAACACTCCACCAAGTCCCCACTCTCCCCCCTGTATCAGTGCAAAACATTCTTTATGTCCCTTACCTCCTTTGTTGCACACGTTTAGATATGCTGAGCAACTGCTTTTTATATTCCTACCCACACTCAAAAATACTTTAAGTAGCCATTGCACAACCTTCTTCAACTCCTACTCCTCCTTTACCCAATGCAATAACTATGTGAAGTAGTAATAATGAAAGCGCCTAGATTTGCATTTACTTCCCTTCCACTGAGAGAGCAGTCACCTCTTCACTTGCTGCAGTTCTTTTCCTGGATGTCTGCTTCTGTTATGACAGGTGCAAATCCTTTGCCTGTTTGAGGAAGTGATGTCAGAACCCCTAGTACAAAGGGAATAATTGACCAGGGGTGGGTGGGGAACCTTAGATAAGGAGGTGGGGTCAGCCGCAGCATAAATAGGAAGACCGTAGTCGGCCAGAGACAGTACCGAGGAGGTAATGGCTAATTTTAGCGCAGATTCCGGGAGGCAATCTTTGTGTCGGTAAAGGAGCCCGATCCTGGAGTTCATGGCAGATGACAGGGTTTTTAAGTGGGCGTGGAATGTAAGGCCGGGGTCAAAGGTGATGCCCAGGTACTTATAGGATACTCCTGTTCTAGAGTGAGGAGCTTGCTGGTGCTGATGAGAAGGAGTGTTCTTAGCACTGTTTTGCGGTGTGAAACAGCATGGACTTAGTTTTCTTCAGGTTCATGACAAGTCGATGATTATTGAACCAATTTTCAGCTTGGAGAAAGCGCTTTGCAGTGTGCCTTGGAGTAGGAGTGGGTCAGGGTGAGATGCTAGGATTACTGCATCATCAGCATAGAGCAGTATTTTGCTGGAGCAGGAGATTGGGAGAGAGTTTAGGAATAGACTGAAGAGGGTGGGTCCGAGGATGGAACCTTGAGGTACCCCAGAGAGAACCGGCAGGTTGGAGGAGAGAGTCTCATTTAGTTTAACTCTTTGGGACCTGTTTTGCAGGTAGCTAGAAAACCACTTCATTGGGCCAGATGAGAGTCCTAGTTGGGATAGGGAGTTTAACAGCAGGGGTGGCACACGTAACGAAAGCCTTAGATAGGTCTATGAATACTGCCTACAAGACAACCCTTGTCAAGTTGGTGTAAGTAGCGGGAGAATTCCAGAAGGGTGGTGGTAGTGCTGTGGCCAGGCGAAACCCATGTTGCTCGGACATAAAGGTTGTACTTAGATAGGTATTCTAAGAGCTGTGTAGATACTATTTTTTCTAAGGCTTTGGATGGGGGAGGATGGAAATGGGCCTGTAATTGTTTGGTAGCATGCGATCCCCAGACTTATGGATGGGGATTACTTCAGCGTGCTTCCAAGCATCCAGGAATTGATCTAAACGTATGAGGATTTGTTTAAGAGGCGTGAGGGAATTGCATGACATCCAGAGTAAGGGAGTATCTTGAGCCAAGAGGGTCGTTACTAGGGTTTTGGGAGGTGAGGGACTTTATGAGAAAAGGTTTGGCATCACAGGGTGAGATCGCCTGAAGCAGAAAAGTGGCCTTGAGATGTATGAGGGGTGGACGGGTAGTGCGGTCGAAAAAGTGGGCAGGAGGACAGCGCTTAAGTCCGTGAAGGTTTTATTAAGGCAGTCAGCAATAGATATTAGGTCAGTCGAGGCAGCCCATTTATGTCCATCTGAGACGGCGGGGGGAGCGGGTTTTACCATTCAGTTCTTTAATGTTGTCCCAGAAGGCTCTGGATGAGCCCCAGCTGGACATCAATGCGGCCTGATAGTATTTAGCTTTTGCCTGCTTGATGGCCCAGGTGCACTGGTTGCGGGCAGCCCTGTAGGCTTGTCTGTCAGCCACTCTACCAGAGTCATTTGCAATGTGCCAGAGATTATCCTGCTTTTTTAGTTGTTGGATTAGAGCAGGGGATATCCAAGCAGCTGACCGCTTTTTTTTCCTAGTTGTGGAGAAGGGGGCAAACAGATCACAGGCGAGGGAGAAGGCAGTAGTGAGGTAGGTTAGAGCAGAGTTTATGTCAGAAGCACAGGCCACAGGGGTCCAATTGACTTGTGCAAGGTGGCGTTTGAGCATGCACTGATTTTGTCAGGTACAATAGTTTCAGTATATGCAAGTGGAAATAGTTTTGCAGACCATTGCCCAGAGCCAGTCAAAGATAAACACAGATATTCCAGCCTGTGAACCCCTCATGCAGGGAATTAGAGAGGTCACGGTGGGTGATCACTGATTATGTATCTGGTTTACTGACTGGCAGGGAACCCTTGTAGCATACCGAAGGTACTGGGTCCACATTCCTGGGGGTTTAATGGTCTGCTTACAGGGGGTCTGCTAGGGATGGGGGGTGCGGATTGTGAGTTGTCTCATTCAGATATGCTTAGTACCCTTGCAAATCCCTACCATCCTTGCAGCTCAGTAGGATGGGAAGGGGGGGAGGAGTTCTAAGAAATCTAATGAAAATGGTCTGAGATAGTCCAGAATAACAGTATTTTCATCTAATCCAAACATATTAGGCTGACAACCTTTAAACAATGCTATGAACTAAGCATCTTGTAACTAACATTAAAGTACAATGCCTGTAATATATACCTCCAGGCAGAGATGTCTGGGATTGGAAATAAGACTTGGTCTAGGTCAGCCCAGTTCTGCTTTTTTGTAGTAGAGGGTTTTGCTGCAGAGGACAGGGGCTCATTAGAGGTGTATTTCAGAATGGGCCTAAGCCCTAAACTCCTTGCTGCGATGTCTCCCGTTGTCCTCCGCCCTTCTCTCCTATAAATCCCTGAAACACCCACCATTCAGTATTTATCTGATTATCAAACAAAATTTAGAATTTGGCCACTCTGGGTGCTCATCCTGGATACGAGTGTTTCAGTTCAGCAGGGCTGCTTTCTGTGTTGTGACCTGTACTCCAAAGGACTTAAAAGCCTGCATGTGGGGGCTGCTGATAAAGGAGGGTGCAGTTTGTGTGCTGTCGCACCCAGTTATGCTTAATGCCCACGCAGATCTTTCCCATCCCTGCATCTCAATAGGCTGGTGGGGGGTTCCTAAGGAGTCTGATGAGATCGGGCAGAAATAGGCCCGAGTGGCACAGTTTCTCTCATATCCGAATGCATTAACAAGACAACCTTTAAACTTTACTATGTAATTAACATCAGGGAACTGCCAAACTAACATTACAGTACAATGCAATTGATATATACCTCCGGGTGGAGCATCTGGGAGCAAAAGTAAGGCCTGTTCTGATTTAGCCCAATTTTGTTTTTGTAATAAAGGGGTTTCATTATGCCAGACAGAAGCTCATTATTGATGCATTCCAGGATGAGCCTGAGCTCTGAACTCCAGACTGTTTTAACCTTGATTAACTCCAGTTATCCCCTTCCCTTCTACTCTTTAATTCCCTGAGACACCTGCCCCTTGCTACTTATCTGATTGTCAAACAGTATGAAGAACTTGGCTGGTCTGGGTGTTCATCCTGGGCATGAGTGCTGTGGTTCAGCAGGGCTACTTTCTGTGCTGTGGCCTGGTGGGGAACCTGGAGCCAGGGATCGTATTTCCAAGGCCTGCAAAGGCAGAGCAGCATCCGTAGCAGAGGCCCATGGGGTGTGCTCATCCTTGGGATTGCTTCTTTCAGGATCTGTGTGACTGGTATCCATTTCCTCCTGGGGATTGGTGTCTGGTAGGTCTCACAGTAGGGAAAAGTGATTTTGCACAAAGTAAGGGCTGACGTACTCTGGTTCGGCCGTATTGGCTATAATGAGATTCTAGTCTTGCTGGTCTGAGGAGTGTTTCCTGTCCTGAAGATGATCATGCTTGGAGTAAGGTGATTTCGGAGGCCTCTTCCTAATTTTGGAGTTGCGGGGTTCCAGACCCATGTGGAGGGATGTGAGGAGTATCTTCTTTGTGGCTTCGGAGAGGTCTTCTTTTGCTGGAGATCGGAGATTTTGTCCTTTGTTCGTGTTGTGAGAAGAAGAGCCCAGACCTGCCGGCCACATATCTGTAATAAAGGCCATGGCAGCATCTGGGGAGGCAAATTGATGTGGAGTGCCATTGACTGAGATCTGTAGGTTGGCAGGGTAGCGCAGGGTAAAAGGGACTTGTAGGGCATGCAGCTTGTGACGAACTTCCATGAAGGCCTTGCGCTTAGTGGCTAAGTCCTCAGAGTAATCCTGGAAAATCACAATCGTGTGATCCCTCCATCGGAGTTGCTCTAGTTCCCTGGCCCTAGCTTGAATGGCTTCCTTTTCGGCATAGTTTAAGATGCGTGCTATAAACGGTCTTGGTCTGTCACCCTGCGTGGGTCTGAGCTGCAGTGAGTGATGTGCTCTTTCAATTGTGATTTTCATGCCCCTAGGAAGCTTAAGAATCTCTGGAAGCATTTGCTGCAAGAATAGTGCTTTCCCACCCAAGTTATAATGGCAGCTCCTATTTTCCAGGTCCTCAAGTTTGTCTTGCAAAAGACAAATTTGGGCCACCTGGTCTCGTATAGTGGCACAGTGGCCTTGCAGGATATCATCGTGGGCTGTCGTTTTTTGTTCCACCCGATCAACTCTTGCATCTAGCTGTTGCATTGAGACTGCGGTGGTATTCGCTGCTAAGGTTAGAACATCAATATTAACCATGATGGAAGCGAACACATCTCTAACTGAGGGTTCTTCCCCTCCCGAGACTGAGTACGCCATGTGGCCTAGCTGTGTGGGTGGCTTCAGGGCATACCTCTCAACTGTCCCTGATTTTCAGGGATGTTCCTGATTTGGCCTCAACATTTTCCTCTGTCACTCGTAAAATTTGTGTTTTTGTGACAGAACAGTGGGGATTAAAAGAACAAAATAATGCCAAACATTAAAGTTGCAGACTTGTTCTTCTTCAGAAAATGCATCTTATCACAAATCCCTTTATTCTATCAGCTTTCTAAATGAATAGTACTAGTTTTTAAGATGTATCCCTGATTTGAGGTCTTTGTCCCTGATTTTTTTAAGCCTTGTCCCTGATTCATGAGGCAAGAGATTGAGAGGTATGCTTCAGGGCGAACAGTCCTTTAGTAAGTTAGTCCTGCGTTGGAGTTTCCCCGCATTCAGCCTGCAATTAACGGATGGCTTCCAAAGGCATTGAAGGCATGGTGCAGGGAGGAAGGTTTCAGCTTCATTGGTGACTGGGGGGCCAACCTGGAAGGATATGGGCTTCTACGGAGGTGTCTGCCTGCATCTTTCTTAGAGCAGACCATAATCACAAGTGGGAGGTTTAAATGTTACTTGGATGAGCATTTAAATAGCCAACGGGGAGGCTGTATTACCAAGGGAGGCATAAACTGCACCCCCCCCCACAGTTTGAAGCAACAAGGACTGAAGGCCTGAGGACAGACAGCCCCCAGGGCAAGGGCACACGATGAAGGGAGAGGACAAGGGAGGGATAAAAACAAAGAAGTTAGAAAGAGAGGCATAGAGGAGACAAGAAACAGAGAGGCTAATAAAAGAAGAGGGGAGTCAGGGGAGTTACAGAGAGCAGTACAGGCAAAGGACAGGTGGCTGCAGACAGAATGGTTTGGAGATCCATATGCACCAATGCAAGGAGTCTTATAAATGATATTCTGGACCGGGAGGTCATCATGGTGGAGGCAGACCTGGATCTGGTTGCCATAACTGAGTCATGCTGCAGTAAAAATCTCTGACTTTACCTCACCTCTACCATTCAATGTGACTGCTTCTCCTAAAAGGACTGCTCCAACCACCATCTAGTTGCTCAAGACCAGTGACCCGTCTCCTACCAGAGCATTATTCTCTCTGGCTCCTGCTTTTCTACGTGACACCTTTCCTTCTCCCTCCCCCCTCCTCCCCCTTCTTCTCACACCTCTACGCCACTTCTCAAACCTCACTGCCAAATTTTCCTGTGCTATGTCTAGACACCCGTCCCTTCTTCCCTCTGACAGTGGCCCCTCAGCCTGCCTACTTCTTTCTGTCCCCCGCCTACCCAATCTCACGCGTATAGTCCATTGCTTCTTAATCTCTTACTCTGTTACCTCATCTAGCTGCCTATTAAGTTGCTCTCTAATAATGTCTTTTATTTCTAAAGTGTATTATGGCTGTAAAACATTGCCAGCCTTTGTATGTGTTATGATTGTAAACCTTTGTATTTATGTTTCCCCCCATCCTTCGATGTGGAACCTTTGTAAATGAGCAGTTCCTGCTCAAAGGTACTAGCAATCCTAGAGTTTAATAAATAAAAAAAAATACATATAAATAAAAATCACATGGCTGTGCCAGACTAGTGTCATATCAGCAGAGATAGGGAAGGGAGGAGGAGGAGGGGTTGTTCTATGTGTGAGTGAGGGTATCAGGACTATGGAAGTGCAAGGGAACCTAGAGGTAAAGGAAGTGCTGGAGGTGCTGTGGGTCACCCTGGAGACAGGAGTTGTGGCCTTTGTTCATACTGGGGTGATATACAGGCCTCCATCAGAAGTGGAGGGATTGGATAAAGTACTAGGGGAAACCACCAGTAAGATTTAAAATAAAAGGGGAGGAGGTGCTGCTAGTTGGGGACTTTAGTCTGGCAGATGAGGATTGAAGCCTTCCAACTGCAGCTTTGGCTAGAAGCAGGGCCATCCTTGACTCCCTGCAGGGGGAGTTTCACAGGCAGATAGTCAGGGAACCCACAAGGGAAGGGGTAATACTGGACCTGGTGCTTACTAACAGAGACAGTATTACAGATGTCACAGTGGGGTGCCCAGTGGAGACAAGGGATCACTGTACAGTGTGGTTTAGTACCCCCCCATCCTATACTTCGCTCCTTAGTTTCCTTGCCCTAGGTGCATGATGTTTCACTTTCTGGCATTAAACCCCTACTGCTATGCTCTTGACTGCTCCTTAAGTTTCAAAAGATCCCTGATTTCCACTGTGTTACAGATGTTGGTGTCATCTGCAAAAACACGTAATCCCTTCCAGTTATTCTGCAATGTCACCGATGAAGATATAGTAGAGTACAGGTCCCAGTGCTGAGCCTTGTGGTCCTCTGCTGGTCAGTCTCCCATCATGGAGTGAATGCCATTAACCACCACCCTCTGTCTCCTATCCTTTAACCAGCTCTTAATCCAGTTCACCACTTTGGATCCCACCCCTAGGCTGCTCAACTTCTTTATCAGTCTCCTGTGAGGCACAGTGTTAAAGGATTGGCTAAAGTGTAGACAGGCCTAACCCACTACTCTCCCCTGATCATTTCCCTGGTCTCTCAGTTGAAGAAATACATCAGAATCATATGGCATAACCCCCTCCACCTGTGAATCCATGCTGTCTTTGGTCTTGCAGCCCACTGATTCAAGATACTTATCTAACCTTTCCTTTAACTGTGTTTCCATTAGTTTCACTACCACGGAAATGAGACTGACTGGCCTATAGCTGCTAGCCTCTTCCCGGCTGCCTCTGTTATGCAGAGGGACCACATCTGCTCTCCTCCAGTTCTCTCAAACCACACCTGATTCCAGTGAGCTGTTGAATAAGACAGTCAGCGGAGAAGCTAGCACCTCCCCAAGTTCCTTTAGTACTCTTGAGTGCATCTTACCTGTGCCGCTTGAAGCTCCTGTCATCATCTCCACTCACAAAAGAAGCGTTGGAACCACACCATGTACCACTATGAGCTTCTGTCATCTTCTCCACTCACAAAAGAAACATTGGAACCACACCCTGTGCCACTTGGAGCTCCTGTCATCTCCACTCACAAAAGAAGCATTGCAACCACACCCTGTGCCACTTGGAGCTCCTGTTATCTTCTCCACTCACAAAAGAAGGTATGCTGAACCTGGACCACATGGACTGCACTAGACCCTACAGCCCTCTTTTTCTTTCAGCCCATTCAGAACTTGATGACTTTTTATTTGGGGTCTTCCTTTGATTCTGTGAACCTCCTCAGTGGTTTAATATCTGATTTATGTGGTTTCATTATTTTGTAGCATATCTCTAGGACAGCCTGCTTTCTCATCTGTTTGAGAGCTAATCTGGGCTAAAAAACAGTCAGTTTTACTGTTTTTGTATTAATTATGGGACAGTATTGCAGATTAACAGTTTAAAGTTAATTCATCTGTAATCTAAGCCCCTTGTGTGTGTTGTGTGTATCCATTTTCTCATTAGCAAGTTATACTCTATTGCCACTAGAGGGACATAATCTTTATCTAAAGTGATCCCTGGCTGTTGTTCATATAGATTCCTTTCTAAATTACAGCTACCTCCTCCATCTGACCAGTCCCCTCCTTTGCGCCTCCTGCTTACAAATTCTTTGACTACCTGGATTAATTATTCACTAATTTCTCTTCCTTATGAATAATGCATCCCCTGCTGTCCTCTCGCCCCTTCTTCTGCTCATATCCCTCTCGTTACCACCCTCACTTGCTCTGTATTCACCTTTTCCTAATAACTCCCCCAACCCCATCAGTTACTATCTCCAATCCCCTACCCACTTCCATGCCATCACTCCCTCTCTACCGTTTGACATACGGTCTCACGCTACCACTATTCCTCATGCAGCTATGATAATGGTTTCTACTTTCTCTGCAGTTCTCCACCTTCTTGTTATTCACTCGTCCACTCCCTTCTACTCAAAACTCCCAGCCTCCTTGCCAGTCCCTTCAAAATCACCTAAGCTCCACTTTCTCATAATCTCCCTCCTCTTGCTCTTTCCTGGGGATATCCACCCCAACCCAGGCTCTTTTGCCTCTTGCTGCTCTGGTGCCTCCTTCTCTACTACCTCCCCCCACTCTCTTCTCTCGGCTCTCCCAAAGGGCTTAAAGATCCTGCATCTAAACACCCGAAGCTTATTGCAAAAAGTAGACCAGAGTCAGACCATGGTATGCACTCTAAAACCAGACATGTTAATCTTCTCAGAAACTTGGCCAAAGAGCAGTATCCCTGACCACTCGGTCTCCATTCCTGGCTACTCACTGGTAAGGCAAGACCGAGCTGGCAGGGGTGGTGGCATGGCCATTTATGTCCTAGCCACCATCCAATATTCTATAATCTACTCATCTTCCAATCCTGAGACTCATGATGCCCTTGCTATCCATGTGACTCTCTCCTTCACTCTACCAATCTTTGTAGCTGGCATATACTGCTGCCCAAATGTCCATCCTTTGGTCGCGCTACACCTCCTAACCACCATCACTTTCCTTGCTCTCTCTGGGGAATTATTCATCCAAGGTGACTTTAATATAAATTGGTTGTCACCTAAAACTACCAAAACTAAAAATGAAATTGGAGCCCTAAATCTCTCCCAACTGATCTCTGAACCCACCCACCCAAACCACAAGACACAATAACACTCCCTACTCGACTGGGCCCTTACCTACCACCCCCACCACGTCATCACCTCTTGCATCCTCCGTGATGCTCTCAGTGACCATAACCCAATATTTATAGTTTGAAAAGTCCACAGAACTAAATCACCACACAAAACCATGCAACTGTGCTCTTTCAAGTCTCTTGACCTCGAATATCTCTTGAGTAACCTTGCCATTTCTGACTGGCCCCCCTAACCTCCTTCCCCTCAGTTGATAAGGTCCTTGCCTACTTTAAAGAAATCTTTTTTGAAAACTAGAACACCTTGGCCCCACTCAAACAAACCAGAGTCTGGGGTAACCACTTAGCTTAGATAACCCCTGAACTTTTTAATTTTTTTTATTTTAGTCTTTGGTAACTGGGTAAGGCCCACTAGGCACAAGTGCCTGTTTTCAGGGGTGACCTGGGAGCACTGGGTGGTTAAGTGACTTGCTCAGAGTCACACAGTATGCAAGTGGAGGTTGTGAGAATCAAACTCAGGTCTGGTCTGCTGGATATACCAAGCTCATTCACACCTTGTTCCTCTAACCTCTAAGCTCTAACTTCTGGCCTGTCTCAGGGCTAGAGATTGAGCCTGGAAGCATCATAAAGCTACCCAGCATCCTAGTGACCTTGGAAACCTCTGCATGCTCAGAAACACTTGCACCAGAGCTACAAGGTTAGCCAAGTCCGAATATTTCAAATCTGTCCTCATCACCGACATAAATTCCTCTTCAAAGTTCTGGAAGGTGGTGCACACCCTATTAACCCCCTCATCTCACCCACTGTCCCTGGTACTTAAAGTAAATAGCTCACTAGTGTCCGACACACCAGCTATAGTTGCAGAATTTAACTCCTACTATACCTCCTGTGCTACTGAGCTACTGAGATCCATCCCCTCCTACCCACCCCTCTCCCCACCCTCTACCGGTGTGGACCGTCCACCACCCTCCCACCATTCCTTCTCTTTTGCTACTGTAACCCAAAACAATGCCCTAAGTGCCCTCCTCACCATCATCCCCTCTAAAGGTGCCTCCCTGATGGCCTCAACTCAAAACTTCTCTCCTTCTCCGCTATGGCCATTGCTTACCCCCTCTCAATAATCCTAAATCTCTCATTCTCTACTGCCTTGATCCCCTCTCCTTGGAAACATGCTGTGGTCCTCCCTCTACCCAAAGGGGGTGACCTCTCATTCCCTGGCAACTATCACCCCATTTCTCTCCTTCCTACCCTTGCCATACTTCAAGAACACATTGTCCTCTTCCAACTCACCATCTACCTCCTTTTTCACCCCTTTCCAGTCTGGTTTCAGGAAAAAACACTCAACCACCACCTCTCTCCTATGGCTCACAGACTCCGTCCTAACCAGGATGGACAATTGGCAAATTACCTCTGCCATTTTTGTCGACATGGCCAAGGCCTTCAGTGGAGTAACCATGCATACTTATTGTACACACATGCGTACAAAAAAATCCAGGAAAAACAATTTTTTAATTTTTTAAATTTTTTCCCATGCTTGTCTAGATTCCGAACCCTGGTCCTCCAGTACTTGACACCGGATGGTGGGGGGCTTATTCCCGTCCCAGCCAATTCCGATTCCTCTCCTCAAACATGCTGGCACAGAGCAGAGCAATTGGACAGTTTTTGTCCACATGTGTTTTTGCTCTGCCAACCACTTGCTGTATTTTTTTCCCGCTGCTAGTGCAAGATCGACTGTGCTCCTGTGGCCCAGCCTGAGCCAAGCAGACCAGGCAGGCTTGATTGTTGTCAGAGTTTGACAAACAGGAGTCGCTGCTCACCGGGCCCAGGACTCATGGTCGATTTGACTCAACTGAGTCGGAGGAGAAGGAGGACATCTTTGTTCATCTGATCCATTTGTCCTCTTCTTATCCGGTCCGTGGTTGCGTCGTCGTTGCGGCATGAAGAATTGGTAAAGGTCAACTTAAGGAGGGCAAGCGGCAGAACTTCCAAGCAGCTGAGAAGGTGAAGCAGAGCTCCCTATTGCCTACTACTCTACGGGCGGTAGTGCAGTACGGTTAAACAAGGTAGGCTGCCTCCTGTTCCGCCCACCATTTTGTGTTTCCTCCAGCTTTGTCTTCGGGGGGGGAGAGTGGAGTGGATCTCCGCTGAAGACAGAGCCGGTACTGACTGCAGTGTACAGCAATAACTGGGAAGGACCTGAGGCTTAAGATAATGCAGTGTACAGCAATAACTGGGAAAGACTGGGGCTTAAGATAAATCAACGGGGAAGTTCGGGACATCATTGAATGTCGATGAGCCATGATGCTGTTTCTCATGTTTTATTTGTCTCAAAATTGTAAATAAGTTATGTAACTTTTGAGCAGATCTATACTGGGAAACAAACTTGGGATGTCCATGGAACCTAATACAGGATTGGTCAATCTGTCCTTTCATTGGGTTCACTTACACTCAGGTAACTGAAAACTGCAGGTGTGAGGTAAGTAGCAATGTCACAAAATCATTTTCACACATCCTTAGAGGAGTCACATAGACTAAAAAAATGGTAAAAGCTCTCACGTTTGATAAAATAACTGAGTTGGTGGTGGTGGTGGTGGTAGTGTGTGTGTGTGTGTGTGTGTGTGGGGCACAGGGGACTTGGACCCATAGCCATACTTGTCAACTGTCCTTGATTACCAGGGAAGTCTCTCGTTTTACCTCTCAAAATTGCTCTGTCCCTTATCTGTCTCTCATGGAAAAAGTAACATACAAACAGAATGGTCTGTAAATTTAGACTTGAAAGCAGACATTAATACTATTCTAAGATGCAAAAATATAAAAATAAACTTTGCAAAAGTAAACCTAATGGTTTATAGTTAGTTCTGAGCTTTTATCTCCGTGTTTGAGGATGTGCATTCGTATGAGAGTCAGTGTCCTTCACTGTCCATCATTTTGAGTGTCCCTGTTCCTCATTTCCATGACAGAAGATTGAGAGGTATGTCCATTGCTCCAATGTGAACTGCAGTGTGTTAGTTTGGGGGGCACACTCACAAGTTTTGCCAGCCCAGCCAATAGTTGCCAGACCAAATGGTGGGTGGTACTTATGGCACAGGATATAAACTCCACTGGGCCCCATTCTCCATCAGTCGTGCAGAAGCTCCCATACAGCACACCATCAGCACATCTTATTCGGCAGTTCAGGTGGGACTCGAGCATGGAAAGACTCAGACCCCTTCCATTTCAATTATAACTGCAGTCGGGCAGCTCTTAATGAGGCAGTACACAGGGCTTTACAGGCTCTCCAGCAATACCTTTTGACTGATTAGACCACAGGACACCCGCCTGGCAGTCAACATTTAGGTAAGCTCACAGAAGACTTTCCGGAAACCGCTATTTGTAGGGGGGTTACACAAGCAAGAGCAATTCTTGAAGCTGAGCCTGCCTCTATCCATACTGCCCCTCTGCTTAGGATTGGTTTGGCTGTACCTACTGGTAATTTCATACTTCCATAGCATTAAATAAAGCAAACAGTATGAAATTCTGCTTTAAATGCTCAGTGTACTATGGAGGCAGCTCAATTGCCAGGTAGTACACAGTACATAGCAGAACGTCTGCCCTGATTTCTTAATGATTAAATGAGGGAAAACATTCTGAAATAATATATAGAACAGTTTAGATCAGATGGCAGCACCCCGCTGGAAATGATAAAGTACATTTCAGCTGGTCTTTCCTGGACAAATAAACTGCACAAATAGGTGGAGGCAGGACCTGACAGAAAATGGAATCTTGCATCTGAATTGGGCAATTCAAAGTTTCTAGTTTGTGCATTATGTGGTGTCATATGCTCTAGGATAAATTCTAAATGATTAACTGCTCTTTATACCCAACCTCTCCCCTTCCCCCTCTGTTCTTATATCCCAGCAATTACCAACTGTAGAGGACAAGGTCAGAAAAAAAAAATACACAGT
The DNA here is from genome assembly GCA_016271365.2 of Neoceratodus forsteri. Lineage (NCBI taxonomy): Eukaryota > Metazoa > Chordata > Ceratodontiformes > Ceratodontidae > Neoceratodus > Neoceratodus forsteri. The sequence goes on along the minus strand of CM028130.1, from coordinate 90,866,463 downwards.
TTATCAGGAACATTTCTGTCCAGGATAGGAGTGTTCCTGATAAATTATTAATTTTTTTTTAATTTAGATTTCCCAGTTATGTCTCAGCCAGCTGGTCAGTTTTGGGGAGGGAGAAACATTTTTTTGTGAGGCAGCGTGACAGGAAACCAAACTTACACCAGTTGGATGCTTTGTTGCTGAATCTTGTGTCAGTACAGTACCGCTGAGCTGCTGATGTGTTCAGCCACTGATGGGTGCCAGACCCAGACAGTGCCTCAAGCACTTGGTTTTTCAGCGGAATCATGTAATTACTCATGAAATGCCCTAGATCTTGCTTGTTATTGTTTAAGTAGTGTTCTTTTGTAGTTTAAACTTTTATTGTTAGGCTGTGACATGGCAGAAAGTAAGCTGATCCTCAGGATTTTGCCTATTCTTGTTTTCTAACATTTTTTCTTAGGGTTGATTTTACAAGAATACATGCTAGATTTTCATTTTACTGTTCAGCATAGAGTGTTGCTCCTATTGATTTCCTCCTGAACAAAAGACAAAAGTATGGTTTCCCAGTTATAATTTACCAAAAAATTAAGAAGTTTTGCTTGATCTGCAGCTGCACAAAGGTGGCAACAAAAGTGATGACCCTAGCAACAGAGAAGTTAGTCATTTTGGTGCTGGACCTATCAGGAATACCGAGAGATTGCATGGATCCAGGATAGCTGGTACTTGCCTATAATAAGGCGGTGGCAGGGGCCCTGGATTCCATTGCTCCTGTTCGTGTTCATCCTCTCACTCTTCGACCCAAGTCTCCTTGGTTTGATGAGACTTTGAGGGAGTTGAGGAGAGTTGGACGAAGGTTGGAGAGGTGCTGGCGGAGGTCGGGTCTGGATTGTGACAGACTTAGTTTGATGGATCATTATGTGATCTATCAATCAGCAATCTCTCATAAGAAGGCAGAATTCCTGTCCAGAGAGATTGCTGCTGCACAGAATAGACCAGCTCAGCTCTTCCGGACTGTGGACAGATTGTGCAATCCAATCTGTCTGCAGCCCAGAAGAGCGTTTTCTCAAGAACGGTGTGAGGAGTTTGCTCTATTCTTCTCAGATAAGGTTGCCACAATCAGATCCGATATCCATCTAACCCTCTCTAATGGGAGTAGTGATGGTCGGCAGGAGATGTCGGACACCCAGTTTGTGTGGTCTGACTTCGGCCTCCCCAAAATCGATGAAATTGTGATGATCATACAATTATTGCGTCTACCAACTGTAGTTTGGATCCGGGCCCCATACGTCTCTTAGTGGGGTGTGTGGATAAAATCGGCCCCGTCCTTGCTGAGATAGTCTGGAGGTTCTTGGAGAGGGGGATTTTTCCAAATCCTCTAAAGGATGCTGTGGTTCAGCCCCTTCTTAAGAAATCCTCCTTGGACCCGGACTGCCTGGCAAACTACAGGCCTGTCTCTAACTTACCCTTTGTGGGTAGAGTTATTGAGAAGGTGGTCGCATTGCAGTTAGATGATCATTTGACCAGCCACAATGTCTACAATTCTCTCCAGTCCGGATTTAGAAAAAGACATAGTACCGAGACAGTTCTGGTTCGGGTGCTAAATGACCTCCTAATAGCGAGAGATCGAAGGTCTCATTCCATCTTGGTCCTTCTAGATCTCTCTGCAGCATTTGATACTGTGGACCATGGTGTGCTATTGGAACATTTGCAGTCTATCTGTGGACTGTCTGGTACAGTCCTCAGTTGGTTTCAATCTTACCTCGAGGGTAGGACTCAGAGAGTGGTGTCCGGGATTTTTTCCTCGGCATCATTCTCCCTATCCTGTGGGGTACCACAGGGTTCCATTTTGGCACCCATGTTGTTTGCAGTATATATCTGCCGCTAGGAGCGATTATCAGGTGGTATGGTTTGAGTTTTCACTGCTATGCAGATATACTCAGCTGTACATGTCCTTTGTGCCCGGCCAAGATGCTGCCTTTTCGGTCTTTAATAACTGTCTTGCTGAAATCCAGGACTGGATGAATGTGAGTTGGCTGATTGAACCTGACAAAACTGAGGTGTTGGCTGTGGGCCAGGTTCGCCGGGAGGCGGGTTTATTGGTTGGATCACCCTGGTCTATGGCTTGGGGTGTCCGCTAATTACCTCGCCAGACTGGCGGAATTCAAGCGTTGTATTTGATGACTGCTTGACATTTAAATCCCAGGTGTCAGCAGTTGTCAAAACCTCTTTTTACCATCTGAGGAACATCGCCCGGGTGAAGCACCTGGTTCCACCAGACGATCTGCCTACTTTGGTCCACGCCTTCATTACCTCCCGCCTTGACTACTGCAACTCCCTTTACCTAGGGCTTCCTGGGGTTGAGATTCGCCGCCTGCAGCTAGTGCAGAATGCCGCAGCCAGGCTGTTGACAGGCTCTTCTAGGTCCAGTCATATAACGCCTGTGATCCGTGGTCTGCACTGGTTGCCAGTTTTCTGGTGAATCACCTTCAAGGTCGGTTTGCTGACCTATAAGGCCCTACACGATCAGGGACCTGTTTACCTGAAAGATCTCCTTCACCCCTACTGTCCCTCCTGCTCTCTCCGATCCACTGACTAGGGATTGCTAGAGATTCCCAGGGTTCATTTAAAAACCTCAGGGGCCAGATCCTTTAGTTTTATGGCCCCAACCCTGTGGAACTCTCTACCTCGTCAGGTGCGGGATAGCCCGACTGTCCAAAGTTTTAAAGAATCTTTAAAAACTTATCTCTTTAGCAAAGCATATAATGATTTTTAATACTGTCGCTTGGTTTAATTTTAAAATGGTTTTATTTATTGTTTTATCTAGTATTGAACAGGCGCCTTGGTTTTAGAAAGGTGCCTTATATAAATAAAGATTGAGATTGAGATTGAGATTGAGATTGGTAGTGATATCTGTTGCTTGCAATGAGTCAGAGAAATCTTTAAAAGCAGCCAGAAAGTTTCAAAATGACCCTCAAAATGCACCAGAATGCATCTAAAATCTGATAGCTTCTGGGGGCCTAGGCGGCCCCCAGATCCCCAGCCTATTGGTTTTGTCTTTTTTGAGACAACCAGGACTTTTATCAGCCTTTGCCCCCCCATCAAAAAGCTAACTACACCCCTGGTTTTGTCCATGTGTTTCTTTGCTCCACCAACTAGTTACTGCAATTTTCTCACTGGCTGCTACCTCACTCACAGCAGGACTAGTATAGTCCCACCATGACTATCCTGAGAGTCAAATCACCATTTTGTTGTCTTGAGTCAGACGAGAGAAAGTGGACTTGAGAGGATGGAGAGCCACTGGTTTGAGTCCCACACTTTGTGTCTCTTCTGGCTCCACAACAGTCATGATGCAAGACCGTCTTTTCTTCAGCTCCAACGGTCTGACCCCAGGCTCCTGAGCATTGCGTGGTCACTGAATTCAGTACTGGTCATGTAAGTACTGTATGTGGCTGCACTGCAAGGGTGGCTTAATCAGTAGTAGGTGCCAAATCAAACTATGCAGCCACTAGTGGCCAGAACAGTGGGGCTGGTATGTAAAAAGGCTATGGTACAAGGATATTGTATACCCCCACAATTGGCCCCAAAATGCACCAGAAAGCATAAAAAATGCCAACATTTTCTGGGGACCTAAGCGGCACCCAGACCCCCGGCCAGTTGGGTGGAGTCATTGACTTGTGCGTACACTTTTGGAAAGGCTGGTTACTCCACTGAAGGCCTCTGACACCATCTCTCACTCCCTTCTTCTCAACTCACTCCCAGCTGTTGGCCTATCTCCCTCTGCCACAAACTGGTTCAGAACCCAATCAGTTAAGATCTTGGATGCCACTTACCTGTCCCTCCTGATTAGCACTGGAGTCCCCCAGGGCTTGGTACTAGGGCCCCTCCTATTCTCCATCTTCTTAAGTGACCTTCCCTCTATTTGCTCCCCATCTTCCACTATACATATGCATGCAAATGATACAGTCCTGTATGCATCTGGCTCCTGTCCTGTTGAGGTTACAACAAGCTTACAGCAAGACTTCAACAAGGTTCAGTTCTGGTTTGCTAACCATAAACTTTTCCTCAATGCCAAAAAGATTGTCTCCATGACCTTTGGCACAAGGCAGAGACTCTCTAGGCTTCCTTCCCTACCCACTTTTCACACCCTTGAAGGGACTTTACTTGAGGGCACTTCCTCCTTCAGGTACTTAGGTGTTTGGGACCAACACCTCAACTTCTCTGGACATATTGACGCCATCCAGAAAAAACTGTGTCTCAAGCTTGGTGCCCTGTTCAGGAACCATATTTGCATCCCTTCTATGGCTAGGCATGAATTTTTTCAGAAGATGATACTGCCCATTTTCGATTACTGTGACATAGTATACGGTGCCGCTACTAAGTCCTCCCTGGCCAGACTGGACACCCTCTTCAATTCCTTCAGCCGCTTTGCCCTAGATGCCCCCCTTGCACCCATCACTGTGATCTTTATCATGCCCTATCCCCCCCTTACAAATAGGCAACTCTCCTACTGTCTAAATTCACCTCCAAGCACTGGTTGGGTGAGCTCCTTTCCTACCTCACCCCGTCATTTATAACAGCCCCCTACCCTTCAATTCCCTTAGATCAACGACTCCCATACTCTGGTTGTCCCCCACAGATCCACCCAAATCGGCCAATCCAGTTACTCTCAGCACCTCCCAAAAATGTGGAATCCCCCCCAAATCTGGCACTCATCCTTCACTTACTCCATTAGCTGTGCCCTGAATAATTACCTTGCACCTAGCTGCTCCTGCCATGTCCCTTCCTAATTCCCTCCTCTAAGCCCTAGACAAACCCTACCCCTTACAGTCACCTTCATTTTACCCTTTGCACAACCACCCCTTCTCCCCACCCCGCTAATTGCTCCCTCATACTGGCCTCCCTTGATCTCTCACATAATGTAAAGGACACAGAATGCTCTCCATGGGTCCCTCTCCTGTCCTCCAAGGGGCTTGTATCTCTCATCTACTTTTTCCCCCACCATCTTATAAGAGTCTCTTCTGGGACACTGATTTTTCACCTTCTGTCTGTTCCCCAGTCCCCTTGCAGGGTTCCTCGCATCCTGAAAGGGGCTCCATGAGCATAACTCTTCCCCTTCCCCTTTCCACCTTTTCTTCTTATCTTCTTATCTTATCTTAGTCTTTGGTAACTGGGTAAGGCCCACTAGGCACAAGTGCCTGCTTTCAGGGGCAACCTGGGAGCACTGGGCAGTTAAGTGACTTGCTCAGAGTCACACAGTATGCAAGTGGAGGTTTTGAGAATCAAACTCAGGTCTAGTATGCTGGATGTACCAAGCTCATTCACTCCTCGTTCCTCTAACCTCTAGGCTATACTGCCAGCCCATGTAAGCACTTATTTACTTATTAACCTAGCACTTATTATTGTCCACACTTTCAACATGTTATGAGCAACACTATTGTAACACTGTATATAACATCTGCCTTACAACTGTACGTTAATGTAGTTCCTGTAACTTGAATGTTTAATATCTCATTCCAATTGTACCCCTTCCCCCAAGGTCGCATCGGGAGATGAGTGACTTGTTGTTCAGTGTGCCTTCCTGGAGAAACATTTCAATAAATAAATAAATTACCTGGTCCCATAGCCTTATCAACTTTCAGAGTTGCAAGTCCCTTCAGAACTCTAACCTTTGAAAATGGACTTATGTTCACCTCCCCCCTTTATTCCTGCTGCTCCCTAGTGGTGCTTCCCCCTATCTTACCTGTGAGAACTCAGCAGAAGTACCTGTTCAGGAAGTCTACTTTTTCTTAGTCTCTTCTGCGCAGTCTCCCCGTCCCATTGTCCTTATCCTCACTATCCCTCTCCTTGCTTTCTTCTCACTTATATACCTGAAGAAAGTCTTATCCCCATTGGCTACTCCTTTGACTATCCTTTCCTTTGTCTGCACCTTTGCTCCCCTCACTGCCTCCTCTGTCTGCATCTTTGCTCCCCTCACTGCCTTACTTGCTTCTCTCTGTTTTGCTTGGTACACCTTCCATTCTTCCTCCATCTGCATTTCCTTATACTTCCTGAATGCCACCTTTTTCCCTTCACCACTGTGGCCACATCACTAACGTACTATAACAGTCTCTTTTTCTGTCTGCCTTTACTCACTTCATGCAGTAGCTGATTGCCTTTAATTATGCCCTTTCTTATTTTTCCCCACTGTTCCTCCACCCTTCCCTGACAGTCCCTGTGCTAGGCAGTTACTAAGGCAGTCTCTCATTTCTTTGATATCCACCATTCTGAAGTCCAGGACCCTTGTCATCATGTGGTTTGCCTCTGCTCCCATCTTAATGTTAAACCACACTGAACAATGACCACTGATACCTAGGGAACTGCCCACTGTGATGTCCTCAGTGTCTTCCCAGTTTGCAAGCATAAGTCCAGCACTACCCCATCTCTAGTTGGTTCATTGACTAGCTGCCTGAGAAAAGCCCCTTGTAGGGGATCAGTAATGGCCCTTTTCCTTGCTAAAGCTGCAGTTGGAAGACTCTGATTTACATCTAAAAGATTTCAGTCATGAACTAGCAGCACCTCCCCCTTACTTTTCATCCCAGAGATTTATTTAACTCTAAAAATTGATTAGCGTTTTGCTCATAAAAGTGCTAAATCTTTGTGAAAATGCATAGCTCTTGCCTCACTGTGTTTAACAAACACAGCACTTCTGGAAAAGCTATATAAATACTTTCTGTACAGGTAGTATAGTCCCAAGAAAAAAACTGCTAATCAATTATTTAAAACCCTGCATCCTGACCATGACTTCCCCAAGTGCCTAATTCAACTCATCTCCCTGTGCTGGAGATCTGTATACCACCCCTGTATGGATAGTGGCCCCAGCACCTGTCTACTGGATGACCCACAGCAACTTATTTAATGATCATTTTTGTAAACTTTTTTCCCCCTCAACAAATAAATACATCATATCTGTCACAAACCCACTCAGCAGGTCAGCCCTCTACTCCCAAAGAGCCAACCTCTGAGCATAGAACTGTGAACAGTTAACAGAACAAGGTAACCCTCTTGTCTGTTTTGTGGGTTCAAGTCACCTTAGTCCCAAGTTCTGGAGGGATTCAAACTGATAATCTCTTGTTAGTGTAACCAATTGTCAGGCTCAGATAATCCTGTCTTCAGGGGGCCAGATATCTTTGCCTAAGGGCACCTTACCAGGTAATACAAAATGAACCCTTAGAACTCAATGCAAGACCTAGAGAACTCTGACCTGTTTCCCAGTTTGGTACCAAAATAAGCTCATGCAGTGTCAACTATAACCATCTAAGCTTCACTTTTATAAAAAGAAGTTTCAAGGCACACCAGGCAATTATTGTTTTTAAAATATATATCTTTACTTTAAAATAGGTAAAAACAGCAACACAGTAAATACAGAACAAGATATCCCAACACATACAGTCTTAAAAACAAATCAGGTTTAAAAGTGCAAATTCCTACAACCCATACACTCAGACTGGTTTTAGCTAATGTATCCTTACTTCTTAATCTTTCAGTGCTTTGATGTTCCTCTTTTCTCAGTCAGAAGTGAATGTCTCTTTGTAAGGTCTGCTCAGTATATTTAAAAGCAGTCTTGAGCTGGCCTTCTCTCTGAGGTCACCTAACTCCTCCTTGGTGTATTAAAATTTATATTTTATAACACAGGATGTCCTACTAAGATATTTAAAAAAATAATAGGTGACATAAATTAATCTCCTCTCTTCATGTGACTTGTCAAAACCGGTCTGTGATCTGCTTCACACAGACATCAAAGCCTCTTTGATGTAATTCTGGCTTCCTTAGACGACACCCCTCAACACATGCATATTGGACTTCATGAACCAGTCTGCGATCTGTTTCACACAGACATCAAAGACTCTTTGATGTAACTACTGGCTATCTTGGGAGACACCCCAACACATGCATATTCTCCTTCCTTCCTTCCTGACACCTAGTGCAAATCAAAGGATTTTCCTAAGGACGTCATGAATGAGTATTTTATTTCCTGGGCTTCGAAGAAAACTTAACAAAGTAATTACATTTCAGATATCTGCAGTTTAAGCTACCTCCTGTCCTTTGAACTTATCCCTGGAGGGGGGGTTGATATGTCAATTTCAGCAAGACAGCATTTTCTCCTGAGAGACACTCCCTTACATATTTTATACTGCAGAAAAAATATCATATTGAAATCAGAACCCGCTGTCCACGTGCCACAATCCTCCCCACCTAGATTGAATTTGGGGGGTCTATCCCCTGCAGGTGATGAGCTTCCCAAATCAGTTCACTCCTCATACACACGAGACAGCCCATCTGAGTTCTGATTGGTTGCTCCAGCCCTATGTAGAATGTTCATGTCATATCCTTGCAAAGCAAGACTACATCTTAGCAATCGACCATTGTTTTCCCCATCTGCATCAGCCAAACCGGGGGTTGTGGTCAGCCTGCACCACAAAATGATGCCCATACAAGTATGGCTCCAACTTCTTTAGGGCCCACATTATGGCAAGACACTCCTTTTCCACCGTGAAGTATGCCTGCTCCCTGGGAAGTACCTTTTTACTCAGGTAGGCTATTGGGTGATCCTTCCCCTGGCTGGATGTCTGACTCAGTACTGTCCCAATATCCACGTCTGAGGCATCAGTCTGAACTATAAAAGATTTGCTATAGTCAGGACTTGTCAAAACAGTAGCACAGTAGCACTACACAGTGCCTCCTTTAGTTTGGAAAAGGCTTCCTCACAGACTGGGCCCCAGGTAATTTTCTTGGGCATCCTTTTCTTTGTCAGGTCAGATAGGAGAGCAGCCAGGGCACTGTAATTGGTACAAATTTTCTATAGTACCCTGCTGTCCCAAGAAAAGTCCTGATCTTCTTTTGAGTTTCTGGTCTGAGCCATGATTGGATTACCTCTATTTTTATTTGGTTAGGATGGAGCTGTCCTTGGCCTACTACATGCCTGAGGTATGCCATCTCTCCCATGGCCACCTGGCACTTCTTGGCTTTGACAGTGAGCCCGGCCCTCTGTATCCTGTCCAGCACTTCCCTAAGGTCTGTGTCTCTCTGTTCTTGCTCTGCCTCTTGGCGTTCTCACTTCCTTTTCTCCTGGAACTCCAGCTCCATCCTGCACAACTCAATTTGCAGCCTGAGTACCTCAGGATTCAGGATACTGGTGACCTTCCCCTGCTGCTGTGGCCCTTCAAAAACAGTGGCCCTGTTGCCTTCCTCATCAGATCTGGACACTGCACTGGCCACTAACTCTGCTACACTCAAGGTTTGGTACTTTCCAGTCACGGTCCATGGCTCACTGCTCTTTGTATCTGCCACCATCAGGGCATCTATGAGGTTCTGCTTTTTGGCTGTCACCTCGAATGGGACTCCTCTGTATCTGCACAACTGCTTTAAGTTATCTACAGTGTGTCTGCTGTAGTCAGAAGCCATCTTCTTCCCTGACTACTGCTACTCTGACTTGCACTTTAGGAAAAAAAATAAAACGAGTAGGAACTTGACTGTACAAGTGATATAGTTCTGTTTCCTTTATAAAATAAAACTCTGCCTTTTCTTTCTTTGCAAGTGAGCTTATGGTCTCAAGCTGACACACTGAACAATACAAGCTTGTGATACCAAAATTATCAGCATTGCTGCTAACCAATCTGTTGCAAACCCACTCAGCAGGTCAGCCATCTACTCCCAAAGTGCCATCCTCCGAGCCCAGTCTTGTGAACAGTTTAACAGAACAAGTTAAGCCTTTTGTCTGTTTTTGTGGGTTTGAATCAACCTTTGGTCTCAAGTCTTGGAGGGATTCAAACTGTGAACCTCTTGCTAGCATGTCCAATGCACAGGCTCAGATATAGCTGTCTTCCAGGGGCCAGATATTTTTGCCTACGGGCACCTAACCAGGTGTACAAAAATGAACCCTTAAACTTTAATAAAGACCTCAGATTATTATTACCTTTTTCCAGTTTGGTATCACCATTCAAGCTTATACCCAGTGTCTGCTGTAACCACGTATATTCTACTTGTAAAGGAAAGAAAATCAAAGACAGGCCAAGTAAGCTCTAAAAAGAGTTTTACTAAAATTGATAATAATATGTAAAACATAAAATACAGAACTATTATATCACAATGCATACAAATATTTTAAAAGAACAAGGTTTTAAACAGTGCAATTCCTACTACAGTAATTAGATTTGTCACTCTTACTAAATACCTGTTTAAAGTGCTCACAGATATTTCTTTGTCAGAGACTACATAAAAGTGTCTCTGAAGGAAAACAGAATAATCTTTAAAAGCTGGTTTTCCCTGCTTATTTTGCATGAGGTCACTTAGCTCCTCCCTGTCAGAATATATAAAAAAAAAATATCTATATAAAAACAGGATGTCTTTTCCAAGTATTCAATTCTGCAACCTCAACATGACTCATTTTCTTCAAATGACATTTCTTTGATCTATTGATCAGTTTCCCCTCTCACACAGACATCAGCATTTATGATTTCGTACCAGTTTACTAAGCCTAGTTTCCTCCTCTTGAAAAGTCATAAAATGGATATGCTCAACTCAAACCTCTTCCAGACTGTAATTAACTTAGATAAAACAGGAGATCCTTGATCAAGGCCTGTTCTACTCTGTAATTAGCTTCAGGCCTTCCATGTAACACCTTGTATCTAAAACCTGTGTGTGTGTGATCTCACTTGCTGTTTCAGCATTTTCTCATGGCTTTCATCTTTCAGCTGAGACCTGGGGGTTGGGGGGTGAGCGAGGTCACTCCAACAGCACCAGATTTCTCAGCATCTTTCATGACAGACAGTCCAGAACCTATTTTTATTTTACAAAAAATAATCATACAGCACTCAGAACTGGCTGTCCACATCACAATATAGACTTGGGGTTAGGGATGCTTTTAGTCCTAAATATTTCTATGGAGTGGCACTCACGCCACTTACGCTCACACCACAGCACTAACGCTGTGTGCAGTGTGAGGTTTTAAACCCTTGTTGCCCCTCCTCTGAAAGATGACACTCCCATATGCTCCTCCCCACAATCCCATTCTTCACACAACTCACCAGGACAGGGGGCCCTCATTGCCAAGTGGAGTGGGAGGTAACTGGATTCTCAGATGGTTGAGTAGTGGTCGAAACAGCATGGCAGTCAGTTCAGTTTGGGACACCATCTGGAGATCTCAGTCTCCAGATGGTGTCCCAAAAGACTGTGGCTCCACACCCTTTGCACAGCACCACTCTCAATACTATTTCCTTCCTTTACTTTATGATTTATTGAAACTTCCCTGTATTTTCCTGCCTCCTTTGTATGCCTTTTGACTTCCTACCTCTTCCTTTGCTTGTCTGAAATATATTTGTTATCCTACCCTAGCTAGGGTGTCTCTAAATTTCCCTTTTCATCCCTCCTACCTGTAGCTACCTTTTCCTGATGCCTACTTCTCCTCACCCACTAATTGTTACCCAACAAGCTGCAGCTCCTTATATTTATGTAGACCCATACACAGTACTGTATTATCTCCTGTCTTGGTCTGGTGTGTCCCCTTCAGAGTCTCCTGCACACTGCAGACTATCTGCAGGCACCAGCAGATGCCTTAAAGGAAAACTACACCCAAAATTTGAAAAAATATATGCTGTGAAGAGTGTATTAATTTGTATGTGAAGTTCTAGTGTTTCCTTCCCTCTGACTGGTATTAGGAGTTTTTCCTAAATTAGCCTGCTAGCTTTAAGGTAGTTTTTCGACCCCTGGAGATCTCCATATCAAATAGCTTTATTGCATTTCTTTGTCCTACAATGCACCTTGTTTCATGTGATGATGATGTAGCAGAGCCCATAAATTCAGCAGAAAGCATTGCATTACAATCAGTTCTAGCGATAGAGATGGCTATATTTTAAAATCTGTAGAATTCAGCTTGGTGACCACCCTCATCCTAAAGGTTTTACTTTCCTGAAAAACTTTGCTGCTGGTAATTTTTGTGCAGCATGTAAAGCTTACAAGATATTTAGTTTGTTTGGCATGTGTGTGCTGAATGTTGGGTCTCTCTTATATCACAGTCACGTGAGACAAGATGCACTGTGGGAACAAGAAATACAATTACACTATCAGGTATGAAGATCCCCAGAGGTCGTAAAACTAGTTTAAAGCTAGCAGGCTAATTCGGGAAAAACTCCTAATACCAGTCAGAGGGAAGGAAACACTAGAACTTCACATACAAATTAAAACACTCTGCACAACATATATTTTTTCAAGTTTTGGGTGTAGTTTTCCTTTAAGATAGATGTTTCACTGCTGCTTTGTGGCACTCATGTGCTGGGACACTAGCATTATAAGACACGCTGGTACAGTGCTCAGATTTATCCCAGAGTTAAGAACTTCCTGGTTAGCCTTGCCTGCAAGCCAAAACAAACCTGCAGTCAGAAATGTAACTCAGTCCTACCTCCAGTTATCAACTAGCTGAGGCTCCAGACCAGGCGACTTTCACACCTCCCCCAAATTGCAGAACAAAAACACAATAATTTTAGTATGGACCTTAAATGAGGGCTGCTATGGTTGGTGTCAAATTTGTGCTTCAGTCAATGATAAACACAACATGTTCAAACAAGTTTCACCACAACTTACCCCAACCTATGTTGTCTCAAAAAAAGACAAAAGCCTTTTCCACTCCTATGCCAAAGGCAGACAGACTCTGCTTAAGGAAGCCCTCCTCAATTAACTTTGGGCAGCAACTGTGGCTGTCCTCACAGAGAGTAAACTACCAACTTCCAGTTCTGCCACTGCCCTGCCTCAGAGCTTCACAGAGTCAGAACAGCTGCTGGTTGATCCCTAGGGCTGTCCTCGAGGCCTCCACTTTACCCCCCCCCCACTGGCTGGTGGTAAGGGTGCCAAGCAAGCCTGCTGAGTCATCTTCCCAGAATCCCTGTGTGCAGCTCTAGTAACTCCTGACCCCTGCAGAAGCAATCAGCTCAGCCACCTAGGGTCAGGACTGAGGAAATAACCAGACTTAGCTGCCAGCTGCAGGATGAAGACAAATTGATTTCTATTCAAAATGTGCAACAGCAACAGATCCCCCCCCCCACATATGTGCCAATGTTTCATGGAATACTCAAGCATGCATTCTCCGTGTTTCTTGGCTTAGACCACAAGGTCTGATATAATCAGAATCAACTATGGCAGCATAGGCTGGTTGTGCATGGTTGCCCATCTGGTATTCTCTATGCTGTGACATCACAATATGTTGCCAAAGGAATCACTGTAATGGCACAAGTACAGTATGATGATCTCAACTGGGGAATAAGTAACAGGAGTAATGAGCTCAGGGGGAAAATTCCTATTTTCAAGCAAATGACCTCAGTAATAAATAATGGGGAGAGCAAGTATAGAATCAATGTGAAATACAAGCTGAGCAGTGTCTCTGTTAAGCAATAAGACATTCCAGGTATGTGTCATGCTAGTATGATGTCATAGCCCGGGTGCATTGTGCAGCATGGGGACAGAGGCCAAGTGCCTACAACCACCTGAGAAGTGAACTTATCTGAATGAATTACGTCCTGAAGTGCCTTATTACAATTATAAAATGGATCCACTTCTGTATGTGCTGTCATATGTAGGCTATTTTATGATCACTAGTTTAATCTGTGAGTTTGTGCTTGGATAACATCATGAATGAAACTAGCTCTCCACCAATCAGTTTTCGGAAATTTTCTATCCATTTAAAATAAATCTGTTTTTCAAAGTTTTCAGGAGGCACCAGCTGCCGTTTAATTTTTCTGTAACATTTGGAGATATTGGGAAAGGCACACAATGTGGTGAAGCAATGCTGTATTGGGCAGCAGTATAGCCTAGAGGTTAGAGTAACAAGCTGTGAGCAAGCTTTATAAATCCAGCAGACTTGGATTTGATTCCCACAATGATTATGCCTTTATTTCCTTTGCCCTGAGCAAGTTACTTATCCTCCCTGTGCTCCTAGGATGCACCTGAAATGGAGATTTAGCTCAGTGTGCATTTCCTGGCCAGAGTTTTAAAATAAAAATATAAATATGCTAATAAATCTTCTTTAAACTGAATTCTTACTGGCTCATGTTTTAAAAGACAAATCTCCCCAAACACATTAAAAATTACCCCATTCTACTCGGTGAACTAGACCCATTTTACAGACTGCACTATGACCAGACGACTGCTTGTGTGCATGCTTTGAACCATACAATTCCCAAACTGGTATTTTTTGCCTTTACATTTAGTCTTTGCTATAGACTGCCCCAAGCACTATAATCTGCCACTAGACTGTATAACTATTGCCTTGTTTGCCTTGCACTGTAGGGAGTTTGTCAGACTCTGGTACTGTACACTCGCTGAGACATTACTGCAGTCTTGGTTGAGGTATCTGTCTTCGTGCTTTACCTTAGAGCTGATGTGGCACCTGTAGGGGCATCATCTTTACATGTAACAGACTCTCAAATGAATGCTTCTTTTTCTTGGTGTCTCGGACTGGAAATGACATCCTTCACCATTCTGGATGTGGCAGACCACTTCAAAGTGTGTCAATCAGTAACATTTTATGGCTTTTTTGTTTTGCACAGCAGTTTCCTTTCTGTCCATGCTTAGGGTTGATGTGTATGCATGGCACACCTCACTTTTTTATGGTTCAGATTTTCTATTTGAATTCTGGAAAGTTCTGCTGATTGATCAGAACTGTGGTAGGACTGCTGCTTGTAATGCCCAGAACCCAAGTTTGGGAACAAGTGCAGCCATCGAGGGCCAGCTGAGGGGAGGAGGACTGAGCATGCAGAAAATCCTTGGGTGTGTGTGTGTGTGTGTGTGTGTGTGTGTGTGTGTGTGTGTGTGAGGACCGCATGTTTTTCTAGGTGATCACAGGTGGCAGTGCAGTTGGGGACACCCACTGGAGGGAGGATGCCACTACACATCAGTGGGATGGCATGCTCAGCTTGCATACTTCTGTATGACATCAGTGGTTAAGCATCCAGTGTATGATGAGAAACATGAAGGTAAATCACCAGCACAGCTGCAGAATCACTGCTTCTGTGTCACTCGTGGAACTCACATCTCTCTTGTGGACTCACACTAGGCATTGAAAATCAGAAAAGTGCCCCAACTCTCCATCCTGTCTAGGGAGAAATGGAAAAAATGATAATGTGGCACAAGGTAGGATGGCAATGGGGCCAGGGTGGTGCTCTTGGAAAGAGCCTGATATGGGCCAGAGCTTGAGGGAAACAGAGGAAGAAAAAAAAAAGTGGTTGAACTCTTGGGGGATTAGTGCCTTGAGCAGAGTAGAGTTTTTTAGCTCTCTAGTGTGGTACCTGAATACATTGAATAATGGAGCCAGAGGTCAAATCCCCATTGTATAAAAGGAAAAAGAAAGAGAGGGAAATGGAGCAGCAACTAGCAAAGAGGAAAGAAAGGTCACTTTCTAATGAGTCTGGGCCCATGGACAAATTTGTTTCTTGTGGTAGCCCTGGATCTGCTGAATTGGAAGGTGAAAAGATGGTTGAAGCATCTTCTGACTCATCCAACTGGGTTCCACCGTGTCTGTCTCTCCTGGCTGTCCAAACACCATTCCTGCTGCTGCACTAGCTAAAATGCAGACATTAACCAAAATAAGGGCTGCCATCCACTGTCTCCACAATGTTCGCATAAATACTAATGAGCAATTGGGCAACTTTGTCTCTAGGACTCCTACTTTGGAGACAATTTTTGAAAATCAAGTCAGATTTGAATGATGTTAAAGGTACTTTTAAACAAATGTGATTAAATATTGAAACTCTTGAGGCTAAAGTAATTTCATGTGATGCAGTGGTCTCTGTTAACACTCAGGATTGTGTTTCAATGAGAAGGAAAATGGAAGCAATGGAGAATCCCTTGCACTACAAAAAGATTCAATTTGTGGATATCCCCGAACTGTTAAAAAGGCAGTTTACTATCTGTGGTGATCTGGTAAAAGTATTTTCATTAATGTGCTACAATTGACTAAAGATAACTTGTTTTTCATTGTTAAAGCATACTGGATCCCCAGTAAGTTAGCCAAAACTAAAGCAAACAAGCATTTGTCAATGCCAAATGTTGGTTGCTTGTTAACATTTTTTTTTTTGCAAGTCTGAGCCCAAATTTTGAAGATTTTAACTCCTGCCCAAAAGGTAATTTCACTCTGTGACTGCAAAATCGCCTTTCAGGATGAAAAAAATAAAAACATTTTGGCCAGGATCTGAAAAATGACAGCTGTGAAAATCATGAGGTGCTGTGAAGAAATGACTATGTTGAAGATGTGAGGTCAAAATATTGAACATTTCTGAAGTTACAAACATGCATTCACAAATTTCAATGCAGGCGCATAAATTTGTTGTTTGTGAATATTTTTGCCCCAAATTTTCAACATACCCTTCTTATAACCCCACCTTATGAACAAGTGCAGAGAAAAATTTTAACACCTGCCTGAAAGGTGATTTCGTGCAGCAACTGTGAAATCACCTTTTTTTGTTTTTTAAGTATCAATTTTCCCATTTGCTCATTATAGCTTTGGGCCGCTAGGGGCAACATAAACCTCACTGTCCCATTGTAGTCTGCTTACTTAGTACAGATTACATACCTCCCTTTGGAGGTCAGCGCTGACCCGCCCTGCCCCCAGCTTTCTTCCTCCTTTCTATGCCCCCCATTTAAGAACTTCTCTAAACCAGGAAACATGATCTCTTTCTGTATCGCTCCCCTGTGCCTCTTACTCATACTTTTCACCCTGGTCTCTCTTTCATTCCTTCAATTGCTAAATACTTCCACTCCCCACTACACTTCCCTTGCAAACCCTACTACCCTGCTAACCCCCTGTTTCAACCAAGTTGCAGCTTCAACGCCTTTTTATCATACCTGGACCCACTTCTCTACACGGCCTTCCGCCCCACTCATGTCTTTAGCTTACTCCTACACTTTACTGTGCATCCTTAAATTTCAGCTCTACACCTTCAGTTATTCACCTAATTCCACTAAACCATCTAACAAACCTTGGTTCAAGAGTACCAAGCTGCATTTCATCATAATCTGTCTCTTACTCCTCATGACAGAAGACATAAATCCCAAGGGTTCAACATTCAGTAAAGCCCTTACCCCATTCACTCACCCCTCCTCAGCCTCTGCTCCAACCCCAGTTTCACTCCCCCATGGCCTAAAAATCCTTCACCTTAACATTTGCAGTCTGATCCCTAAACTTGACCTGCTACTCCCATTTGTAGGATCCCTCAAGCCAGACATCCTCATTGTATCAGAGACCTGGCTGACAAACAAAATCCCTGATGTTTCTATCACAATTCCTGGACATGTTGTTACCCACCAGGACCGCTCTGGTAGAGGTGGGGACATAGCTATCTACTCATCGTTTTCTCTCCAATCCACTACTGTTCCATCGACCACCGACCCCAGTGCCTATGAAGCCCTCATCATTAGAGTATCTCTATCCTTTTCCATACCAATATTTATTACAGGAGCCTATTGCCATCCTGATCTACACCACTCTGTAGCCACTGATCCAATCACCACTATTGGATCCCTTACCTCTTCAGGTGAGCTCTACCTGTTAGTAGATCTAAACCTGAACTGGTTGTCACCCACCCTAGATGAGACTCTTACTGAAATAGCTGCCCTTAACCTGTCCCAATAAATCATGGAGCCTACTCGCCTAAACTAGAAATCCCATAATCACACTCTCATAGACTGGGCCCTTACCTCCCATCCTCACAGGGTAATCCAGTCGGGCCTACTCCCAGACTTTCTTAGCGATCATCATATGATCTACATAATTAGGAAAGTACACAGACCTAAGCCATCCCACAAACTACTAACGATCCGTTCTTACAAAACATTAGATCTTGCCCCTCTACATCATGACTTAACTCACATTGACTGGACCCCTATATCCTCAGCCAAAACTATCAATCATGCCCTGGCATATTTCAAGGAGGATTTCATCAATGTCTGGAACAAACATGCTCCCCGGAAGCAAGTTAGAGTGTGTAGTAGTCACCTCCACTGGGTAGCCCTGAACTCCAGCTGTCAGCAAGCGCATGATAAAGCATGGAAAACCCACAAATCCTCCAAATTCCCTCGTGACTAGGCTATCTACTGGACACTCTGAAATGCCTGTACCAAAGCCATCCACCTGGCCAAAGCGGAATATTTCTGGTCCACCTTTAATACAAACATAAACAACCCACCAAAGTTTTGGAAAGTAGTTCACTCACTCTTCTCTCCCCAAATTAAACCCCCATTTCCACTGCTCATAATAAACAACCAGCTCATTTCTGACCATCCTACAGTAGCAGCAGAATTCAATTCCTATGTTACTTTCTGCACCTCCACCCTGTTAGCCTCCACCCACCCCACCCTACTACCTCTTCCCTCCCTCCCGATTCCTCCCAACACCACCAATTAGTGAAGAGTTTTGCCTTTTCACTCATCTCTCCCAACGACGCCTTCAAGGCACTACTCTCTATCAACCCAGCTAAAGGCAGCTACCCTGATGGCCTTGACCCTAAGCTGCTGTACCTCTCTGCTACTGCTAGTTCCCTCCCTCTCACTGATCACCTCAATCTGTCTTTCCACACTGTGACTATCCCTGAAGCCTGGAAACATGCTACAGTTCTCCCCTTACCAAAGGGAGGTGATCTCTCATCTCCGGAGAATTACCACCCCATTGCTCTTTTACCCATCCTGGCTAAACTTCAGGAATACCTTGTTCTCTCCCAATTCTCCTCCTTTCTTGATGAATCCTCCTTCTTCATTCCCTTCTATCTGGTTTTTGGAAGAATCACTCCACAACCACTTCCCTACTTAGACTCACTGACTCTGTCCATTCAGCCATGGATAGAGGTCACATCACTTCTGCTATTTTTGTCGACCTTACCAAGGCTTTCAACACAGTCTCCCACTCCCTCCTACTCCTCCTCAAAACAGTCTCATCAGCTGGCTTGTCTCTGTCTGACTGCAACTGGTTCAGAGCCTATCTTGTAGGTAGAACTCAATCTGTTAAAATAGCTGACTCTGCGTCCCCTCCACTACCCTTTCAACTGGTGTGCCTCAAGGCTCCATACTTAGCCCACTCTTATTCTCAATTTTTCTAAATGACCCACAGTCAGTATGCTTCTCATCCTCCATTCATATGTAGGCTGACGACACGATCTTCTTCACCTCTTGCCAATCTCCCTCCAATGTGACTTCCAGACTCCAGCTTGACTTCAATAATGTTCAACGCTGGCTAAGCTCACATCAACCCTTCCTCAGTACCAAGAAAACAGTCTCCATGACCTTTGGCACTAGGCAGAGACTCTCTAGGTTGCCCTTCCTTCCCTCCTTCCACACCCTTGATGGGACAACACTAGAGGACACCAGCTCTTCCAAACACCTGGGTATCTGTTTGACCAACACCTTGACTTTTCTGTATATATTAATGCCATCCTGAAAAAACTGTGCCCCAAGCTCAGCGCCCTTTACAGGAACTGTAGTTCCTTACCACTACCAGTTAGGCATGATCTTGTTCAGAAAATGATACTCCCTATTTTTGACTATTGCAACACAGTCTACAGTGCTGCTCTTAAGTCTTCCCTTACCAGATTGGATACTCTCTTCAGTGTTTTCTGTCACTTTGCTCTTGACTCCCCCTCCCACACACATCACTGTACCTTGTATCAATCTCTAGCTTTCCCCTCCCTTGAATGTAGGTGTCTCTCTTACTGTGACAAGTTCACTTCTAAATTCTGGTTTGGGACTCTCCCCACTTACAACTCCTCCTTACTCTGTGCTCCACCTCTCTCCTCCTGCCCTCTCAGATCTACTGACAAATGCACTCTAGCTATTCCTCGTTGCTCTACCTCCTTAGGACAGGAAGATTTCTCTTACCACTTCCCAAAGCTTTGGAACTCACTGCCACCTCCTATCAGACTTTACTCTTCCCCATCTTCAATTTCCTTAGCACTTCACAATTTCTAACCCCTAACTGCACTTGTTCTTAGCCCCCCTTCAACACTCCCCGCCCTGATGCATTATCCTTTAGCCCTAATTTACTTCTATTCTCCTAACTGTATTTGTTCTTAGCCACCCTTCACAATCCTTCCAACTAGTGGTGGGCAAAGTGGGCTCAATCCGCTCTTTGAAGTGATTCGCAGAGCAAAGGTGAATTAGCGGACTGCTTCTCAACGCAAAGCAGAGTAATTCATGTTATGATGGGTAACGCGAAGTCTATTGTGAACACTGACTTCGCATTACTCCTCCTTCCCAGACCACTACTCTACCAAAATCTTAAGCGAAGTGCATTGAGAGCAACACACTTCGCCTCACTTCACCTTGTTTTTGAGCTCCAAAGGCAAATTTTGCAGTGATTCATGGGATTTCAGGTCACATGGGCTCTATATTGATCTGCACAGCCTCAGTTTGGGGTAGTGCATGTAGAAAGCAGTAGAGACAGTATGCTTTGAGAGCTGTCTCTGATTGAATCCTTCTAAAAGCTGTTAAAAAAGCATTTTTGCATTTTTTTTTTGGGCTCCACCTTTAGTTCATCGATTGCAGGAAACCTTCCTGTGCTCATATCATTGAGCGTTTTTGTTTTTGTGTGGATTTTGAATGTTAATATACAACATTGAGTGTGTGTAATGAAAGACAGTGAAAGTGTGCTTTGGGGATGGGTGTACCCGTGGCGTAGGTAGATTTAAGTTGGAGAAATAGTGATTTCTTTGTTTTGTGGTTATATTTTTGTTATATAACTGCTGTGTTAATGTACACACAGTAATATTGTCAGTAATTGTTGACATTTTCTTGCTGATTGTGTGTTGTGTGGATCTGGTGCAGCAGTTCATAATTTCTGGTAGTTTACATAACTATTCATGGCATATTACTGAACTTTTCAATTTGCTACACATTACTCGTTCATCATTGTAGAGAAACTGTTCTGTGTGTGTGTGTGTGTGTGTGTGTGAGTGGTGTTGCGTGACATCAAATAATACACCTTTTATTGTGCCACAGACTAGTGTAATTGCAGGTGCAGCAGTGTGAACCTGCTAGCCACTGCAGCTGCCTGATTTTGTACTGCGATCATGGTATCTGTTCTTTGTTTTGCTGCTTGTACTGCTGTAAAAATCTGCAGTCAGCGCTCCCCCCCACCCCTACCGGCAAAAGGAATTTTTTACCAGATTGGATTGTTTTTGTGACCTCATCAGCACCACTAGTTACTGAAGTTGTTTTCATTGCGTGACCGTCTCTATCTGTTGCTGAAGCCACAGTTGTTTTTATGGCTTCACATCCAGTGTCCCCCCCAATCAGAGAGTGAATGTACCAAAATCTAAATTTGTTTATAATATTGTTGTTAATCCCCCAAAATGCCCAGAAAGAGATGTGCAAGCAAAGCTGGTTCTCACCATGACAATGCTGGCAGTAATATAGTCTGTGGGCATGGTAGTACGCAGACACAGAAGTGCATTGCTGATGTGAGGAAAGGTATTTCTCCTGCAATGTTTTTTACAGCTCAATCAGTAGCTTTACTCATAGTTGTAGGAGATGATGTTTTCCCAGTCCGTGGTGTTAGTTTTAGTGGTGGTGGTAGTACCGTATCCAAAAATATAGTGGAGTCCGAAGCAATGCAAGTGAGTGAGTGGCAGCGTAGATGATGTCATACTTCCCAGTAACTGAACCTGAGGATTCTGATGATCATGTCAACGATAGCATACAATGTGATATTCCGTCAACCGTGGTGGTTAATGTCACACATTTTCCATGCAGTGATTCACAGTGTGGTGAAAAAATATCAGGTGATGGTGGTGTAGATGATGATGATGAATGTGATGATGATGATGATGATGTTACTGTTGTTGCAACTTGCAGTCCACACGCTAGCATCCAAGCGGAAGATGTGGATGTGTGTGATGTTGATGAATATGATGATGACGTAATTGACCCCAGTTGGGAACCGGAGAAAAAGAAATTCAAAGTGGCTATGTCTGAGTCTGTTTGCAGGAATCCCCCCCTGTAAAAACTTGTGATTTACCAGTTTTAGTTGATGATGATGATGACCCAGTAATAAAGATTGGTAGTCGTGGTGGTCAGTTGCAGTCCAGGTGTGCAGTAGCTGAAACATCATGTGCCCCCCCCCACTTCAGTGCTTAAAATAACAGAGTTAAATAAGTAACATCATGGACATGTTAAAAGTAGAGCATCACAATCCCTTGTTTGGGATTTTTTTGTTCAAGATGCAAATGATGAGTCAGTTACAATCTGCCAGGTTTGCCATGTGCATGTGAGTTGAAGTAAAACGGGGAGCCATCTTGGTACAGGAGGACAGCGTATGCATCTTAAAAATAGGCACATGGCACTGTGGACCCAGCACAAGCTGGCAGCTAATACCACAGTGGGGCATTCATCCTCATCACCAGCAACCATAATGAGCATGTTATCCTCTTCAGGGACCCTGGTTTTCCACTTTTACCGGTAACACCGGTAACAATCATGGAATCCTGCTTGGTTTGTGGATTTTGAATTCTTGTACCAGTACCTCACAGAAATTGCATGTCACTGCACAGAATCTCTAAGATGTCAGCATCTTTTTAATTTTTTTTATTTTCTCTTTCCCCTTCTCGCAGCATCAGTCTCCACTTTTCAGAGATCCCTAGGTTGGGTATCCCCTAGCTTCACCCCCAGGTAATGCTCAGGAGTTCCCGTGGGCCTGCCCCTATCCTGCCTGGGTTGTACCCCCCCCAGGTGGGAAGGGAGTTGACCCCAGGTCACCCCTCCACACTCCCTAATTGTGTGTCGGGCAGCCCAGTGGATCCCTCATGGAGCCCAGTTATGAAGTCTGGGGCACCTGGGTCCCTTCTGCCAGTGGCCGATGTGGGGTGATTGTTCCTGGTTTTCTGGTCTCTGTCCCTGAGGGCACTGGTACTAGAGGAGATCCAAGGAGCTAGGTCACATAGAGACATGCCACTGCTCCAGATCCTGGCTAACATCCTCCCTTCCCCTCCCGAGCACTCTGCAGCACTATTGCATGGTGGTAAAGCAGCAGAACCTGCAGCCCACCCTCCCTGGAGGAGGAAAGCAGTCCCTCGGGTGCTCAATCCTACTCCCCTGGCCAGATCTCCAGCAACCTGAGTTTGTTTCTGACCCTGAGTCGCTGGCATTGCAAGCAGTAGTGCTACCACAGCGCCAGTGGGCTGACCCAGATTTCAGCATCTTAAAATGAATACTGCTGTGCTTTGCATTCTTTCTGCTTTGCTGTGTATAGAGTCAATAAGGAAATCACCTACACTGGTTTGTTGTAATCAGCCATACAGTTTAACCACCCTTGCCTAGTGGTTAGAATAACAAACAGTGATTGAACTGGGTACATCCAACAGACTTGGATTTGATTCCCACAACCTCCACTTGCACACTGTGTGACTCCAAGCAAGTTACTTAACCTCCCAGTGCTTCTAGGTCACTCCTGAAAACAGACAGTTATGCCTAGTGGGCCTTACCTGCTTTACAAAGAATATAGAAAAAAACACCAATATATGTTTACTACATAATAGAATAGTAGTCAGGGTACCATGTAATTTACCTGAGTTTTACATGGGCTGCAATGATTTTGTATAGGTAAAGATAAATGTTCAGATATATTTTATGTATTTTATAAGCTTGTTTTTAGATTTCAGTCAGGTTTTTATTGTATTCTTTGCATGTGAGCACCTAGGTTGTAGATTGCTAAACACAGGATCACTGTTACCAACTAGCTTATTCAAGTTTATAATCAGCAGGGCCATCCAAAATCCTCAGTTGTTTGAATGAAAACTAGTCTGAATGAAAGTATGTTCACAAGGAAGAAACTGCCTTACTACTTATGAAAAAAAGGTCACAGTCAGCTCCCCATTTAGGTGAATTGGATCATTTGCACCTTTTCTCCTACCTGCTGTTTCAGTCTCTGTGCTGACAACAAAAAGTTTTCTGATAGACTGCTTCAACAAAAAGCAAATGTTAAGTATTAAAGTGTACTTATGTTTGGCCAGTGGATTTTCAAAGCACAGTCAATGACAAACAGAAGGTAAGACCCCAGGGGCTGTATGATGCTGGTGGGCAGAGTGGTGCTCAATTCACATCTGAACAAAGACATGAAAACTGGAAGACACCCTTTTCATGGACACCAAGTCAAAAAAAAAAGCATCCACATGTCTGGGAGATGCATGACTCCATTTGAAAGTCCTCCACTAATCACTTGTGGATTTTTTAGGTGAAGACACTTTATTTCAAAAAAGCAAATTCAATCAGGTTTTTTTATTGCTCCTCCTGCTCCATCCACTCCTTCAGGACTACCAAGGCCCCCTACTACTGCCGCTGAGTCCCGACCACCATCCACTGCCCCTTACTGCTGTGCTACCAGGAAACTCAAAGTAACCCTTCATTGAGTGGGCCCCTACCCCTGTGGAAGGCTACCAGGGGAGAAGAATTGCCCCAAAGAGCTTTCTGTGTATCCTGGGCATGGCAAGGGTCAGAACAGACACATGTCTGGGGGTTTACCGCTTATGGAGGGACCAATAGCCATCCTTCAGTTGGCCAGTGGGTATTTTCCCATTTTCTTTGGAGCACGACAGGCCACATGATGTCAAGGCTCAAGCCGATGTCCATCACGCTCCCTCCCACAGTGAGGTCCAACGTGTTGTCATGCCTCTGGCCTCCACCAGGGGCCAGAAAATGCTGAGCCTGAACCCATCCTCCATCCCAGTAGAAGGTAAGTAGCCGTTGGACACTCATGCTTTCACCCACCAGCTGGCCCTCCAACACCCAAGTCTGTTCCCTAACCCTGGTCAGCGGTGTCACAGGCAGAAATCCAATTCAGGCAGTTAAATTATAGATAGGAAAAAACAAAGGTAGTCTATTTTAGTGGTAGTGGTTCAGATTAATTCACATCTGAGTTCTAACAAGCAAAGAGACCAAGTCATTTGTAACTTGTGCATGTGGGGTGTGGGTGTTGAAGAAAGGGGATCATAGTGCTGTCACTACTGCTATCACCCCTGAGGAATGTGGACTGCATTGTTGCTGCTGTCATCACACCTAAGGGAAGGGGGCCACAGTGCTGCTGCTTCTGTCACACCAGAGGGAGGAAGGTCATAGTGCTGTTGCTGCTGCCATCACACCAGAAGGATGGGGCCATAGTGCTGTTGGTGCTGCCATCGCACCTGAGGTATGGGGCCGTAGTGCTGCTTCCATCACACCTTAGGGATGGGGGCCATAGTATTGCTGCTGCTGCCATCACATCTTGTACCTAAAATAACTTTAAATTGGTACAAGGATGGAAGGAAGTGCAATAGTGGAGGTCAAAACTGCTGAAATGCATGTTAACAGAGTTAACAATTGTTAAATAAAGTACACAGAACCAAAAACCGGTAAAACCAGATTTTGGCTTAGCAGACACCAATGACAATATCGGTTTTTACAATGTGCAAAACGGAATATGCCCTTTCTCAATCCCGGTAAACCAGTGTCCCTGATCCTCTTCCATGACTGTTAAAGTCCAGTAGTAAATGAAACGTGTGCAGTAGTGAGGTAATAAGAGCAGAGGATTACTACAGGCATGATGAGGTGGAGGAGCATAATGACTTTGAAATGTTGTCCAGTGCTGGTGAGAGTAACAGTTTTGGTCGTGGTGGTGGTGAATGCAGTATGTCTAGTGCAAGTGGTACATCAAACCCAGTTGGCAAATCTAGCAAAATAACTGCATTTCTGTGTTTGTCATCATCACCTGTGCAACCGTCTTCATCAAACGTCCACACTCCACCCCGTGCCAATGCCATTCATCACAGAGCACAACCATTTGTGATCACAGCCCATGTAAAACTTTTAAGTCAGCCCACGTTAGAGTGTTTTTGCGCATAAGCTGAAGTAACCCCCAATCATACAGTGTCATGTGAACCTAATACTGCTGTAGCTGAAATGCTGGCAACTGATCTTTTGCTCTTCTCCTTTGTGGAGAATTCTGGGTTCCGGTGGTTTGCTGCACGTGTCTGTCCAAAATGTAAAGTCCCATCCAGGACATACTTTTCTACCCGTGCTGTCCCCGAGTTGTTCCGTACTGTGTCCGTCTCAGTAAGACATGCCCTTCAACATTCCTCCTCTCCATTTGTCCATTTAAGTATGGATATGTGGACAAGTAGCAAAACAGCAGTGAGTTCATATTTGTGTATAACTGCACACAGGGTGCAGGTGCCAGGGGTTGTTTGTGATGTTGGTAGTTTGAATAATCAGTGCAGTAAGGTGGATTGTCGCGGTAGCAATCTTCCAGGAATTTGACAGCATGCAACGATTGCTATGTGCAATGCGACCTGTTCACACACTGGTGAGAACATGTTGGATGTGGTACTGACTGAAATTGATAAATGGCTAAACCCCCTGTCCCTGAGAGCTTGGTTCATAGCAAGTGACAATGGGTCAAATGTGGTGAAATGCATCACAAATGGTGTTTTTATTTGTGTTCCATGCATGACCCATTGTTTAAATCTTGTGGTGCAGGAGTTTCTGCAGCACCCTGATGTAAAGGAAATGCTGACCATTGCACAACTTATCTGCTCTTACTTTTCATGATCCGGAAAGGCCCGTGACCAACTGAGGCAGATGCAGATACGAAACAGCCTGCCGCAGCACCACTTGAAGCTGGAAGTTGTCACCCAATGGAACTCCACTTTGTGCATGGCAGAGAGGTTGTATGAAAAATACAAAGCCATCTCAGAATATCTTGTGATGGACACTAGCTGTGACAGTTCCGGGGCCTCCATGTCTATGATGACTGAACAGTGGCACCTCATGGACTCTGTAATAACAATTTTGCAGCCTTTTGAACATGCCACACAGGCAGTGAGTGATGAGTCTGCCCCCATTAGCCAATCAATTCCACTGCTGCGGATGCTGAGGCAGACATTGGTGAATGTACAGCATGGTCTTGATGTTGCCGGAGACGGTAGTAGCAGTATGTTGCTGCAAGACATGCTGACAGTATTTGACCAGAATTGTCACATTGTGAGCATTCAGCGTAGTGACAACATTGCCATAGCAACAATGCTGGACCCATGATACAAACGTGGAATTGCATCAGTACTGGAGGGAGGGCCTGAACAGGCAAAAAATATCAGTGGTCAACTGGTGCGCTTGGTTCATGGGCCACAGAAGTCACCTGCCAAGATCAGCAAACCTCAGCAGCATAATCCAGAAGAAGGTGTACCTGGAGGACCATCAAGCATATCCTGCAAGAGGAAGGGGACTGCAGTTCCAGGTGGTCTGTCATCCAAAGTGGCTGGCGTCAACCCGCTTTGGGAGGCTTTGTCCCAAGTGGGTATTTGTGAAATAAATGATTCGGGAGAACAGGATAATGCATCAACAACTGGACTTAGTGCAGCACAGAGAATAGTTGAGTCATATTTGTCTGAAAACAGGCATCTGACAATAACTGAAGATCCTCTTTTGTACTGGAGTGGAAAGGTCAGTGAATGGCCAGAGCTGACTGCAGTGGCACTGAAGTACCTCACATGCCCACCCTCCAGTGTAAGTGTTGAGAGGGTATTCAGCTCAGCAGGTGCAATAGTCAGGGATCATCAGACAATTCTGTCTCCTGCAAATGTTAGTTTGCTAACATTCATTAAAATGAATGAGAGGTACATACCAGCACAGACTGCAACCTCGGTATTTGTACCCTGGCCTAGTCATGGTGGTTTTGGTGATGTGGAAATGGACCATCCTAGTGGCACTGGCAGTGGTTGCCTGAAACGGCACACCACTGACGTAGATGATGACACAATGGAGAAAGAATTTCCCAGTGGTCAGACTTCAGACATAGAAGACTGTGAGGGAAGCTTTCTTTATGAGGATGATGCCACTGCCACCACTGAGCATGAGTCTGTCCGCCCACGAACCACCACCACCACCGGGAATGATGTTAGCCACTGCCACCACTGAGCATGAGTCTGTCCACCCCCAAGACCACAACCACCACCACCGGGAATGATGTTAGCCACTGCCACCAATGAGCATGGGTCTGTCCGGACCACCACATCCATCAGCCACAGACACAAAGCTTCTTAATATTGAAACCATAAAGTGAGTATGTGTACTCATGTTTGTTGTGACCATGACTGTTGAAAATTGTTGCACACAGGTTGTGTTACTTGTAACTTGATAAGATGTGGGTTTGAAATGTAACTTGACTTGAGATTGAGAACCAGGGAAAGACAAATTACAATTAAATTGTACAAAGTCATTAATTTCTTTTTTTAGGAAACTTCCAGAAGCTTTGTTGTTCTGTCAAAATGGCCTTATCCAAACAAGTTCTTCAACATCAGCCCCAGGCTGGGGCACACATGCAACACGCAGACATTGTTTCATTAGATGACCATGGCCATCATTAACAACCAGACTCCAGAAGGATGCAGATGAAATCTGTGAAGAAGTAACAAAATAAGAAACCATTACAGGCAAACCTGCAAATATGCCTCCCCCCCACCACAAAAAAAAATACTTACCTTCATGTGCTTGGGAGTTATCCATTTCCAATTTCAATGCAACAAATTCTCATAGGGCACTGGAATGTACACATCAACAGTTTCTGTGACCTGTGATACAGAACAATACCATGAGTACATGTCCATGTCAACCCCCCTCCTCACCTACAAAATACACAAACATATATATTCTCTGCCCTTCATAAGGGACTGCTCACCGGTGCAATCTTTATTGATCTCACCAAAGCATTCGATCTGGTAAATCACCAACTACTCCTGGCCAAACTGACACAGATCGGTCTTGATTCTCTAGTAGTATAATGGTTTAATGATTACAGTATCTCCTGGACAGGTCCCAGTTAGTTAAATGGCAGGGTGCTGTATCTGACGAGATTGAAGTAAGAGATAGTGTCCTTCAGGAATCTATCCTGGGACCACTGCTATTCTCCCTATTTATTAATAATCTGCCAACCTTCTGCAAAGGCACAGAGGTCATCCTCTATGCAGATGACATTGTTATCTATAGATCAATGGAGGATCCCGACGGACTCGGCAGAATGTTATCCAAAGACCTAAAGTTCCTGGAAGAATGGCTGTCCATAAATAAACTTCTACTGAACTGCAAAAAAACCAAAGGGATGCTGTTCGGGCCCAAAAACCTTGGACCTAATAGATCAGATACACTAAACCTCTCTCCATTGTCCGGAGAAAAGGTGGTGGTAGCTGATTCACTAACATACCTAGGTCTCACCATAGACCAGGAACTCAACTTCAAGGCCCACATAGATCAACTGTCTAAAACACTGAACCAAAGGATAGGTGTCCTGTACCGACTCAGCCCCTACCTTACCCTGGGGTCACGTGCCAAGATTGCCCTTGGTACCCTGCTACCCAAACTACTGTACGGCTCCCCTGTGCTCCTCTCTGTTAAAAGCACTGAGATGAGTAAACTTAGGACCCTGTACAACAGGATCGGTAAATTTGCTGTAGGGGAACCCCAAAGAGAACACCACTGTCAGGTCCTGCAAGCCCTAAACTGGCCCACCCTAGAAGGTAGACTACATTATCCATTTTTATGCCTAGCCTATAAACTCAGATTGACTACTGCTCCACCTAGTCTGGCAGAGTTACTTCAACCTAAAATAAATAGCAGGACATTAACATTATCAAACAGACAGCTTCTCAAGGTTCCCCGGACACAGTTCTCTCAAGGGTCCAGGGCCTTTTCATCCCTCATTCCTCCCTTATGGAACACGCTTCCACCTAAACTCCAAGAATGTGAATCATTCAGGGGCTTCAAAAAGGGACTTAAAACACACTTGCTGGAATTAAACCAATGCACTTGTACTCATTGAATTTCACCCTAGATTCCTGTTGCTTGCACGATCTCTGAGTATGATTGTTGACCTTACCTAATGTGTATGACAAGAACTAATAATAGTCCCCTTTATATAATCTGTCCATCTAAATGATTGTCTCCTCTCATGAATTATAATTAACTGTATGTTGTTGAATCTAATGTAAAAGTTATATCCTGTTTTACTATGTGAAATTAATCCCGGGTCGCCCCTGAAAAAGGGACTATTACTGGTCTCAGCAGGCCTACCCTGTTACCAAAATTTAAATAAATAAAATAAATATATCTATATATATCAACTCACCAAGGCTACTATTAGTGTACAGACCAAGGGCACCCTTCCATCCAGTTGAGATGATCACATTGCATTTGCTCGAATCACCTCACAGAACACATTGGACCAGCAACAGTTCGCTCACGGTCAACATTTTATTCTGGGGGACTTTGTATGTGCTGAAACCCTCCCATTTCACTTTGTTACCACTTGTCAATTTTCTTCACACAAGGAGGATGCATTTTGGTCATGCAGAAAAAATCTGGGGACTCTGTGCCACCACTGTGCACATGACTGAGTGTGCTATTAATTATGGGGGACTTTGTATGTGCTGAAACAATCCCATTCACTTTGTTACCACTTGTCAATTTTCTGCACACAAGGTGGATGCATTTTGGTCATGCAGAAAAAATCTGGGGACTCTGATCCACCACTGTGCGCATGACTGAGTGCGCCATTAATTATGGGGGACTTTGTACGTGCTGAAACAATCCCATTTCACTTTGTTACCACTTGTCAATTTTCTGCACACAAGGAGGATGCATTGTGGGGATGCAGGAAAAATCTGGGGACTCTGTGCCACCACTGCACGCATGACTGAGTGTGCCATTAATTCTGGGGGACTTTGTATGTGCTGAAATGATCCCATTTCACTTTGTTACCACTTGCCAATTTTTGGCACACAATGCAGATGCATTGTGGGCATGCAGAAAAAATCTGGGGACTCTGTGCCACCACTGTGTGCATGACTGAGTGCGCCATTAATTCTGGGGGACTTTGTATGTGCTGAAACCCTCCCATTTCACTTTGTTACCACTTGTCAATTTTCTGCAGACAGGGAGGATGCACTGTGGGCATTCAGAAAAAATCTGGGGACTCTGTGCCACCACTGTGTGCATGACTGAGTGTGCCATTAATTCTGGGGGACTTTGTATGTGCTGAAACCCTCCCATTTCACTTTGTTACCACTTGCCAATTTTCTGCACACAATGAGGATGCATTGTGTGTTGTGTGATTGTGAGCTCATGATGTCATACTGACATTATCAATTAAAGCAGCATTGTAAGAATGTTGTGACTATTTTGAACTGTACTTTTTTATGCTACTTTACATTGCCACAGCCACTAGTTACCTCCAAATCGGGACTTGAACGATATGCTTCTTTTCACAATTTTTGTCTGCTTTACTTAGTTGACTACTTTTTTTCATGTATGAAAACAAATTAGCACACCTTTCAATATTGTTCTGACCAGGTTTGTATTTATTTGCAGCTGCTTTTCAATAAATATTGTTCTGTGGTGTCATAAAACACTTCCTGCTGCATAACTGTTAATTTACAACAGAAGTAATATATAACAACTAACTGATGTGATGGAGAAAAGCAGAGGAAAACAATGACAAAGACCTGGTCAGCACCAATTTAAAAGGAATGCTCCTTTCATTATTTCACACATGAAAAATGATAGTACAGCAGACTCAACTACTGGAAATTCTCATATCATTCCAGTCAGGATGTAAGTAAAGGAAGTTGTAACATAGCATTAAAAAATATAGGTCAGAATTCTCAACAGATTGTTGCGCTGCTGCTTTACAGAGATTCACCACGTTACATTGTTATGGTGTTGCACATAACCTAATATGTGGGGGCCTTACTTCCAGGGGAATCTTTCTTGCTCCACATAGTGCAATACATTTCTGTGAAAGCCGCCTGTAATTTCATTACAGTATGTCACCTCACGGAGGAATTCCTGTTCAGAAAAGCCGCCCACATTCTGCCCCACTTTCTCAGCAATGTTAGGATGTGATGCCAGCGGGAGATCAGGTGCATGCTCCACTATAGTGAATGTCCGGCAGCTATCTGAATGTTTCTTTATGTTATAAGGTTCACTTTGTGGTGAAATGTGGGCACGTTTCCACTAACAAGGCTCTTCTTACTGGAAACGTGCCCACACATTTCACCACAAACTGACCATTATAACATAAAGAAACATTTGGAAAGGTGCCAGACAATCGGACATTCACTATAATGGAGCACTCACCCGCGCTCTCCCTAGCATCACATCCTAACATTGCTGAGAAAGGGGGGCAGAATTTAGGCAACTTTTATGAACGGGAATTCCTCCATGACGTGACACACTGTAATGAAATTATGGGCGGTTTTCACAGAAATGTATTGCACTATGTGGAGCAAGAAAGATTCCCCGGGAAGTAAGGTGCCCATATATCAGGTGCAAAGCTGTAACTTGGTGAATCTCTTTCATGTCAATTTCACAAGCAAAATAGTTATAGAGCCTCAGTAATGTTTACTTTGTGTCGGAACTCATGAATTGGATTTTAAGTGTTTCACAAACAGCATGAAGACTGAGCAATGCGAGTATGTTGTGCTAAACTGCATGTGTGCCGTCACTGTTCTTTCTGGTGTGTGTGCATACATTGTACAGCTTCATGCAAACATATATATGGTAAGACTTGTTGCATTATCAAGAATAAAGATAACAAAAAATACCTGATGTATATTTTATTGATACCATCAGCGCCAGCGGACCAAGTGATATGATATTTTTTCAGAGGTATCGGGTCACTATGCACCTCAGTCACTCACAGTGCACACACGACTTTGCGGAGATCATAGCACAAAACACACATACTTTCCTAAAAGTTATGTGTGCAGTATAGTATATAATGTGACTAAGGTGCACTCTGGCCAGACACCTCTGAAAAAGTATCATATCACTTAGTCCACTGATGATGATGGTGACAATAAAATATAATGTATTCTGCTCGCTATTCTTTATAGCATAAACACTGTCTGCAACAAGTCAGCAACAGCAATATATGTTTCCAACATGCTGCAAAATGTCTGATGTCACACACACACACACACACACACACGAAACAACACTGACTGCACATATGCAATTTTACACATCATGCTTGCACTGCTCGCAACAGCTTGTCCACAAGCACTCCAAAACAAAAAGTAAATATTACTGAGGCACTGCAACTACAAAAGTGAAAATGTGTGTTATTAAACAACAACAAAAAAACACACAAAAACAGTACAGCACTGTAGTGGTGGGGAGGGTCCAGAAAACAATCCCTTAATTTGGGATTCTGTGGTGTTTCAGCAGCAGGTGCAGCATTGTGACTATTTGCAGCTGCAGTTGATGGATTGTATCTACCTGCTGCTGCACAGTATCTACCCTCTCATTGTTCTCCTCCAGGGCAGCCCACATCAGAGCAAGGTCAGCCTGTGCTGCAGGCACTGTGACGGGGACTACTGCAGGTGGAAACCCAGGTAGTGGTGGTGGTGGAGAGGGTGGTGCTGGTGGCTGTGGTTGCGGTGGTAGTGGTGGAGCAGCTGCTGCAGTTGCCCTCCTCCTGCTGCAGCAGCGAGGCACAACTTCAACAGCAGCAGCACCCTTGGCCACTGCCACAGAAGGGCCAGCAGGTGGACACCTGGCCCCTTCCGTGGCAGCCTGCCACTCCACCTTGTGGTGGTTCAACATGTGGGTGCGCTGGCCACCGGTCCCCAAATGTGTCCCCCAGGGGCCACTGCGCATCAGCACACCACACAGATGGCACACAATGACTGTGCTGTCTCTCCCCACACAGTTAAAAAACTCCCACATTGGGGAGCTGCGGGGGGGGACGAGATACAGTCCTAGCACCACCTACATTTTCTTGGGGCACCTCCTAAGTCTGTGGAGGTGGTGGACGGGGTGCTGCTGGAGCCCCTACAACTGCTACTGGTGGTGGTGGTAGTGGCGGAGTAGATGGATGCACAGCAGCCACCGGTGACTGGTGCTGCTGTTGCTTCCATAGGGGGGAAGCAACACCCAAGAGTCAGGAGTGGTCCAGCAACACACGACCACCCCCACGTGTGTGCACTCCCCTCTTCTGCCCGCTTCCATGGGCCAGAGATTCTCCTTCTCCAGGGTTCATCCCACACAAGTCCCCAATCTGACTATAAATGAGTCCAGAGTTGACGCCTAACCTTCACCCGGCAGCTGCACTCACTCTCACACTCTCAGACACACACACACACTGACACACACAGTCACACACACACACACACACACACACACACACACAAACTACCGAAAAAAAATCACAAACACAATACAAAAACTAAATAAAGATGTAGCTTTTAAAAAAGCTGTTTTTTTCCAGCACAAAAGCAATAAAGCACTTTCTGACACACAAACAGCTCTCCTCTCCAAAAAGCCTTCTCCGTCTACAACTGCAAAGGAGAAAGTGAAACTGCTTCTCTGACTCTCTTCCTTCCTGCCTGGCTAAAGCATGTGACTTACAGTACTGTAAGCCATGTGATGTGTGGGGGGCTGCCTATTTACTTGTCACTTCACCTTACTTTGCATTAAGGCATAATGACAACGTGAAGTAATAATGAGAATGCAAAGTGAGCACTTTGTGGTGCCCACTTCGCGTTGTGCTCCGCCAATGTGAAGTGGCCACTTTGCGTCCACTTCGTCAGCAGATTTAAAATTCACTGCATCTCTACTCCCAACCCTTGTGCACTATCCCCTACTCCTCTACCCCTGACTTACCTCCTGTCTCCTAAGTGAACCCTTCCTCTGATTACTTCCTCACATGCTACCTCCTATTATACCCCCTCCTCAAACCCCTACCACAACCTACTGTGCCATTTCGACACTCTGCTACCATCCACAACCTACTGTGCTATTTTGACACTTTATAGCTGTCTTTCTCCCCCACAACCCCTTCTTCCCCCCTACTGATGCTCTTCCCTTTTTCCATTCCTAGTTTACCCCTATTTTCTCCAGCCTCCCTATTCCTTATCCCTCTTCTACCCTCTGGTCACCCCCCACACTCCACTTCTCCTCCCTGCCCTCCCTTCTCTCCCCTCCTTTTCTGCCTGGTCCTGTCCCCCTGCAGGGTTCTCTGTCATCCTGAAGGGGTATAGATCTTGGCTTCCTCTCTTCTACGCCTCTTCCTTCCCCCTCACTTTCTAATCCTGACCCCCTTACAGGGTTCTCTGCATCCTGAAGGGGTATGGTTGTCTCCCTCTCTTTTCCCCCTCTCCCTTTCCCCCACTTTCAAATCCATTGCCTGCCTACCTCAATTCTTCCTTATCCCCTTCCCCTCCTCCTGTTCCCCTGCCCCTCTCTTCTCTACCATCCCACTCCATTTCTCTCTCTTCCCTTTCGCCTTGGTCCTAACCCCCTTGCAGGGTACTCAGCAACCTGAATGGGTATAGATCTTGACTGTCCCTCTCTCTCCCTCTTCCACCCCCCACCCTCACCCGTTCACTTTCCCACTTGTCTTATAACTGCCCTCCCTTGGGTATACAATAGCACTTTGAATCTTGTGCTCAGCCTACTACATCTAGCACTTCAAATGTGTTATCCATCCTCCAATCTTTACCCTACAGGATCACCTGCTCTTGTGTTGTTGCAATGTATGCTATATCCAAATATGGTTTTGTTTACCCTGGCCAGTTGGTCTGGTTCATTTCTGCTCTGTAATTGTACTACACTGTTTTGTTTTAGTAATTGTACTTGTATTACTATGTGTTTGCTTGTTCTCCAAGTCTTCTGGAAATGAGCTGTGTACAGCTCATGTTGTCTTTTCTGGTGAAACATTTTCCAAATAAATAACTAAAAAATAAATAAAAAAACATTTTGATCAGGATCTAAATAAGCATTTGTCAATGCCAAACGTTCACTTGCAGGTATTTGCAGAGGTGTTTGGTACTGGTACTGGCTTCAGAGGAGCGAGAAGGCAGCAGTGAGATTGGCGGGTGTCAGTTGGCGGAAGCTGCACTGTAAATGCAGGAAGGAGGTGAACAGGACTGGTCCCAGGACTGATCCCAGAGATACCTCGCTGGCCACTCCCCTCTCTCCAGATTTGATCCAATTTACCACCACCATGTGCCTTGCTTGCTCCTGCCACCTCTTATGGCACACTATTCTATGTGACCACCATCCTTTCTGTGAAGAAATCTATTCTCACATTTCCTCTTAATCTACCCCCCGTCCAATTTCATTTCATGCCCCCTCATTCTTGTACACCTTCTACATTGGAAGATGTCTGCTGCTGCACCTTGTTTATGCCCTTGAGGTACGTGAACGTGTCTATCATGTTCCCTCGCTCCCTCCTTTCCTCCAGTGAGTGCATATCAAGGTCCTTTAATATCTCCTGATGTGTTCTGTGTTGCAAGTCATGTACCATCATGTACCATCTACCACCTGGAGTTACATCTACAGAAAGAAATGAAGCTCTCCCATTGGTGCAATTTATTTCTTTTAACTAGAGAACGCACCACATCAGTAACTCTGAACTTCTATCATGACCAGAGTGCCTGGTCATTGCTGTACACTGCCAAGCCTATTGCAGTTTCAGCTGTAATTGGCTCGGCAGTGACACACCTCTCAAATGCTATATTGTCTCAAGATGTTCCTTGCACAAGCGCAAGTGAACACAAAAATGACAGCTGTCACTTTCAAGAGGTGTTGTGAAGAGATGGCTATATTGAAAATTTGGGGTCAAAATATTGAAAATTGCAAAGTTGCGAGCCTGCATTCACAAATTTCAGTGCAGGCTCATAATATGTGATAATATGTGATTTATTTTGCCAGCTTGCTCTTGCCCTGTGCACACACACACAGCCACACTGAGGCCAAGAATAGAATGTATATGTGATTTCTGTGACTATAACATTTCTCTTTGGCCCCCAATAGTCTCTCTCTCTCTCTCTCTTTCTCCTCTGGATGGTGGCACAGGTCAAAGACTTATTTTGCCAGCTTGCCCTTGCCCTGTGTACACACATACAGCCACACTGGGGCCTAGAATAAAATTTATTTGTGATTTATGTGACTATAACATTTCTTTTGTGCCCCCAATAGTCTCTCTCTCTCTTTCTCTTTCTCCTCTGAATGGTGGCACAAGTCAAATATTTATTTTGCCAGCCTGCTTTTGCCCTGTACACACACACACACACACACACACACACACACACACACACACAAGCCACACTGGGGCAAAGAATAAACTTTACTTGTGATTTCTGTGGCTATAACATTTCTCTTTGGCTCCCAATAGCCTCTTTCTGTCTCTTATTAGTTGCTGTAGGAGCAACAGCAGAGGCAGGGGCATCAGGAATGGGGCAAGAATTTTTTACATGCTAATTTTTAAGATCCCTGGGGGTGAGGATGTGCAATGATGCCAGCAATTGCCTCACCCCCCCACCCTGTTGCATGAGGTGCTGGCAGCGGTAGTACCCCTGGCCTCCACCCGAAGTGCACAATGCACCAATCACTCTTCCTCCTGCCCCCAGAGAAGGAAAGTAGTCCCTGGGACATTCAGTACTACTGTCCCCGGCCAGCCCTTTAACTCCCAAGTCCATCTTCAAACCCGGGATGTAGGTGCAGCAAGCAGATGCTTGTTTGTTGCCATGATAGCTTTGCAATTTTTTCACATTTTGACCCCAAATATTCAACATAGTCTTATCACCTTACCTCATAAACCCCATAGGTGGACATTTCTTAATCCATGGCAAAATGCCATTCCACACCACAGATGCGGAAAGTTATTTTTGGCAGAATGTGAGAAATGACTGCTCTAGTGTTCATGAGGTGGTGTGAAAAAATGGCTATGTTGAAAATTGGGAGAGAAAATATGAGAAATTGGCAAACTTATGTGCATGCGTAAGAAAATGTCAATGAGTGAACGTAACTCAGGTATGTTTTGGTATTTTTGCTCCAGATTTTCAACATGGCTATCTTGAGACTCCATCACGTGAACAGTGGCAATGCCATTTTATTACTCAGCCCCAAAAGGTGAATTTGTGCAAGTATAGCACCATTCCGTGCCACAGGTGTGCAAACATGTTTTGGGCAAGATGTGAGAAATGACAGCTGTACTGTTCATGAGGTGGTGTGAAAAAATCTGTATGTTGACAATTTGCAGTGAAAATATAAAACATTTGCAAAGTTATGCCTCTGCGAAGAAACTGCGCAACGCATGCTCATAATGCAGCCAATTTGAGGAATTTTTTCACCAAATTTTCTACATGGGCTTTTTGGGATACCACCTTATGAACAGTAGCACTGTCACTTTGTTACTCTGTCCCAAAAGGTGATTCCACACAGGGACCATGAAATCACCTTTTGGGACAGAGTAATGAAACAACAGTGCCAGTATTTATGAGGTGGGATCCCAAAAAGCCCATGTTTAAAACATGGTGCAAAAAGACTTACAAATGTCTGAGATAGCAACATAAGTTCAAAATACCATTGACTGCCATTATATGGCACTTACTTTGATTCTTCAGTTCACCGTTTGGCTTTCAAGAGTGCAGACATGTCCCAGTCCACAGAAGATGCCAGCCACTGACCTCTGGAGGTAAGTATGGGGTAAGGGGGGGTGCATGGAGGTGAGTGCACAGAGGGAGGGTCAGGTTGGGGGAGGGGGATGGGGAGATGAGGATGGACTGTTTTCTTCTTTAAAGGTTTAATAAAGAAAAAAAAAAGATGCCTGTTAACTGTTTTCTTCTTTTCAGAGATAAAAAATGTTTGGAGACATTGTGGGGTGGGCTCCCCAGTGTCCCATAGTACTGGGAGGATCACAGACACAGGGATTGGGCACCCAGATGTCGGACAGTGCTGGGGGGGATTGCTGACATGGGGATTGGGCACCCCAATGCTGGACAGTGCTGGAAAGGATCACCGACATGGAGCTTGGGCACCCTGATGTTGGACAGTGCTGGGGGGGATTGCTGACATGGGTATTGGGCACTGCCAATGCTGGACAGTGCTGGGGAGGATCACCTACATGGGGATTGGGTACCCTGATGTCGTACAGTGCTGGGGGGATTGCCAACATGGTGACTGGGCACCCCAATATTGGACACTACGGGAAGGGGGATTGCTAAACTGGGGACTGGGCACCACGGGTGGGCTGAACGGTCATACAAATCAAAGAGCCAAAGCCCTCTTGGATTAGAGCAGCTTCAGTCCTTTGAAGCACATGACCATTTGGTCCACTTAGCAGAGAGTTGCTTCAGGACCACACCTAGTGGTCATTGGAGTAGACTGCCGAGCACCTGGTTCTGTGAACTGCAATGAACTTGGCAGTGACACAGCCCCAAAATCACATATTGCAACAACACCAGACTCCTCTCGCTTCCAGAGTGGCGCCCACGGATCCTGGTGGCATCAGTGCCGCCGCCACCGAGCACACTGACTCTTTCCTCCCACCCTCCTGGTCCTACCTCCCAACATCGGGGTGCCCAATCCCTGTGTCTGTGATCTCCCCAGTACTATGGGACACTGGGGAGCCCATCCCCTATGTACATTGAAGACTCCTCTCATGTCCCGAGAGGTGTCCATGGATCCTGGCAGCATCAGCGCTGCCGCTGCCGAGCACACTGATGCTTTCCTCCCACCCTCCTGGTCCTGCCTCCCGGAGTACATTGAAGACTCCTCTCATGCCCATGGATCCTGGCGGTATCAGCACTGCAGATGCTGAGCACACTGACTCTTTCCTCCCACCCTCCTGGTCCTGCCTCCCTGAATACATTGAAGGTAACTACCGCTAAACTCCCACAGCCGCCCAGCTTCTAGCGCCTCCCCGATTGGTGCGCCTACCGATTTGGCAGCCCCTGATTGGACCAGCGAGCAGCCCTCAGCATCTGATTGGGGCGCCCTCCTGCCCGAGCCAGCCAAGCTG
This sequence comes from Neoceratodus forsteri, assembly GCA_016271365.2. NCBI lineage: Eukaryota > Metazoa > Chordata > Ceratodontiformes > Ceratodontidae > Neoceratodus > Neoceratodus forsteri. Next base: position 90,826,655 of record CM028130.1, on the reverse strand, counting down.
CTACCCTACCCTTGGAGCCCTCCAGCCGGATTGCCGGAGCGGCCGCTAGCCTGGGACTAATCTCTTCTTTCTTCATAGCTATTCTGGACTGTGAAATGATTACTGTAGCAGTCATATTACATAGCATAAAAGCACTGTAATGTAAACCTTGCTTATGTAATATTTAATTATCTCTGATACCGAACAGCTTAAGTGAAGTGATACAGTCTTTTTGTGTTGAAATTATAGTCAGTTGCATCCCTCGCTACTGCAAGCCTAGCTAGCTAGCTAGTTAATTTAACTAACTCCTGCCTTGCCCCATGTTGTTTCTACTCCTACTGTTGACTCCTACTATTTTCTGAAGCAAGCCTGCCATCTTCCTTCTGCCTATTCTCTAAATCCCTGTTTTCCGGCCTCCCTGGCGCCAACTATTTCTCTGCTTTTTTTCCCTCCCTTAACTCCTGCACTAAGCTCTCTTTTTGTAGCCTGCTCCCTCCCCCCCCCATCTAAAACTTCAGCCTCCCTAAATCTCTACCTCCTGAATTGCTAATTCCTGTAGTTTGTCCTAAGTTCGCACCCCACCCCCTCTTCGAATTCCAGCCTGTCTCCTGCCTTCCTTTGTTCCCCACAATTACCCGTTTACTTAAACACTCTGTTTTCCTTGTTTCCCTCCCAGACTACTCTCACACCCCGAGCGGCGCCCATGGATCCTGGCAGTATCAGTGCCACCACTTCCAAGCACACCGACTCTTTCCTCCTGCCCTCCTGGTCCTGCCTCCCGGAGTACATTGAAGGTAACTACCGCTAAACTCCAACAGCCGCCCAGCTTCTAGCGCCTCCCCGATTGGTGCGCCTACCGATTTGGCAGCCCCTGATTGGACCGGTGAGCAGCCCTCAGCATCTGATTGGGGCGCCTTCCTGCCCGAGCCAGCCAAGCTGCTACCCTACTCTTGGAGCCCTCCAGCCGGATTGCCGGAGCGGCCGCTAGCCTGGGACTAATCTCTTCTTTCTGCATAGCTATTTTGTCCCACCCCCACCACCCATCCCAGGCCACCTATTAAATATGCTACTTGCCCCACCCCTTTCTACCTACTCCAATCCCTTTCCAAACAAGTACTACTGCTCCCCTCTTCTCCACCAGCTATCTTCCTAGCGCTTCTCATGACCACTCCTCTTCTCCCTCTCTCTACACTGTTTCTCTGTAGTGCGAACCTCTCTACACTTCCTATCTGTGCCTCCAGTACACTTGTCAATAATGGCACAATCAGTAAGATACTTATTTTTGATCTTCTCCTTCCTATTTTTCCTACCCCTTTTAACACCCCCTTTAAGTTGCTACCCTGCATCCCCCCACTTTCTGTTGAACTGACTCATCCTACAAATGCCCCCCAAATATCCACAGCATCTCTCCCAGCTACTACCTGGTCCTGTTTCCTTATGAGCCCCACCACCTCGTTCTATTCCTATCACTGCCTCCTGGTCTCCCTCTACCAAAGCAGATCCCACTTTCTCCACACTGCCCTGCCTCTCTCCTAAGCGGTGCTTGTCCAAATCTTGGTGTCTCCACATACTTCGTCACCACTTAATCCTTGCCCTACTACTGCTGGCTGCAGGGGATATACACCCTAATCCAGGCCCAACACCAACCCCCAGTCACAGCTACCCCATGCCTAACCCCTCAGCCAAAGCCACCACTGACACTCACTCTGGCTCCCTTCCCCGGGGACTGCGCCTACTCCATCTAAACATTCGAAGCCTAACACCCAAGCTCAATCAACTCCAGGTTCTAGCCTCCGACCATGCCCCTGACATAATTATCTTATCCGAGACCTGGTTAAACCCAAACCTCCCAGATCCAGCCATCACTGTTCCAGGGTTCACTATCACACGGCAAGACCGACCCACCAGAGGTGGAGGGGTAGCTATCTACACCAGCTCAGCCCTACATTTTTCTGTCACTCTCACAAAAGCTGAACCCAAAGCCTATGAGCTGCTAATGCTGAAATTGTCCTCTCCTTCCTCACTCCCCATCTTTGTGGCTGATATTTATTGCTGCCCTGGCACCCCAGCCACAACAGTCACTGACCTTCTAAGCCAACTAACATCTCTTGCCCAGTCGGGTGAATTATATGTCATGGGTGACTTTAACCACAACTGGCCAGCCCTCACTTTTAACAAAACCCGAACCGAGATATCTGCTCTTAACCTTGCCCAAACCATTCTGGAACCTACACACTCAAACCATAAGACCGGAAACCACTCCCTTCTTGACTGGGCGCTTACCTCCCATCCACACCGCATTGTCATCTCTGGCATCCTTTCTGACTCCATTAGCGACCACCACCAAACCTACTTGGTCTGTAAAATCCACAGAGTTAAAACCCTTCCAAAATTTATATTACAACGGTCATATAAAACCCTAAACCTCTCTCCTCTCCTGGAAGAACTAGCTCACTCTAACTGGGACCTAATCCTAAGATGCTCTAACATGGATGCTGCCCTTACGCACTTCCAGAACACCTTCCTTAGTGCCTGGGACAAACATGCCCCCCTGCACCGTGCTAGGGTCCGAGGGTCTCACCTTCCCTGGATATCATCCGAGCTGATAGTATGCCAACAAACCCGTGACAGGGCGTGAAGGTGACAACTCCACGCCCTCCTAGGTGACAATATCACCACTGCCTGTTCAAACAAGTGCACAAAGGCCATACGCTTAGAAGGCGAATATTTTAACAACACCCTAAACACAAATCTTGGGAGGCCTTCTAAATTCTGGAAAGTCATCAACTCCTTTTCTCCCCAACAACAAATCCCCCCTTCTCTCCCAAGGGACTGTACCCTCCGACCCCCTGACGGTAGCCTCCGAGTTCAATTTCTACTTCACTACTTGTGCTACGACCCTCCTGGACTCCCTTCCTCCTGTAACCCCACCCAATCCCCAGACAGCTACCCCCACCACCTGGCCAGAACCCTTTCTCTTTCAGACACATCTCCCCCTTTGAAACCTTAGATGCCCTTCACTCCCTTAATCCCACCAAAGGTAAATCTCCTGACAGTCTTGACAACAAACTCCTCTTCCTTTCTGCCCCGGCCATAGCTGCTCCCCTCACTGCCCTGCTAAATCTTTCAATCATCACTGAGTCACTCCCCACAGAGTGGAAACATGCCACTGTCCTACCACTACCTAAAGGAGGTGACCCTACCTCCGCTGCTAACTACCGCCCTATCTCCCTCCTCCTCACTCTCGCCAACTCCAGGAACACCTAGTACTACCTCAACTCTCCCACTTTCTCTCTGAAACTAGCTTCTTCACTCCATTCCAGTCCGGTTTTAGAAAAAAATACTCTACCACCACCTCCCTACTAAGATTCATGGATTCCATCCTCTCTGTGATGGACAAAGGACAAATTACATCCGCTATTTTCATCGACCTAGCCAAAGCATTCAATACAGTATCCCACTCCCTCCTACTATCCTGCCTATCAGGTGCTGGGCTATCAGCATCAGCCACAAATTGGTTCGGAGTCTATCTACAAAATAGAACCCAATCTACAAAAATAGCTGACTGCATCTCCCCCCCGGTCCCTATTACCACCGACGTTCCCCAGAGCTCAGTCCTTGGCCTCATTCGCTTCTTCATCCTACTAAATGATCTGCCAAAGGCTTGCCCCACTGCCTCAATTCATATGTATGCTGATGACACGGTTCTCTTTACTTTCGGCCGTACCTACGAAGAAGACACCTCTAATCTCCAGACCGACTTCAACAAAGTACAACACTGGTTTAACTTCAACCAACTCTCCCTAAATGCCAAGAAAACAGTCTTTATGACTTTTGGCACTAGACAGAGGCTATCCAGACTTACATCCCCTCTGATCTTCTGTACCCTAAATAACACTATCCTTGAAGACGTACCCTCCTTTAGGTACCTGGGGGTTTGGCTTGATCGCCACCTCTCCTTTTTCACACACGTGGACACCATCCTATCAAAACTGCGCCCTAAGCTAGGTGCTCTCTATAGAAACCGCACTAGTCTCCCGCTTCCTGTGAGATGTGAAATAGTCCAGAAAATGATTCTACCTTCCTTCGACTACTGCGATGTTGTCTACAGCTCTGCCTCCAAGTCCACCTTATCCAGACTGGACCCCTTCTTCAATGTTTTCTGCCGCTTCGCCCTCAATGCCCCCCCCGCACCCATCACTGCTAGCTCTTCCATTCACTGGCCTTCCCATCCCTGAGCAACTGACGCCTACTTCACAGTGCTAAATTTGTTTCTCACTTCTGGCTCGGTTCCCTTCTGCCCTACCTTGTCTCCTCCCTATCTTCCCCGCCAACCCCTGTCCTTGCCCTCAGGTCTACTGACTCCAGGCTATTAGTAATCCCTCACCGAAGGTCCTCTGCAGGCCAATAGGCTTTCTCTTACCTTCTCCCTAAGCTCTGGAATGACCTGCCGGCCCAAATCAGCCATTCCTCCTCCAAACACTCTCTACCCTCTGCCCTCACTAACTTCTTTGCACCCAATTGTACCTGCCCCTGACCTCCCCCTCCTTGTCTGATTCTCTTCCCCTCTCGATCCCCTCCTCACCTTACATGCCTGACCAGCGGCTTGGCCTTCACCCAAATGACTGGCTTATAAATTGCCCTAAACAACCCATGCACTTACCCTCTCATGACATTTCTACTATCTCCCTTCTTATTCCCGTCATCATCTTCCCTAGGTCAACCCTCTCATCTTTCCCTGTATATACTACTCAGACCTATCACCTCTCCCTGTCCCCAAGCTCAGGCTTCCATTTCTCTCTGCCAACTTGGTGCATTATACTTCAAATCAATCTCTAAATAATAGGCACTTATGTAAGCATGCAGAGTTCTAGATGTGTAATCAAATATGTTATGACACCCTCCTTGTGGTACATGTATGTAGTGTCTCCTCATGAAACAAGTTTGTAAAGCCACACTTAACTATGTAACAATTGTTTGAATTGCTTGACTCCAAGTTCAACCTATTGATTGTTTTATGTATACCCTCCTCCCTTGTACCCTTCCCCAGGTCGCACCGTGAGACGAGCATCTTTTTGCTCAGTGTACCTCTCCTGGTGAAACATTTTCAATAAAAACAAGAAATAAATAAATAAATGTACAAAAGTGCAACCAACATAAAAATCGACTAAATCAAAATAAAACAGAGACAAATAAAATAAAGCCAATATCAAAAATATTGTGTGCGCTTACTTTAGAAAGTGATAGAGAACTTTTGATGAAAATAGCCAGACTACATGGAAAAACTGATTACAAAAACGTTACATTTAAAATGTTCCCTGATGTGCGTTTTGCATTACAATAAAGATCAAGCATTTGTCAATGCTGAATGTTGATTGCATTGGTCCATTGAGCTCGCTCAGTGGCCCTCTGTCAGTTACTCGTGTTTCTCCCAATGCTGCAGGCGACTGTTTAGTACTGGGCTCCTGCCTGCATTGGCACTCTTTTCTGTCCACAAAGAAATCTGCAGCTGTCCCAACAGAGCTCTGTTTAGGTGGGTCACTGCCCTGCTCTGCCTCGCTCATTCTGTTTCTCCTGGCACTGCAGGATGGCCTTTTGTACTGGGGTCCTGCCTCTGTTGGTAGCTTTTTCTGCTCACAAAGAAATCTGCAGTAGTCCCGACACAGGTCCATTGAGCTTGCTCACTCCCCCTCTGTCACTCGCTCATTCCATTTCTGCCTGCACTGCAGGCTGGCCTTTTCTACTGGGCTTCTGCCTGCATTGCCACCTTTTTCTGCCCACAAAGAAATCTGCAGCAATCATGATAGAGCTCCGTTGAGCTCACTCACTCTCCCTCTCTCACTCGCTCATTCTGTTTCTCCCGCCGCTGCAGGCTGCCCTTTTGTACCGAGCCCCTGGGTCCATTGCTGCCTTTTTCTGCCCACAAAGAAATCCACAGCAGTCCCAACAGAGCTCTGTTGAGCTCACTCACTCCCCCTCCCTTACTAGCTCGTTCTGTGTCTCCCACTGTTGCAGGCTGCTTTTTGTACTGGGCTCCTGCCTGCGTTGGCGGCTTTTCCTGCCCACAAAGAAATCTGCAGCAGTCCCAAGACAGCTTCGTTGAGCTTGCTCACTCACCCTCTCTCACTCACTCACTCATTCTGTTTCTCCCACTGCTGCAGGCTGCCCTTTTGTACTGGGCCCCTGCATGCTTTGGCACCTTTTTTTGCCCACAAAGAAATCCGCAGCTGTTCCGACAGAGCTCCATTGAGGTCGCTCACTCCATATGTCTCACTCACTCATACTGTTTCTCCTGGCGCTGCAGGCTGCCATTTTGTACTTGGCTCCTGCCTCTGTTGCTGCCTTTTTCTGCCCACTAAGAAATCTGCAGCAGTCCTGACGGAGCTCCATTGAGCTTGCTCACTCCCCCTCTCTCACTCACTCGTTCCATTTCTGCTGGCGCTGCAGGCTGCCCTTTTGTACTGGGCTCCTGCCTGCATTGCTGCCTTCTTCTGCCCACAAAAAAATCTGCAGCAGTCACGATAGAGCTCCGTTGAGCTCACTCATTCACTCCCCCTCTCTCACTCATTCTTTCTGTTTCTCCTGCAGCTGCAGGCTGCCCTTTTGTACTGGGTCCCTGCATGCATTGCTGCCTTTTTCTGCCCACAAAGAAGTCTGTAGCAGTCCCAACAGAGCTCCGGTGAGCTCACTCACTTCCCTTCCCTCACTTGTTCTGTGTCTCCCGCTGCTGCAGGCTGCCTTTTGTAATGGGTTCCTGTCTGCATTTTTCTGCCCACAAAGAGATCTGCAGCAGTCCTGACACAGCTCCGTTGAGGTCGCTCACTCCCCCTCTGTCACTCACTCATTCTATTTCTGCCAGCTCTGCAGGCTGGCCTTTTGTACTGGGCTCCTGCCTGCGTTGCCGCTTTTCCTGCCCACAAAGAAATCCGCAGCAGTCATGATAGACCTCCATTGAGTTTGCTCACTCCCCCTCTCTCACTCACTCCTTCTGTTTCACCCACTGCTGCAGGCTGCCCTTTTGTACTGTGCCCCTGCATGCATTGGCACCTTTTTATGCCCACAAAGAAATCTGCAGCTGTCCCAACAGAGCTTCATTGAGGTCGCTCACTCTGCATGACTCACTCACTCATACTGTTTCTCCTGGCGCTGCAGGCTGCCATTTTGTACTTGGCTCCTGCCTCTGTTGGTGCCTTTTTCTGCCCACTAAGAAATCTGCAGCAGTCCTGATGGAGCTCCATTGAGCTTGCTCACTCCCCCTCTCTCACTCGCTCATTCCATTTCTGCTGGCGCTGCAGGCTTCCCTTTTGTACTGGGCTCCTGCCTGCATTGCCGCCTTCATCTGCCCACAAAGAAATCTGCAGCAGTCACGATAAAGCTCCATTGAGCTCACTCATTCACTCCCTCTCTCTCACTCATTCGTTCTGTTTCTCCTGCCGCTGCAGGCTGCCCTTTTGTACTGGGCCCCTGCATGCATTGCTGCCTTTTTCTGCCCACAAAGAAATCTGCAGCAGTCCCAACAGAGCTCCGGTGAGCTCACTCACTCCCCCTCCCTCACTCGCTCATTCTGTGTCTCCCGCTGCTGCAGGCTGCCCTTTTGTAATGGGTTTCTGTCTGCACTGGCAGCTTTTTCTGCCCACAAAGAGATCTGCAGCTGTCCTGACACAGCTCCGTTGAGGTCGCTCACTCCCCCTCTGTCACTCGCTTGTTCCATTTCTGTCAGCGCTGCAGGCTGGCCTTTTGTACTGGGCTCCTGCCTGAGTTGCCGCTTTTCCTGCCCGCAAAGAAATCCGCAGCAGTCATGGTAGACCTCGGTTGAGTTCGCTCACTCCCCCTCTCTCACTCACTCATTCTGTTCCTGCCTGAGCTGCAGGCTGGCCTTTTGTACTGGGCTCCTGCTAGCGTTGCCACTGTTTTCTGCCCACAAAGAAATCCACAGCAGTTGCGATAGAGCTCCATTGAGGTCGGTCACTCTCCCAGTCTCACTCGCTCATTCTGTTTCTCCTGGTGCTGCAGGCTGCCCTTTTGTACTGGGCTCTTGCTTCTGTTGGCACATTTTTCTGCCCACAAACAAATCTGCAGCAGTCCCAACAGAGCGCAGTTAAGCTCGCTCATTCCCCACTCTCACTCACTTGTCCTGTTTTTGCTGCCGCTCCAGGCTGCTCTTTTGTACTGGGCTCCTGCCTGCATTGTGCCTTCTTCTGCCCTCAAAGAAATCTGCAGCAGTCACAATAGAGCTCCGTTGAGCTTGCTCACTTCCCCTCTCTCACTCACTCATTCTGTTTTTCCCACTGCTGAAGGCTGCCCTTTTGTACTGGGCCCCTGTGCGCATTGCTGCCTTTTTCTGCCCACCAAGAAATCTGCAGCAGTCCATATACAGCTCTGTTGTTGCTCACTCCCCCTCTCTCACTCACTCGTTCCATTTATGCTGGTGCTGCAGGCTGGCCTTTTGTACTGGGCTCCTGCCTGCGTTACCGCCCTTTTCTGCCCACAAAGAAATCCACAGCAGTCATGATAGAGCTCCGTTGAGTTGGCTCACTCCCCCTCTCTCAGTTGCTCATTCTGTTTCTTCCACCGCTGCAGGCTGCCCTTTTGTACTGGGCCCCTGGTCCATTACTGCCTTTTTCTGCCCACAAAGAAATTCACAGCAGTCCCAACAGAGCACCATTGAGCTCACTCACTCCCCCCCTCTCTCACTCTCTCATTCTGTGTCTCCCAGTGCTGCAGGCTGCCCTTTTGTACTGGGCTTCTGCCTGCATTGGCGCCTTTTCCTGCCCACAAAGAAATCCGCTGCAGTCCCAACAGAGCTCAGTTTCACTCGATCCTAATCTGTCCCAAACACTGATTTCCGACAGTGACTGCAGTATTCTGTGCCAGAAGCACGAAAATATATTTTAGTCAGGATGTGAAAAATGACAGCTGTACTGTTCATAAGGAGGTGTGGAAAAATGCCAATGTTGAAAATGTGACATGAAAATATTACTAATTTGCGGAGTTACAAGGGTGAGTGGAAATTGCACAATGCACGCTCATAACGCAGTCATTTTATGGAGCTTCATCACAAAATTTTCAACATAGGCATTTTAGCACCTCTGCTCATGAACAGTCAGTGTGATTTTCTTAATGTGTCCCGAACACTGATTTCCCACAGCAATCGCGCTTATTGTGCATCAGAAGAGCGAAAACACATTTTGGTCAGGATGTGAAAAATGACAGCTGCACTGTTCATAAGGGAGGTGTGGAAAAATGTCAATGTTGAAAATCTGGGTGAAAATATTGCAAAGTTGTGAAGAGTGCGGCGTGCGTGGAAACTGCGCAACACGCAGCCTTACACTCATTTTATGGACTGGGCTTCTGCCTGCTACTGCCTTTCCTGCCCACAAAGAAACTCAGCAGTCCCAACAGAGCTCAGTTTCGCCGATCCTAATCTGTCCCAAACACTGATTTCCGACAGTGACTGTGGTATTCTGTGCCAGAAGCGCGAAAATATATTTCAGCCAGGATGTGAAAAATGGCAGCTGTACTGTTCATAAGGAGGTGGGGAAAAATGCCAATGTTGAAAATGTGACATGAAAATATTACTAATTTGCGAAGTTACAAGGGTGCGTGGAAACTGCACAATGCACGCTCATAACGCAGTCATTTTATGGAGCTTCATCACAAAATTTTCAACATAGACATTTTAGCACCTCTGCTCATGAACAGTCAGTGTGATTTTCCTAATGTGTCCCGAACACTGATTTCCCACAGCAATCGCGCTATTGTGCATCAGAAGAGCGAAAACACATTTTGGTCAGGATGTGAAAAATGACAGCTGCACTGTTCATAAGGAGGTGTGGAAAAATGCCAAAGTAGAAAATCTGGAGCGAAAATATTGCAAAGTTGCGAAGGTATGAGCGTGCGTGGAAACTGTGCAACACACGCTCGTAGCACACTCATTTTATGGACTTTTACCACCAAAGTTTCAACAAAGGCATTTTAGGACCTCTGCTAATGAACAGTGTCACTGATGTTTTGATAATGTGTCCCAAACATGGATTTCCCACAGCTACCACGCTATTCTGCGCCGGAAGTATGAAAACACATTTCGGCCAGGATCTGAAAAATGATAGCTGTGCTAGTCATAAGGAAGTGCAGAACAATGGCAATGTTGAAAATCTGGAGTGAAAATATTATAAAGTCATGAACTTATGATCATGCGTGCAAACTGCGCAACGCACGCTCGTAACATAGTCATTTTATGGAGTATCAACACCAAATTTTCAACACAGGCATTTTAGGATGTCTGCTCATGAACAGTATCACTGTCATTTTCATAATCTGTCCCAAACACTGATTTCCCACAGCTACTGCTCTATTCTGTGCCGGTAGTGCAAAAACACATTTTGGCCAGGATGTGAAAAATGACAGCTGTATTGTTCACAAGGAGGTGTGGAAAAATGCCAATGTTGAAAATCTGGCATGAAAATATTGCAAATTTGAGAAGTTACGAGCGTGTGTAGCAACTGCGCAACGCACGTCCGTAAAACAGTCATTTTATGGATTTTTTCCACCAAATTTGCAACATAGACTTTTTGAGAACCCACCTCATGAACACTGGCACTGTCATTTCATTAATCAGTCCCAAAAGGTGATTCCGTGCAGTGACCATGAAATCACCTTCCGGAGCCAGTTAACACCATGACAGTGGCAGAATTCATGAGGAGGGATCAAAAAAACCCCATGTTGAAAATTTGCTGCAAAAAATTTCAATAAATGACTGAGATATGCATCAAAGTTCAAAACAAACCTATTTATTCCATTATACAGCTTACCGGCATTCCCTCAGTTCGCGGTTGGCTTTGAACAGTGCAGACATGTTTCTGGTCCACCGAAGATCATCACGCTGGGCTCCGGAGGTAAGTATGGGGTGAGGGGCATGTGGGGAGGTGGGGTACATAGTGGGAGGGCGTGGGTTGTGAGAGGGCGCAGACGGTGAGGGACCATTTTCTTCTTTTTAGGAGTAAAAAAAAAAAGATGTCAATGGACGGGTTTTTTTTTGGCAGGTACTTTTGGCACACTGGGTGGGCCCAGCATGTCACCTGCATGTTTTGGGGTAGGGGGCACTGGAGCCGACGGGGATTGGGCACCCCTAGGCACATAACTTGGGAGGCGTTCATGAGCCGAGGGATTGGGCACCCCCCACACGAAGAAATGGATATGCCAACGGGATTGGGCACCCCGCTGGCAAACACAGAAGGAGGGGGGACATAAGCTGAGGGGGACTGGGCACCCCCCTGGGCACACAAGAAATGGAGGAGGATAAGCTGCCGGGGACTGGGCTCCCCATCAGCAACAGCCCTTCAATGAGTGGTCGCTTCCTCATTGCAGCAGATGATGCTGCAATGACGAGGCAGCAACTGATTGCAGCAGCTAAAACTTTAGAAGGCTGTGGTACGTTGGCTGAACTAGTGTCAGCAGCAGCATGCCACACCATTAGGGACAGCGGGCCAAGCCTTAAAAGGCTGTGAGGGCACTGGCACTAGGGTGTCAGCGTGGCTCAGTTGGTAGCACATCCGCCTCTGGACCACAAGGTCGTGGGTTCTCATCCCACACTGGGATAGACTTGCACCTAAAAATTGCTGGCATCAGAGTGCAGTATTGGGGGTTGCTGTACTGCTGGGGTGTGCTGTCCTTTCGATGAGACGTTAAACCGAGGTTCTTTCTGCCCATCCAGGTGGAAGTAAAAGAACCCAGGGTACTCTTCGTAAAGAGCAGGGAACATTCCCGGTGTCCTGGCCAACATTCCCCGTCCCATAAACTGGTTCATGCAATTATCCAGGCTGTGTTTGGGTGATGATGTGCAATATGGCCTCAATATGGCCGCTACCATTCAGTCACTTCACTACCAGTCTAGCATTGCTTGTAAAGTACTTTGGGATACTGTGTATGAAAAAGCACTATATAAATGCTGATTCTTCTCCACAACCTGCTTCTTGCAAAAGCTGCCACAATATGTTTCTTGCGCTTATGTACAATCAACATAATAAGGTGCTGGTGGGACTTTTTTGATAATGGAGCCCACAAAGTGTCAAGTCAGGCTGAAGGGAATGTATCAACTCTGCATACTTCCATCTCAAAGCATTCAGAAGCTTCTTCCCAAGATTCAGTGAAACAGGCTGCTCATGCATCATTGGAACAAATGGATGATACCACTATATAGTGACTTTCTGTTTTGATTATACATTCTGCATAAGTTAGCAGTTAACTCTGAATTATATCTAACTGATTCTTTTCACAGCAGGATACAGGGTTGTTGTATAGCTGGACTGCACTATTGCATCTGAGAGGTGTTTTTTTTTTTTAAACCGAGAGAGAGACACTAAGCTGAAAGCTTGTTTACAGGTGCAACCTGGGAGCATGAGGAAGTTAAGTGACTTGCTCAGGGTCACACTGTATGCAAGTGGGGTCTGTGGGATTCAAACCCAGGTCTACAGATTTGCAGCTCAAAGCCTTAAACCACTGCGCTATACTGCCAGGTGTTTAAAAATGTATTTGCTGTACCTTCATATATGCTGCCCTTGAGGGGTTGAGAGGTGTATTTCTTCTGAACCTTTTTAAGGTAGGATAGTTGATGTAACTTCAGTGTGAATGCTGCCAAGGATGCATGGACTCCCATCTTTTGGGGTTAAACTCTAGGTGGTGAATAAACACCTTAGATACATGGTGCTGGTTGGCAGAGATTGCTCTTCCATACAAAATATTACAGTCTATGTCACTAACCCAGTGGAGCATTATAACATTTGTTTGTGGAACACTTACAGCAAGGCTTGCCCCTGATCTATTCTTTTATTTGACACTCTGTTTTACAAATTGCATCTTTTCTTCAGTTTGACATTATTTTTGTTTACAGCCTATAGTGTGTGTGTGAAAACTCCTAATATTTTGACTAATTTATGTAATTGTTTCCTGATATGGCAACATTGTTACTATATGCTAATACCTTCGTTAGAAGGATTTTTATGTTAAACATTATCGGCCTTAGGGGAATGATCACTGAATTTATAGAAAGAAACGTATGTATCTTGCAATTCAATTTTTACAAAAAAATAAAGTATAAATAAAAAAAAAGAATTGTGGAAATTCTGTGTTTTCTTCTCCTTGCAACCTTTTGTTTGTATTAGTGTGTGAGCAACTTCACTCAACTCCTTGACTATACCCTGGTCTGTGTTTTGCATTTAAAAAAAACTCTGAATGGCATGCAATTTGAATGGCCTTTGCCAGCATTAGCCCTTTTACCACATTTGTATCAATAACAATTATACTCCTCTCTGATTTGTTAATCTTTACTTGAACCAGAGTTGCAGTGTTAAGCCAGTTCATGTAAATTTCTGACATGCATGCCATTTTTAAAGTCAGGAGGCAAGGGCAAATGGAGATTAGGGTGGGTGGAGAGGAGGCCTTCTTTAGTAGGGGGGAAGTAGAAAGTGTTTATTTCATATAAGGTGAAGGGGGTGTATAGGTCATGGGATCATCACTGTACTAGAAACATCCAGATTGAATGTTTTCAACTGTTGCTCATCTGTATTTGAATTTGAAGCCCAAAATAGATATCAAAACATATGTGTGCACACCTGTTAGTATACAGTACATTGACCACAATGTTTCCTTTTATTCAAAGGTTTTACTGTACAGCTCTGAAAACATTCATTATGAGAAGATAGTACCCAGCTGTCTCTCTATTAAAGTCTCCTTAATCTGTAAAATGTTGTTACTTTGTTACATGAACAAATCGGAAGTGCCTTCAAAATAGAACTGTTTCGCCTCTCAAGAAAAAGGTGAAGCATGGAATCAGTTAAATCTGTCACCTTTTGAATCTTGCCTTTAGAGTGCGTGAAGGTGAAAAACAGTATGTGAGACACTAAGTGGGTTTGTGTGCCTGTTTTTGCATGACATAGTAACTTGCTTTACTGTCCTGTATCAATTTACTGCTCATTAACATCAGATCAGGATATTTTCCTAGATAATTAAAGCTGGAAGCCCTTAGCATGTTCAGCACAAAACAACACAAAGGAGTGCACACTGGGAAAGCTAACATTTTTCAGTGAAATGTTGGGGAGTTAGTCTGGTTGCAGTGAATTCTATTGCCAGCATTCGCTGCACCTTTGCTAATTTCCCCTTTCTTTTTTTTCCCCCAGGCGATTGTGTATTCCTTTGTGTGTTGTTTGTTTGTTCCCATTGCTTCTGGAAAGCTTGGCATCTCATTGACCGCTCTGTGCAGCCTCCTTTACATTTGTTTTCTTAACACCATCTTCCTGAACAAAAGGAGGCGGGGGGCATGATCTGAGTCTTCTGTAAGCTCATGGTTATCAACAAGATGGAACAGAGAGCTTTGATCTGGTATAATCCAGCGGGATGCAGGGTCATGTCCTTATGTTTAGACGTTGTATTTTTTTTAGTTAAACTTGATTCATTCACCCCAAATTTGAAAAACTGGGAATTTTTTTAAACATTTTGATAGAACTTTTATAAAGAAATTCAAGAAAGATAAGTGGGATAGATTTTTTTTAATACCACATCTAGACACAGTAGTAATGGAATTCAGGTATATTTTAATACTATTTGCAACAAACTTGCTCTTTTTCACCATGTCAGGTAAGGAAAAAGTACCAACCTTGGGTCATGGAGTATAGTATATAAGAAAACAAAGAATGATTAAGGATAGGATTTGGAAAAAGACAAAGAGGGCCTTAAATGAGGATGATTAGATTCAATAAAAAAAATATGAATGCAAGCAAAACCCTAATGAAACATGTCAAATAAAATGTTTATAAAACAAAAATTTATAATACAAATGTTCCTAAGAAATGTTTGGACCATTTAAAAGGTATTAAAAAAAAACAGTGACTTAAACGTCAAATGATGCCAGTGCAAGGTGAAAACAATAGTGGTAAGCTTTTAGTAAACATCTCAAACTAATATTTTGTTACACTTCCGGATATTAATATGGCCCAAAATTAGGCATAAGACTGAATTCAAAAAGAGGCTGATGGGAGAAAAGACAGCAGTGCTACTAAGGTAGCAAATACATCCCAGTTTAGATTTCAGTTCATTATGATGAAGGATGCTTGTAAGGCAATGCTTAAATTAAATGGCAATAAAGTTAATAGTCTAGATAAGATAGACGTGTTTTTTTTAAAAGAGGCTGCTGAAATTCTTTCCCCAGCTCTAACCAGGCTTTTTAATTGGAGCCTGAAAGAGGGTTATCTTCCTGGGATTTGGAAGGAGGCACAGGTTACCCCAGTTTCAAAAGAAGGAGATTTATGATCTCCATCAAATATGCACCCAATTGGACTGCTATCTGTTCACTCCAAGCTTCAGGCAAAATTGGTTAATCAGAAACTGTATGGTTATTTCAAGCAGTATTTTTTACTGATCCCCTTCTTGTCAGGATTTATGACACGATTATCCATGAACACTGCACTCACCCACTTAGTTAATCAAAATAACTACAGCTTTGGCTAGAAGAGATAGGGCACATAGTGTTCACAGACTGTCCAAAGCCTTTGACTTCAAGATCACCATAAAATGGCTTACAGACTTAAGGGTGTTGGTTTGGCATCTGTTACCATAAAATGGTTTAAAGCCTACATAACAGCAAACCCATGGACAAGTTAGAAACACATGAGTCTAGAAACATAGAAACATAGAGTTGACGGCAGATAAGGCCCATCTAGTCTGCCCATTTCTACCCTATGAATGTGCCATAGGCCGTTATTCTGTCAATGGCCTATCTATTCATACTCATCTTTATTCCTCCGTTATGCCTATCCCATGTCTGTTTGAAGCCCTGCACTGTATTCATTTCCACCACTTCCTGAGGTAGGCCATTCCATGCATCCACCACCCTTTCTGTGAAAAAGAACTTCCTCACATTACCCCTTAATTGGCCTCCCTCTAGTCTCATGATGTGTCCTCTTATCCTGCTATTTTTCTTATATTGAAACATGCTAGACTCTTTCACCTTGTTAATGCCCTTAAGATGTTAGAATGTTTTGATCATATCACCTCTTTCCTTCCTTTGCTCTAGGGTATATATATTGAGCTCCTTTAATCTGTCCTTATATGTTTTCTGATGCAGTCCCTATGCCATTTTGGTTGCCCTTCTCTGGACTGCCTCCATTTTGTTAATGTCGTTGTGCAGGTGCAGCCTCCAGTACTGCACACAGTACTCCAGATGGGGCCTAACCAGTGTCTTATAAAGAGGGACTATTACCTTCCTCTTATGACTTGTGATATCCCTACTAATACACCCTAACATCCCCCTAGCCTTACCTACTGCTTTAGTGGTCTGCTTGGATGATTTCAGGTCATCTGTGATGACGATGCCCCAGTCTCTTTCTTGCCTTGTGATTGCCAGCAACTTCCCTCCCAACCTATAGGTGGCTTCAGGGTTTCTCTTCCCTATGTGCATTATCTCGCACTTTTTTGGGTTAAACCCCAGTTGCCACTCTTCTGACCATTTTGCCAGTTTAGCCAGATCTCTTCTCATTCTGCCCACTCCATCTGGATTATTGGTGAGGCCCCACATGGAATATTGTACTCAGTTTTTGGCACCTGGTGACAAGGGTACAAAAAATGCACTGGAGAAAATTCAGAGGAAAGCAACTAAAAAAATGGATGAGGTGAAGGGTGTGGACTACAACAATAGACTTAAGATGTTAGGACTTTACCCTCTGGAATATTGAAGAATGAGAGGGGACTTATGTATGGTCTATAAGGCATTGGATGATAAATTATAATGGGAACAATGAGGCTTGATATTTAGGGAACAAGTATATGAAACTAGGGCACATCCGCTTCAGATAATTAGTGAATGTTGTAGAACAAAAAAAAGAAGTTTGTGGTTCTCAATCAGAGTTTCCCAATTATGGAATGCTCTGCCATTAGAGGTAGTTGCCAGTAAAAGCATGGATACATTTAAGGCTAGATTGGATGTTTATTTGGGTCAAAATTCTGTTATGGGATACCATTGATCTCTAGATGAACAAAATGGACAACAGTCTTTAAAAGCTCTGAGATACCTATGATACTTATGATTATTCAGCTACTCGCTGCCTGAATTAGCTCTCTCCAGGGTCGCAGTGGTGCTTTTAGGTGCTAGAAGGCCTCCGGGATCCCCTTCCCCATTCAGCTACTCGCTGCCTGAAGCAGCTCTCTCCAGGGTCGCGGTGGTGCTGTGAGGCACTAGAAGGCCCCCAGGATCCCCCCCACCATTCAGTTACTCACTGCCTGAAGCAGCTCTCTCCAGGGTCATGGTGGTGCTGTGAGGCACTAGAAGGTAATGGAAGATCTCCCTCCTGCACAGCATTTGCCAGGGGTGTTCTACAGATTCCTCACTGCATTTTCTAACCTCCGATTGCAACTTACTGTCTCTGACTGTCTCTGGGACTGCATTTCTACCTGTGTTGCATGGAGCCTCAGGATCCCTCCCCGTTCAGTTACTCGCTGTGTGAAGCAACTCTCTCCAGGGTCACAGTGGTGCTGTGAGGCACTAGAAGGTAATGGAAGACCTCCCTCCTGCACAGCATTTGTCAGGGGTGTTCTACAGATTCCTCACTGCATTTTGTGACCTCCAATTGCAACTGACTGTTTCTGGGACTCTATTTCTACCTGTGCTGCATGGGGTAATGGGTAGAATGTTGCTGCTGCTTTAAGGGGCTACATTGTGCATATCCCTGCTGTCTGGGTGGGTCACTAGCTAAGACTATGAGCCTGCATTGAATTGTACTGTTTTACCTGCATTTTGGTGCCTGCTTGTGCATTCCTGGGTCCTGTTAGAGCATTCACTGTGTGGTTGCGTCTCTTCCAGGAAGCCTCAGGCTCCATCTTGGCCTCCCCCCCCGTTCAATCATGATAGGGGTTGTGTACCTCTGGTAGTTGGCGCATGCACAGTAGGGGGCTATCTGGTGGCTGGAGTACTACTAGTCAGTGCATGTGTAGTGTGTTCCAGGCCTTCCCACTGCATCCTAATGTGGTTCTTTGTTCTCTCCCATTGTTATAGGCCTCCAGGATTCCCCCCTCCCCATTCAGCTACTCGCTGCCTGAAACAGCTCTCTCCAGGGTCATGGTGATGCTGTGAGGCACTAGAAGGTAACAGAAGATCTCCCTCCTGCACAGCATTTGTCAGGGGTGTTAGCCCGTCGATGCTGCGTGTCGACTGCCCCGCCCTCCCCAAGCCTGACCCTCAATTTATTGTCCTTTCCTGTCATGTAACTTTCTGTTACTCTTGGAACTAAGTGCCCATTTCTCCATTTGCAGCTTATATTCATCATCCACTAAAGGGGGTTTCCCTCCTAGCGTGCCAAGCCGCTCTATACCTCCATACTCTCTACTACACTTGACACTCAGGCTTACTCTGCTACTTAGCTGCTCAGCCTCCCCTGTCTAGAAAACCTCACTGCACCTCCCCTGCGGCCCTACTCTGCCCGGCACACCACCTCCCAACCCAATCCCCTGCCTGCCATACACCCCCATATCCACTCCCCTAGCCCCCACCTACTCCCTTTGTGACCACTAAGAGTCTCTGTTTCTCCCCCTTTTCTCGACAATAACCCAGCATTTTCCAACCCCCTGGCTACCTCCAATAACCTCTCCACTAGGCTCTAATACCCCCCCAGGGTATTTGAATCTGGTACTTTCTGCACCAAAATCAGTTGCACTATCATTACTACACATTGGCAGTCACCCTCACTGAAGGTCAGCTATCACCCTTATTATTTGCTATAAGCAAAGAACTATGGGCACCAGCACCCCACTACTAAATCTGTTCACTTTTACCCTCCTGGTACAGACCTCTCCCCAGTGTGTTACTCTTTTTTTCCCCCAGGCGATTGTGTATTCCTTTGTGTGTTGTTTTGTTTGTTCCCAGAGCACCCACCCACCTCACCTGGCTGCACCCCAAGACTCCCCCAGCACCCCTGCCAACGCCACCACTCCTCCGCCTCCCAGGCCCGCCCTGGACCAATCTCGTCCTTGCCATTCCAATCCTTCATGCTTTATCTGTCCCCTGCACCCTCACTGTTAAGTCCTCATCTGGGTACCGAACCAAGGGTCTCTGTCACCACCAGACGCCAATTAGAATAATCACATAGCTATTATTACTGTCTGGGAATGTACACCCAAACCCTGGACCTATGGCTACCAGCCCTTCCAAACCTCATACGGTAACCAGTCTCTGCTTTGCTTCCTTGAACATATGTAGTCTCCTAAAGAAATCCGCTGCTCTCCAGTGCTGGGTCTTTCAACATCAACCTGACATCATTGCACCGGTAGAGACTTGACTCCCCAAATCCACCCCTGATTCCACTATTTCCCTCCCTGGATACACCCTTTACAGGGAAGACCGAGTAGGCAAACATGGTGGTGGGTGCGTAATATTCATGTGGGACACCCTTATAGGTCATGCACTCCCTACTCCCAAGCTTGACTATGGAGCCCAAGTCCATACACTAAAAATTACTCCTGACCCTGCCAGAGGCCCTCTCTTCCTCACGGTCTCCTGCATACCTCCAAGAAATCAGAAACCAGCGGTCCAGTCCCTCACTGACTACCTTGCATGCCTCCCACACAAAGTTGAGCAAGTCATTCTAGGTGACCATAACATTAACTGGCTTGCTTCCACTGCCTCCCACACCAGGGACTCCTTTTCTACCCTGGATGTGTCACAGTCAGTCACCCAGCCCACCAGATTTAACCACTCTAGTGGCACCGGCCCCCTTCTAGACATTATTATATCGAACCGCCCCAATAAAATCTGGGATATCACTGTCCTCCCCGACTCTCTTAGTGATCATTCTCCAGTCCTCTGTCTCTGGTCATTGCCCACACTGAAACCAGTGTCCCAGGCCATGCTGCACTGGTGCCTATGCCCTAGTGGCCTCAGAAAACTAAAACAACATCTAGTCCAGCTAGACTGGTCCCCTATCCAGCACGCTCCTGATATCAACTCAGCTCTAGACCTCTTCACAAGTGCCTTCTGCAAGGCTTGTGAACTTTTCGCCACCCCCACACCAGGATCCGCACTAAAAAATGCAATGCCCCTTGGATCACCCCATTCCTTATCCAGAAACTTAAGAACAGATATAATCTCTGGCACATCACAGTAGAATCTGGCAAGGCATCTGACAGACAAGCCTACAACGCAGAGTGCAATAAGTGCACCTGGGCCATTAGACGGGCCAAGGCGGAGCACTACCAGGCCACCCTCACTTCCACCTGGGGTTCAGCCCGGACCTTCTGGGATAGCATGAAAGAGCTAAATGGGAAGACCTGCTCGCCCCCACCATCTCAGCTCTCCATCAATGGCACCTGTACCATGGATCTGCGCCTTATAGCTGATCGTTTCAATATCACCTTCTCAGATCTAAGATCTGTCCTCCCCAGCAGCTTTTTTGATCCAATCCCCACCTCTCTCCACCCTGTCCTGCATCACCCCCAATTCTACCTGCATACCTTATCCCCTCATGAAGCCAGGCTGCACCTGCTAAAAGCCCTTGGTAGCAATAACTCCAGCAGTAACCCCCTCGACTCCAGGATCCTCCGCCTGGTCCTGGACGAAATCCTAGTACCCCTGACGGACCTACTTAACTGGTCCCTATGCCTTGGTCAGTTTCCCAGTGCTTGGAAAATAGCCAAACACAAGAGCGGGGATTGATCCACCCTCAACAACTACCAGCCAATCTCCATCCCCTCGCCCCCCCACTCTCTAAAGCCCTTGAAAAAGTGGTGTCTATCCAACTGTCTGAGTACCTAGCCAAATATGGCATTATGTGCCCAGAGCAGCACAGTTTCCGCCCAGGACACAGTACAACCACTGCTCTCCTGGAGTTCTCCCAATACCTGCACTCTGCTCTTGACTCTGGCAGCCTTGCCGGAGCAGTATTCATTGACCTCTTCAAGGCTTTTGACACTGTTTGTCACCCCATCCTACTTGACTCTGTCCACCAACTTGGCTTTTCTGATGGTCCCCTTGCCTGGTTTTCTAGCTACCTCTCTGCTAGGTCTCAGTGTGTAAAGATCAACGGCTCCCACTCTAACTCTCTACCCATTCGCTTCTGGGTCCCTCAGTGCTCCATCCTGGGTCCTGTACTTTTTAGTACTCTACCTCAACACCCTCCCCAGCTCCTGTACTGGCAAAATGCTCCTCTACACTGATGATGCAGTCCTCCTTGCCTCACATCCTGATCCCTCCTCTCTCCAATTATCCCTCCAGCATGCTTACAACCAAGCTGAAAGGTGGTTCCTTGATCACAGACTAGTCATAAACCTAAAGAAGACCAAGTCAATGCTTTTCTCCCACCACCAAAATAAAGCTAAAAATGCTCCCCTCTTGATTAACCCCAGGACTCTGCACTCACTAGAACAAGTAACCACATACAAATACATAGGCATCACTTCTGATAGTGCCCTCACCTTCCACACTCACATCAACACCCTTTCTTCTGCCATAAACTCTTGGATAGGCCTATTATATCATCACAGGGATTGCCTGCCCCTAGTTGGCCTCTGTTTGGCCATCACCTCCTCCGTCTTGTCCCTAGTGGACTATGGCTTGCCTATTTACACTGCAGCAGACACCACCACCCTCTCCAAAATCCAACTCTCCATCAATAAGGCCTGTAGGCTCCTGACCGCTGCCTCCAACCACACTCACACCTGCCTGCTCTACTCCACCACCAACCTGCTCTACTTTGAGGAGTGTCTGCACTATCAGACCTGCCAACTTGCTAAGAAATCTCTGCTCAGGCTCTCCCCCCAGGGTCTCCATCTTCCTATGCTGAGCGGCCTTGTCTGTCGCCACCCATAGCTCTGTTGAGGCCACCTTCCAGGTGCACAGAACCAAGACCTCCCTAGCCCAGAGATCTTTCTTTTACTGAGTCCTTGCCTGGTTCAACTCCCTCCCCAGCTGCATCTCCAACATTGCCAAGATTGGTTCCTTCAAAACCACCCTTCAGAACCATCTCCTCAATGTCCACTGTTATAGATGCAACTAACCCTGGCCTCCATCCCTCCTAATCCTCCACTGCGGGACCCTTCCATCAGGCCCCCCTGACTTGACAACATCCTCTGGACAGCCAATCCCTCTCCCTGCACCCTCCCATCCAACCCTTACAAGGTTTATACAGGGATGTATCCCTCTGTAACATCTGAGGACTTAGCACATCTATGATTGTAACTTGTAATATGTAACAACGTGTAACCTAACTGTATTCTATGTTAAATGTTTCTTTTTCCTTTTGCACCTGTAATGTTGTCCACTGTTGTAACCTGCACTATGTTATATTGTCTGCCCTCCTGCGATGAGGTGCCTTTGTAAATGAGTCTCTGACTCAATGGTTGTAAATCCGACTTGTACAAATAAATAAATAAATAATCTACTCTGTTGTAGATCTTGGTGTCATCTGCAAACAGACAAACCTTATACTCCAGTCCATCTGCAATGTCACTGATGAAGATATTGAAAAGGACTGGCCCCAGGACTGACCCTGAGGTACCCCACTTGTGACTTGTATCTCTTCTGACAGTATACCATTTACCACCACTGTCTGTGTTCCACCCACCAACCAGTTTGCTACCCAGTTGACCAACTTCTGAGCCACCAAGAGCCTACCCAGCCTATTAATCAATTGTCTATGTGGAACAGTATCAAAAGCTTTGCTGAAGTCAAGATAGGTGACATCAACTGCACCCCCTTGGTATACAACTCTGGTTACTCAGTCAAAGAAATCTACATTCTGAGATTAGTTTAACAGGACCTTCCTGTTGTAAACCCATGCTGTCTTGGATCCTGTGTGCCTAAGGATTCCAGGTGTTGCACTATCCTTTCCTTAAGGAGTGCCTCCATAATCTCGCCCTCTACTAATGTAAGACTGACTGGTATGTAGTTCCCTGCCTCCTCCCTGCTGCCACTCTTGTGGAGCAGGATCACATGAGCCCTTCTCCATTCTTCTGGGACCTCTCCTGTGCTCAGAGACTCACTAAACAGTTCTGATAATGGCTCTGCTAGTTCCACCCTTTGCTCCTTTAGTACCCTGGGATATATGCCATCCGGTCCCATTGCCTTGTCCACCCTGAGCTTAGCGAGCTCTTGTAGGACCCTTTCTTTTGTGAAGGGACTTGTGCACACCTCCCTCCCCATGTCCATTGTGCTGAGCTGTGGGCCCTGCTCTACCTTCTCCTCTGTATATACTGAGCAGAAGTATCTATTTAGGTAGATGCTTTTCCCTGGTCCTCCTCCACACACTCCCCCTTATCCCCTCTGATCTTAGCAATACCCCCTCTGGACTTTCTCATTTCACTAATGTATCTATAGAAAGTCTTGTCCCCTTCTTTTACTGTTCAGGCTAGTATTTCCTTAGTTTGGGCTTTTGTCTGCCTTACTGCCTTCCCTGCTTCCCTTAGGGAAGTTTGGTATGCCTCCCTATCTTCATCCCGATGCATTCCCTTATATTTCCTGAAGGCCAACCTTCTGGCTCTGATCTTTTCGGCTACTGTTTCTGAGAACCAATGTGGTTTCCTCCTTTTGCTCCTGCTTTTCTCCCAAACACAATGGAATGTTGCTTCAAGTATTGCATTCTTAATGCTTGTCACTTTGCCTGTACCCCCTCACCTGTATTTCTTCTTGCCAGGGCTAGCTTAACTCTGTTGGTCATCTTATCAAAGTCAGCTCCTCTGAAGTCCCATATTTTTGCCTTGCAATGGGATGATTTAGTTCTAGTGGCCAAATTAACCCATACCATGTGATGGTCTCTGGCCCCCAGGTGACCTTCTACCTAGAGATCTGTGATACTGACTAACTTTCCCCGTTAGTCAATACTAGATCTAGGCTAGCCCTGTCTCTTGTGGGTTGTTGTACCAGTGGTTTGAGGCCTTCCCCCTACAGGGAATCCACTATGTGTCTAGTTCTGGTGGATGTTCCTGCTGGTATTGACCAATCTGTATCCGGCATGTTGAAGTCTCCCATTATCAGAACTTCCCCTTTAGCTGTCATGTTTTGTAAATCTTCTAACAGTAATGTGTCTATGTCCTCCCCTGGTCTGGAGGCCTGTAGACAGCTCCAGTTCATATGGCCCACAGTTCTTCTGGCTCCTTATGTGTATTCTGAATTTCTGTTGCTCTGATATTTTCATTGACATAAAGGGCTACTCCCCCCCCCTTGCACCTCGGTCTCCTCAGAACATAGCTGGGAACTGAAGTCTCCCAAGTGTGCTTACTGGTGAACCATGTCTTGCTAATGGCTACTATTTCCAGTTTAGCCTCTGTCATTGTTGCCTGCAGGTCTGGGATCATGTTTCTCAGACTGCGGGTACTTGTGTACATGATTTTCCATTGGACAGATTTCTGTCCGTTAGTTCTTGGGCAAGGTCCGGCATTTCCCCTGTGCATCGTATGGAGAGCCAGACCTTTTTCTTTACCTGATGATGCAAATGAGCTACAAACATGCTGAACTCCTGTTTGATCACTAGCTGAGGGAGGAGGGGTGTTCTTCCCTTTCAGTGTATTGGGTGCTGTACCCCTCTACCTATTGGCTAGTTTAAATATTCTGCAAAGACATCAAACGTCTTCTCCAATGTACTGACTCCTTCCTTAGTCAGATGCAGGCCATCAAATTTAAGGAACCTTTGCTCCCAAAACTGTTGCCAGTTACCTACAAATTTGTTTTCTTTTTCCTGGCACCAGCCCTTGAGCCACCTGTTTACCTCCCCTATCTCCCCTTCTGTGACCTTCCGTCCATCTGCCCCTCTCTACCAGACTGGCAGGATTTCAGAGAAGGAGATGCCAGATGAAAGTTTGTCTCCCAGGCTGGTCAGATGTTCCTTGGTCTCCACAACTGACTGGCTGGTGAGATCATTAGTCCCTGTTAGGGCTGTGCGAATACCTTTTCCAGAATATTTGGCTGAATATTCAGTATTCGGGTCCCAAGTATTAGGTATTCGTTATTCGGTATTCGGCCAGAAAAGGTGTTTATTTAAGGAAACTTTAAAAAAGCACTTCAGCTTCACCTATTGAACCTGGTATACCATATATACCTCAATGACACTTCAACCATCAACATAGAGCTCTCACTAATGCAACACAAACTTCATGTGCACACTTAATCCATCACACCACACAGATAGCACTCTGAAAATGATATCAAGCATTGCATTGGGTCTGCACTAGAGGGTGTTCATGGTCACAGACATGGGGTAGAAGGTGCTTTGGCCATGGGCATAGGAATAGTGGTAGCAGTGGCTGCAGTAGTGGTGACAACTGAAAGGGTGGCTACCGCAAGAATGGCACCTATGGTGGTGGAAAGCACACTGGCTGTGGATGTAGCAGCCATAGTGGTAGCAGTGGGAACACTAGTGGTGGTGTCAGCTACTTCCTGCACAAAGTATGTATGCTCTAATGCCCCCCCACTACTGCACAACAGGATGTGACAGTGAACGTACAGATGGAACAGGTGGTAACACTTGTAGTAGTAGTATTGCTAATGGTATTAGTAGCAGTAATACTATTACCAATGCTGCAAGAACTAAAAGACTTGCTTGGGGAGAACAATATTTGAGCCTGCCGAATAAAGAGAGACACCTGTATGTCACTGTCTATGTAGTCTATCTCACCACCTTCTCTGGAATTATATTATGTATCAGTAATATACAGTGGAGCAAGACAAGATGTGATTCAGTACTTTGCAGTAAATGATATGCCACAAAATATTGAATGACTAGAGGGCTTAATTGCCATGAAATTACATTGCTCCTTGTAGCATACTGTAGCATTTTGCACTAATTTTGCAAGATACTGCATAGTGTACTATCTGGCACCAGTGTATGAACTGTTTTATAATCTTGATGCAGTGTTTCATCATTGGGTGTGTTAGTTGTGGATTGTTTTGTTACAAGGGCATCTCAGTAGCATTCATTTTAACTTCACTTATTTATGGTCTGTGTTTCTTTAAGGGTTGTATATTCATAGTGTGTTTGTACATTCCTGACATGCACCCTGACAAAGACCAGGTTCTGGCCAAAGCACCAGGGCTCTACTGGCATCCTCCAGCCTTAGCACAAACAAATGTATTGGAAACTTTATGCTCTACTGCTCTTAACTGTATTTTGTTACTGCCCCCCCAAGTGCTTCCTTTGTTCTGCATAGATTGTTTGGAGGTTTGGCAGCCCAGGGACAACACTAGCAGCAATTGCCTAGATGTGCAGTACGTTTGTGGGTCTATCATCCTGTCCCTCACCACTTGGGGCCAGCAGTGCAGATGCTTTGCTGGGGCTGGACCAAGCATGTTTGAAAGATTGCTAAAGACATGATGGATTAGGTCACTAGTGGTTACTGTGTAAAACACAAACTATTACTATGTAGTACCTGTGTGTGATGCTTTTTTTTATTTAACCAGGTATAGCATACTAAGCTGAAAGCTTTTTTACAGGAGTAACCTGGGAGCACAAGGAGGTTAAGTGACTTGCTCAGGGTCACACAGTATGCAAGTGGAAGCTGTGGGATTCAAACCCAGGTTAGATCTGCTAGATGTCACCAAATTTGCAGCTTACAGCCTTAGACCACTGCGCTATCCTGCCTCCTAAATTACTTAGTGCTTGTGGAACTACAGTAATACACCAACCTTTCCAGTTATACCTCACCACAAAAAAGTAGCAAAGAAAAACACTGCTACTAAGAAGGAAGAAGAAAAGGACAACCTATTTAGTCAAACATGGAACCGAGTAAGGAACAGACAGGTGACATAAAGTCAACTCAGTGAGACAGGCCTGCCCCACTAAGTGCAATGGTTTAATTAACAAAACAACAAACAAACAAAAAAGTGCATGTGCACAGCTGTGCACACACAAGGCACAGACGTGCAGGGGGGATATTTTTCACAAGCACAGGTTAATTGTGTGCAGTGGGCTGTAGAAGAGTGGGTGGGGGAGTCAGCCAACACACTCTTCATGTGTACAGAGATCTATCCCTGGAACCAGAGGACTAACAATAATAATTCAAAGAGTCAAGCCTGACTGGCTTAGAACTGAAGAAGTTTGTTTCAAAATCTGTGTGCACACAGCTGGCCCTGCCCCCATGAAAAAATATGTTAAGCATGCACATGCAGGGTGAAGCCTCACAAAATCAAATATTGATGCACATATACAGCAAATCATAAGCAGTGATCTGCAGGAGGGGGAGTTAGCAGACACCCTCATCAGTCATGCAGGGAACCAAGCCTGGAACCAGACACAGCAAAAAAAAAAACAAAAAAAAAACACAAAAATAAAGTGTGCTTCACCGAAAAAAATCACAGTGGAGCTATGTCAGACAGCAGCAGAGAAGAGGTGTTAGCAGACAGCCCTCCTAGTCCCTGTAACTGAGTACAGCAATAAGGACAAAATACCTGTCAGAAAGCCAAACATAGCTTTTCTGACACTAATCAAAAAAACTATAGTGACCCAAAAAAGCCTGTGAAGCAAAAATCTATTTCTCTTTTTGGCAAGTTTAAGGTCTCAAAAGTACTGCAGAGCAGCTCTCAGAAACCACTGTCTCCTGTCTTCTTCCAACTCAGAGTGTCAAAGTCTCATAATGTGCCTGCCTTTGAGCTCAAGAAACAGTTTTTGATTGGCCAGCAAAGCTCTGCAAGACTTGGAAATCTCACCAAATAATAGGTCCCGAATAGTGGCCTAATAGTGAACTATTCGGAAAATTTATCTGAATATTCGGGAAGCCTTCTATTCGGGGTATTCGGAAAATACTATTCCGCCCGTGCACAGCCCTAGTCCCTATGTGTACTAGGACATCGATGTTTTCTACTGCTTCCTGCATGATTTTAGCAATGACGATCAGTGTCTCTCCACGCTGATGTCCCTGGGAGACATCTGACCATTACCCCCAGCTGGAAGTAGATATCAACTTCCTGAATCATGGAGTCTCCTATGATCAAAAGTGTTTTGGATTTCCTTTTTGCCTTTTTTTTGGTTTTTTGTCCCTATTTTGGGTGAGGTTTGTAGTGCTAGCTCCTGTACAGCAGTGTCCTGCTCTGCAGCGTCCTCTCCCCTTTCATCTGATTTTGGAGATAGAGGCAGATACCTGTTTGTAGTTTTTGTATGGTTTGTGGAGGTGATATGTTGGAGAGCACTGAGTGATGGGGCACCCAATTTGCTCTGCCTAACTACCTGCCAACCTCCTGGACCAACTATCCTCTGCAGTCAAGGTGCTTCAATTGGATGTTGGGGAAATGGCAGGCAGTTCTTATAATATATTTTCTACTGAATATGTGATTTGAGGTGCGTAATCTCTGCCCGTGCTGCCTGGAGCTGAGCCCTTAGATCTCTAGAGGTACAGCATGTAGGACAGTGACCTAAATCCTGTATAACTGCCCTTTTGAAACATGTCCCACAATGCCTGCAGTTAATAATATCCATTCAAGTTCAGTTGTCAAGTGTATAACCTGGTCAGAGTAATTAGAAGGAGGAAAATGAAAGCAAAAGTTACATTTTTTTTGTTTGTTTTTGTATAACTTGTTAAACAAGTTAAATTTCTTGTGCCCCTCTGAGAGAGGTCACTGTGTGGATACCTCTCTGATTCTCCTCTTCCTGCTTTGCTACAGGAAATGTCATGACTGTGCTACTTTATAAAAGGAGTGTAGCATGGGGTGGTTGGGGATGGGGTTGGGTGGCTCTGCCCTTCCCCTGCCGAAAAGGAAGAACCATGAATGAAAGAAACAAGGAGGTAAGAGCAGAATCAATCAACCAACAACAAAAGCAGTAGCCCTGAAAGCTTAGCCTAATGATAAATAAAACTGTAAACCCTGTAAGCACCACCTGTAACAATTTCACAGAAGATATACCCTGCAAAAAACATTTTGCTACAGAGAAAAATAAAGCAGTAACAGAAGATATACCTTGCAAAAACCAATTCGAATCAGAGAAGATTACAGCAATAATCTGTAAGCACAAAACAGTAACAAATTTGTAGGCACATCCTGTAATAATGCAGCAGAAAGTATACCCTGCAACAGCAATTTGAATCAGAGAAAATTACAGCAGTAAAATGTAAGCAAAAAAAAAACAGTATTAAACCTTATGAGCACAAAAGAAAATAATAACACACAGTCAGTAAAACTGCCTAGCAAAAAGAAGCCTTAATCTTTTTCCATGCTCTGATAATGTTGTTCCTTGTTCTGTCCTCACAAGCAGACCTAGAAGAATAGAGCTCAGGTGAAGGTAGGTGCCTTTGCCAGCAAACCTATTCTTCTACCTCAAAAGAGTGACTGATTCTATAGGGCAGCTATTTGCCATTTGTCTCAGAATGCAGTATAGGATGAATAATCCTCTTTCATTGTGTTTGGGGAACGTAAATCCTCCTCAGCAGTATCATCTGGGAAAATCCATTCTTCTCCCTCTTCCTTCTCAAATACCTCATTTGGAGGGAGACTAGGAGACACATTGGAGGAAGGCTTTCAAAGATCTTTATTGCTTTGCAAAATTTGTTTAACGTACTCCAAGAAGGGAAACTTTTTTTCTCTGGTGCCAGTTTCTCTGTTCACTTTTCAGGTAGAGGAAAATCAAGAAGATTTTGATTTTGTTTTCCTTTTGCCAGCTGCAGTATTTGGCCGGTGTACAGGAGGACTTTTCTGCTTTCTCTGGCTGCCATCAAATCCATCAGAGTGTTCCTGGCTGGGAGGCCTGTGCTCTTTACTGGATGACTGGCTTAGCAGTTTTGTTCTTTCTCCTTGGGTGCCAGAGATGACTGCTGTTTTATAGAGAAGTGCTTTGTTGCTTTTTTTCAGTTTCCTTGTATGCCAGAGAACACGCAGAAAAGAGCTATCTGAAGAGTACTTTCTATGTAAGTAGTACCTCTCTCCAAATTTTTGTACATGCAATACACTGTATTATAGAAGATCATTTTTAGTGGTTGTTTCTGTCTCACTGGGTGCCACAGACAGCTGCTATTTTAAAGAGGACTACGTTCCAGTTTTTTTAGTCTCCATGGAGGCCAGAGACTGCTGTCAAAAAGCAGAACTATCTAACATGATCTTTCAACCTTCAGTGGTACTCTACTTCATACTTTTACACAAAGGCTGAACACCCCCAACAAACTGTTGTGTAGATAAGGGTTAATGGTATGCTGCACTTCTTTTGTATGTTTCACATTTTTCAAAGCCCTAGAAATTCAAGAAGCAGGGAGGGGCATGAGGCTGGATGCAGGATGGGTACAGGTTATTGCAGGACAAAGGAGGATACATAGGGACAGGATGATGTAAAAGCACCTGGCACAGAAAGAAGAAACTGACAGAGAGCTGGCTGAGGAAATAAAAAGAGAGGTGAAACTGGAGAGGTGCTGATATTGAGGAACTGCAACATGCCAGATGTGCACTGGAATATCTCAATAGCAGGGAACACAGGTATTTAGACCTGTATAGAAGAAAAGCAAGAGGTATTTCTAATATGGAACCCGCTAAGGGGGTTTTGTTTAACCAGGAAAGGCACAATATGCCAGAGCTTGTTACCAGGTGTGACCTGGGAGCACCAGAAAGTTAAGTGATTTGCTCACGGTCACACAGTATGCATGTGGGAACTGATGGGATTCAAACTCAGGTCTCCAGGTGTGCAGCTCAGTGCCCTTAACTACTACACTATACTGTACTGCCTGCTTGGTGTGCCAGTGGCTCAGTAGGTAGCACACTCGCCTCTAAGGTTGGGAGATCAGAGGGCTGTGGGTTCAGTTCCCACATCTGGCACTTGGGTTAATATCCCAGTACTGACACTGGGGTGCTGCACTTCTGAGGTGCCGTCTTTTGATTGAGATGTTAAACCGAGGTCCCATCTGCCTGGATTGGTGGTAGTTCAGGTGGATGTTAAAGATCCCATGGCACTTATCGAAAAGAGTAGGGGAAAATGTTATTGTAGAGAAACTGTTCAAGTATATACAAAATACATAACTGTATATCAACACAAATAATTTACATAGTGATGAAAACAAACCTGAAAAAAGAAAATTCTATCAAAAGAATCATCCAATTTTGTCCTTCATAAAAGTGACAGTCAGCCAACAAAGAGTCTATACACTTGGAGACATATGTTGTTGTTCATACATACATTGGTTGTATAATTCCTGTTCAGGCACACTAATAACAGACATTGGATCCTGGTACACCTGTTGTAACACATATTTACATCGTGTCTGCCATAAAGTAAATTTAATAAAGGAAAATATCAGATGGCTCAGACTCCTGTCAATCCCCAGGTTTTGCAGACTAAAACCACCAACAACCTCTGCATAAGTTATAGACTTCCAATACTGATTTCCCCACAAGTGTGCCAATGTTGTCCATACTTCAATTACATAAGGGCACTGTATAAGAAAATGTAACATGGTTTCTTCTTGTGCCTCACAACTCAATCTGGGGCACATGCGTTCTTCCATACTTTTATGTTTGGCATTACCCTTAACAAACAACCTGCCATGAGAACAGAGCCACACTACATCCCAAATCCGAGGAGGAATATATTTATCCATTAAGGAATCCAACACATGAGTCTGATATAGGGGGTCAATATCTTTAAAGTCAACTGATGCTATCCCAATCTGGGTATTAATCATATCATAAAGAGATTTACTAGTTGAAAGTCGCACAATTTGCAATGTAAAACCCCATTTTTATGTTTGCTTGCATGCATGTGCAAGAAACATAGTGCCATCATCCAAGTTTTCGGAGGTGTGTCAGCCCTCTTCCAATTCAGTCAGTGTGTTTGCAGGTGCGGCCACAGTTCTCCAATGACTGCTGGAGTTGTCTATAACAGCTCCAAAATGCAGTGGCGTATGGTTGAAAGGGGGAGCTACGCTTCAGTGAGCAGCGATAAGATATCACTTGCTCATGCATGCTCCCCCTACACACACACACACACACACAAACGCATGCATGCTGCATGCTGCCCCCCCATGCACACACTGTATAGCTGATGGGGGTGCCCAATCCCCCATTGGCTGTGCTGTGTCCACCCCAAACACAGTTCCATATGCCACGCAGGGTGCCCACCCCAGCGTGGCTACAGGTCGTATAGCCGACGGGGGTGCCCAATCTCCTGTCGGCTCCACTGTCCCTCCCCCAAGTACAGGGTGCCATGCTGGGAGCCCCCCCAGTGTGGCAACAGATGCTATGGCCGACGGGGGTGCCCAATCCCCAGTCGGCTCCTTGTCCCCCCCAACCAGCCATCCTTCTGCCACGCTAGGAGCCCACCCCAGCATGGCAAACGTCCCGCATCGTTGTCATTAAAAAAAAAAAAACCTGAAACTCAAAAACATTCTCTTGTAGTCTCCCTGCCCCCCACAACCTGCACCCACCCACTGCGCACCCTGCCTCCCCACACCCCCTCACCCCATACTTACCTCCGGAGCTCGGCACGATGATCTTCGTGACCGGAACACGCTCTGCACTCTTCAAAGCCAACCACAAACTGAGGAAATGCAGTAAGCTGTATAATGGGATAGATAGGGATTTTTCAACTTTGTTGCATATCTCAGGCATTTTTGGGAATTTTGGGCCCATATTTTCAACATGGGGTTTTTGGGATCCCTCCTCATGAATTATTGCACTGTCATGGCGTTAATCAGGCCCAAAGGGTGATTTCACGGTCACTGCGTGAAATCACCTTTTGGGACTGAGTAATGAAACAACACTGCCACTGTTCTTAAGGTGGGCTATCAAAAAGCCTATGTTGAAGAATTTTAGTGGAAAAAATTCTAAAAATGACTATTTCTGACATCGTTTGCAGTTCCCTTGCAGCTCGTAAAGTTCATTGAATTTTCAATATTTTCACTCCAGATTTTCAACATTGCCATTTTACCACACCTCCTTATGAACAGTACAGCTGTCATTTTTCACATCTTGCCCAAAACGTGTTTCACCCATGTAGAGCACAATGGCGCAGTCGGTGTGCGAAATCAATGTATGGGACACATTAAGAAAATCACAGTGACACTGTTCATGAGCAGAGGTCTTAAAATGCCTATGTTGAAAATTTGGTGAAAAAATTCCTAAAAATGACTGTTACTCACGAGTGTGAGTTACTTGATTCCTACGCACCTCGTAAGTTTGCGAATTTTCTATATTTTCACTCCAGATTTTCCACATTGCCATTTTATTACACTTCCTTATGAACAGTACAGCTGCCATTTTTCACATGTCACCCAAAATGCATTTCCACACATGTAGTGCACAATGGTGCAGTCAGTGTGTGAAAGCAATGTTTGGGACAGATTAAGAAAATTACAGTTACACTGCTCATGAGCAGAGGTCTTAAAATGGCTATGTTGAAAATTTGGTGACAAAAGCCCATAAAATAACTGTGTTAAGAGTCAGCATTGCACAGTTTCCATGCACTCTCGTAAGTTCATGACTCTGTAATATTTTCAGTCCAGATTTTCACCAGTGGCATTTTTCCACACTTCCTTAAGA
Source organism: Neoceratodus forsteri (assembly GCA_016271365.2). Lineage (NCBI taxonomy): Eukaryota > Metazoa > Chordata > Ceratodontiformes > Ceratodontidae > Neoceratodus > Neoceratodus forsteri. The sequence continues at coordinate 90,793,204 of CM028130.1, read as the reverse complement.
ACAGTACAGCTGTCATTTTTCACAACATGGCTGAAATGTGTTTTCACACTTTCAGCGCAGAGATGCGTGGTCGCTGTGGGAAATCATTGTTCGGGACAGATAAAGAAAACCACAGTGACACTGTTCATGATCGGAGGTCCCAAAATGCCTGAGTTGACAATCTGCTGTAAAATCCCCAAACTAATTGCATTACGGGTGTGCATTGCACAGTTTCTATGCAGCCGTGACTTCACCAGTTTTTTAATATTTTTACTGCAGATTTGCAACATTGCCATTTTTCACCTCCCCATGAACAGTACAGCTGTCATTTTCACATCCTGTTCAGAATGTGTTTTTGCACCTGTGGTGCTAAATGCCGTAGTCGCTGTGCATAAGCAGCTTTTGGTTAACAAACTGATATTGCCACTGTTCATGAGGTGGGGGTCTCAAAAAAAACATGTTGAAAATTTGGAGTGAAAATACCAATGAATGCCTGAGCTGTTATGGTTTCCAACCATAACGCCCCACCCTGTAGAGAATGACAGGCATCAGGGGTGTGACTTGGGATTCTTGCCTGTAATGCTCATACCATTCCACACCCTGCAGCCAGTGAGAGGCATCGAGGTATGCCTTGGACTCTTCAGCCCCAAAGTTCACCCCATTGTCTTATACTGCACCCATCTCACCATATTTCCTGATGGAATGGGGTGTGCATAAGGGCCAAAGACCCCAAGGCACACCTTGACACTTGTCAGTGTCTGCAGGGTAGGGTGTGGTGAAATGGCGTGGCCGTTATGCCTGATGACCAAAAGACACACCCCAATGCCTGTCACTGTCTGCAGGGTGGTGGTGGGGTTGGCTTCAGTTCAATACTTCAATGCCATTCCTATTATGCAGCTCTGTAACTTCTACACTACCAATGCCAATGCCAGCAAGCAAACATTCGGCATTGACAAATGCTTGTTTAATTTAGCTAGAGCAGGTCTAAAAAAAACACTTTTTATCTTAAACTGGGCAGGTATCACCCCTTGCACTTCCCATATTTGATAAATTGGCCTAATCCAGTGATTTGCATAAATAGACCAGAGGGCCAGACTAGGTCTATTAAGTTAACATGAAAAAAAAAATACTATAAAAGAAAACCACAGTATTAATTAAATTCAAACCACCCTTTCCCACAGGTAAATATAATATTTCCCTTTTTATGGGATTTAAATGGTTTCCTCAAATTAGCTGAAAAGCCAATCCAAGAAGGGTCACTTCATAAGCATGTGGCAGGGGATAAATGGCACTTTTGAACAAAAAGATTGGAAGAAGGAAAGTTTTATCTACTGCCACTTTTTCCTTTTTTGATTGTTGTCAATTCTTCCAAATTGCAACTTTTGACTGAGCAATATTCAATTTTTTATTCCAAGTTAAGCAAACATTGTCTCCCCTCCCAAACCAGACCTCCCAAAATTTGAAAGACACTTTAATGTCTTGCCAAGTCTCCATTTGGGTTACAGTCCCACTGAGGGCACAGATAATGCTCTTCCTTTATTTATTTTTGCTCCTGTTGGCCTTGAATATCTATCTATCACCTGTAATACTCGAATTGCTGAAATTTGATCTGCTACCAACACACAAATATCATCTACATATGCTATCACACGTGTCTCCATCCCTCCCCCGACAGATGCAATACCTCTAATGCAGGTATCTTGTTGAAAAAGCCTCAGTAAAGGATCTAAACAAAATATATAAAGTAATGGGCTAAGTGAGCAGCCTTGCCTAACCCCATGAGTGATATGTACATATGAACCCATTGTTCCATTTACTAATGGGATAGCCTGTGCATTTTTATACAATAAGCCTATCCAATTCACTAAAACCTGAAGGATCCCATAGTGAAGCAGAGCTCTGGAAATAAACCGATGAGGTACCCTGTCAAAAGCCTTCTCCTGATCTAATGACATAAGAAATCCATGCAGCTCACCCTCTTTACCCTGTTCCACTAATTTTCTGATCAATAATAAATTATGATGTATTAGACAGTTTGGTACTGAACAAGTTTGGGCCATTTAAATAAGAGCTGAGGCCGTATTCACTAACCTATTGCGTCGAATTTTTAACAAAATCTTATAATCAGTATTCAATAGACTAAGTGACCGCCAGTTATTCAAGTCAGACCTCTCCCCATGTTTGAAAACAAAAAATTTGAACAGCAATACAAAAATGAAAGTCCACACATAAATTACCCAATACCCAATTATAGACAACTGTCAAAACTTCTTTTAATAAATCCTCAAACGTCTTATAAAATTCAGAAGATAAACCATCAATACCTGGAGCAGTGTGACCTTTTAGATTTCTGATCATTACCTCAATTTCTTTTGTAGTGAGGGGCTTACTGAGATCTCCAACATATTCATCTGTTATATTGGGAACTTCAATAGTGGAAAGTAAGCCCTCCATTTCCCAGTCTTCAATGAGTGGGGAAGTATACATATCAGTCAAATATTTTGTAACTTCTCTTAAAATTTCTAGGCCATCAGTGACCAATCTTCCCTCAGTATTCCTAACAGCAGTCATAAATCTATCAGATGCACGTTGTGAACAACTTTTAAATGCATCTCCAAATCCAGTTTTACTTGATGAACAAATTCTGTGTTCATTGACCTTGGCACCTGGGAAACAAAAACCCAGGGGAAGAGTACACAATGGTGGGTGAGATACTAACAACAACAAAAATGGAAAGGGACCTGGGGGTAGTCATATCAGATTACTTAAAGGTGGGCAAGCAATGTGAGAGGGCAGTAAGGAGGGCTGGGGGGGATACTGGGATGCATAGGGAGAGGCATCACCAGTAGAAAACAGGAAGTTGTTATCCCTCTGTACAGACAGCTGCTGAGACCCCATCTGGAGTACCTTGTGCAGTTCTGGAGACCCAATCTTCACAAGGACATAGACAAGATGGACGCTGTCCAGAGGAGGGCAACTAAAATGGTGCAGGTCTGCACCAGAAGACATATGAAGAGAGACTAAAGGAACTTAATATGTATAGCTGCGAGGAAAGGAGGGAGAGGGAGGACATGATAGAAACTTTCAAGTACCTCAAGGGAATCAACAAAGTCCAAGAGGGTAGCATCTTTCAAAAAAAGAGGTGTGCAAGAACAAGGGGGCACAATTTGAAGATAGAGGGGGGATGGCTCAGAAGTAATGTAAGGAAGTATTTTTTCACAGATAGGGTTGTGGATGCATGGAACAACCTTCCGGAGGAGGTTGTGAAGTTAAAAACAGTGGTTGAATTCAAGCATGCGTGGGACAGTCATAAGGCAATTCTAGGGAGTGGGGGTAGAAAGAAGTAGGCTGCTGGTTAACTAGGATCTGCAGCTTATCCATTAGGTAGGGAAATGGGCAGACTGGGTGGGCCAAGCAGTCCTTATGTGCCGTCAAATTCTATGTTGCCCTAGAATATTGCAATGACACCACTGCAGTCTTTAAATTAGAAACCTGTGTTGTTAATGCAATATGATGTGTATTAATAATAGTGTATGCTTTAAGTAGTTGTTAACGAAGTTTAAGATATGTCTGGTACTGTGAATTACGACATAGTGTAGAGAAGGTCTGAAATAAGGACCATCATTTCTTCTTAGTTTCTTCCCACTATAATCTAATATTAACATGCAACACAGCCACAGACATCATTGCTTTTAAAAGGTCTGTAACTAACAGAACCACTTTGTCTTCTCTCAATAAGGCTGTGTTCAGTTTCCAATAGTGCCAACCATACTGGGGGCCTATTATGCCTCCCAAAACCACAGAAAGAATAACATGATCTGTAGTTTCCAGTGGAATAATATCAGCCTTATGAATATAAATATTTTTCTGTGTGAATAAAAAATCTATCCTGGTGGACAGAGCTCCCCTATAGTAAGTATGCCCACCTTGTGGATGTAGTAATCGGAAGGAGTCTTGCAAATTACACTGCTCAAGAATACCCATTAAACAATTAGAATCACAGAAAAGTTTATTTGTAACTGCACCCTTATCCTTCCTATCTACAATGCAGTTAAAATCCCCTGCCCAAATAATGTGTTTAGTAGTGAGTAAATAAGGTTTGATTGTATTGAAGAGATCTACCCTATCTTTTTTCTTAAGGGGGGCATAAATGATATTCAGTCTCCAACCCTCCCCTATATATGAAAAGTCTAACAGTAACGCTCTCCTTAGTGAGATATCCACCAACCGAGAAATCCTGAACCCATCACCTCTAAACAGAACTCTAAGACCATCGCAAACATCTGTACCAAATGAAAAAAAGGAAGGACCCTAACACCAAAGTTTCTGTGCTGCCCTAACCAAAAAAATCAGTATTCAACCGAGTATCTTGTAGTAGACAAATATCACAATTTAGATTTTTCATAGCTGTCATAGTAACAACCCTTCACTTAGCATTCTTAATACTATGGACATTCACTGTAGCAACGCTAAGCAGTGAATGAGGCACTGGAGAAGGGAACAGAAAAATAGTTTAAGGAGGCTTCTTCAATCTAGAACTCCTCCGTACTCTGGCACCTATTTTTTTTTCCTGTCTTCATCAATTTCCAACACCTGCAATTCTCCTTTGGATTCTAAAGTATGAGGGGCCAAAGAAGAAGCTTCTGAATCTCCACCCTTTAGCCAGTACTTCAAAACTGTTTGATGAAAGTATTCCTTCGTCTCCAGGTATATTGGCTTTGGCTACCTTGGGCCAAGGCCTAGATTGTTTAATACCTCGCTTCTTTGCTATACTTTTAACAGTTGAAGGGGGAGGCATGTCACCAATTATCATGGTTTCCACCAGAGCAGTCACACATATTACTGGAATAACATCACTAGCTGGAGGAGCTGCTGGTTCTTTGGACATTGTGAGATCTGCCACTACTTCCATCATAATTTCTTCTGGTGGGGAGGAGGGGTAGCGGGCTTATTCATGCTTGATTGAGGTTTATGTGCAGAGGTACCTTGTTTAGCCATGTTCTTCTTTTGAGCTTCTCTTATTATAAAATCCTGACTGACATGGTCAGTGCGGTTGTGAGTAGCCCATGGACAGGTTCTATATGTATGTCCAAGGTCCATATACAAATTGCACCTCATCTCTTCTTTACAATCAGCACTGTAATGTCCAAAGGCCAAGCAAAGATGACATTGTAACCTATCACAGGCTGAGCCTAAATGAGTAGAAGCTTCACACTTAAAGCATGTCCTGGGTTGCCCAGGATAAAAACAGTGACCCCTTTCACTCCCCAAAAACAGGCTGTTTGGTAGATGTACAGGCTCCAAACTATTATTCCTTAAACGAACCTTATATTTCTAGCCCCCATTCCACAAATGTTCTTCATCAAAAATTAGTTGTGGGGACTCAATTACATCACATTTTTTTTCCATCCAATATGTAATATCATGAACAGACACATACTAATTTCTAAAAAGAACTGTCACATTCCTAATTGAAGGTTTAGTTAAGGGGAGAACATGAAATGGAATCCAAACTTCAGAATATTTTAAAGCATCATATTTAGACCAAAAACGATCTAAATCCTGTGGGGTATTAAAGCTAACATCAAACACCATAGTCCCTGAAACATGAATCAATGCATGTTTCTCATTAGAGAAAAAACCTAATGATGCTTTCAGTAGAGTTCTGCCGACATAAAGAAGATCAGGATCAATTTCCAGACCCCCTACGTACTCCACACGTACAGCATTGCGTCTCTGTAAGGGGGGGGGGTACCAGTAAAAGGGTCTTTCTGTCAAAATTGTTCCCATGCGGTTTTTGCCTGTTCAAAAAAGTTCTGCTTAGGTCATGGAGATTCATGGACTGAGGTTGGCCTGTCACCCCTTCCTTCAGGTAGTGTCTCTGAGTCTTCTGATTCAGAGGAATTAGGAATTGATAAAGGAGGCAAAACTGTCTCATTTTTGTCGTAAGTAACATCTGAACTAACCAAAGGATGCAAAGGGGTATCAGCTCCTTTTAAAGAAGTTTTATGTGCCACATCAGTCAACAGTTCCTCCTGGGAAGGAGGTTTGCCTGGGATCGGACTATCCGAGGGGTCAGGAATCCATATACCCGACTCGCCTCTTTTCCTGCCTGCAGTCAGAAGAGAATATTCCAAAGAAGTCGGGGAACAACTGCATTGAATTGGGGGAGAACTGTCAGCAGATCTACCTTTACGTAGACCAAGTTCCTTTACAGCTTCACAAGCATTTTTTGGCTGCAAAAGGGAAGAAGTACTCACTGTGTCCACAATGTCACCGAGGTCTTGTTGCATTTCATTCAGTAACATAGGCTGCACTGCAGCTGTCACAGACTCCACCACCTGCTCTGACTCATGCAGGAGGAATACATTTGATGAACATACATCAGAAGACAGTTTTGCAGAATGCTCAGCTGGAACTGCAGTTGCTTCGGTGTAGTCAGGCAATTCTCTCAAAAACAACGCTGCAGCTTGCAAATCAGCAGAATTTAGCTGGTCAGACTGCAATTCAGGTAAATCCATTGCAATAGGGTGCAAGTTTGTTGTTCTTTCAAGCTCTGCAAACCTTAGCACTTTGTTTTGCTTTAAGATATTAGACAACCAAACTTCATCTGAAGTAAAGAGACCTGAAGGTGGACTTACTGGATCAGACACAAGAATGGGTAATTCCATTTCCATTACACTAGTAGTTTCAGCAACATTGTTGGTCTCCTGAGCTGGACCTGTGGGTTGGGAGATTGCACACCCACAGGTACACCAGCAGAATGAGCAGTCGCAACACCTTCCTTCATAGTAGCAGCGCCCCAACCCCCCACTGAAAGAGTAGGGGAATTTTTTATTAAGTAAAAGAGACATAACATCAGGCATAGAAACAATTGGGAAATAAAGCTAAAGAAATATGGATAAATTATATACAACAGTCATATACAATATACAGTAAGCAAAAAGAATGCAGAAAAGAAACATACATTCAGTGAATCTCAAAAAACTTAACAGCAGCAACTAATGTAAAAAATCTATATGTTTCCAAAAGGAAGTAAAACGGTGCAATGGGAGCTGTTTGTGCTCTAACTCCATAATGGTCAATAATGCATTTTCTATGTGTTGTATAATAGTAAATGGACAGGTTGGAATTTGTTGTAATACATATTGACATCTAGCTTGCCACATATAATATTTACAGATAACAAAAAACCCTCTGAGAGTACTAGGATGAAATTTTGTCCAAGGAGCTGAGAAATCACCTAAAATTAAGACTTGATAAGTGATTCTACAAAGAAAAGGCCATTTCCACTTATTGGCCAATGTTTTCCAAAACAGATGAGCATCTGTACATTCAAAGAAAAAATGATCCATGGTTTCCTCTATCTGAATGCAGGAAGGTTTAGGGCAATAGCTATCCTGAGATGATTTGTGTCTCAAATTTCCCCGTACTTGTAACCTGCCTTGGCAACACAGCCAGGCAACATCCCACATGTGTAGTGGGATTCTTTTTTCTCGAAGAATATCTAGAGCACAAGTCATTCGGGATGAATGACATTTAGGAAACTGTAGCACCGGTTTAGAAACATTTACAAAAGCAACATAAAGTTGTTTTCTGGTGAGCGTCAAGATAGATGCTTTACTAAATTTCCAAACCCTCAGCTTACGAAAACCATCTACGGCATAAGATGGAAAAACAGAAACACGGAAAGGTATAGGCGGGAGTTCATCCCAAGTTGTCATGATAGGATCCACAGCTTTGTTGACCCATGTACCGCAAATATGAGACAAGTATCTAAAGCTCTGAAAAAGGTGAAAAAGAAAAAAAGAAAGAAAAAAAGCAATCGGATGTATCATACCAAGCCCACCCTGATGTACCGGTAAATAAGTTACGTCACGTTTAACTGGATTAAGGCAGCTGCCCCAAACCATCTGAAAAAATACACTAAATATTCTGGTTTCTAGGTGTTTGGGAGGGACATATACATTTATTTATTTAGCTTTTGTTTACCGGGTAGGTACACTAGACAAGTAGTATGCCTATTTTCAGGAACGACCCGGGAGAGTACAGAACATACAGAATACATACAAGGCAACTTAGGAGATACATCTTATAACAGGAGGTACTAACAATTGTGGTAAGACATATACATGGGCAGTAATAACATCACATGACAGTCAATGCGTGGGTAGACATTTGTGACAGCTGAGATTCATCAGGGAGAATAAAAGAGGCATCCCCTTACGGAGGCTTGAAACAATTACACACTGATGATAACTTTAAGTGCGACCACAGGGTTGAGCGAAAAGACCCATGGGAGGGGGCCATGCGGACATGATCCGGTAGGGAGTTCCAGAGTCTAGGCACGTAGGCGGCAAAGTCTCGACCCCCCATGAGGGACCGAGTGGAAGGAATTTTGAGCAGTCCAACAGACTGTGACCTAAGCTTGTAGGGCAGAGCGTCCATAATTGGGAGGAGATCCGCCAGTCCCTGGGGGGAGCCAGTAGCGAGCACCTTCTTGTCGAAGCATCCAACCCCAAAGTCCAGGTATTCAGCTGGGGGCAACCAGCGGAGTCTATCATAGAGATCACATCGATGGGTGAGTTTAGGGACGACAAGTGCAAACCGACATATATTGTTATATGCCGTGCTCCACCGGGCAAGGTGGTTTTGGGGGGACTGGGCAAATAGGGGGAGTCCGTAGCTGAGAGAGGGAAGAAGCACACCTTGAGCAAGCACGAGTCTTGCCCCTGGGGTCAGGTTGTATTTGGCCCTATAGGCCATATCCAACTTACAGTGTGTACTTCTACAGATGTTGAGGATATGACTCCCCATGTCAAGTTGGGGGTCAAGAGTAACTCCAAGATATTTGATGGAGTTCACCAATGGCAGCGGGGATCCCCCATCACAGGTTATGTGGAGTGAGGATGATGCGGCTTTTATCTTGGCTGCGGAGCCAAAGAGCATGGCCTGCGTTTTATTGGTGTTCAATACCAGCCTATGGTGAGTAACCCAGGCCAGGACTCTCCCGAAGTCATCAGTCAGGCTCTGGTTTAGTGCAGCGACAGTGGGGGAATGGGCCACTAGTACCAGATCATCTGCGTATAAAGTGGCTTGGCAATGAGAGGTCACCAGTGGCAGCTGATTGATAAAGAGCGAGAAAAGGAGGGGGCCCAGCACTGATCCCTGGGGGACTCCCAGAGTCATCGCCCTTGACTCCGAGAGGACCTTGTTGAAGCAGGTGCTCTGCTGTCTACCCTGCAGATAATCCGTGAACCAATTTAGGACATGGGAGGAGAGACCAACGGCCCTTAGTTGCTCTCCAAGAAGGTCGTGATTAACAAGGTCAAATGCTTTTGATAGGTCTATAAACATTGCACCAGACAGTTTACCTTGGTCCATGGCAGATCTTATACTGGAGGTGACTGTGATCAGTGCAGAAGTGGTACTGTGACCCTTTCAAAATCCATGCTGTGCTCTGGAGAGCAGTGCATGAGAGTACAGATACTCAGAGAGTTGCTCTGCCACCACCTTTTCGAGAAGTTTGCTAAGGGACGGAAGGATAGCAATGGGGCGGTAGTTGTCAGGAAGCGTAGGATTGCCCTGCTTCAGAACTGGAACTATCCTTGCTTCCTTCCATATGACGGGAATAGTCCCTGAGTTAAGGGATAGATTGAAGATGTGTGCAACCGTAGGGGCAATGATGGGTGCTCCTAGTTTGAGAAGTCGGGGTTCCAGGAAATCGAGGCCAGGGCTGGAATACTGGGCCAGGGCAGCAAGAAGTTTCTGAACTTGGAGGACTGATACAGCCCTAATATACATGACTAAGAAATAAAAAAATAGGAAGTAAAAATTTTTTAACCACTAATACTCTCTTCCTCTTTCCCAATCTCCAAGCTTTCCAAAGGCGAACCTTACATTCCCCAAGCAAAAGGCATTTTTCCCAGTTATAGGTAGCTCCATCCGCAACATTGAACCATATTCCCAAAATTCGCTGAGAAGTACAAATTCTAATACCACCCACTCCCATCACAACGGCAGACTCAGGATCCAAAGGAATGGAGACACTTTTCTGTAAATTAAGAGTGCCCCCTAAAATCGAAGAGAAAGTCTGAAATATCTGAACTGCTCTGTCTCTGGAGTCTTGATTTTGGGCAAATAATACTACATCGTCAGCATATGCAGAAATCTTTACAGGGATTAAATCAGGTCGGGGTGTTAAACCAATAATTCTGGAGTCCCATCTAATCTGTCGAATAATGGGATCCAATGCAAAAGTATACAACAACGGACTAAATGGACAACCTTGACGAAGCCCAACCTTCTGGAGGAGAGTTTTACCCTTGAACCCATTAATTACAGGAACAAAATATGCTAGGGAAAATATACGGGTGAGCCAATGCAAAAAAATCATTGGGATACCATAAAGTGTCATGATCTGAAGTAAATAAGAGTGTTGTACGGAGTCAAAGGCTTTTGCTTGGTCTAGCGAAAGAAAAAACCCAAAATTCTATTATGTTGCTGAGCCTTAAAAATCTCACGTAAGAGAAATAGATTAGTCTGAATAGAGCATCCCGGTATAGTGCACGATTGGGCTGGATCTATGAGGTCAGGAGCAACACGACATAGGCAAGAACTGAGTATTCGATATAGAATTTTGAAGTCTGTGTTGAGAAGATGGAGGGGTCTCCAATTAGTTAGAGAGCAGGTATCTCCATTTTTATAGAGAAATTTTAAAAAAGACATACCAAAATCAGGAATCGTATCTGAGGTATGTAGGATATAATTATAAACTTGAGTTAATACTTCTAATAAATTATCCCGAAAACGTTTTGTAGAACTCATATGTAAGGCCATCAGGACCTGGAGCCACCTTCAGCCTAAGGTGGGAGATAGCATAAGCAACTTCGTCTTGAGTTATCAGGGCAACAAGGTCCGGAACTTGGTGTACAGAAAGTTGTGGGGTTGGGGCTGAGAAAACAGCGGATAAATCAGGTGGTGTGAGGGGTAATGTACAAAATTGTGTTTGTAAATGAGAATGAACAATAGAGAGCATACCAGGGATACTGTGAACAATATTACCATGTAGATCCAAAAGACCATGCATAACAGTAGACTGAAGTCTGTCTTTGTAAGCCAAAAATGGGTTTGCAGAAGGGGAAACTGAAGTACCCACCCGCATAAAAAAGTCTAAAGTCCAGGCGCTGTCATATTGGTGGGCAAACATACAACATTTAATATTGGCAATTTGAGAAGAGTAATCTACAGGAGAAGAAACAGAAAGGGACATCAATTTATATAATTGATTTCTATAACGTAAATATGTAAGGTACTCATCTCTGACCACCCGCTTCCCCAGAGTTTGAAAAAATGACGAATATCTAATTTAGTATCTTTCCACCAGGCCCACATGGAATCATAACAGCAGAGAAATGAAATTCGGGCCTGAAAGAGAGTACGAACTTGTGTCTGTACAGAAAAGGGAGAAAACAAAGAATTATTCAGCTTCCACTGAGGAAAAGTCGAAATAAATGACATTGAAGCAGTATCTAGAAGAAAAACACTCGTTAATAAATAGTGGTGAGAAAGTGCAGTGGGACATAAGGAAACCCGAATGGGAATGCAATATCGAGAGACAAGAAAATAATCAATACGAGTGTGATACAGTGATCTGTGATATGTGTATCCAGCAGCAGAGTGCAGGGAACGATATGCGTCTGTTAGACCCGCATCCCTAATCAGAGTGGACAAAGCAAGGGAATCACAATATATCTTTTTCCCTGTAGCTGTTCTGTATGCAACATCAATAGAACAGTTAGAGTCCCTTCCCCAAATAACATGTTTCCGGGTACATAAAAATGGTTTAATAAGATCAAATAAAGAAATACGAGCAGCTTTAGTCTGTGGGCCATAAACAACAATTATACGAAAAGGTAGGGTGTGAATAGAACAGTCAAGGATAAGTGCCCTACCAGGAAAAACATCCACAATGTGGGTCACGGAAAATATTGGGGAGAAAAACAGATTAGCCACACCATCAGCTGAATCGCTCCCAAAAGTCCATTAGGAGGGGCCTTTAATCCACCCCAGCTTAAGCTGTTGAATCTCAAATAGGGTAGTTAAACGAGTTTCCTGTAGTAAGAGGATATCTAAGGGGAGGAAAGCAGCAAGATGGAAGAAATCCATCCGTCTCTTGTAGCTTTTCAAGCTACAAACATTAAAGGAGGCTATTCGGATAGTAGTCAGGACAGTATATTACTCAACTGCTCCCATCCGTAACAGTCATATTTTTTCGTTTCTTACTCCCTTTTTTCGTTTTAGCGAGTTTTTTCTGAGAAACATCAGGAGGTTTGGAAACAGTGAGGTTCATGTCCGATGGTATCGGAATCGCCATCAGTTTCATCCCTGCCACCCTTCAGACAATCAAAAGGATTGGAGAGAGGAAGATCAGGGGTTTTCAAGGTTTTGCGTGCAGTAGCCCTAGTGACTCGCCTGCCCAGTTGAAACCCCTCAGAATCCAAAATGGGAGTATCAGGAGTTGAAAGGGGTTTAGGATGAGGGATAGAGTCTACATGCAGCTCAGCAAGGGGAGGAGTCTCCATCTCAGAAGAGGGTCTAGTACCACCTGTGGGTCAATTAGTACTGGTGAGGGGTTGAGCGGGGCAAGACTTCTGTGGGGTGGGATACAGGAACTGAAGAAGCAGAACGGTCTTGGGCCTTATCCTGAGCCTTCTGAACAAGAATTTCAGAATTCCACCCCTCAGTACGGTTCTTACTAGCCCAGGGACATTGGTGGTATGCATGACCTGTTTCATTGCATAAATTGCATTGAAAAACATTATTACATGAAACACTAGGATGTCCGTACCTCCCACATAAACTACATTTTAACAGGTCGCAAGTACTGCTTAAATGTGTGTGAGCTCTGCATTTATAGCAAGCTCTCGGCTGTACTCTGTGAAAACAGACACCCCTATCCTTACCTAAGAAAAAACTGTTAGGTAAGTGTATAACTTCAGAGTTTACCTGGAAAAGCTTTACTCGAAACCTCCAACCCCCATCCAGAGCCCTTCATCGTCTAAAATGGCTTCGGGGGGGATAAAACATTACACCGATTTTGCAACCAATGGTAGATGTCACTTATGCTAACACCCTCATTCCTGAACATAATAGTAACAGTGCGTACTGTCGGTTTAGTGAGGGGAATAACATAAAAAGGAGTCCAGAGAGGGGTAGTCTTCAGTGTAGCATATTTATGCCAAAACCTATCCAAACCAGCTGTAGTTTTAAAACTGACATCAAAGGTATCCTCCCCAGATACATGAATCAGGGCATAGATGTCCGAAGCCTGAAAATGCATGGCACCTTTTAAGAGAGTCCGAGCCACATAATAACGGTCAGGAAACTCAGAAAGACCACCCTTATAGCGTAGACGGACTGCATTGCATCTAGGTGCCTGTTCAAGTTTATTTTTAAATAAATCCGAGAGGACAGGCCCTCTGCCAGGAGCAGACGGGTGATCTGGGGGGGGTTGTAAGGTAGTGCTCATGGTCGAAGGTCCCTCCCCAGGAGTATCCAGAACAGTTGGAGGTGGTTGAATAGATTCCAAAAGGAGGGAAGCCGAACCAGGAGGAACACCAGGGGTCTGGCTAGAGGGAAGAGTAGGCTGGAGAAGAGGGGGACCCTCCGATACCTGTGATAAAGTACTAAGGGGTACATCTGTATCTAAGGGTTCCTTATGAGAACCAGTGTTACTAATAGCAGAAACATTATCTCTAGAATCCATAGTAGCCCACCAAGTAGCCCCAGAAACAATATTTTGAACAGAAACATCACTGTCCTTGGTAGCATAATTGTCTGCCAAGTGAGGTACCTCGGTGGAGCTCAGGAATGGTGCAGGCCTGGTAGGTGAGAACAGAACCCCATGTTTCTCAGCGTCCCAAGAGGGATCCGGAGTCCAGGCTCCGGAGGTAGATTGTGTCCATCCCGTGCAGTGTAGAGCAGCAGAAGCGTTCCAGGTAGAGTCAGAAATGTCCGCGGAAGTCTGTAAGCCAAAACGGGAGTGAATAATATCAGCAGCAGAGGAAGTAGACCTACTAGCCATAGGGAGGTCTGAGGAACACAGCGGATCCAAAATAAGTAAGTCTGATGCCCCTGAATGCGACTCTTCAGTTGAGTCGACTCTCTGAACAGGTAAACCGGAAATAACAGGGGGAGCAGCCAGCAATAGATACACTTCATGCAGTCTTACCATCGCGTTCCATAGTGGAAACCTGCAAACTCGGTGAGGAAACATTGCAAGGCTCCAGAGATTCCTTGGTAGCAAATTCAGAAAGCTGTGGCAAATGAAACGTGGAATCCATTGCTGCAGTCGATTCATAGGGTAAGAGTGAAGCAGGAGCTGCTGCAGCCAGCAGCTGAGCACCAGAAGAGAGATCCTCACTGTAGCAGGACTGAACAGTAACTGAAACATCCATCGTGGTGACCAGAGTTTCCCCCTACTGACAAGAGATGGGGAATTTCCCCAGTGTCCTGGCTAAATTTCCCTCATTCACTAAAAATACCACCAACAGCTTAATCTGGTTCAAGGTCAGTTGGCATTCATCTGTATTCCCCTTCCCCTGGGCCATGCCTGAAAATAGTCAAGATTTGTCTAGTGCACTTACCCGGTCAACAAAAACTAAATGAATAAAGCAAGAGGCGATACTGGAATCTAGTCCTGTTAAACAGGGACATCATGGGGAAAGTCAATTTTTAGGTTTTAAGGTGTTCAACTTAAATGAAGAATATTATTATTAGACCACTGGGATCAAGCCATCACATAACCATGTGGATTGAAGTCAAGCTGTAGGAAGAAAGGGTGCAAACCAGTAGGTCCTAGACTTTAGGAGGGTGGAGTTTGAGAGGAGATGGGAAGTGCTAGAAGAAACATTGCAGAGTGTGAAAGCACTGAAGGAGCTGGCAGCAAACTGAACTTGATAAAAAAAAGTGTATTGGATGCAAAAGTTCTCAGCACAAAAATATTGGGGAATAGCAAGAGGGTAAAAATATCATTGTGGTTTTCCAAGGGGAAGGCATAGGCAGTGTAGAGAAAAAGTGCTTTCATCAGGTACAAAAGAAGTCTGACAGAAGAGGACAGGAGGAATTATCATGAAAGGTTGAGAGTGTCCTATAGATCAGTGAGACATGCAAAAGTGGATGTGTTGCTGAATTTAGTAGACTGGGTTAAATAGGGAGATAAAATATTCTATTGATACATATGAGAGCAGCACACAATCAGTGAAAGGGTGGTCAGGCTCAAGAAAGGGGTAGAGTGGGAGGAGGATGAGAAGGTGAAAGCAAACTTACTGAACAAATATTTCTGTTCGGTGTTCATGGTGGAACACAAAGGCACACTGCCAGAATATAACATTAAAGGCAGTGGAGGATAATTAATAAATGCCAGTGTTGAGCCCATTGCAGAGGAAAGGGTGTTAAAGAGCCTACAGGCACTGAAAGAGGAGAAATCAATGAGCTCCGACAGGCTATAACCTTGGGTTTTAAGGAGATGTGGAAGGTCCTGGGAGGGCCATTGACAGATCTCTTTAGCTGCTGTTTGGAAATGGATATATGCAAGAGGTTTAGAGTACAGCAGATGTAGTTTCCATGCACATACTGTATGTGGGAATACAAAATACAAGAAGCATAGCATTTATAGACTGGTCAGTCCAATGCCAATAGTTGGAATCAGTTATAAACCTATTGGAAGAAGTGGCTGACAGGGTTCCTGGAGGCAAATGGTCTGCAGGACACTAGGTAGTATGGGTTTACAAGTGTGAGATCATGCCAAATGAATCTGATTTAATTTTTCGATTGATTATAAGGATTATGGATAAAAGTCAATCAGTGGATGTCCTCTACCTAGGTTTCAGCAAGGCCTTTGACTCCACCCCACACAGGTTGCTAAGAAAATAGCCAACCTGGGGTTGGGAGATAAGATAATTGGGTGGGTTAGAGACTGAGCGTGAGTGTCCCCCCCGACAAAGTTCCATGAGCGAAGCACTAGGGCACTTAGCCAGCAGGAGCTTATCATGTGACTTTCGTTGTTTGAGTTTTTGTCAACAAATCATGCATCAGCATAATACATTTCCCTTGCATAACTTGCCTCTATGAGTGTACTGATCTGTTATTGTGGATCTAGGGAAATACATGCCTCTTCACAGATGATTCTCAGATCTGTAGAAGGGTAGACCAAAAGAAAGGTGTAAGGGCCATGAGGGAGGATCTGGAAAGACTGGAGAGATGGTCATAGATGTGGTCGCTGAAACTTAGTGCCACAATTTTTGAAGCAATGCAGGTAGGGGCCGAGAACAGAATACAAGATGTGGGTGGTGGTGGTGGAGAGGACAGTAAAGGAAAGGGATTTGGGACATTAATAATAGAGAACTTGAAAGCACTGGCACAGTGTGCAAGCACTGCGGGCAGGGTGATGGGATGCTGGCATGCATAGGGAGGGGGATCAGTAGCAGGAGAAAGGAAGTGGTACTACCCTTATTCAGATCCCTGGTATGACCACAACTGGAGTACTACATGCAGTTATGGAGCCTGCACTTGAAGAAGGGCAGAGAGATGCTAGAGTCGGTGCAGAGGAGGGCAATCAAAATGATCCTGGAACGACAGAAGTCATGAGCACATGGCAGAGTCTGAATTTTCACATTCTAAAGTTTTCTCTCTTCAAGTGACACCTCAGGGCTGAGATGCTGCAACTAGTTTTATGGGCCTCAGCCTTTTTTGCTCCTTACTTACCTAGTGAACCTAGTGAACATTTATAACATCACAAATATACTGCTGTTGCTACAATACTGCTACTTCTCATTTATATTTGTGTTGGGTGTGTGTATGTGTGCGTGCAGTGGGGATGGTCCAACATAGTATGCTTTATAGTCCAGAAGTGGCAGGAGACAGCAGCTGTAGCCGATTGGTGGTGTGGGGCAAGAGGCAACACTGTACCCCAAAATTCTCTGTTAACCACAAGGTGACATGGAGAGAATTAATCAAATTATTGCCATGTATAAGAACATTGCCATCCCAAGACCAGCCTTGTAGGCACAAGCCAACTTGAGTCATATTATTAATGCTTATTTATATCTGTCCTTATTCTCCATGGTGTAGCTTTCCATTTACTAAAGAAACCTGGAAAAAGTTTCCCTGTAGTTTTTGTGTGAAATAATGGTGCTGGTCTTTCTTTGCCCCATGCCAGCTGGACTATTTGTGCAGGTTCCTAACAGAAAGAAACATGTAATTTAAAATATCTATTTAAAGGAAACATAAATCTTTTTTATATTATTTAACATAATTGGAAATCTGAGCACTGTTCCATGTGTTTATTTTGAAATAGTCCCATTTATTCCTTATTTAAGGTTCCTTGCTAATGCTGCCTTTTGCTTAGCCAGTAATAATTTATTTTACATTATTTCATATAATTAGAAATGGGGGTATTGTGAAGTCTACTGTTCAAGTTTTTTACTTTTAAACAGTCATTTTTAGTTCCTTATTTAAAGTCCATTGTTAATGCTGCCCTTTGCTTATCCAGTAATCATTTTTTTACTACTTATGAGTTCTGGAACCAGATAGCATCAGTTGAGCAGAGCCCTACAGTGCAGGTTTATCAGCTGACATCCACTCAACTGATATCACTGGGTTCTGGAACTTATAAGTAACTAGACAAACTCTGGCCAGAGCCAACACGGCTGCAACTGAGCTCTCTGAGCTCATGGCAGAATAGTCCGCCATGCCCAAGATGGCCATCAGAGTTCATGTTGTGCATGCGCAACTAGCCACACATGCGCACTGAGCATCGGTGGCCATCTTGAGCATCGCCGGCCACAGCGGGCAATGGGAACAAAGGTAGTGAATCCTTGGGGGGGGTGAGTGGAGTGTTTTGGAGATGTGGAATGATTGCACTGCAACTCTAAAACAACTTTTTGGTGTTAATTCGGTGGCTTGTTTTTAGAGCTGCTTGCAAGACGGCTGCAGGCTCCACCTACTGCAGCCATAAATTGAATTCCAGGCAGTCAAATGACAGTTTTATCAAGGGGGCTCTAAATGAGAAAAACATAATAGAATAATTTCTTAATAAACACATGAAGCAGTACACTGAGGATATCAAACAGACTTTAAGCATGCCCAAATTTCCAGTTATATTAAGAAATTAAAAAAAATAGTTTATGTTCCCCTTTTTTATGTTGATTCTGTGCATGCACAAGAAACATGTTGCGTCAGCTTTCTCCACAAACAGGTTGTGAAGGTGTGGCACTGTTGTGCCCAATGCCCCCACAGCCTGCAAAGGCTTGTCCCCCGTCCCCCAATGCTGTGGCACGCTGCTGCTGACACTAGTTCATCCAGCATGCCACAACTTTCTAAAAAATCACCCACTGCAATCAGGGACTGCCTCGTCATTGCAGCGTCAGCCATCTGCTGCAATGAGGGAGCGACCAGTCATTGCAGGGCGGGATGTAGGATCTGTGATATTGTTTGTGAACATGGCAGCAGCTTGCCACCATATTCACAAACAATATGTACCTATTTATTTGTCAATGGGAGCCCACTCTCGCTGGCATAATGGAACCCCCACCACCCCAGTTTTATTGCTTGTCGACGAGGTCCCCAATCCCTGTCGGCAGAAATGAATCCCCACCCCCTTTGTTGTCTGCCGGCACGGGGTGCCCAATCCTCATTGGCTACAGCTGCCCCAAAACAAGAGTCCGTGTGGCATGCTGGGAGCCCACCCCAGTGTGCCACATGCCCTGTAAATGAAAAATGGTCCTGCAAAGCCTTTTTTGGTTTTGTACCTGAAAAATAAGGCAGTCCCTGTGAGTCTCCCTGCCCCCCCACAACCTGCACTCACCCACTCGCACCCTGCCTCCCCACCCCCATACCCCATACCTACCTCTGGAGTCGGCGCGATGATCTTCGCTGGACTGGGAACACGTCTGCACTCTTCAAAGCCAACCGCGAACTGAGGAAATGCCGGTAAGCTGTATAATGCAATAAATAGGTTTTTCAACTTTAGTGCATATCTCGGGCATTTTGGGAATTTTCACCAGATTTTCAACATAGGGTTTTGGGACCCCTCTAATGAATTCTTGAACTGTCATGGCGTTAATCAGCCCGAAGGTGGTTTCGCGGTCACTGTTTGGAATCACCCTTTGGGCCAATTAACAAAATAACAGTGCCAGTGTTCATGAGGTGGGCTCTCAAAAAGCCTATGTTGCAAATTTGGTGGAAAAAATCCAAAAAATGACTGTTTTACGACCGTGCGTTGCGCAGTTGCTACGTACGCTCATAACTTCATGAATTTACAATATTTTCATGCCAGATTTTCAATATTGGCATTTTGTCACACCTCCCTGTGAGCAGTATAGCTGTCATCGTTCACATCCTGGCTGAAATGTGTTTTCACACTTCCGGCGCAGAATAATGCGGTTGCTGTGGGAAATCAGTGTTCAGGACAGATTAAGAAAATGACAGTGATGCTGTTCATGAGTAGAGGTCCTAAAATGCCTATGTTGAAAATTTGGTAATGATACTCCATAAAGTGACTGTGTTACAAGCGTGTGTTGCGCAGTTGGCACACATGCTCGTAAGTTCGCGAATTTCTAATATTTTCACTCCAGATTTTCAACATTGCCATTTTCCCAGACCTACTTATGAACAGTACAGCTGTCATTTTTCCCATCCTGACCGAAATGTGTTTTCGCACTTCCGGCGCAGAATAGAGTGGTCGCTGTGAGAAATCACTGTTTGGGACAGATTAAGAAAATGGCAATGATACTGTTCATGAGCAGAGGTCCTAAAATGCCTATGTTGAAAATTTGGTGATGATTGCCCATCAATTGACTGTGTTACAAGTGTGTGTTACACACTTTCCATGCACCCTTGTAAGTTAGCAGATTTGTAATATTGTCACACCAGATTTTCAACAGTGCCATTTTTTCACACCTCCTTATAAGCAGTACAGCTGTCATTTTTCACATCCTGACCGAAATGTGTTTTCACAGTTCTGGCGCAGAATAACATGGTCACTGTGGGAAATCAGTGTTCGGGACAGATTAAGAAAATGACTGTGGCACTCTTCATGAGCAGAAGTCCTAAAATCCCTATGTTGAAAATTTGGTGACAAAACTCCATACCATGACTGTGTTACAAGTGTGCATTGAACTGTTTCCATGCACCCTTGTAACTTCGCAAATCTGTAATACTGTCACGCCACATTTTCAACAGTGGCATTTGTTCACAACTCCTTATGAACACTACAGCTGCCATTTTTCACATCCAGGCTAAAATATGTTTTTGCTCTCCTGTGGACAATAGCATGGTCACTCTGGGAAATCAGTATTTGGGACAGATTAAGATCGACCGAGTGAGGGGGGGAGAGTGACCGAGCTCAACTGAGCTCTGTCGGGACTGCTGAGGATTTGTTTGTGGCAGACAAAGGCCCCAACACAAGAGCCCAGTACAAAAGGGCAGCCTGCAGCACTGGGAAAAATAGAACGAGAGAGCGAGTAAGGGAGGGAGAGTGAGCGAACTCACGGAAGCGCTGTCAGGACTGCTGCGGATTTCTTTGTGGGCAGAAAAAGGCATCAATACAGGTGTAGGGGCCCAGTACAAAAGGCCAGCCTGCAGCAGTGGGAGAAACAGTATGAGTGAGTGAGACAAGGGGACTTACTGAGCTCAACGGAGCTCTGTCAGGACTGCTGGGACTTCTTTGTGGGCAGAAAAAGGTGCCAATGCAGGCAGGAGCCCCATACAAAAGGGCAACTTGCAGCGCCAGGACAAACAGAATGAGTGATGAGAGAGGGAGACTGAGCTACTTCAACGGAGCTCTGCCAGGACAGCTATGGATTTCTTTGTGGACAGACAAAGGTGCCAACATAACCAGGAGCTCCATGCAAAAGCGCAGTCTGCGGCGCCAAGAGAAACAGAACGAGCGAGTGACAGAGCGGTAGTGAGTGAGCTCAACGGAGCTCCAGTGTGACTGCTGCAGATTTCTTTCTGGGCAGAAAATGTGGCAACGCAGACAAAAGCCCAGTACAAAAGGCCAGCTTCCAACGCTGGCAGAAACGGAATGCAAGAGTGACAGAGGGGGAGTGAGCGAGCTCAGTGGAGCTGTGTCGGGACTGCTTCAGATTTCTTTCTGGCCAGAAAAAGCCGCCAATGCAGGCAGAAGCCCAGTACAAAAGGGCAGCCTGCAGCACCAGGAGTCACAGAATGAGCAAGTGAGGGAGGGGGAGTCAGTGAGCTCAACGGGGCTTTGTTGGGACTGCTGCAGATTTGTTTGTGGGCAGAAAAAGGCAGCAAAGCATGCAGGGGCCAGTACAAAAGGGCAGCCTGCAGTGGCAGGAAAACCAGAATGAGCAAGTGATTGAGCTCAACAGAGCTGTATTGTAACTGCTGCAAATTTCTTTGTTGGCATAAGAAGGCAAGCAAGCATGAGCAGGGGCCCAGTGAAAGGGCAGCCTGCAGCGCAGCCAGAACAGAATGAGGCAGTGAGAGAAGGGGTGGCGAGCTCGCAGCTTTGTCTGGACTGCTGCAGATTTCTTTGTGGGCAGAAAAAGGCACCAACAGAGGCAGGAGCCCAGTACAAAGGCAGCCTGCAGCACCAGGAGAACCAGAATGAGTGAGTGAGACAGGCGGAGTGAACGACCTCAACGGAGCTCTGTCGAGACAGCTGTGGATTTCTTTGTGGGTAGAAAAAGCCACCAACACAGGCAGGAGCCCAGTGCAAAAGGGCAGCCTGCAGCACCAGGAGAAACAGAATGAGTGAGTGAGAGAGGGGAAGTGAACCACCTCAATGGAGCTCTGACTGGACAGCTGTGTATTTCTTCCTCAGCAGAACAAGGTGCCAATGCACGCAGCAGCCCAGTACAAAAGAGTAGCCTGCAGCACCGGGACAAACAGACTGAGCCAGTGACAGAGGGCCACTGAGCAAGCTTAACAGACCAACGCAATCAACATTCGGCATTGACAAATGCTTGTTTTTAATTCACCTTTATTGAAATGTTTGGGTACAGTACATCCAAATCTCTTACAATGTAAATGCTTCTTGAACAGCAGAACAGTTGACCACAGTACATTATGATGTTACAATATTAAGATTATTTAACATTATACCACTCCATCCTCATTCAGCCCATCTAACAAGTTGTTTCCTTCACTATCTCTTGCAGACCCATTTCCCACATCTCTTCCCCTCCTCTGCCCATACCCCTTCAGCCATGGGTGGGATTTTCAATAGTTTACTGTTTCCATCATTAAATCCTCATTACCTCAGGCATTCAGTTCCCCTGTTTCCCTTCTCAGATTGTCCACCAAGACCACTTACAGACAAATGCATGAGTTTTCATATTCACTTTATATGTCAGTTCTTCCATGTCCATAATATCATGTACTATTGATATTCAGTGTTGTACGTCTGGTGTATCTGTTGCCATCCATTTCCTAGTGATAGCCTTGCGAGCTGCAGCCAGCAGGAGACTCCAGAGATATAGGGCTTCAGTCCTTGCGAGGTTCTGTGGAGGCAGGCCCAGAACCATATGAGCAGCGTTCAGGTCTGTAGTTACGGAGAATATTTCTCCCAGGGCTCGTTTAACTTGTGTCCAGTACAGTTGTAAATGTGGGCATTGCCAAAAGATGTGGGTGTGGTGGGCTGCTGGTTCTCAGCACCTCCTCCAGCACCCCAAGGGGTAGGATGGGTTCCATTTGTTTTGTATAACAGGGGTGTAAAAGAAATGTGTTTTGACTTCCCATTTGAATTGTTGCCATAGAGGTAACTGAGCGGTCCCCCGTATAGTACTGAATATCTTACCCCACTCATCGTCTGTAATATGGAGTTGTGTTTCTTGTTCCCATTTCCTTTTCAGGGGTTGGGTACAGTTTGTGTATAGCTCTCTAAGGGCTTTGTATAGAGCAGAAATATGCCCCTTTATTAGTGTTCCACTTTGTATGCCCTGTATTGTGTTTATCAGGATTTGTGCATGTGCAGAGGGTTGTGCCTTCTGTTTTAGTTCTGTAATATAAGTTCTGAGCTGTAGGTATCTAAAGTGATCACTATTTCAAAAGATGGTACGTTTCTTTGAACTGGGGAAACTATCATATTGTGTCCCCATCTAGCAGATGTCCCAGCGTGAGGAGGCCTAGTCTGGACCGTTGGCGAAACATGTGGTCCAACCAGGAGGGGGTGAACCACTCTCCTCAGGCAAAGTATTGAAGGGGCCAGAGTGATGTGGAAATATTTTATTTTGGCCATGCTCTGTAAATTGCCTCAAAGTGCTTCTAGCTAACATTAATGGAAGTTCTCCCACCTTTTATTTAAACATAATGTATGTCATTCTGGCACCCAAGTGTGTTCCCTCTGCTGCTTGCTTCTCTCTTCATTCTCTTCCAGTGTGTCTCATAACCTTAGGCATGACAGAGGGCAGCACACCTCAGCTGTGCAGCCAAATAATAATCTTCTAGGTTTGGAAGTGATCTCCTCCCATTTGTTCTACCTGTATGCATAACTGTCATCTTTATGCATGGTTTTCCTGATCTCCGTATATATTTGGATATGATGCTTTGCCAAGTTTTAAACTGTGTTAGAGGGATTTTAAGGGGCAGATATTGGAACAGGTATAGAATATTAGGCAAAATATTCATTGTAATTGATTGAATTCTGGAGTACTGTACATGGGGCAATTTATAAGTGTCCACCTAGATAGATCATGTCAAATTTGATTAAGGATAGGGTCAGAGTTGATGTCTAGCAGTTTGGTCAAGTGTTTGGGAATATAAACCCCCAAGTATTTGATTTTCGAGGCCACCCCCATTTTAGAGGTAATGTTTGTGTAATTTCTGGGACGGGGTTATAGTAAAATTAAAAAAATGTCAGTTCTTGTTTTATTTAAAGTATAACCTGCATACTTTCCAAATTCCTCTAATATTGACCATACTTGTTAAATCGAAGTTTAGGGTCTGGTAAGGTATAGAAGTATATCATCTGCATAAAGGGCAATTCTATGTTCTGCTCCACCCATCTCTATCCCCCTTATATGAATATCATCCCTTATCACTTTTGCCAGGGGCTCAATATATAAGGCAAACAAGATAGGCGAGAGATGGCAGCCCTGTCCTGTGCCCCTACTCAGCATAAATCGATCTGACATACCTCCATTGACTCTAACACATGCCTGCGGTTCCATATATAGGACTTTATATAGTCCTGAAATAAAATGTTGCAGGAAGCACAGGTGTTCCAGGACTAGGAAGAGGAAACTCTACATCAAACGCCTTCTCCGCACCGAGGATCATCAGACAAGTAGGCGTGCATGTGTGGTTGATGTTGCTGATAATATTAATGGTTCTTCTTACATTATCTGGGGCCCGTCTGCCAGCCACAAACCCAGCCTGATCCAGATGCATTATCTGTGGGACAAGGGGCTTAAGCCTTTTGGCTATTATAGAAGTAAATCATTTATAGTCCAAGTTGAAGAGGGAAATTGCTTGGTATGACCCACACTCTGTGGGGGTCCTTCCCTCGTTTCTGCAGAACCATAATGTTGGCATAGTTTCAGGATGGTGGGACCACCTCCCCCTCCCCAAACCACATTATACGTATCCTCCAACAGTGGAGTCTCCTCTTTTTAAAAAACTTTATAAAATTCCCATCTAAATTCATCAGGACCCGGGCACTTTCCTGATTTAGTATCTTGAATAGCCGTTTGATTTTTGTGTAGGTGACACTGGCCATTAGTCTCTCTCCCTCTTCCCTTGTCAATGAAGGAAGGCACATAGCTTGTAGAAATTCTCCTTTTTCCCCCCAGTGTAGATCCCTGCTGGGATTGGTATAAATTCTTGTAATATGTTACAAAGGCCTGTGCGATCTGTTCTCCCTTGCAGGTCACCCAGCCTGTAGTGGGATGTCTAATTTTTGTATTGTTAGATCTGGCTATTAGCTGTTTTAATCTGCATGCCAGAAATTTGGTCACCCTGGGTCTTCCCTCATAATAGGTTTGTTTGACATAGTGGAGAGCCCTTTCAGTTTTTAATTTCAGTAGGGCTTGCATCTTATTTTTAGTTGCCTTGATTTCCTCCTCCACTTGTTTGGCCCATTTCTGTTTTTATTGGGTTTCTAATAGTTTTAGCTGGTTCAATAAGGATTCCATTTGTTGGTTCCTTTCCCTTTTCTTATAGGCTGCTCTAGAGATCAGTTTCCCTCTAACTGACATTTTGACCATGTCTTATAGGATCTGCAGTGAAATATCTCTACTGGCATTCATTTCTATTGTTTACTTTATAATCGATTTGAGCCCTGATAGAGTGTCTTTGTCCCTCAAGAGGGACACATTCCATCTCCACTGTGTCCTCTTCCTATGGAGTTGTAGTCCCACCTCCAGGAAAAGTGGTTGATGATCTGAGAATGTGGCCGAGCCCACCAACACTGACTCAAACTGGGCTAACTCTTTTGCATATATGAAGAACAAGTCCAAATAAGAAAATATTTTAAACCATGGAGAATAGCAAGCATATTCCCAAGCATGCGGGTATTTTTCCCATCATATATCTCCACTATTCCCAGATCTGATATTAGTTTTTTAAATTGTTTAGCTGTCTTATTCTGGAGATTCAGGATTTTAGATGTAGTGTCTATATCTCTATTCAAAGATAGATTCCAGTCCCCCCCAGTATGATTATTCCCTTAGCCTTATCTACCATAAGATGCATCAGTTCTGAATAGAAGCTGATGGGAGACTCCAGGGGTGCATATACATTTAACAATGACCCAAGTGTCCTGTATTTTGCCTGTAACCAAAATATACCGGGCCCCTGGGTCCGCCACCACCTCCCCCTCCCCCTCCTCAGAAAGTAGGTCCACTGCAAGGAGAATAGCTAATCCTCTCTTTTTCCCTTTATCCATGAAGGCATGGTACATACCAAGAAAAGCTTTAGTTTTTAATTTCAGTGACTCTCCAGGTGATAAGTGTGTTTCCTGAAGGAAATTAATGGAGCATTTTTGTTTCTGCATATACTGTTAGATCTGTCTATGTTTCATGGGGTTATTAATTCCATTGATATTATAGGATAGTACATTTATATTGGGGTTAACCATTTTTAAGGCCATAGAAAGATATTACTTCAGCACCTTGTGCCTTATGGAGTCCCCTGCCCCACCACGATACAGCCAGTATCTGGATAAATGTATACCCAATTCTGTTAACAGTCTTAACAGCCCAACATAACCAGGGCTGAAAATCTTAAACCGAACCTTTCACATACATTTAACAACATGTAACAAACACATTTTGCCCCACACCTATTAATTATCACACTTTCAAAAAGTTTTGTTGTCAGTATAAACTTGGAGAGTATCTCAGAAATAAACATAAAACTATGTTCTTAGCTTCTTAGGTGGTGTTGGGGTATCTCCCAGCACAGGTGGTAGCAGGGAGGAGGCGGGGAACTACAGACCGGTCAGTCTTACCTCAGTAGTGGGCAAGATTATGGAAGCACTCCTTAAGGAAAGGATAGTGCAACACCTGGAATCCATAGGGGCACAGGATCCAAGACAGCATGGGTTTACAAAAGGAAGGTCCTGTCAAACTAATCTCATAGATTTCTTTGACTGGGTAACCAGAGTGGTGGACCAAGGGGAGCAGTTGATGTCGCCTACCTTGACTTCAGCAAAGCTTTTGACACTGTTCCACATAGAAGATTGATAAATAAGCTAGGTAGGCTCGGGTGGGTCAGAAGTTGGTCAACTGGGTGGCAAACTGGTTGACTGGCAGAAAACAGAGAGTGGTGGTAAATGGTATACAGTCAGAAGAGATGCAAGTCACAAGTGGGTACCTCAGGGATCAGTCCTGGGGCCAGTCCTATTCAACATCTTCATAGTGACCTAGCAGATGGACTAGAGGGTAAGGCTTGTCTGTTTGCAGATGACACCAAGATCTGCAACAGAGTAGATGATCCAGATGGGGTGGGCAGAATGAGAAGAGATCTGGATAAACTAGCAGAATGGTCAGAAGAGTGGCAACTGGGATTTAATGCAAAGAAGTGCAAAATCATGCACATAGGGAAGAGAAACCCTGAAGCCACTTATAGGCTGGGAGGAGTTGCTAGCAGTCACAAAGGAAGAAAGAGACTTGGGCATCATCATCACTGATGACCTGAAATCATCAAGCAGACCTCTAAAGCAGTAGGTAAGGCTAGGGGTGTTAGGGTGTATTAGTAAGTATCACAAGTCGTAAGAGGGAGGTAATAATCCTCTGTACAAGACATTGTTAGGCCCATCTGGAGTACTGCGTGCAGTATTGGAGGCCACACCTTCACAAGGACATTAACCAAATTGAGGCAGTCAGAGAAGGGCAACCAAAATGGTGCAGGGACTGCATCAGAAGACATATGAGGACAGATTAATGGAGCTCAATATGTATACCCTTGAGCAAAGGAGGGAGAGAGGTGATATGATCGAGACATTTAAACACCTTAAGGGCATAAACAAGGTGAAAGAGTCTAACATGTTTAAATATAAGAAAAATAGCAGGACAAGAGGACACAGCATGAGATTAGAGGGAGGCCGATTAAGGAGGAATGTGAGGAAATTCTTTTTCACAGAAAGGGTGGTAGATGCATGGAATGGCTTACCACAAGAAGTAGTGGCTATGAATACAGTGCAGGGCTTCAAACAGGCATGGGATAGGCATAAGGGAGCAATACAAATGACTATGAATAGATAGGTCACTGACATCACAAAGGCCGATGGCACATTTATAAGGTAGAAAAAGAAATGGGCAGACTGGATGGGCCTTGCGGTCCTTATCTGACGTCAACTTCTATGTTTCTATGTTTCTAGGTGGTGCTACCTTAGTAACACCTCTGTTTCCTGTTAGTGCAGGAAAAGAAAAACTGTGCAGTAAGAACCAAACAGTATCTGTCCTGCCTTCCTCACAGTTCAAGCCCATGTCAGCAGATGTTTATAAAGTGCTATGACGAAAGCTCCCCTGGGTCTTAATTCTCCCTCCCACAACCAACTCCAAGGTTGGAACGCAAGTGGTCAGCCCTTATCATCAATATTTTAGACAGTCCCTAAGTGGTTATTCCAAAGCAGACCAGCTGTCTGCCAGACATCCCCACCCAGGACCGTCTGTTAGCATCTTATCTGGATTTAAAATAATTTATGCAGAGAACCCCACTCCCATCCACAGGAGACCCCCTAGGTATCTGGAAATCATGGGAAACCCCATTGTTTCACCTGGTAGTTAGATCATTAACACCCAGTATATGAAGAAGTTATCCTTTACAATGTTTTCACCCTTTTTACGTGCGGCTTCTAGCACCATTCACCAGGCAGTCCCCCTCCCAACCCCTAACATTTCTTAACCATTGCAACGTGAGCCAATCAAAAGAGATAAAAAGGGAAAAAAGGGACCCTCTTAACTGCAGTCAACACTGACCTTTTAAAACATTGTAAACAAATGGAAGAATACAAGAACAAATTAAAGGAGGCAGGGAAAGCTGTTAGAAGGGCAAAAGCACAGACGGAAGAGAAAATAGCACAGGGTGTTACGGAGGGAGACAAAACCTTCTAAAGATAAATTAGAAAAAAAAGAAAAACTAAGGGAGGAATAGTCTGACTAGCAACCAAGGAAGGTAAGATGGCAGAGAATGATGAGGACAAGGCAGAAGTACTAAACAAGTTATTTTTCTCTGTCTTCACCATAGAAGACAGTGGCAAAGGTCCCACACTGAGCAGAACAAAGGAAGATACCTAGGGAGCAGATACTAACCTCTTCACAAGTGAGAGGATCCTAAAAGAGCTTAATAAACTGAAAGTGAAAAAAGCCATGGAACTGGATGGCATACACCCTAGGATATTGAAGGAGCTCTGAGAGGAATGGGCGGCACCTCTTGCTGAGCTCTTCAGCAAGTCACTAGACAGAGGGAAAATACCTCAGGACTGGAAACAAGCAACCACTGGGCCCTTACAGAAGAGCGTAAACAAAGAAGAGGCAGGAAATTACCGCCCTGTCAGTTTGACCTCAGTTGTGGTAAAGATGATGGAGTCACTACTAAAAGAGAGGATATTGGTGTACCTAACAGATACTGGAAAAATGGACCCAAAGCAACATGGCTTCACAGCAGGATGCTCTTGTCAAACCAACTTGATCGACTTCTTCGATTGGGTTATCAGAACATTGGATCAGGGAGGGGCGGTGGACGTTGTATACCTAGATTTCAGCAAGGCCTTTGACACCGTCCTCACAGAAGGTTAACCAACAAGCTGGAACATACGGGAGTTGGCCAGGAGATGATCAGCTAGATCAGTAACTGGCTGAATGACAGTACCCAGAGACTGCTAGTCAGTGGATCATTGTCAAGGGAGGGTAGGGTGACCAGTGGAGTCCCACAGGGATTAGTACTGGGACCAATCCTATTTAGCATATTTATAGCAGACATAGTGAATGGACTAACAGGGAAGGTTTGCTGTTCACAGATGATACAAAACTCTGCAACAGAGTGGACACATGGGAAGGAACAGACAACATGGAAGCTGACCTTAAAAGGCTAGAGGATTGGTCCAGGGACTGGCAGTTACAATTTAACACCAAGAAATGCAAGGTAATGCACTTGGGAAAGAGGAATCCTGGAAAAAAGGACACAGTAGGAGGACATTAACTTGAGGAGACACAAACATCATTGACAAATTAAAGGTAGGAAAACAATGTGAGGAAGCAGCACAGAAAGTGGGTGGCATCCTTGGATGTATAAGTAGAGGTATTTCTAGTAGAAAGAGGGAGGTTATCATGCCCCTCTACAGGTCCTTGGTAAGGCCACACTTGGAATACTGCATTCAGTTCTGTAGACTTCACCTCAAGAAGGACATTGACCATTTGGAAACAGTGCAGAGAAGGGCTACTTAGATGCTGCATGGACTGCATCACAGTTCATATGAAGCAAGACTTGGGGAGCTGAACCCATACTCCATTGAGCAGAGAAGAAACAGAGAGGATATGATTGAAACATTTAAGTACATGAGAGGATTTAATGCAGCTTAGACAGGCAATTTATTTCAACAGAATACGGCAGCACGCACAAGAGGAAATGATAGGAGACTGGTAGGAGGAAGGTTCAAAAGCAACCTCAGGCAGTACTTCTTCACAGAGAGAGTGATAGACCAGTGGAACAGCCTGCCCCAGAAGGTGGTATCATCAAAGACAATCAGGGAGTTGAAACTCACATGGGACAGACATAAAAGACAAGTTCGGATGAAGGCTGCATAGGGAGAGGGTTAGTTTCTAGGGCAGACTAGATGGATCGCACAGTCCCAATCTGTCAATGCTTTTCTTATGTTCTTCTGTTCTAATAGTCCATTTTGTACTTGCTTTCCCCCCTTTCCCCCTCTCTTCCACTTCCCAATTTTATATATAATCATATATTGAACTCTGTATCATCAGCAATTAAAAGGATACTGATGATGTTGTTACCACACATCTCTATGTGGGTCAGAGAAGGCCTTGAGGGGCCCCCGATAGAATAAGTATCTTCTCAGTTCTGCTTCATTCAGGTCTTCAACCCTTGAGCCATTGCCTCTAGAGCTGCCTCATTGTCCAATTCCCCCCTTGCCAGTTTCTTTCAGGATTTTCTCTGCTTGCAGTTTACAGCCATAAGTTTTCACCAGTTCTCCTATGTCGTGTCTTAAGTTAGATTGGTGATTTCCTGGGAGACATGCCTTTCTTCTGTCCCCTTTGCATACCACCAGCCATGTGGACGTTTTCAAGTTGTTCCTTAGCCATGGAGAGCACCTTGATACCCTTTTCTTTCAGGTATTTGGAGGCTGCTATTAAGTCTTGATAAATCTTTGTGCCCCTTTCTATCTCTACTCATAATTTGGCCAGGTATAAGTCTTGGGCTATAATTTGTCTTTCCTGTAGTTGTTTCTGAATGGGACAGAGCTTCTGGAAACTCTTTTGTGCTGCTGTGGTATAATCATTGTCCAGACTCACTCTGCAGTTTTTGTATCATAGTTCCCTTTGCCTCCAGGCCCTTTGTAAAAGTTCTGCTTTTGCAGTGTATGAGGTCATCTTGAAGACAAAGGATCTCAGGTGGGATTCTGCATTTGGCTTTAGGCCCAGTGAACGGTGAGCCCTATCCATCCTTGTATCAAAGTCATCAGGTAGATGAGAGCTGCCCACCTGTAAATCCTGCAGAAAGTGTATTACGCTGGGTGAGGCATCCTCAGCTCCTTCTGGGACCCCATACAGTTGCAAGTTTTGTCTCCAACTGAGCACCTCCAAGTCATCCAGTTGATGGTTCAATTCTCTCTCTCTCGAGCCAGTAAGTAGAGCACTAAGTGGTCATGTCTATCTGATTGTTCTGTAACCACTGACAACCCCAGCTCTAGTTGGTCCATCTGATGTTCAATACTTCCAAAGTCCTCCTTCAATTCAGTGACAGTTTGATCAAGTTTAGATACCATTTTTGTCTTTTGCATTATTGTTACTATTAGATCTGGCCTGTCTGGGACTGATGCCTCTGGAGACACTATGTTACTTTCTGAGCCAGTCTCATTGGGTGTCCCACAGTATTTTTCTAATTGTAGCAGGTCTTTAAGCTTTTGTACCAGGGTATTCTGTTTCTTTTGCTGATATCCTTTTGATCTAGTGCTTTTTGCTGAAGAATTAATTGGTAAAAAGGGCAGATGTAGCTTGATACAAGTCCGGGGTTGAGAGAGAGCCCAGGGATCAAGCTGCCATAGTCTTGCTGACATCACCGGAAGTTCCCAGTTTATGTTCCCGTTAACATAATTCATAGGATTGTATGGCCTTAAAAAACATTGTAGTTTAGTAGGCAGCAAAGAAGAGTGGCTAGATCACAGCAGAATCCCAGCTGGACTCTGTGTTGCACTGCTGTTTTAAAACTGGGTGCAGACTGGAGGGAGAGGGGTGATTCATGTGGAAAGGGAAGGGGGGGTACTTCTAACTACATTCAGCTGATGACCCCAGCACTGTATTTAAAAATGTTAACCAGAACTGTCCACAGGGAACATGCAGTTGCAGTCCCTCTGGGGACTTCACAGAACACCATATATGTATATGGGGAACGAACCCGCTACTCCACAGGTGTCACCCTTCACTGCCAAACGACTCTGCAGTACTGCAGAAATTTTACAGCTTTGGTAACAAAAGACCAAAATTTGAAACCAGACAAAAAGTCTAACTGTTTTATATTTTTCAGAATATTTCAAAATAATTTTCTTACAAAAAAAAAATAAGAATAAATGTAATTTGTGTGTGTCCATGGCACTGTGTAAATTTATATTAGAATAGCACATCTAATTGAAAAGGATTTTGTTTAGCCAGCCTGGTGGCTCTGAGGGTTGAGGCGTTGTACGCCTTACCTTGCAGCACGCCAGCAACCTGGGTTCGGGAACAAGACCGGGTCATCAGAGGTTTGCAGTGGGGGGGGAGGGTGGAGCTAGATAGAGCTGTTGGCAGGCAGGCTGTCCTCTCCAGGGAGGTGAGGTGGCATCCCTTGGCCAATGGCGGCCCCTAGTGGAGGCTAGTGGTGGCATGGACTCAGAGGGGAGCCGGGCGCTAGGCCATGGGGTGGGGGAAAGAGGTCATGACTGGGGCTGTAGGCACATGCACTCCTACTCATGGGGCCCCTGGGTGAAAAACTGGAGGATGAAAATGCTGGCAGCAGCAGGATGATGACTGACTCCCTGCAGGCTCCACTCCAGGGCTGGGTACAAGGTAAGTGCCGGCTATTCTAGGTGACGGGGCTGGGGGGGTCAGTCTGATGGGGGTGGCTGACCAGAGGAGCATAAAGAAGAAATTAAAAAAAAAAAGAAAAGGATTTTGTTTAGACACAAGATATGTACATGAAGCCCGGAGTCTTCTAGGGGGACTTTTCAAAAAAGTGTTGCAGCTGTGTCGCAGTCTCCCAACTCTCTGGCTGATAAGTATTGGGACTGGCCAGAGAACACCCTCCTGGGCCACAAGGACCCATTTCCCAAAATAGCAGGTGTTAGAACCAGCCAGAGAAAAGAGGCAACAGTAAATTGCCAAACAATGTTTTGGGGCCCAAAACAAATACAGTAGCACTGATACTGATAAAAATTGATTTCCCAACTCAGATTTCTCTGTTAATTTTTGCAACCCTGTGTTAAAGTAGTACAAAATTGTCAAAGCGGAATCGTGGCAAAACAAAAAATCCTAAGGAGCAGAAAAGGCAAGAGATTTGTCACTTCTATAAGTTTTATATTTGTCAAGATGCAATGGCCTGATTAATGTGCTTTACTTTATTTATTTACAACATTGACCAGGAAATATACGCTATGCACATCATTCCCAAACAGTACACTGGGGGGGGTACAGAAAAAATTGTTTTAAAACAGTTACAGAAATAAAATTAGAGAAATGTAATCTGAAAACAGAGTAACATTAGACAATACTTATGACTAATAAAGGAACATACAGTACCTAAAAAAGAAAATATGTATGGTCCTTAGCAGTCAATTTATACAGCCTTACTGTACAACAGTGCTAATTAAGCTAGTTGAAAACTTACAGCTACAACTAGGCACAGTCGGTTCTTGCAGTTGCTTTTGGAAAACTGATCAAGAGGAGGTAGATTTCTTTTAGGTAGAAAGATAGTTTCACAGAGTTGAAATCATCTAGGAGAAGGCAGTCTGGCCAACAACTCAAGGACATGTAGAGGTAAGGAAAAATCGTAGACAGACATTTCTTAGAGAGTAAAAGAGGATAGAAGTAGGATCACGCAGAGATGATAAATAGTCAGGGAAGGTGTCAGAACAGTATTTAAAAGTGAGTAATGCACTATGCCTGAACCTACTTCCTTCGGAGAGCCATCCAAATTGTAGCACGTGTAACAGAGAAAGGGGCAGGGTGAAGAGCCCAGTGTAAATCTGTGGAATGCATTAAAGATGTGGTCCACTGTGGCTAGGCTTGTGTTAGGAGTAGCATCATAGAAAGCATCACCATAACCTTCACCTTTTCTTTTTGTAGATATGTGTTAATTAACAATTTTGACAGTTTTTACAATGCATGGCTATTCTATACAACAGACTTTGCAGTACACTGAGATGTCAGATTCAATAGACAATGACACATTGTTTTACAGTAAAATGATACAGCTTTGGGGTCCTGCTCACCCTGGCTCAGGAGATGGGGCAGCAAAGACCCCTGTAGTTTCAGTTCTACAGCTGTGTCTCCGTCTATATCCAGAAAACTCCTACAGGGTGTATATGACATATGGGGTAAGAAAAGTTCTTAATGCCCAATATCCTTTTCCCTCCCTCTCTTTCTACTACCTTCTTCCCTTCAACCCTTTTCCTCCCTAGCTCCCCCTCTCCCTTTCACTACTACCTCCAATCTATTCACACTCTCTTTCATCCTCTCCCACCTCCCTGCTCCCTACCCCTCCTTTTTCCTCCTCCTTACCTGTCTTTCTTAAATTTGCTATTTGCATTACTGTATATGCTGTACACAGCTGTGCCTTTTGTTTATCAGATTACTACACTTTGCTTTTACTGTGTATTTATTCCCTCCACTTGTTCCCCAGGACACATCTGGAAACGAGGTTTATGGCTCAGTAAGTATTTCCTGGTAAATCTCTTTCAATAAATAAATAAATAAATAAATCCCCATCCTCCAATACCACACCACTGAATCTATCCTCCCGTCTTCCCCAAGGGGTTCCATTGTCTATGGTATGAATGCAGGGTCATAATATATAAAATCCATTTTGTCTATCTGAACATGAATTGCTCATTTCTATCATTAAGTTAAAAGTAATTCCATGGTATTCATCACATCCCACAAGTGTTGAAGAGTAGGTGTCTGTGGTGTAAGCCACTTCCTGATAATATACTTCAGTGCAACCACCAGCATGATGCCCAAAAGGTATTTCACTTGATGCCCCTTGAACTGCCAGGGGTATCAGAACAGCAGACATATCTCAGGACCGAATCTGATTCCTATCCCCATGGCTTCTGATATGGTTGCCTCCAGGTCATGAAAAAAGGTTGACAGGAGGGAGATTGCTCAAAGCACATGAGTATGGATCATCATCACTTCCCCACAGAGACACCAACAGGCTGCACTGGAGCCTTGTCCGAATTTGATTGTGACCACAGTGGTCCTAAACTACCTCAGTAGGAGCTTCCATCCATATTGTCTCCAAACATGGGATGACATGACCCTGCCCACCTCAGTGCATCCCCTGTCCCATGGTTTAAAGTCCAACTCTCATTCTGATTCTGCACCCCATTTAGAGACAACATAATGTGTAGAGTGCATCTGTGTACCTTATATGGCTTGGTAGAGAAGTGAGAGACGGTGTCTATCAATCTATAAGGTATATTGAGCTGCCAGAAGTGAGACCAGGGGTGGAAGCCTGGTGTTATCTCTTGAAGCAGTGGTCCTAGTTTCCAAGTAATGTTAGACCTGCAGATATCAAAAAAAGTCCCCCCCCCCATCTCTAGACCAAATTGTGCTTGCTTTTCGAGGAAAGTCTTTGCCAGCTGACTATCACAAAATTGTGCCAGGTATACCAGGTTCTTTCTCTGCCATCTCCTAAATGTGGGGTCCTGTGTAGCTGTGACAAATCCCACTAGGTAGGCAATAGGGCAAGGCTAAATAAGTGCTGGAGAGGTGGAGTGTAGACACTGTTTCTCTCCATACCTGCCCTACCTCCATCATTCATGGGTTTTGGGGCTGTAACCTGGTGTCCCAGGGTGAGTCCTATAGAAAAACTGAGCCCTGTTCCAAAAGAGAACAGCCTTCCATTCTAGGTCCAACCATTGCATGCCTGGCTTGTCTGTATGCCACTGGAAAAGACTCATAGCTGGATGGCTGTATAGTACATCATCAAGTCCAATAAAGCCACTCCCCCTTTCACCTTTGATAGCATCAAAGTAAGAAACCTCATTTTGGGGCATTCCCCAACCATACAAATCTTGATATGGCTAGCTGCCATTTTCCCAGTCCCACTCAGCAATCTTAACTGGTACATTCTGAAATGTATAAAGACAGCGAGGCAGTGTCACCATTTGCACTGTGTCAATCCAGCGAATTAAGCTCAAGGGAATGTTGTGCAAGTCCTGAAGATCAGCCAACAGTTGTGATGACAATGGCCAAATATTAACATTATACAGTCTAACTAAGTGTAGCAGGATTTTAATACTGAGATATTTAATCTCCTGCAAATCCCATTTAAATGAGTATTCTGATCTCTGAGAGGCAGACTAGAACCAATATAGGGGGAGGACCTCCATTTTGGGCTTATTAAGATGGTAGGCTGACATTTTGCCAAAAGTCTCTAGTATACATAAGAGGTCTGGCAGGGTAATGTCTAGATTTATAATACATAGCAGGACATCATCTGTGTATAATGTGCTCCATTCCACCTAAAGTCACTCAATGCACTATAGCACTTCCTTGATCCACCTGGACCAACGGCTCTATATAAAAAGTGAATAGGAGGGGGTGGCAGGGGGCATCTCTGATGACTGTGCCTGCTTCCCGCCAGGTCAATATAGTGCACCCATAATGGTGCAAGGAAGACAGTGTATGCACCACAGCATGGACCCACAACAGCGTATGGCCCCGCAGAGCATAAACCACAACAGTGTAGAGTTGGGGCACTTCAGTGCGCATGGCCCGAGTAGAGTGCCTGTCTGAGACAGTGCATGCCAGAACAGTGCATGGCTCCACCACGTAGGGGGAGTGGGCTCACAGCAATGCAGTGCTTGGCACCATGGAGCCAGGAAATGATGGCGAATTACACCCAGCAAGAACACAGCATAATTCCTGTGTCTTCATTCCGGGGGGGTTCTCCCCCATGCATGCTGTGCAGGCACAGCGCCCCACACTAAAGCCATGCAAGAGTCAGGACCCCGGCTGAGCAGCACCCATACCACAGTGGGTGTATGCATGCCGGGGAACCATGTGGAACACCAGTGTGGGAAGCTCAAATCCGACAATGGCCATCCACCGCATACAGCACTGTTCACCATCCACCGCTCACAGAGCCGTCGCCCACCACACCACAACAAGACCAACCACCGCTGTGCATGGGAGCCTGAGGAACAGAGGATCAGCCAGCACAGCCCTGATGCTGCACCCTTGGGACTATGTGGTAGGTGTCAGCTACGTTAGTACATGGGGTGAAGTCAGCAGGCACAGGCACTGCCACCAGCAGCAATAGAGGGAGTGGATGCACAGCACACCCTTGTCACAGTTAAAATTTTGCCATTGTATCGGTAGCCAAGGCAGGCACAGGGGACTGTAGGGGATGCAGGTGACTGGCAGGGGAAGGGGGCATTCCACAAACATCCATACAAGGAAACCAATCGTGGAAAGAGCACCGCAACACTGGGGGGTGCACCTGCAGGAGGCTGCTAGCCTCAAAGCCTACAACCAGGGATGAGAAATGAGCACTCCAGACGACACGTGTGCAAGAAGTATATGCCGACATAGCGTGTATGACATGCTGGAAAGCAGCCCAGACATGCGGTACCCCCTTGAAGGGGTATGTGGCCTGCTGTACAACAGGTATTAACAGCAAATGCAGCATAGTATGTGTGCAAAATGTCCCATCTGGAGTACACCCACATGGAACCCTGGCCTTGGTGGGGGCCTGCATGCAACTGAGGGATGGGGGGTTGCCAGTTGCAGCACAGGGCCCAACTGGACATGGTAGGCATGGGGAATGGTGGTGTATGACCCCATGTGCATGGGTCATATTGCATGGGGCAGTGAGATGCCTGCTGTCATGTGCTGTCACGCCTCTCATATGGACCCACTGCACAGGCCGGAAGGCCAGCTGCATGCATGCATGCGGTGCCCCACTGGACTGGGGAGGGGTGGGGCGGTACCTATGCAGGCCATATATACTCTATGACGCGCCCCATGTACACCCAACAATGTGCACCTGCCCCCTGTTGTGGAGCAATGCTGTGCCTCTGTGCACACCACCAGGGTCAACAGACAACAGGTGCTGCAGGGGTGTGTGCACACAGGTGGGACCACTCAGGCACACATTGGGAACCTTATAGGGAGTGCATTGGGTGGCTGGGTACTCATTCTGTGGAGTCAGTCCATGTGAGAGGATGCCTTTGGTGTACATCTGCAGCCAGAAGGGCAAGACACTACTGCACCACGTGGGGTATCTATACCGCCGGGAAGGGGTACTCCTTGAGCGGACGTACTGGCAGTGTGTGGAATATGAGAAGGCGAAGTGTCCTGCACGGGTGCATATGCAGTCTAAGGAGGTGGTGCACATCACGGATGGCCACAACCACATCCCAGATGCCGCCGACATCACAGCCAGAGAGGTATGGGCGTCAGTGACAGACCATGCCCAATGAACCAATGAGACCTGCAGTGCACTGGTGGCAGCATGCACATCAGGGGTGCCCACATCCATTACTGGGAGACTGCTGGCATTGCCACTGCTCAAACGGACCTGTGCCAGGGCGAGGACTGCGGCACACAGGATACCACCACAACCAGTAAGCCTGCATCAGTGTGTGATACCCCCAGAGTACAGTTCGACTGAGATAGGCGTCCCTTTCCTCCTGCATGACAGTGGCCCAGGGGATCACAGGCTGTTGGACTTTGCAACACAGGCCACACTGTCACACCTGGAAGGGTGTTCCATCATACTTTTGGATGGGACATTCAGCTTAAAACCACTGCTGTTCCAGCAGACGTATACTATCCATGGCCTGCTGGAGGGCATCACCTTTCCAGCTGTCTATCTGCTAATGAGCTCCAGAACCACCACGGCATACAGAGCAGCATTCCAGCAGTTGAGGCCACATTGCCTTGGCCTCACACCTATGGCTGTCCTGACAGACTTTGAACTTGCGGCCATGCTGGCCTTTACCAGCGTATTCCCCAGCATTCGCCAGTAGGGCTGCCTCTTCCACCTGGCCTAGGCCATGTGGCGCCATTGTCAACGCATTAATGTCTTCATGGCCCACTACACAGAGGACCCTAAGTTTGCCCTCCATGCCTGTATGGTTGTTGCACTTGCCTTTGTGCCACCTGCCGATGTCACTCATGCCTGCACTGCTCTGTGTGAGACTGACTACATGAAGGCCAACAGTGAGCTGCTATACCAGCTGATGGACTACTTTGAGGACACATGGGTGGGTAGGCCTGTGGACTGCTCTGCATGGCGCAGGCCTCTGTATGACATTGCCACGTGGAACGTCCATGATGCTGCTCGTGATGGTACACCCTGTACGACTAATGCCATGGAGGCATGGCACAGGGGTTTTGCCACACGCCTGGGGGTGTGCCATCTGAATCTGTGGCATTTCATAGGGGCACTTGGGGCTGAGGAGCAGCTGACCTCTGTGAAGCTGTCCCAGCTGTCTGCTGGAAACACCATGCCCACTGCGAAGCAGCACTATAAGGATGCTGGGAGGAGGATTTCCACCATTGTTGGGTCATACAGGCAGCAATCAACTGTGGAATACCTCCGTGGCATAGCATTCAACCTGTCTCTCCAGGTGTAACGGTATTGTGTTACTGGGTTCGGGGGGGGTGTTGGGGGGGGTGTGTCTATTTCTACTGTCACTGTTGCACTGTGTGGTTTGCCTTACTTGCACAAGTAAACACTACTTACACACATGTCTGTTGTCCTGCCTCTTGCTTCCTGCCTACAACATATGGGCCTGCTTGCACTGTTTCCCTGTGCAGCCATCTGTCTGTTCACTGTTATTGTGTTAGCTGTTTTGTATGCACTGTTCTGCCATTAGCTGTTTTTGCATATGACATTATGACCCCATGCCATCCTGCTTAACCTAAAAGATGGTAAGATATGTTCATTGACCTTGACAAAGGCCTGTGGTGAGGCGTATATCCAGCCCAAGAGGGCAATAAAATCAGGGAAGAGAAGTTAAACCTCTGGAGGGCAGCAAAAAGATGGGGTCAAGACACCCTATCAGATACCTTTTCTGCATCTAAACTGACTGATAAAAATAACTGACATATGGATTTGGTGGAGAATATGGAGTGTGCGGCAGGTGTTATCCCTGGTTTGGTGGCTGCAAACAAAACCTGTTTAGTCCAGATGTATTAATGATGGCAGGATGGAACTGTGGGCTATTACTGCAATGAATAATTCATAATCAGAATTTAAAACCAAAACTGGTCGATAAGACTGACACTCTGTAAGATATTTCTTAGGTTTAGCTATAACCGAAATGGTGACATGGTGCCAGGTATTTGATTTCTCCCCCCCAGCATGACTTCATTGAAAACTTTTGTCATCTTGGGAAGGATTAGATCCTTCAGGGTTTTATAGAATTCTAATATATGACCATAACAGAGCAGGAGCCTTTTGAGTGTGGGCACTGCACAGGGCACCCAACTCCGGGCTCTGTATGGGGCTAGTCATGGTGGGTCACCTGTTCCCGGGTAAGCTGCAGCAGGGTCAGTGGTGCCAGGAATGTCTCCCTGGCCTCCAAGTTGGGAGGATCCGCAGGGGTGTATAGCTGAATATAGTAGTGGTGGAAGGCCTCTGCCATTTCATTAGTTTTTCAGTGGCGCTGCCTGGCGGTAGAGTGCCATAATTGAGCCACTGTGACCTTGACTCATTGCCTCCTGACTTGGTGTGCCAGTACTCAAGTGGCTCAGGGGCTCACCTCATAATACTTGTGGCATAGGAATATAAGGACCAGTTCCATTTTCTCAAAGAGTACTTTGTCAATGTATTTTCCAAAAAAAACTGTTGCACACACACCCTTCTAGCAATGAGATGCCGGAGCTTAAATGCTGTACAAAAATTCGAAGCTTTATTACATCAAAACACCAGATATAGCCTGACGCGTTTCGGATATGCAAAATCCTGTATATCTGAAATGCATCAGGCTATATCTGGTGTTTTGATGTAATAAAGTTTCAGATTTTTGTACAGCATTTAAGCTCCGGCATCTCATTGCAAGAAGGGTGTGTGTGCAACAGTTTTTGTGAAAAAAAAAAGTTGTGATTTTACTGTGAGTGCACCACCGTCCCTGTGCAGTCCCTTTTGGGAAGCTGTCATTTGTCAATGTCTTATATAGTTTTGTCTATTTGCAGTTTTATGGCTGTATCATAGTGCATTATGCCTGCTGGTGGAAACATAGAGCATCCTGCAGATCAACTAACTTCTGGTTACACTCCTCTGGTGCAATACTCAATGATACAGCCTCCCAGCACCATTTTAAGAGGATCCCACAGCACCTTCACTGTATGCCCTCCCCCTGACTTTGTGCCTGCATCTCAGGGATTTTTTCCCCTCAGGAATTTATGAAATTCATCTGATAGAAAGTAAAAGCCAGTCAGGCAGCACTGCGTCTGAGGAATATCCTTGTCTAGACTAAGGTATGTTGGCAGAGGGGCATGGTTGGAGAGTAGAATCTCTCCTATTTTGCAGTATGTCACATATTTAAGAGATTCCTGCTGAGTGTAGCTTTAGTCTATATGTGTACAGACAGCATGGACTGGGAAGAAGCGTGTATAATGGCGGTCACGGGGATAAAAGTCTCCTCAGATGTCTACCCATTTATGATATTTAAGGAGGGTAGTACATGCCTTGTTGGCAGAAGATAACGTATGTGTATGAAGATTTGATGTATCCATTTCATTAGACTGAAGCATAATAAAGTCTTCAGCTAGAAGGAGAATGTTCTTCCTATGTTCCAGGACCATGTCCAGGATGCATCTGACCTCTTTGGTAGTGGAACCTAGTGGATATATATGTTGGACAGTGTGACCTCCAACTTGTACAAAACACCCTGGACCATGACTAACCAGCCTTCCTTATCCTTAACTACTTTAAGTTCCATAACGGGGATCATGGGAGGAAGCTGTATTGCTGTATCCAATTAAAACTGCAAGGTGAAAAATTACACAGTCAAAACTGTGCAGGTCTTTAAGCATGCACTGTTTTGGAGTTGGTTTACAGTAACCTCTCACTATAGCAAACCCCACTATAGCGAAATCTCAGGTATAACGAATGCCCCTCGTGGCTCTTGATGTGGCACCTGATATTTCTAAATGATACAGTTGCCACTGCCGAGGCACAGGATTTCTCAAATCAGTTCTGTATTTTGATATTCCGACGTGTGACTGCGATTTGCATGTGGAGTGGGTGGGCTGTGCAAATACAGTAACTGAAGATACAGTAGTGTATGTAGTCGTGAGTGGAGGGGCAGGCTGAGCAAATAGCTGAAGAGACAGTAGCCGCTGTCTGTGAGTCAGGTGGGCGGGTTCATTTGCAGAGCATCTGTTCTGTGTGACACTTTTCCTCCAAACCAGAAGAAGCAGCAAAGAGGTCTGGAATATTTATTGTTTTTATTATTTTTATTATTGCCCAGTACAGCAGTGGTCTGTGTTGTGATGTGGGGCTGCGGTTTGCGAGCGGAGGGGCCATGTTAATAAAGC
This sequence comes from Neoceratodus forsteri, assembly GCA_016271365.2. Classification (NCBI taxonomy): domain Eukaryota; kingdom Metazoa; phylum Chordata; order Ceratodontiformes; family Ceratodontidae; genus Neoceratodus; species Neoceratodus forsteri. The sequence goes on along the minus strand of CM028130.1, from coordinate 90,750,767 downwards.
ACAGGATACAGCACTGTCAAAGCAAGTTTTCTTCTAGGGAGTATCCAGTATCAGCTTGTTTAAATAAATAAATGATACAGTTGCTTTGCTCTGCTCCTCAAATCACTGCAATGTGGACTGTGTTGCGATATTCTGATGCGGGGCTGCGGATTGTGAGTGGAGGGGGCGGGCGATGTGTTAGTAAAGCACTGAACTGAGCCTCAGTCTTCACAAAACAGAAAAAGACTACAATAAATTGTGCTGGACAGTAGTACCGAATTCTAGTGTCCCTCGTTGTAATGAATGGGGAGCTATAACGAATGCAAGTTATGGCTCCCTAACCATTCATTATAACGAGTGGTTACTGTATTTATATTTACATGGTTTTTGACAGCATACTTTTGTGGTGTCTGCGAAGCAAGCATCTGACCTGGACCTTTTATATTGCCATCCCCCTTCACTTACCCCTTGGGTTGTTCAGAATTGTAGATTTCCTGTTATCTGAATTTTCACAGCTTTCCACGTTCTATAGAGTTTAAATGGGTTTCCTGCAGGAAAAACACCCCAGGCTACTCCTTCCTAATCCTAGAAACACCTTTGCTCACTTCACCAGATTATTTAATCCATTCATGTTTAATAGGTACCATAAAACCTCATTACCCATCCTCACCTTTCCTATAAGCACCCTCATCATGCCCTCCTCTTCTGTTACACATTAAAGAAGAAGTCCACCCAAAACTTGAAAAAATATATGTTGTGCAGAGTGTTTTAATTTGTATGTGAAGTTCTAGTGTTTCCTTCCCTCTGACTGGTATTAGGAGTTTTTCCTAAATTAGTCTGCTAGCTTTAGGGTAGTTTTATGACCCCTGGGAGATCTCCATATCAAACAGCTTAATTGTATTTCTTTGTCCTACAATGCACCTTGTTTCATGTGATGGTGATATAGCAGAGCCCATAAATCCAACAGAAAGCATTGCTTTACAATCAGTTCACAACAATAGAGATGGCTATATTTTAAAATCTGTAGAATTCAGCTTGGTGACCACCCTCATCGTAAATGTCTTACTGTCCTGAAAAACTTTGCTGCTGGTAATTTTTGTGCAGCTTGTAAAGCTTCCAAGATATTTAGTTTGTTTGGCATGTTTGTGCTGAATGTTGGGTCTCTCTTACATCACTGTCACATGAGACAAGATGCACTGTGGGAACAAGAAATACAATTAAGCTGTCAAGGATGAAGATCCCCAGGGGTCATAAAAGTAGTATAAAGCTAGCAGGATAATTTAGGAAAAACTCATACCAGTCAGAGGGAATGAAACACTAGAACTTCACATACAAATTAAAACACTCTGCACAAGATATATTTTTTCAAGTTTTGGGTGGACTTCTCCTTTAATGATGCACTGCCTGACACTCTATTTCTATTATAAATTCATTGTAGGGAGGGGACCGAGAGATATACATAATCATGGTGCTGGCCTGGCACTGATAACTTTGATGTATTAAGGGAAAACCTGCCACTAGAATAGGCCTGCCTACCAATTGGGCAGGCATAGCCCTTCTGCAGAAGAGTACTGCAGAAAAAACATGGGATTGTGCCCCAGCTGGGTGTACTCAGCCAAACTGCAGCAGGTCAAGGCCTCCAAGGTTGGGGATTTTTGTAAGATCTGTGTCAGCAGAAAAAATTCCACATCAGGAGGAAGTCTCTCCTAGTCAGGGAGCTACTGATAGTTCATGAGAACTATTTAGGTGTGGCAAATCTGGGAACTGACAACATGGAAGGGGGCAACGAGATAACCATCTCCCCCACTGTGACCCCTGGCTCCAGTGTATCCCTGTAACAGGCATATGTATAAACACAAAAAAACAGTATAACCATTACTATGCAGTAAACTGAGACCCAACTAATCAAACTGAACTGGTCAGTTGCAAACAATTGCTAGGAGATCTTTGCACTTTCTCCCTTGCCTACCCTCACTCCTCTGTTGGGAAGTCAGCCTTCTATCGTCTTGTTGCTCTGGAACCAGCTCCCCTCCACTCTCCGTCTCTCTCCCTTCCCCCTTGCCCTTAGGCACTTGCTAAAGTTCCTCCCTTCCCCTCCCTCCTGCCCCTGTCAGCCACCACCTGACTTGCCCTGATGCCCTCTTCACCACTGACATGGTCCCCTCCCCATGAGAGTCAGCTCATATTACTACAACTGCTGTACTTATTTGTATAAATCTGCTTTTTTCACTTTAACTGGGTATTGGTACTGCTCAAACAACCAACTTCATTTCCCTGTTTATTGTTACTTGCATTTGCGTCGTGTTAAATTGTTCACTGTTTGATCGTTATTTTTGGAATGCTACTCTACTGCTATTTTTGATTTGTTGTATCCCTGTTCTCTTTTCCCTCATTCACTCCTAGAAATGAGCCCTAGCTCAGCATGCCTTTCCGGTTACCAATTTTTAAATAAATAAATTAATTAATAACTGTGAAGACTGGAAGGATCATTTTGGTAACTGTCACCTGCCTAGAAATGGGTAAGATAGGTTGAGTTACATGGCGGCATATCTCTTGGCTGTCTCTGATTTTCAGGGACACCTCTGATTTTACTTCAGAAATGTCCTCTGTCCCTCAAAATCGTTGTGTCTGTTGCTAGTAAGCAGGGATTTGAGGCACTGCAAACACTAGTGCTGCAGTTTGGATTTCTTTCAGGAACTGCTGATTTTGATCAGGAAATGCTCTTTGTGTTTGCTTGTGCGCTTGCGCAAGAAATACCTTGGAACTGTATGGCATTTCAGAGGTGTGCTAGGGATGAGTCCAATACAGAGCACTGCACAGTGGGCATGACCCTGACACACCAATGAATGATGAAGACCAGTGTGACAGCCGTTGGAATTTCTCAGCGGGAGCTGGCCTTTACTTGAAAGAAATTAACCGCACCAATGAGAGAGTGCACTTCATTCCTCTCATTTGCACAGCAGCCATTGCAACACAAATTCCTACCTCTGCTGCTGTCATCCCTGCTCCCTCGTGCTGCTTGCCCTGCATCCATTTGTTCTGTTCTCCCCACTCTCTTTGTTGTTGTTGATCCCGGTGCTTGTCTGCCTCCCCCCTTCTCATTTCTGTTTGCTTCTCCATTCCCTCCTGCTCCATGGTGTTTCCCTCCTCGTTTGCCGCTCGCTTGGTGCTGCCTGTCCTTTCTTCTCCTGTGTTTGTGTCATCCCATCCCTCCCCCCCATTCTCTCTCACACCACTTTTGGGCTTCCTTTTGTGGGGGGGGGGTGTATTGTTTTGCTGGCAGCTCCTTGTTGTGTCCAGATGTTCCACTGCTCCTTGTCTCATCTGCTCCTTGCCTCCAGTTACCTGCCTGCTGTTCCCAATCACATTTCTGCCTTTCTCTGTGTCTGCAGCTTGCCCTGTGGCTGTTTGCACCTTTTCCCCTCTTCCCTTCCTCCTCTTGTGCTACTTGCCTTCTCATCCATTTGTCTTGTTCCCCCTGCTCTCTTTGTTGCTGCTCCCAGTGTTTTTTGTTTTTTCGTTGTTAACACCAACATGTCTGTACTCTTCAAAGTAGGACCATGAACTGAAGACATGGGTATAGTTCAATGTATTTCAATATAGTTGTGAACATCGTGCCACAACTTGTTTGCAGGGGCACTGTCTGCAAGTTTTCAGAGTGCAGATTGACTCGTTACTTTTTTTTTTCTAAAAAGATCCTATGATTTCTCAATTCAAAAGTGCTGTGTTACCGAATAAAACTTTTTTGTAATATACAATTTAGTGTCTGCCTCATATCTTTCATATTTACTAGTTTGTTTCAAATCTCTGACTGGACCAAGATGCCGCCTCCATCTTTGAACAGACGAACATGTTGTTTTGGTTGTCTAATGGTGGTGAACACGTTACTGTGCTCATTACTGTCGCAGTCCTTCGCAAACAGGATCGTGGATGAGCTGTTGGTTGTGTGCATGCTGCCCTCTCCAGTCAATGTTTACTTGTTGTCAATCTTGTTAATTTGGAGTGTCTGAATGAATAGAGCATACTGTTTTTTTCTCTAAATAAAAAATTGTCTGTTATATTTGTTATCGTGGTATACACTTTCCAATTGTATTCAACTGACATGGGCATTGGAAAGTTAACGAAGGATCTGTCTTAACTTAAAATACTGAAGTGAAATGATCTTTGCTTTGTCTAATGCAGGCTGATCAATTATTGTGGTGACTGACTAGTGATGGAATAACTGTGTTTTTTTAATTTAAAAGTACTGCATTTGTACAGCCGATAGCAATTAATTAAAAGGTGTTTTCGAAGTTCCTACATGGAATAACACATTATCTGTTACAGCTTTAACCCCCACCCCATCTGCACCCACCCCTGCCACCCCCGCCATAATCATGACAGAAGACACTTTCACATAAGCTTAAGCACACACATACACTGTTATTCCGTTAGCTGTTTAAAGTAATTAAGGAACAAAATATGTTTGTTTCCCACTATCGCATAGATCAATTGTTATGTACACTTTATATTAAGATTAACAATGGTAATTACACTTGCGATCACTACCTTGATGTTAAAGTTTGAGCGGCCAATGATAGAGCATAAATTACAACGAAAAGGAAGTAGAGCACCCACCAAAATACAACACAGTCTCAGCAGCACTGAAGGATCACAAAAGTATTTTATTCAAAGCATAAATGTGTCCCACATAAGGTCAACCTTATGTGGGATGCATTTATGCTTTAAATAAAATACTTTGTGATCCTTCAATGCTGCTGAGATTGTGTTGTATTTTGGTGGGTGCTCTTCTTCTTTATTGTTGAAGTTCCTTGTTGTATGAGCACCACCATTTAAACCTACAATTTATCGTATACCTGGCGCTGAACATTTTATTTTTTTGAATAGAGCATAAATTAACAGCATTTCTCAGCTGTTCGATTGTATTTGGCTTTGTCGTCTGCCTTACAGCCCTACCGAGGTTTGTCGTTAGTACTGCATAACCATATAATCTGTCAGAGAGAAGTTTACCATACACTCTGTTCCATGTCATAACATAATGATGTTGACTCACGATTTCATTTATACTAAATTTATCTAGTGTGTCCAGCTACGTCTCTGTAGTATTTTCTATGCAATCGACTGTTGACCAAACCAGTTGCTGGTACATTAGTGACTGATTCTAACTGGAGGTGAACCACACCAATCCCAATAGCAGTACTCTTTTTGTCTGTGTTTGGAAAAATCTTCAATTAGATTACACTTGCGATCACTACCCTGATGTTAATGTTTGAGCAGCCAATGATAGAGCATACAAATGTCCATGTCTGGAATACAGTTTACTCACTCCCCTATAAAACTGATTACCATCCTGATCCAATATCCTCAACCCCTGCCATAATATTTATTTATTTAGTTTTTGGTGACTGGAAAAGGAGGGCTAGGCAATGCTGCCTGTTTTTAACCTCATCCTGGGGGGAGGGGGATACATATGTAAAATGACCTACTAAATCCAGGGAAGCTGTTGGTATTTTTTCTTTTACTGAATGTGAGAAATTGGGCCAGGACATTAGGGAAATTCCATATCACTTTTTGAGACGTGGTATGGGATCCTTAATGTCCACCTGAATGAACACCAGAATCTCAATGTTAAGTCTCATGCAATAGACAGCACCTCAGGAGTGTAGCACCCTGCACTACAATGTCAGTATTGGGATTTACCCAAAGTAACTGGTGTGGGGCTAGAACCCACAACTTTCCGATCTTTCAGCCTAAGAGGCAAGTGTGCAACCTGCTGAGCCACTGACACTGCTAATATGACCCCTAACATATCAGAGATCTGCCTTCAACTCTGAGAGTATTTTATTTGTGTAACCCCCAGGTGGCGCTATCCCAAGGGCTACTACCCCTGCCTGCTGGACTACCAACAGGTTGAGGAGCCTAGGTTCTAAGGCGGGTGCCTCCACCCAGAGGTCAGGGTTTGTTATGGTTGGTAGAGTTTGGTCACAGCCCTCTGGGATACTGAGACCCCCTTCTAATCCCTCTAATGATCCACACAATACATGGGACTTACAGTACCCATACCCCACATGTACACACGGTTCAACCATAAGGTACCACTTACCCTCGAGACCGATTCTGAAGTCCACCTCGGAGGACCTCCTGTAAAATAAGGTTGATCAATATACAGTAAACAAACTAATGCAATGCCTGCTACATAGGTACTGACACTTCAGACAGTTTAAAGTCAATAACATCAAATCTGGTTTATTTAAGGGGAGTGGAACACAGGAGGGGGAGATCAAACTGATTGGCAGAATTAAATCACAGTACAGTGCACTCATACAGGGTCTTAAAACACTCTGGGTACCCAGGTTGGAGGGGCTAGCTAGGTCCGTTGCCCGAGGTTGGCCGACAGGTGCAGATGGATAGGGCCATTAGGAAAAGGATATGCACAACAACCAATTGTAATCCGGAGCCAGATGGCTCAGTCCTTGAGAAAATTAAATAAAGAACATCAGATGAAACACTAATGATTGATAACAGGTCGCAGGGGGATGCCCTGATTTGTACTCACACTACCCCAAGCTGAGAACCTGATGCAGACGGCTGTTCTAGATTGCCAGGCGAACAAGGCAGAGAGATGAAATTCTACAGGCCAGGCTCAACTGCTTTAATTAGTGGATGGATTTAGTCCGATTTCACTCAGTTCAGCTTTCAGCTTACACCACATGGTGACAAGGGAACAGGAATAGCTATTCTCCACAAGCATTCAACACATTTATATGTAAAGGAAATTACTATACCAGGCAGCTGCTCCTAGGTCCCGATCGCACATACTGCAAACACCCGGGAGTTCACACAGCAGCTTCAGTTCCTGACAGACCGAGCGCGATTCAGCAATTTCTCCAGTCTTCTACAGGGTGAGCCTGGTTTCCACTTTCAGCCTTCCTTCCTTTCAGGCAACTTGGATTCAGTCCGATTCAAGCTTGCAACGGCCACTGACCAACTGCAGCACCTCTCACGTGCTTCCTGCATGAAACTATACAATGCAGAAGCACAGAGCTCCTTCTCTCCTCATGGTCACAATGGATCTGATCTCTCAGTCGCAGGGCAGAACGTTCTCTTCCGGCGCCACCCGGTTCAGTTGGTGGACTCAGCTGTCAATCACTCCAATGCTCTCTTAGTTGGTGCAAAAAGGCGCCAAGGTCCAAAACTTCACTTCCCAGAATTACTAGCTATACCTCCCATTGTAAGCCAGCTCCCAGGAGAGTCCGAATTCTGGTTGGTCCAAACAGTCTCCATTTTGAAGCTCCCCTTATTCCATTGGCCCAGCACAGCAGTTTAGTTCCAAAATGGAGGGGCCACACACACAGATTCCCAGCTGTAACAAAAGCAGGTTAGACAAACTACAATATTAGTAATGTCTTAAATGTTTACAGTGAAACAGGTATATCTTTCAGAGGGGCTCCCTTTGCGCTTTCAGCGACCACAAAATGAAGCGATTGCCCCACAGTTCAGGTGGGATTCGAGCAGGGAAACACCAGCACCCCTAGGGAAGCATCAATCCTGTCTGCAAGCAGACAGCTCTTAAAGAGACAGTAGGTGAAGGATCTACCAGCACTCACAGTGCCATTCTAGTGGCTTAAATGCCGAACGCCAACAGGCAGGGTAATACCTAGTCAAGCTCCTGGGGGCTGTTTAGGTTCCCCCATTAGTAGTGGGGTTACACCTGTGATTGTAGGGCATGCCATATACATTCCAAAATGGTGTGAGATGGAATATTTCCAATCTACATGCATTTATAAATTTTTTTTTTTTTAATATTGTGAGGATGCAATAAAGTACAACTGACTGATACAAGCATATACTCTTAAAAATTCCCTTCTAACACCTAATGTTGTGAATATTGTTATGGTACCTGCATTTTTAGAATACACAAACACTGTTGCATATTTAAGGAACCTTTTTACCTACAACTGTCAACTTTACTCCACTGCCGAAGCATTGGGAAACGCAGGCAGTACACACACTGCCACTGCTGTTCGAAAACTAACTGCCGTGAGGCAGAGATGGGACCACATGGTAACATAACATTGTTTGCAAGCTGCCCTTCAAGACAAAAGGAAAAGGTGAGTTTGTTCACATTTATCAGAATATGAACCATTTCTTTCCCGAATTATTTTGGTTATTTAGTATCAGTGTCAGTGGCTCTGCAGGTTGCACACTTGCCTTTGAGGCTGGAAGATCAGAAGGCTGTGGGTTATATCCCCACACCAGGCACTTGGGTCAATTCTAATACTGACACTGTAGTGCAGCAAGAGGGGGGTGCTGCACTCCTGAGGTGCTGTCTTTCAGATGAGACGTTAAACTGAGGTCCCGTCTGCCTGTTCTGGTGGTTGTTCAGGTGGACGTTAAAGATCCATGGCACTTCTCAAATACAGTAGGGGAATTTCTCTGGTGTCCTGGCCAAATTTCCCCCAGTCACTAAAAATACCACCAACAGCTTAATCTGATTCAATTTCAGTTGGTTACCATCTGTATCCACCGGTCACCCTGGAAAAAGGGACTTCTAGTCTCAGTGGGCCTACCGGGTCAACAAAATTCAATAAATAAATAGTATAACTGCAGAAACTGAGGGGTTTGGGAACCTTTGATTATTTTGCAAAATTACACCAAATACAGATGTATGCTGGTGGTCCCAACTTTCTTTCTTGATGGCTTACAATATCCTTGGCAGGTACACAGTACAGGTTTGCAACCCCCACTGAGCAGAGATCAACATAGCTTTAAAGGTCATGCCACTGCTAATGGGTCTTTTCAGCAAACTTTTAGCAGTGGAAACAACTGCCAATCAAGCCACTGATGGGTCTGTGTTAAATGCTATCATGCACCCCTATAGTTTGAATATACCTGTTGATGTGAAATCCTAGTTCTTTACCAATTACAGTATAACACGGCTGTTTTTGGCACATGCATCATTTGTGGCAGGGTCTCTAAACACGTGGAATTTGGTTACGGTTGGTCAGGTAGTTTCCAAGTTAGAGCACTGGGGGGGTGTCAAAACAGCATATGTATCTATTTTTTTAGAAACAAAAATGCAGAAACCATTAAAATTCTGAAACCTAAAACTTTCAGCTCCATCAGACCCTTACAAAAAGCTGCTGCTTTTTCTTTTTCTTATTTAGTCTTTTTATAGCCCCATTAACTGCTGTGTCCAGTCCTTTGACTGTCCCCTCTAGTGAATTCCCAGCCACGTCACAGCTCACTTCCCTTGCATCATTCAAGGTTTCCTGTCCTCCGCTGTGGTGGTGCTGTTGGGCTGAAGACCATTCCTACACCTTTTCAACATATACACATCTGGTGGGAAAAGAGTATTTCTGATCACGGCCCACACAAGAGGGCCAGAGTTCCACAGTCATGCTGATGGATCACTGGGGAATTTTATACCCTTAGGTTTGCATCAATGTGCATGTCACTGTGCATGCTAACTGACCACTGACCATCCGCCTTCCCTGATGCATCGCAGTGATTCCATAACTTCATCTATATCAGTGTCTTGGTGCATGTGTCCCCCACTCCCTCCCTCCACACACACACACACACACACACACACACACACACACACACACACACACACACACACACACACACACACACACAAGAGCTGACTCCCTGGCCTACTGCAAGAGGTCATTGCTACAGATGGAAAAAGCACCAACTCATCCTCACTGGGATGCATCACAGTTGGAAGCACTACTCCCAGATCACCTGACTGTAGCACTCCAAGTCAACTCAAGAATCTAGGCCACTGGCATGGGAGCACAATGTGCTTCTGCTGGGCAATTGTGTGGCCCTGTTTTGTTTAAGGTAACATTTCAGTATTCAGGAAAACCATCTAAAATATAATATTCAGACAATTCAGCTTGTATTTCAGTAATTTTTATGTTCACTTGTGCTTGTGCAATGAATGTCTTACTACCAACGGCATTTTAGAGGTGTGTCACTGCCGAGCCAATTGCAGCTGAAACTGCAATGGGCTAGACAGTGTACACCAATGAAAAGGTACTCTGGTCATGACACTAGTTCTGCTTGCTGATGTGGCATGTTCTGTAGTTCCAATAAATGAACCGCTCCAATGAGAGAGCACTTCATATCTTTCTGTAGCCATAACTCTGGGCATATGAATTACAGTTGACAGTAATGTGCATGGCCAAAGTTACAGTTATTGTCAGCCCCAGCCACCCCCCGCATTCTCTTTCCACGGTCCTCACTTCTGTGACCCCCCCCCCCGGCTTCAACATTGACCTCAGTGCGGCTTTACTTATTGGCGGCTCCTGTCACCGCCATGCTCCTCTCTCTGGTCCTCACTCCTGTCACCACCTTGCACCACCCCCGGCTTCAACATTGGCCATGGTGCGGTTTGCTAATGTCAGCCCCTGCCACCCCGCATTCTCTCTCGGTCCTCACTTCTGACCCCCAGCTTCAACATTGACCTCAGTGCGGCTTTACTTATTGGCGGCTCCTGCCACCCGCCGCACTTCACTCTCCCTGGTCCTCACTCCTGTGACCACCCTACATCACCCCCTCCGGCTTCATCATTGGCCATGGTGCAGTTTTACTTATTGGCAGCTCCTGCTGCCCACCACACTCACTCTCCCTGGTCCTCACTTCTGTGATTCCGCCCCCCCTGTTTAATCATTCTCTGATCCTCGCCCCAAGCTGGCTTAGAGATATGGATGTATTGTGGAGCAAGCGGCATGTGCAGCCATTGGAAAGGCTGTGCTGCTCACTCCAACACACATTGACAGACATCACTGAGTTGCCGACCGCCCTATGACTGATGGCTACTCTCCAGCACAGCTTACATTGGTGTTGAGAGGGGCCGTATGAACACAGGACATAATGATCTCGTGCAGTCGGAGAACAGCATGGCACAGCTGCAAATGCAATATGACAGCCATATAAACAGGCCTTTTGATTTTCTCATTCAACATTACTTAGAGAGGGATGGGCAGGCATGAGGGGCCCATAGGCCTTTTTCTACCAACAGATTCTCTGTTTCTAGGTAAAAAAAAATGTTAAAGTAAGACATAAATCTGACTAATAAGCAGTGAGCCTTGGTGGGTATTCAAATACTGCAATGGCACAAATATAAGTTACAAAATTCTCAGGACATGCAGCAGGTACATTGTAAGCTAGCTGTGTAGCAGGTTCAGTGAGTCAATGTTTGGGAATGTGCCAACCCATGATGTATATGTGGCTCGATTGTCAAGGTTCTGCTTTGATCTGAGTAGAGGGAGAGGGCAAACACTTGGCAACTTCATGGCAAAGGCAGGCTTTTGAAAGAGTACAGCACTAGGCAGCCTTTAACTTAAGTAAACCAGCTAGCCAGGTGAAATAAAGATTTCATTTAACTCCTTCCTGTACTGTACAACAATCAGGTGAGTCCACAGGCCATATCTAGCCAGGAGATCTGGATCAGTCTACAACACTCAGGTGATGCCTGCTTACTAAGCAAGGATATGAATAATAAATCCCCCTCAGTGCACACTGTATTCCAAGTGCTCTACAAATCATGAATGGTTGGAGACTAAGGAAAGTTCTGAAAGGCTAGACAAACAGAAAGAGAGGCACGGCTATGCACAGGGAGGCAAAGTGGCTTGCTGAAGGTCACATAGTAAGTGGCAATGGTGGGATTCAAACCTGTCTCTCCATGTTCACTGCTCTGGGTTCAAACCACTAAACACACTAGGCTTCTGCAATGGAAACAGTACAACAAGGATGCAGTTTCAGATACTTTTTAAAGCAAAGAATTGGACATTATTCCCTTACCAGCTAATTTCAAGTGGGTGTTGGGGGAGGTAGTGTCTAGGAATGTTAAAGCAATATCATTGTTGAACAAGCATTTGTCAATGCCGAATGTTGCTTGCTTCTATGTGCTGTTTAGGTATTTGGAAGTCATTGGAGTGCAAATATTGAAAATTTGTGAACTTGTCGAAGGCAGGCGTGAGGAACTGGCGCGAACGACGGGCCAGAACAGCGTCATTTTAGGAATTTTTCACCAAAATTTCAACATAGTCATTTAAGACTCGCTTCATGAACAGTGTCACTGTGATTTTGTTAATGTGTCCCATACATTGATTTCACACACCAACTGCGCCATTGTGCTCTACACGGGCGGAAACACGTTTTGGGCAGGATGTGAAAAATGACAGCTGTACTGCTCATAAGGAGGTGTGGTAAAATGGCAATGTTGAAAATCTGGAGTGGAAATATTGAAAATTCGCAAACCTACGAGCGAGCGTGGGAACTGTGCAACTCACACTCGTAAAACAGTCATTTTTAGGAATTCTTTCACCAAATTTTCAACATAGCCATTTTAAGATCTCTGCTCATGAACAGTGACACTGTGATTTTCTTAATGTGTCCCATACACTGAGTTCGCACACTGACTGTGCCATTGTGCGCTACATGGGCAGAAACATGTTTTGGGCAGGATGTGAAAAATGACAGCTGTACTGCTCATGAGGAGGTGTGGTAAAATGGCAATGTTGAAAATCTGGAGTGGAAATATTGAAAATTCGCAAACCTACGAGCGTGCATGGGAACTGTGCAACTCACACTCGTAAAACAGTCATTTTTAGGAATTTTTTCACCAAATTTTCAACTGGCATTTTAAGACCTCTGCTCATGATCAGTGTCACTGTGATTTTCTTAATGTGTCCCATACATTGAGTTCGCACACCAACTGCACCATTGTGCGCTACATGGGCGGAAACATGTTTTGGGCAGGATGTGAAAAATGACAGCTGTACTGCTCATGAGGAGGTGTGATAAAATGTCAGTGTTGAAAATCTGGGTGAAAATATTGAAATCATGAAACTTACGGCGTGCATAGAAGATACCAGCAACACACCGTAAAACAGTCATTTTTGTGGGAATTTTTTCACCAAATTTTCAACACAGGCATTTTAAGACCTCTGCTCATGAACAGTGTCACTGCAATTTTCTTAATGTGTCCCATACATTGATTTCACCACGACTGCGCCACAGTGCGCTACATGGGTGGAAACACATTTTGGGTGAGATGTGAAAATGACTGCTAGAACTACTCATAAGGGAGGTGTGATAAAATGGCAATGTTGAAAATCTGGAGTGAAAATATTGAAAATTCTAAGCAACTTCACGAAGCGCAGTATAGGACACGGCACCAACGAGACTCAGAAACAGTCATTTTAGGAATTTTTTCACCAAATTTTCAACATAGCCATTTTAAGACCTCTGCTCATGAACAGTGTCACTGTGATTTTCTTAATGTGTCCCATACATTGATTTCACACACTGACTGCGCCATTGTGCGCTACATGGGCGGAAACACGTTTTGGGTGAGATGTGAAAAATGACAGCTGTACTACTCATAAGAAGGTGTGGTAAAATGGCAATGTTGAAAATCTGGAGTGAAAATATTGAAATTTCATGAGCTTACGAGCCTGCGTAGGAACTGTGCAACATACTCATAAAATAAGTCATTTTTGGAATTTTAACAATTTTAACATGGGGTTTTTGGGACCTCTTCTCATGAATGATGTCACTGACATGGTGGTATTCAGGCCCAAGGGCAGATTGCGCAGTCACTGCGCCGAAATCACTCCGCCGGGTCGAATAATGCCACGACAGTGGCATCGATAAATGAAGAAGGGGTCCCAAAGCCCCATGTTGAAAATCTGGTGCAAAATTCACAAAATACCTGAGATATGCAACAAAGTTGAACCCCCATCTAGCCCATTATACAGCTTACCAGCATTTCCTCAGTTCACGGTCGGCTTTGAAGAGTGCAGACGTGTTCCCGGTCCACCAAGATCGTCGAGCCAGAGTCCGGAGAGTAAGTATGGGGAGTGAGGGGGTGTGGGAACTGGGTGCACAGTGGGTGGGTGCAGGTTGTGGGAGGGGGTTGGGAGACGCTGGCGGGACCGCTGCTTACAGGTTTAAAAAAAAGACGTTGTGGACATTTGCCACGCTGGGTGGGCTCCCCAGCATGGCACAAGGACATTGGGGGCATTCAGCCGATGGGGATTAGGCTTTCCCCAGTGGTATAGTATTTTTGCCATGCTGGGGTGGGCTCTCAGCGTGGCACAAGACGAGGCGTTCAGGCGATGGGGGATTGGGCACCCCGTCGGCCAGGAACTGCTTGCCACGCTGGGGTGGGCTCCCAGCATGGCACCTACTACTGAGGGGTGGGCCCCGCAGCTCAGCCAATGAGGATTGGGCACCCGTCGGCTGCCAGTGCGTGCGGGGGTGCACGCCTGCGTGTGTCTGGGGGGGCTGGGCGTGAGCAGCCCGTGATCTTGATCGGTGCTCACTGAAGTGTAGCACCCCCTTTCAACTCAGAGTTACTGCATTTGGAGCGTGTCATAGACAGCTCCAAATGCATTGACTTACAGGCTGCGCCTGCCAGCACACTGACTGAATTGGAGGAAGAGGTGACACACCTCCGAAATCTCCAATGATGGCACTATGTTTCTTGCACATGCGTTCAAGCAACATAAAAATGCCTTTTCACTTACCCTTCTTGAGCCATGATGATGTGTGTTGTGGGAGGGTGGATCAATAAATCAGGGACTGGGAAACTATATGGGATTTAGTTTAGGCTGCATCACAGCCAATTGTCTAGCTTGACTATTTCAGCATTGTTAAATTACTATAAACTACTGGTGTGATCCAGTCTGAGACAGAAGTCCATCTTCTTCCAAGTTGTGTACTGGGTGTGCTTTGAAACAACTGAGAAGCTGCATGGGATATACTATTTTGGACTGGGTATCTGTGATCTCTCTCTTGCTTACATCTGAGAGATGTTTTCCTCACTTTTACAGTGGTATTGCTTTGTGTTTAATTATTTTAATTTTTAATTCAGGAAGGGGGTTTTCAAAACTGCTTATCTTGTCAGCATCTTCAGAAGGCTGAAATAACCATATATTTGATTTGCCTTTGTGGCTAACAAAACCACCAGGCTGTTTTAGGGCTGGAGAGGTTTACCTGTGTCTGACTTGGATGTCTGGATTTTCTCTGTTTGATTAGCAGGGTACTTTCTCTGTCAAATTGTTGTGTAGGGTATCTTGCTGACAGGAGGGCACCCATCGCAGCAGTGGGTGAGAGCTTTAGTTGATTGTTTTGTGAGGGCACAGTTTAGGCCCAACCCCTTTCCACCCCACACCCCACCAACCCTGGAAATAATTCCTTTATACCTGAGGTTCTGACATCATTTCTCAAGAGTGCAAGGTACATATCACTGTCATATCCTCTCTAGCACACTGCACTGACAATATAAGCATACACATTGTATAATATATATATCTATATAACCAATCACACATGTGCTCCGGCGCATGCGCACACACACACACACACACACACACACACACACACACAAAAAGTAGATAAACACGTGGGAGTAGTGCAATGTAATGCTGTGGGGCAGCAGTCTTCTGGGAGTCTTTCTGGAGGCTGAGATGCTGCCCTATTGCAGATAACTATCTGCCCTGAGGGAGGAAGTTGCCCGTCTTCCAGCCGCACTGGACAGTAGTAAGGAAACCTTCCCCCAGGCCACACTGGACAGTAGGAAGGGAACCTCCCCCATCCAGGGAGCACTAGCGCCACCACCACTACCTCAGAGGTTGCGAAGAAAGCACAGCAGTTGGACCACAGTGGGCTCAGGGAGGGTGAGGATGGTGGAACAGAGGCACACCCAGACAATTGTTCCACTTCACAATCCATACGCCATTCTGGGGGAGCATAGCTCCCCTATGGATGCACCCGCAGAGAAGACTGATGACAACTGTCACAAGGGAGGCCCACAGGAAGGAGGCAGAGGACACTAAAGGGAAAGGAAGAAGCTCCTAGAGGGGGACTCAATTATTAGGGGTATAGAACTGGGGGGAGTTGGGAAAACTGAAGTAAGGTGCCTGCCTGGTGCCATGGCTTGGAGGGACAGGAAGCGCATCCTCAGGATCACGAGAACAGCTGCAAGGGAGTCTGAGGCTGGATGTAATTGTCCACCTAGGGACAAATGACTTGGCTCATCATGACATTAGAGCAGTGCAGGAGGACATTGCAGAGTTGAGGAGGGGCCTAAGACAAATAGCACACACAGTATCCTTCTCAGAGGTGCTGCCTGTCAAAGGCATGGGGAGGCGAGGGTAATTAGCACCATGCAGTTTAATGAATGGTTGAAAAATGGTGCAGAGCACAGGGTTTAGCTTCATTGGGGACTGGGGTTCCACCTGGAGGGACACCAGCCTATACTGGCAGGATGGTCTGCATCTGTCCAGGAAGGGAACAAGTCTTTTCAGCAATCGGTTTAAATGCTTCATTGGCAAGCTTTTAAACTAGTCAAAGGGGAAGGCACTGATAAGCAGCAGGAAAATCCCAGCCTCTCCTTACAAAACAGGGTACTAAATGAGAAAAAGACCGAGGTAGAAAGGTCAGTGGGGGATGCTGCAACAGAAGGTAAAGCCATCAAAAAATGGAGAGCAATGAGTACCAATGCCCATAGTCTGGGTAACAAGCTTCCTGAATTAGTGGCCTTGATGGAGGAGGAACATCTGGATATCGTGGCAGTCACAGAAACATGGTACACACAAAACCATGACTGGGACGTAAACATACCAGGATACACTATCTACAGGAGGGACAGGGAGGGTAAAAGAGGAGGAGGAGTAGCTCTTTACATAAGGGAAGGAATAAAAGCAACAGAACAAAAGGGTAAACAGGGAGGAGAAGAAGCACTGTGGGTAAATTTGGAGACAGGCAATGGCACCACAATCCACACAGGGGTTGTATACAGCCCTCTAAGGAGCGAAATGGACAAGGAAATGATAGAGTATACTTAGAATGGCAGAAAAAAGGGAGATATTGCTGATGGGTGATCTGAATATGCCAGATGTTAACTGGAGTACAGTTGCGGCTGCCACTTGAAGAGTGGAGTTATTCTAGATGACCTAGGGAGCATGCCTTAGACAACTAGTACTGGAGCCCACTCGAGAGGAGCAATATTAGACTTGATTCTCTCAAATGGAGATGGAGAGAGGATCACAGATGTTGAAGTGGTAGCCATCTGGGAACTAGTGACCATCGAACAGTATGGTTCACAGTAAACACAGCAACAGAGTCAAGCCATACAAAGACAAAAGTACTGGACTTTAGGAGGGCTGACTTTGCCAAAATGGGTGAGTGCTAAGGAATGCACTAGCAAATGGGCAGGAAGGAGGGTGGAAGAACAATGGGGAATAATAAAACTGCCATCAAAGAGGTAACGAGCCTTTGTGTGAAGCAAATAAACAAAACAAAATGATGTAAGAAACCACTATGGTTCTCAAAGGAAGTGGCAGTGAAGGTTCAAGAGAAAAAGAAAGCATTCAGGAAGTACAAGGAATTGCAGAAGGAGCAGGACAGAGTTAAAACAAAAGGAGGCTGGGAAGGCAGTCAGAACAGCAAAGGCCCAAACCGAGAAAAAGATAGCCAACTCAGTTAGAAGGAGGATAAAACCTTTATAGGTAGATCAGGGCGAAGGAAGACCAAGGGAGGAGATAGTAGGAGCAATAAAGGGAGGGAGGGTTGGCAGAGGGGACTATGAAAAGGCAGAGATACTAAACAAATATTTTTGCTCAGTATTTACAAATGAAGAGGAGGAGGTACATAAAACAAACAGTAGAAACACTCTGGATACAGAAGTTGATACCAGCCCATTTACAGAAGAAAGGGTTCTGAAAGAACTCTTAAAACTGAAGGTGGACAAAGCAATGGGGCCTGATGGGATTCATCCCAGAATTCTAAAAAGAACTGACGGTAGAACTAGTGCGCCACTGACTACCCTTTTAACAAATCATGGGAGGATGGGGTGGTACCTGAGTACTGGAGGGCAGATGTGATTCCCCTTCACAAAAAGTGGAGCAAGGCAGAAGCAGGAAACTACAGACTATTAGTTTAACCTCAGTGATAGGAAAATGATGGAATCACTTCTGAAGGAAAGAATTGTCGAGTAACTAGAGGCCAGAGGGGCACAGGACCCCAGGCAGCATGGATTCACAGCAGGAAGGTCATGCCAGACAGATCTGATAGATTTCTTTGACTGGTGACCAAAGTAGTAGATCAGGGAGGGCTGTGGACATGGCCTCACGTAGTCTTTAGCAAGGCATTTGACACAGTCCCACACAAAAGATTAATATACAAGTTAGCCAGCCTGGGAGTGGGTCCCAAGATGACAGCCTGGGTAAAGAATTGGCTGGAGAATAGGACACAGAGATAATAGTAAATGGAGTCCACTCCAGAAGAAAGGAGGGTTACTAGTGGGGTGCACTTGTGAGGTTCAGTATTAGGACCCGGTCCTCTTCAATGTCTTTAGCGACATTGCAGAAAGGACTGGAAGGAAAAATATGTCTCTTTGCAGATGACACAAAGATCTGCAACAGAGTTGATGCACAGGGTGGGGTGGAAAGGATGAGAAGGACTTGCAGAGTTAGAGGAATGGTCAAATGTATGGCAGCTTAGATTCAATGCTAAGAAGTGCAAGGTAATGCACCTGGGAAACAAAACCCAGGGAAAGTACACAATGGGGGTGAGATACTAACAACAACAAAATGGAAAGGACCTGGGGTAGTCATATCAGATGACCCAAAGGTGTGCAAGCAATGTGAGAGGACAGCAAGGAGGCTGGGGGATACTGGGATGCATAGGGAGGCATCACCAGTAGAAAACAAGGATTATTATCCTCTGTACAGACAGCTGGTGAGACCCATCTGTAGTACTGTGTGCCGTTCTGGAGACCCAATCACCGCAAAGACATAGACAGGATGGAAGCTGTCCAGAGGAGGGCAACTAAAATGGTGCAGGGTCTGCACGGAAACATATGAGAGAGAGATGAAAGGAGCTTAATATGTATAGCCTTGAGGAAAGGAGGAGAGAGGGGGACATGATAGAAACGTTCAAGTACCTCAAGGAATCAACAAAGTCCAAGAGGGTAGCATCTTTCAAAAAAAGAGGTGTGCAAGAACAAGAGGGCACAATTTGAAGATAGAGGGGGTGGCTCAGAGGTAATTTAAGGAAGTATTTTTTCACAGAGAGGGTTGTGGATGCATGGAACGGCCTTCCAGAGGAGGTTCTGGAGTCAAAATCAGTGGTGGAATTCAAGCATGCATGGGACAGTCATAAGGCAATTCTAGGGGTGGGGGTAGAAAGAAGTAGGCTGCTGGTTAACTAGGATCTGTAGCTTATCCAGTAGGTAGGGAAATGGGCAGACTGGGTGGGCCAAGCGGTCCTTATCTGCCGTCAAATTCTATGTTTCTATGTTTCTACTGCTTAGAGCACTGAGCCCCGAACCTGTAAACACAAGTTTGAATACAACTGCCATTTACTTACTGTGTCATCCCAAGCAAGTCATTTAACTTCCCTCTCCTAAACCTCTGTGTGATCTATATTTGTGCTTTTTGAATATATATCTTTGTGTTGTTTGATGAACCTAGTTGTGTGCCTAAATGGCTGCAACATTCACTTCCCCTCCCTCCCTTGCATTGAAACGTACTTTGGGATGCAGTTTACATGAAAGGTGCTGTATAAAACCAAATTCCTTCCTCCAGTTATTTAGATGCTTTCCTGGTACTGGTGGTGACAAGTGGTGATGTAAAACTAAACTGGTCAAAGAGGTATTGGGTTGAAACACTTTAGGTGGCTCTGAGCAGCAGCTGATTTTTACAGAACTTGACTCTCTGACATTGTCTGTGGGACTGCCTGCATTAAGATTTGCTACAGATGGCCTTGATGAAAATTATCCCTCCCACACCACAAAAGCTGATTTTTACATTCACTTACGCTTGCGCAAGGAACGTCTTGCTACTAACAGCATTTTTGAGGTGTGTCACTGTCGAGCCAATTACTGCTGAAGCTGCAATGGGCTTGGCAGTGTAGACCAATGACCAGCCACTCGGGTCATGACGGTAGTTCTGCGTGTTCACGTGGCATGTTCTGTAGTTGAAAGAAATGAACCGCTACAATAAGAGAGCGCTTCATTTCTTTCTGTAGTGTAACTCCAGCCATTCGCATTTCAGTTGACACTAATGCACATGGCTGGGGTTACAGTTTTTGTCAGCTCTTGCTGCCCACCACAATCTCTCTCCCAGTCCTCCCCATGGGCTTCTACATGAGCAGCGGTACAGCTTTACCTGTTAGTGGCTCCTGCCACCTAGTGCACTCTCTCTCCCTGCTCCACTAAGGCCAACGGGAGTGGCTTCTCTGACTAGCAGCTCCTTGCTGCATCTACCATGCAGCTTCCACTACTCAGTACCCTCTGCTCTCACTGCTGCCTCCTCGCTCCTCTGAAGCCATTACCAGTACCAAACAGCACTGCAAATACCAGCAAGTGAACGATCAGCACTGACAAATGCTTGCTCCTTTGGCTCTCGTTTGATCACTGACTGTCAGTCCTTTTCACAATCTATATTATTAATGTTTTATTGACCTTAGTGTTTGACCACTATTAGTAAGATGAATAAAAGAAAATCTTACTAGGCTCAGTATCTAAAATCTCCTAGGTGCTTTGTTCCCTACTTGCTCTCTATTTGCATAATTTCCTGTAATACTATGATAAAAAGTAGGAATTATGAAATGCAATGACATTTGAAGAGAATGCATTTATACTCCATCTTTTTTCTTAGTCTGCTGTGTTGTAGTTTGTGTGTCTGTTTGAATTTTACTGACCAGACATTTCCACATGCTGCTATCTAGAATCACAACAGTATTTCCACAACCTACTTCTGCCCCTCTTTTACTTTTCCAACTCCCCCTCCACACACACCGAGTGTAATTTGGGAAAGCATTTGCGCTGCCTCAGGGGACTGTTTGCCAGTCACTAGCACTCCTCCCTCCCGTCCCTGGAGCTGGACTGTTGCCATGAACTGTAGCCTCAATTCCCACCCCAGCAGGTTAGAGTGTTATGGGAGCCGTTCCTGGGAGTCAGAAGAGACAGGTAGGCAGGGCAGACCACAGTGTCTCAGATGCAGAGTTTGAGAGAAAGAGTGAGAGAGATGGAGAGACCAAGCAGCCTGCTGAGACATTTGCGGCCCCCCTCCCTCATCAGTCCCCTGATGACAATCAGTTACAGTAGACAGGCAGACTGCACACTCCAAATGTCCTGCAGGATCCTCTCAATGATTTCAGTGGTTGGGTGATCCTGCTGCATAGTAGAGCCTCCCTGGTTTGCTCTGTCTCTCTGTATGTGGCAATGACAGTGGCTCACACACAGTGGAGCATTGTGAAAAACAGGGTGACAGCGAGAGGGACACGTGGCAAATAGAGAGACAGAGAGCGAGTTGCCATTCCCTTCCTGTGGAGCCATGCACTAGTGACAAGGGATCAAAGGGCTGGAGAGTGTCGCCAATTAAGTGTCCTGTCCTGTCTGCTCTTTGAATATTAATATTTCCTCCTATGTGTATTGCTCCAAGCCGTTAATGAACAAAAACCCTATTCTCAATTCCTGAGCAGGAGCCTCAAGTGAATCCTGTGCATAACAAAGTCAAACAGTCACTGTAAAATAAAAGTTAATTACAACTGGATCCCTTGTTGAATTTGGGGTGAGGCATGGCTACACATGATGAATTTCTCCTCTTAAAAAATGGACAAATGTCTTTCCAATTCACAGCCATTAGTTTCTTATGTGAGACATTAATAGCAAGTAGGACAAAAAAATAATCCCCATCCTGTAGTACCAGACCCTACACAAAAATACACCAAGAGACCTGAGCACCTTTGTATGCACAGCTTTTTGCAATTACTAGATAGAGCAAAACCCTTACTTTCTTACTTTTAGATAAGCTGCATTTTCTTCCACTTGATGCATTTTTGTTTGGGATCAGGTACTACAGGACAGCGGATTGTTTTATTCCCCCACTTGCTCTTCTATTTCCTCTTTAGATACCAGTAACTTGTAATCTGCAACTGTGGCTTTTTGTGCCATGGAGTGGGGGCCAAGCAGTTAAATCATTCCAATTAATGTCTAAAATGCGGCTGCATCACTGGGAAGGAAGCGATTGGCTGCCTGACCTCCAAGGGGAGCTGCCTGCATAGTCCGCAGCACACAGGCATAGGAGTCGCTGCAGATTCCCCCATTGATCCAGGAGAGAAATCACCACACAGGTCACTGCCAGTTGGGGGCTGCCATTACTTGAGATGCTGCTCCAACTGGATGGATCTTTCTAGCAGTGAAGTCTAAGGGCCTTTGCTCAGGGCACATTGATGCAACTGGCCACTGTCGCATGGCCATGATCGTCGCTTGCTCCGGTTACCTCTGAGCATGCAGCCTGACAGCACAACAGTCAGGCGGTTGGTGAATTGTTGTGGCCGAGTCCCCTGCATCTCAGTACGGCCTCAGCTCTGCAAGTAGCTGGGAGTGATGGTGGACTGATTGTAGCAGACTGGAGAAAGATGCTTTCTGAGGCTTGGCACTACCCTGCTCCCATCACCGAGGCACCAGATAGCCATTGTGGAATTAGAGCGAGAGACACGGGCACTGGGCTGGAGAACATACGATCAGAATCCCTCACCATGGCGCTAAACTGCTGTCACCTCCCCGGCACCCTGAGACAGGCATCCTGAGACCCTCACTCCGAACCCTGGCAGGGGGACACAGGCTCTCCTGCTCTGACTTGGCAAACTCCTCCATGGCTTTCCTGATGAAAAAGAAGTTTAAATTCCATACCACTTTCACCCTGGAGGAGCTAACTGCTGTCCCCTTCATCAATTTAGTGCTGTTCTGTAAGATCTGGCTGCTGGATGGCAGAGACTTCCTAGACTTCACATACCTGTCATCCAGGTAAGGACTCTTACCCCCCTTTCCTTTTTATGTATTCCTTCCTTTTACTCCCCTCCTCCCCATGCACTCCCTCCATATAACCCCCATTTACCCCACACAGTTAACACTGCCACTACATTAACCTGTAACAAATTAAAATGGTCCCTCATCATCTTGCTGGTCCCCTTTCCCACATCCACCCTCTGTGCATCCCAGCTCCCCACACTCGTGCCCCATCTGCCTCCTCTTAAGCCCCGTACCCAGAGGGCATAAATTAATAAAAAATAATTGCTGCCGGAGCAGCAATCAAAAAGGAAGGAAGGAGTCACTTTCTAACAGGCCTCCACCTTCCGCAGCCTTAATTTGTGACCCTTCTGCCTCCTCTTAAGCCCCGTAGGGCATACATTAATTAAAAAAAAAACTGCTGCCAGAGCGGCGATCAGGAAGGTGGGGAGGAGGCACTTTCATTACATGCCTCCTCCACCTCCCTGTCTCCCACCCCTGCAGAGTAGGCTGCAGCCTAAGCTTGGTACATGTGAGGAGTTCTAGAGCACCAGCAGGCACTCTCAGTATAGCGGGGTCGCACTATCGGCAGACTGCCCGGCACTCCAACTTGCTCCTCAGCTGCCACCACAAATAACCCCCCCATCATTGTCCACAGCATAACTAGGGCTCAGGGAAGCCCCTCTTAGACCCAGGAAGGGTTTAAAATTTATTTTAACATAAATGCTGGCCTCAGAACATCGGGGCTAGCCCACTAAGCCACCAGGGCTATCTTTATTTTGTACCTCCCCTTTTCATGGCATTGCCAAGCTCCACTGACCACCAATAGTAATTGTATTTCTACAGAAGGGCTACTAGCCTTCAGTAGCCCACTTGGGCTACTAAATAAATTACTGGCCACTCAACCACCACAAGGGGCAAAGGGGTCCCAGCTGAACCCCCCTTTCCCTATCCTCACTCCCTTTTCTCTCTTTCTGCCTTCTTACTGCTTTTTTATCTAACTAACCTATTTCTCTTCTATTTTTGCAGGTCTGACTGAACGAGGGCTTCTACCTTAATCAGATAAGTATTACTTTTATTTCTATCCTATCCCTTCTGCCTTGATGGTCCCCCTAACAGCTGTAGATCCTTTTGACCCTTTTTATGTTTTATTTTACAGGCACCTTGACGTCGCTGCTTTGGACTTCTACCCAGGCACCCTGCAGCAGGTAAGACCCCTTATTTAACCTTACTTTGGGTGGATTGACTGCAACGGATGTCCGTGTCATTACAGCCACCTCTATTGCTGTTTCTCTGTCCTGGTAACCACTTTCTGCTTGTGGCTGGTGAGGGCTTCAGGAAGGTTTGTCAGAGCAGTAAGTTTACTAACCCTTCTACTTCTGTAATTGTTTGAGACATGCAAAGTTAACAGGGTGATGTAACCATGCCCACACACTTTCCGTACTTACATTCAGATGTTCTGCTCAGGTAGATGTTGATGGAAACATAAACACAGATTGCATGTGTTATGACCCCAAATTTTCAGCATAGCCATTTCTTCACAGCCCCTCATGAATATGACAGCTGTCATTTTTCAAATGTGTTCTCACAGCATCCTGAAAGCTGATTTCACAGTCACTGCACTAAACCACCTTTCAGGCAGGAGATGAACATTTTCTCCACCATTGCTCATGAGGTGAGGTCATAAGAAGGCTATGCTGAACATGTGGCAAAAAAAAAACAATAAAGTTATCAGGCTATGTTGCATTTTGCTAACACAGGCTCATAACTTTCATACACACCTGACACATACACCATGCAAGCAAACATTCGGCATTGACAAATGCTTGTTTATATTGGGTCAGACATTGTAGCAGACACGTTTAGCTGATATTATGATTTTTTTATCATGTGTCCCTGATTTTGGTAATTTATCCCTGATTATTTTAAGCTCTGTCCCTGAATTGTAAGGCAGGAGGTTGAGAGGCATGCCTGGAGGTTATTCAGTTTGGGGAATGGTTTGATAACAATGCATTTTATGAGTGTGGGGAAGTCAAGGTTCTGGTCAAGTCAACTCCACAGATATTTGAAGAACATGGCCTCTTTCAACCATTTATTTTTTTGTATGCCTTGTATTATATATATATATATATATATATATATATATATATATATATATATATATATATATATATATATATATATATATATATATGTATTTTACATAGATATGTAAATACACATGTCTATTTATACATTCTGTATCTCGCATTTACAACTCTTTGGGTTGTAAACTTATAAAACAGTCAAGTATTCAAAGTAATAAACCTCTCCACTGCAACCTACTGAGGGGTTTACTGGAGGGTACAATGTTGCCAAATGGTCTTGTCTTAATTGGAAACACCTGCTCTTAATGTAAAGAACTACAGACTGATTTTGATCTGTCAAGCAGAGTAGACAAGCAAGGGAGAAGAGAAAAACTGCAGTGAAGGTTTTTTTTTTTTTTTACTTGGCTTATAATACTGCTAATTAAGTGTTTAAAGTTAAAAATATTTTTGCCTCCTTAAAGCTTATTCGAACCCTATACACATGATCATTTTATTACAGTTAAGGCTTTGTGTAGTGGAAAACATGTAGGTACCTGTATGATATTTCTTATTTTTTTGTGTTTTTTGTTTTGTTACATCTGTAATTCTGCCTGGCTGGAAAGACAGACTAAAGTAGAGCCTGGTTGTCAATTTTACTTTAGACCTCTGAAATATGGTGAACACTAGAAATGTCTTTGATGTCAGAGCTGCTGGCTAACACAAGCATTTCTGCAAGGGAGCTGGCAGTAATGATCTCTCAGACTGGTACAGATTGGTTCCCAACGGCTGCTCCAGACAAAATATTTTGAATCTGTGATATTAGAGTGGCATATTGGATGATACGTCATTGGGTGGGGGGGGCATCTAGAGGGTTTAAGGTCTGACCGGATCTCACAGAGTCAAGTCAGGTTTGTGACTATGGACAAACTGCCATCTAAAAGCTCACGTCTGCCCTGACTCAACATGTCTCGTGGAAGCCTAATCTACATTGTAGAGAGAAGAGTTATTCTCTTTACCCAATGTTTAAAACTAGTTTCTTTTCTGTCAAATTACTGTCCCCTATCATGTGTTGTAATATACTGTAGTATCTGTGTAATTATTTTGAAAAATATTTTTTTTTTTTATGTATTTCATGCTTCTGTGACTGAATCCTTTGGGGTACAGCTACCCAATTTATAACTGACAGTAACTGTATTTCTACCATGAGGAGAAGGCTAGTTACCATATCCTATTTCTAAACTAAGTTGTTCACAGCTGTGACAGAGGGGGGTGGGTCCTGTGACCTTGAACAAGGAGCACTGTACTCTGTGAGCATTGGCTCTGAAGGGATGCGAACCAGGAGAATCCCCAGAAGAGTGTCTACGTTGAGTGGTGGCAGCTACTGAAGTGTGGAGAAAGCTTCTATCAATGATACAGGCTGCGTCTAGAAGCATCAGTCTATCACACTTTGTTAAACTTGCTCTCTAACATGCCTGCTATACATATTATACATATAGTATGCACTGTGCATATTATCACACACACATGCACATATGCACACATATACATATGCACATATCCAGCTATACATATTCCCAAAACCTGATGTCCTTATGTGTATGCTGAAAGCTGTCCTGTAAAGCTGAAAGCTTTCCTGAGAAAATCTGCTAGCAAGCAAATGCAAGACCCTAAATTAACCTTATTTTAATTAGCATATGCTGTGATTCTACTAATCCATCTGTATGCAATCATGTTAGTAGAGAGGCCGGGTTATTATTTCTGTAAATGAACCCATTTTGCAGCACAGAATGGTACATGTAATTCTCTCCCTGGAGTGCTATCTTTGGTCCACTGGATGGTACCACCTTCTGCATTTTTAAAATCTACACTTAATGACTCTTGGAAACACATTAAAAAACATTGTAATGCGCATACTCACACATACACACAGGCACATACGCTATCGAATGTTTTTGTCCCTGAAGCTATCAAAGCAAAAATCATTTAGTAATATTTAATGACTTGTTTTGTTCCCTAAATGATACAGCAGTGAAAAGGATTATTAATGTTAATAGCCTTCTTATCATATTTTAATGACATCATGTATAACCAAACTGTCATCTTGGCACATATGTCTAGCTCTCACCCAGGGCGTGGAATAATCACATCCTTTAGTGAGAAGGGCAAGACAGAAAACCTGAACAGATGTCATTCTGTGAGCTAACACATTTTGCTTCGCTGGTGAAGGAATTTTAAAGATAGTCTCACTGTCAGAATGTTTGGAAGCATGGTCTGATTTTATTTTGATGTTTCACACATTGCTGCCTACAGGTGTTTTTGAGGAGGCAGGCTACTTGCATAATGATGTTGTGGTTATGTGCCATAACTGGGTGGTACAGTGCTGTGTTCATACGGTTGCTACTGAGGCTGGGACAAAGCAGAGTAGGTGATGGAGGACCAAAATATTTTTTTTTTATTTGATAACTGGAAGAAACAGACTGAGACTAATAATCTAGTTCTGAACCATGTGTACTAAATGCATGGGCTAGATACAGATCTGACAGGCCTGTGTCCAGAAATGTGGTGGTGGTGTAATTTTTACATGAATAACAACAGGATGGGTTTATTAGTAGAAACAGGGTGATTAACCACTGATTTAATAGCTTTGAAGATATTCTATTTCCAGAGGGTTTAGATGGAAAGTCTTTACACTTTTCAGTGGTATACATCACCCAAAACAGGCAACAGTTAATCTGGCTAATATTGATAATTTATGTGTGTAGTTAATCTTTTTATTCAAGTTTCAACATGGCAGACATAGAAAGCAACACACAGTTACAACTGAGCATTGAAATTGCTTACAGAGGGCTCACAATTAATCAATGGTAGGTACAACGTCCATGAGGGGAGCATCTTTCAGAAAAAGAATGTGCAAGAACAAGGGGTCACAATTTGAAGATAGAGGGGGGACAGCTCAGGGTCAACATGAGGAAATATGTTTTTACGGAGAGGGTAGTGGACACATGGAACCACCTTCCTGAGGAGGTCATGGGGTCAAAAACAGTAGGGGGAATTCAAGAATGAATAGGACAGATATAACCCAATTCTAGTGGGGGGTAGAAGGAAGCAGACTGTTGGTTAACTAGGATCTGCAGCTTATCCAATAGGTAGGGAAATGGGAAGACTAGGTGGGCCAAGCGGTCATTGTCTGCCGTCAAAGTCTATGTTTCTATGTAGGTATGTTGTACAGTAATGCTAACAGGATGGTAGGTAAGGACTAGGCACTTTATGTCCAGAGCAACTGTATTCTAGTAGCAGGTGGGCCATAGAGAACAATACCCAGCATACTTCACAAGTCTAGGAAGGCCAGGAATAAGCTCTTGCCCTGGCTTACTAAAACCTTAGAACTATATGCAGGAACTGTGCTGATCAAACATGCTGCTAATAGGAAGGAACAGGACCTAAGCAGTCATGGAAGGGAGGTAAAAAAAGAGGCTATAGGTGTGATTGCCTTGGGGGGAGACACCCCTCATGGCATGCTGCAGGGTGGGGGACAAAAACAGACCAGAGTTAACCAATCCCAGCTTTCGATGGTGGGAGTTGCTGAGCAAGAGATTGAATTGGGGCCACTAGATTAGGTCTGAGGTTTGCAGAAAGAGGAGACCAGACTCTGCTCTATTTATACATAGCATCCAAGGCCAAGTGTGAGAGTCTTTCATAGGTCATCATTTGAGCTATACTAGAAAAAAAATTAATTCATGGATGGGACCTCATGAGTATGTCACCTGCATAGTAGGAGCCTCTTGGCTACCATACTAGCATGAAGCATGAGTTCAGACTGCAATAGGGGTAAATGGGATGCTTCCTATCTAGAGCACAGAAACACAGAAGCTGATGGCAGAAGGAGACCACCAGGTCCATCTAGTCTGCCCATTGTCTTTTAGCCTAGTCTTCTAACTGCCCTTGTGTTTGAGGGCTCCCTTGTATCTGTCCCAAGCATTCTTGAAATGTACCACTGTGCTTGACCCCACCACCTCCGCAGGCAGGCAGGCTGTTCCAGGCATCCACCACTCTTTCTGTGAAGAAAAACTTCCTGGTGTTGGTGGAGAACTGCCCTCCTTCTAGTCTTAGATCATGTCCCCTGGTTCTGCTGCCCTTCTTATTTTTTTTTTATCATGTAACACTTTACTCGCCTCCGATATGGAGCAGGCCACAACAACTGCCGGCCACTGGCAACCACGCCCTGGACCAGGTCTGGCGTATGCTGCTGCGCCTGACTCACACAGGCCCTGATGAAATTAACAGGACACCCCCCTCTGGGGGGTCTGTGACTGGGAACCAGGTGGCCACACCTCTAGTGTCCAGGGTGCAGGACTCAGCCATGAGCCGCTGTGGTCGGCCCAGGATTTTACACCTTTTACTTCCCCAATGGGGGCCGGACGTGCAATGACACCTGATGCACCTATGTGCAGGCGCCCTCCACGCTCCCTCCCCTTTGTATGCTTGCCACTGACAGTGCGTCTAGCCTCTGCTAGGCACTGCTGCAGTGTAATACATGCCTCAAACCCACCACAGAGGTAGGAGAACAGTCATGGGACACTCAATCCTACCTCTCCCCTGCCAGTCCCCGGTGGTCCAAGTCCATTCCTGAACCCAGGTCGCTGGCATGGCTCAAGGTGTGGCATCCAGCACTTCAACCCTCAGCGCCACCAGGCCAGCTCTGCTGCCCTTCTTAAATTGGACGAGACTGTCTATCTTCACTTGGTTCATGCCTTTTATTTACTTGAATGTTTCAATCATGTCACCCCTCTCTCTTTTCTGTTCCAGGGAATACATGTTCAGTTCTTTCAGTCTTTCCCAGAAAAACATCTCATGCTGTCCCTGAATCATTTTTGTTGCCCTTCTCTGCACCGTCTCCACTCAGTCAATGTCCTTTTTGAGGTGGGGCCTCCAGAACTGGACACTGTTCTCCAGGTGAGGCCTAACCAGTGATCTGTACAGCGGCAGGATCCCTTCCCTCTTCCTGCTTGTGATTCCCCTCCCAATGCATCGCAGCATACAACTGGCCTTTAATGCTGCCTTCTCATGTTGTTTACCAACCTTCAAGTTGTCTGAGATATTGATTTCCAAATTGCGTTCTTTGGCGGAGGCAGCTAGTCTTTCCCCTCCAAGGTAATATGCCTTATTTGGATTTCTTTTTCCTATGTGCATGTCTTTGCACTTTTTGGCATTGAATCTCAACTGCCATGCTCCAGACCATTATTCCAATTTTTTGAGGTCGTCTTCCATCCTGTCCACTCCCTGCTGGGTGTCGACCCTGTTTCATATTTTGGTGTCATCTGCAAACAGACACACCTTTCCCTGTAGTCCATTAGCCATGTCTGATATGAAAATATTGAAGAGCAGGGGCCCTAGTACTGAACACTGGAGCACAGCACTGGTTACCCTACCTTCTGATGACAGTGCTCCGTTTACCTGCACTTTCTGGGTTCTGCCCTGTAACCAGTTTTTAACCCATCTACCTACTTCTGATCTAGCTCCTGTGTGATCTAGCTTCTTTACCAGCCTTCTGTATGGAACCAAGTTAAAGGCCTTGCCAAAGTCTAAGTAGACCACATCTACCACCCTGCCTTCATCTATAACCTTTGTAACTCAGTCAAAAAACTCAACCTGGTATGTCTGGCATAACCTACTCACTGTGAAACTGTGCTGCTTTGGGGCCTGATGGCTGCTAGCCTGCAGGAATGCCATGATCTTCTATTTGAGTAGTGTCTCCATTAACTTCCCCGCTATGGATGTGAGACATACTGGCCTGTCATTTCCAGAGTCCTCCCTGCTGCCCGATTTGTGGAGCGGGACCTCGATTGCTCTTTTCCAATCTTTAGGTACCTCCCCACTCTTTAGGGATTTGGTAAATAATTTAGCCAGTGGGGCAGCCATCTCTAATCTCAGTTCTTTTAAGATCCTGGGGTGCATTTCATCTGGCCCAATGGCCTTGTCAACTGGCAGTTTATTTAGTGCCTCCAATACTTTGATCTCTGTGAAGGGGCTAGTATCAACCCCCTGTCCAGGGGTGTTGCGTTTTGCCATTTCTGGGCCATAGCCTGGGTCCTCTTCAGTAAATACCAAGCAGAAGTACTTGTTCAGGATTTCTGCTTTTTCTGGGTCATCTTCTATTGTTTTCCCTTCCTGAGTTGTATTCTTGGCGATACCCCCTTTTGCCTTCCTTCTTTCTTGGATATATCTAAAGAAGTATTTGTCTTCTGTCTTTGCCCTTTCTGCTATACTTGCTTCTGTCTGCGCTTTTGCCTGGCTTATTTTTTTGCAGGCTTCTTTCATTTTCTCCTAGTACAACACCCAGTCTTCTTCCTTGTGTGTTCCCTGGTACAGTTTGAACACCTTCTGTTTTTCTTTCACTATTTTAGCCACTTCCTTTGAAAACCATAAGGGGTTTCATTTTTTTTTTCACTCTGGTAACCCTTCTGGCACATTGATCAGTGACTGTCTAGATTGCTTTCTTAAGGTTCCCCCACATGATATTGACCTCGTCTACTGATAGATCAATTAAATCATTTCTTATGTTGGTCCTCATTTAGTTTAAGTCCACCTTTTTAAAATCTTGTACTTTTATTTTTGAGTAGCACGTGTTCTCAGTTATGTTCAGCTTGAAGCAAACCATGCGATGGTCACTGTTACCAATATGGCATCCCACATCGAGTTCCTTGACCCTCTCAGTGTTTGTGAGGACTAGGTCAAGTATGGCATCTCTTGTTGGTGTTTTGATCAGTTGACTTAGTCCTGCTCCCTGTAGTGCCAATAAGAAATCCCCACTTCTTGTAGCTGCTGCCGTTAGTGTACTCCAGTTTATATCTAGAAGGTTGAAGTCCCCCACCAGTATCACCTCTCCTCTCTGAGTCATTTTGTGTATTTCTTCTATCACATCTTTGTCCCCTTTCTGTCCTTGATTTGGAGGTCTGTAAATTAAGCCAATCCTGAAGATTTTCCATTTCCTGTATCTATAGTAAGCCACAGTGACTTGGTGTCCCCAGAGTGACTCTGCACCTCTGTGGCTTTTATGTCTTCTCGAATGTAAATGGCTACTCCTCCCTCTCTTTTCCCCTGCCTATCCTTTCTGAACAGATTGTATCTGGGTATAGCTGTGTCCCATCCATGTTTCTCTCACAGCAACCCAGTCCAAAATTTCTACTATCATGATGACTGTGCGTTCAGGTAGTTGGGTTGCAAGGCTTCTAGCACTTGCAACCTTCACTTTCCAGGAATGTACACCCCCTTTGGTACGAGACTGCACCCTCTTCTTGGACAGTGCTAACTTGCTGTTTGTGCCCGAGTGATTTTTGAGGTTGCTGCCTTGTTGCGGAATGCTAATTGAGACCTCTGTGGTCATGATAGAAACATAGAAACATAGAAACATAGAATTTGATGGCAGATAAGGACCGCTTGGCCCACCCAGTCTGCCCATTTCCCTACCTACTGGATAAGCTGCAGATCCTAGTTAACCAGCAGCCCACTTCTTCTAACCCCCACACCCTAGAATTGCCTTATGACTGTCCCATGCATGCTTGAATTCCACCACTGATTTTGACTCCACAACCTCCTCCGGAAGGCCGTCCATGCATCCACAACCCTCTCTGTGAAAAATACTTCCTTAATTACCTCTGAGCGCCCCCTTTATCTTCAAATTGCACCTCTTGTTCTTGCACACCTCTTTTTTGAAAGATGCTACCTCTTGGACTTTGTTGATTCCCTTGAGGTACTTGAAAGTTTCTATCATGTCCCCCCTCTCCCTCCTTTCCTCGAGGCTATACATATTAAGCTCCTTAAGTCTCTCTTCATATGTCTTCCGTGCAGACCCTGCACCATTTTAGTTGCCCTCCTCTGGACAGCTTCCATCCTGTCTATGTCTTTGCGGAGACTGGGCCTCCAGAACTGCACACAGTACTCCAGATGGGGTCTCACCAGCTGTCTGTACAGAGGGATAATAACTTCCTGTTTTCTACTGGTGATGCCTCTCCCTATGCATCCCAGTATCCCCCCAGCCCTCCTTGCTGCCCTCTCACATTGCTTGCCCACCTTTAGGTCATCTGATATGACTACCCCCAGGTCCCTTTCCATTTTTGTTGTTGTTAGTATCTCACTTCCCATTGTGTACTCTTCCCCTGGGTTTTTGTTTCCCAGGTGCATTACCTTGCACTTCTTAGCATTGAATCTAAGCTGCCATACATTTGACCATTCCTCTAACCTTGCCAAGTCCCTTCTCATCCTTTCCACCCCACCCTGTGCATCAACTCTGTTGCAGATCTTATTGTCATCTGCAAAGAGACATACTTTCCTTCAGTCCTTCCAGTAATGTCCCTTATAAAGACATTGAAGAGGACCGTCCTATTACTGAACCCTGCGTCCCTACTAGTAACCCTCTCTTTCTTCTGAGTGGACTCCATTTACTATTACTCTCTGTGTCCTATTCTCCAGCCAATTCTTTACAGGCTGTCATCTTGGGACCCACTCCCAGGCTGGCTAACTTGTATATTAATCTTTTGTGTGGGACTGTGTCAAATGCCTTGCTAAAGTCTAGGTAGGCCATGTCCACAGCCCCTCCCTGATCTACTACTTTGGTCACCCAGTCAAAGAAATCTATCAGATTTGTCTGGCATGACCTTCCCACTGTGAATCCATGCTGCCTAGGGTCCTGTGCCCCTCTGGCCTCTAGATACTCGACAATTCTTTCCTTCAGAAGTGATTCCATCATTTTCCCTATCACTGAGGTTAAACTAACAGGTCTGTAGTTTCCTGCTTCTGCCTTGCTCCCACTTTTGTGAAGGGGAATCACATCTGCCCTCCTCCAGTCCTCAGGTACCACCCCATCCTCCCATGATTCGTTAAAAAGGGTAGTCATTGGTGTCACTAGTTCTACCCTTAGTTCTTGTAGAATACTGGGATGAATCCCATCAGGCCCCATTGCTTTGTCCACCTTCAGTTTTAAGAGTTCTTTCAGAACCCTTTCTTCTGTAAATGGGCTGGTATCAACTTCTGTATCCAGAGGGTTACTACTGTTTGTTTTATGTACCTCCCCTCTTCATTTGTAAATACTGAGCAAAATATTTGTTTAGTATCTCTGACTTTTACAGTCTCCCTCTGCCCACCCTCCCTCCCTTTATTAAGCCTCACTATCCCTCCCTTGGTCTTCCTTTGCTCCTGATGTACCTATAAAGGTTTTATCCCCTTCTTAACTGAGTTGGCTATCTTTTCCTCGGTTTGGGCCTTTGCTGTTCTGACTGCCTTCCCAGCCTCCTTTTGCTTTAACTGATACAGTTCTCTGTCCTGCTCCTTCTGCGATTCCTTGTTCTTCCTGAATGCTTTCTTTTTCTCTTGAACCTTCACTGCCACTTCCTTTGAGAACCATAGTGGTTTCTTACATCGTCTTGTTTTGTTTATTTGCTTCACACAAAGGCTCGTTACCTCTGTGATGGCAGTTTTTATTATTCCCCATTGTTCTTCCACTCCTCCTTCCTGCCCATTTGCTAGTGCATTCCTTAGGCACTGACCCATTTTGGCAAAGTCAGCCCTCCTAAAGTCCAGTACTTTTGTCTTTGTATGGCTTGACTCTATTGCTGTGTTTATTGTGAACCATACTGTTCGATGGTCACTAGTTCCGAGATGGCTACCCACTTCTACATCTGTAGTCCTCTCTCCATCTCCATTTGAGAGAATCAAGTCTAATATTGCTCCCTCTCGAGTGGGCTCCAGTACTAGTTGTCTAAGGCATGCCCCCTGTAGGGCATCTAGAATAACTGCACTCTTCGAAGTGGCAGCTGCATCTGCACTCCAGTTAACATCTGGCATATTCAGATCACCCATCAGCAATATCTCCCCTTTTTATGCCATTCTAAGTATACTTTCTATCATTTCCTTGTCCATTTCCTCCCCCTTAGAAGGGGGTCCGTATACAACCCCTGTGCGGATTGTGGTGCCATTGCCTGTCTCCAAATTTACCCACAGTGCTTCTTCTCCTCCTCCCTGCTTACCCTTTTATTCTGTTGCTTTTATTCCTTCCCTTATGTAAAGAACTACTCCTCCTCCTCTTTTACCCTCCCTGTCCCTCCTGTAGACAGTGTATCCTGGTATGTTTATGTCCCAGTCATGGTTTTGTGTGTACCATGTTTCTGTGACTGCCACGATATCCAGATGTTTCTCCTCCATCAAGGCCACTAATTCAGGAAGCATGTTACCCAGACTACGGGCATTAGTACTCATTGCTCTCCATTTTTGATGGCTTTACCTTCTGTTGCAGCATCCCCACTGACCGTTTCCCTCAGTCTTTTTCTCATTTAGTACCCTGTTTTGTAGGGAGAGGCTGGGATTTTCCTGCTGCTTGTCAGTGCCTCCCCCTTTGACTAGTTTAAAAGCTTGCCAATGAAGCATTTAAACAGATTGCTCAAAAGACTTGTTCCCTTCCTGGACAGATGCAGACCATCCTGCCAGTATTGACTGGTGTCCCTCCAGGTGGAACCCCAGTCCCCAATGAAGCCAAACCCCTGTGCTCCGCACCATTTTTTCAACCATTCATTAAACTGCATGGTGCCAATTACCCTCGCCTCCCCCATGCTTTTGACAGGCAGCACCTCTGAGAAGGATGCTGTGTGTCTTACTTGTCTTAGGTCCCTCCCCAACTCTGCAATGTCCTCCTGCACTGCTCTAATCTCATGATGAGCCAAGTCATTTGTCCCTAGGTGGACACCACGCCCAGCTCGAATCCCTTGCAGCTGTTCTCGTGATCCTGAGGATGCGCTTCCTGTCCCTCCAAGCCATGGCACCAGGCAGGCACCTTACTTCATTTTTCCCAGCTCCCCAGTTCTATACCCTAATAATTGAGTCCCCCACCAGGAGCTGCTTCTTCCTTTGGTGTCCTCTGCCTCCTTTCTGTGGGCCTCCCTTGTGACAGTTATCATCAGTCTTCTCTGTGGGTGCATCCATAGGGGAGCTATGCTCCCCCAGAATGGTGTATGGATTGTGGAGTGGAACAATTGACTGGGTGTGCCTCTGTTCCACCCTCCTCACCTTCCCTGAGCCCACTGTGGTCCAACTGCTGTGCTTTCTTTGCAACCTCTGAGGTAGTGGTGGTGGCGCTAGTGCTCCCTGGATGGGGGAGGTTCCCTTTCTACTGTCCAGTGTGGCCTGGGGGAAGGTTTCCTTACTTATGATGCCCAGGTTCTGCATTTATCTTTCTTGGTGTGTATGTGCTCCTTTGGATTTATGGGGAGTGGTGACAAGCCCACCGATGGTGGTGGTGTGAACTGTCACCATAGCCTTCCAATCATGTCCTCACATCTGCCCTTCCTCCAAACTGGTAACACTTCCGCGAAGGCCAGAAGGAATAGTCCAGGAGATATTGGTTTATGCACAGCAAGGGTGGTGATCAGAGTATCTCACATGTCAACCCAGAAGGTTTGGAGCTCAGGGCAGACCCAAAGAATGTGGAAGAGGTTACTTTGTGATCCAGCAGATCTCCAGCATTATCAGGTGGGATGAGGTGAGCCACATGTAACACCACTGGGGTGCGATACCAGTAGTGTATAATCTTATTTTTGTAACAGCCCACTTTGAGAGTCCCTAACAGGATATGTGTAGATTTTCATCAATATTCCCATTGTTCAACACAAATATCATAGCCCAAGACTAGTGCCCAGCTACGGTGAGCTTGACTAGTTTGGTCAAGAATGTGTTCCCTAGTATCGCTCATTTATTTAAACAAAAGAAAATTACCTAGAACACTTTGCAAAACAATTGACTATTTACCCACAGGCAGTAATACTTTCCCAATCCTCACACTGTGGGTATGTTGCTCTGCTGCTTTGAGACCCTTTCCCCTCTACTATTGCTACTTGCCTCTCACACGTCTCTCTGCCTGCCTCCCTCTCCCAGTTCACTTGGTCAGACTACTTTGATTTCTTATGGGGACCTAGAAGTGGGATATCATTTGTTGTTTTACCCCAGGCTAATTGACTGATATCATAGAACTGTTTTGTGAACTCATTTATGGGTGTATCAGTTGTGCTTTACAGCACCTGTTGTGTTTCATTATGGTCCTGCTATTACAGACCCAGTTGGGGGTACTATATACTCTGGGATCTGTTCAGGTGTTTATGTTTTGGCTACACTCAAAGGGGAACTGTCTTTTAAATGGCTGTACTTGTTCATGCTCTACCCCTGTGGCAGAACTAGGCCTGGGCAAAATGATCTTCTACCAGTGAAATTCTATTTTGCTTCTGCAAAATTACATGACATTTCCATGAATAGTTTGCCAAAATTGTGATTTCAGTTATATCCATTTAATGTAAACAGTATTTGTTGACATTTCACCAAATTCTGTACGATAACTTTACCACAGTCCATACAGACATCTACCAAGTGTCAGATCTCTGTCTGTAAAGGCAACTGAGTTATACACCTCCACACTCTTGAACATTTAAAAATTATATTTCGCAGTTATGTAAACTGCAGAATTTTAACCCCCTATAACTTTAAAGATAGAGAATGTGATATCACCAATTTTGTTAGGTTCATTGACTCTGAATATTAGGATGTGAGGCCACCCACATGGCCCAGTAACAGAGCATCTCACTTCCATGCTGACTACTCAGGTTTGAAAGAAAGCATGGGAAGTCATGTCTGGAGGCAGGCCATGGCTGAGACAGCTGCCACTCTGCAGTTCATCTTGGTCAGGGAGGGTTGGCAGTGGGTTCCACCAACACAGCAATCTATGTGGCTGGGCCAGGGAGCCTGCTCCTACCTCCGGGGAAACTGTGGCCATGTGAGGCTGACAGAGGCACCAGCCCCACCAGAGGAAATGGGAGGGAAACATTTTGGAGTAAAACCTGGTAGCCAACTAAATGATGTCTGGGTTCAGCCACATCAGAATATATCCCTGTGAACAGGGTATATCCCTGAGAGCCGAGCTGCTGTCCAAGAGAAAAACTAATATGGAAAAAAAAGAGGCTGCATGTGTCAGCTCTCTAATCTCTTGCTCAAATGCAGGCCACGTTATAAGCAGCCAAAGATCCCAAAATAACATCAGTAATTAAAGTTGAATTTCATTAGCTTTTTAAATTGTGAAATGTTGTGATACCTTTGTCAAAGCTATGTCCATGCATTTTTGCCCAGCCACGCACTTGAGTTGCCACTGTAGAAGAAGGTAAAGGCTGGGTAAAGTGGCAGTAGGAAACACTCATAGGAGGCACCATAGTAAACGTATAATGCTGCCAAGTGTCAGGTCACTATCCTGAGTGACATACAGTGAAAAGTAGCCATAGACATCACCGGACACTAGCCCACATTCTTGTAATATGTCAGTTAACCACTAGAGTTCACTGACTTAATGACTTATGGAAGCACATGCATGTGCCAGAATTCTTTCTGTACAATGCCACCTACTGACTCTTTAGCAAAACTGTGGATAACAATATATATTTTTACTGCTTGAAAACAGTATCACCAAGTAACGACAAGCCTTAGAACTAGATGTGACTTTGGCTATTGTGACAGAAGTATCTGGATGTCTTTAGTCATGATCCTTTAGTCATGTCCCCACACCAGGCACTTGGGTTAAATCCGAATACCGACACAGTGGTGCAGCATGAGGGGGATGCTGCATTCCTGAGGTGCTGTCTTTTGGATGAGACATTAAACCGAGGTCCCAGCTGCCTGTTCTGGTGGTAGTTCAGCTGGTTCCGAGTGCATGGTTCGTTTGTTTAAGGATGTTAAAGATCCCATGGCACTTCTTGAAAAGAGTAGGTGATTTTTTTTTTACTTGAAGATACAGGAAAAAATCAGAACAAGAAAAACATAAAACAAAACATCACATTGGAACAAATCATATCACGCTGTTACACTCACAGCATGTAGACTACATGCAGTGTATATACAGCAAAAATAATAGAAAATCCAGTTACTATAAAATTACAGTTGATTTCATTTACGGTAGTTATGTCTAATAGTACTGGACCCCTAAAGAAAACAAGCATTTGTCAATGCCGAACGTTTGCTTGCAGGTATTTGCAGTGATGTTTGGCATGTATGGTGCTTTACCCTAATGCCCTGTGCGATTGCTGGTATTTGCACAATAAATTGTCAGCATGACCTTTTTGTTACCCCCATTGTGTGCTACATAGGCGAAACACATTTTGGGCAGGATGTGAAAAATGACAGCTGTACTGCTCATAAGAAGTGTGGTAAAATGGAAATGTTGAAAATCTGGGTGGAAATATTGAAAATTCGCAAACCTAGGAGCGCATGGGAACTGTGCAATGCACGCCAGAAAACAGTCATTGTTAGGAATTTTTCACCAAATTGTCAACATTGGCATTTTAAAACCTCTGCTAATGAACAGTGTCACTGTGATTGTGTTACTGTGTACATACATTGATTTTGCACACCGACTGCGCCATTGTGCACTACATGGGCGGAAACACGTTTTGGGCAGGATGTGAAAAATGACAGCTGTACTGCTTATAAGGAGGTGTGGTAAAATGGCAATGTTGAAAATCTGGAGTGAAAATATTGAAAATTCGCAAAGTTACAAGTGTGCATAGGAACTGCACAACGCACGCTCGTAAAACAGTTATTTTTAGGAATTTGTTCACCAAATTTTCAACACAGCCATGTTAAGACCTCTGCTCATGAACAGCATCACTGTGATTTTCTTAATGTGTCCCATACATTGAGTTCGCACACGGATTGCGCCATTGTGCGCTACATGGGCGGAAACATGTTTTGGGCAGGATGTGAAAAATGACAGCTGTACTGCTCATGAGGAGGTGTGGTAAAATAGCAATGTTGAAAATCTGGAGGAAAATATTGAAAATTGCAAACTTACGAGGCATGTGAGAACTGCAAGAATGCACACTTGTAAAACAGTCATTTTTAGGAATTTTTTCACCAAATTTTCAACACAGCCATTTTAAGACCTCTGCTCATGATCAATGTCACTGTGATTTTCTTAATGTGTCCCATACATTGAGTTCGCATACCGACTGCGCCATTGTGCGCTACATGGGCAGAAACACGTTTTGGGCAGGATGTGAAAAGTGACAGCTGTACTGTTCATGAGGAGGTGTGGTAAAATGGCAATGTTGAAAATCTGAAGTGAAAATATTGAAAATTTGTAAACTTACGAGCGTGCGTAGGAACTGCACAATGCACGCTCATAAAAGTTATTTGTAGGAATTTTTTCAGCAGATTTTCAACATAGCCATTTTAAGATCTCTGCTCATGAACAGTGACACTGTGATTTTCTTAATGTGTCCCACACACTGAGTTCGCACACCGACTGTGCCATTGTGCGCTACATGGGCGGAAACACATTTTGGGCAAGATGTGAAAAATGACAGCTGCAGTGCTCATAAGGAGGTGTGGTAAAATGGCAATGTTGAAAATCTG
This sequence comes from Neoceratodus forsteri, assembly GCA_016271365.2. Classification (NCBI taxonomy): domain Eukaryota; kingdom Metazoa; phylum Chordata; order Ceratodontiformes; family Ceratodontidae; genus Neoceratodus; species Neoceratodus forsteri. The sequence goes on along the minus strand of CM028130.1, from coordinate 90,710,471 downwards.
GAGTGAAAATATTGAAATTTGAACTTAATACGAGTGTATAGGAACTGCGAACACAGACTCTTAAAACAGTCATTTTTAGGAATTTTTTCACCAAATTTTCAGCACAGCCATTTTAAGACCTCTGCTCATGAACAGTGTCACTGTGATTTTCTTAATGTGTTCCATACATTGATTTCGCACACCGACTGCGCCATTGTGCGCTACATGGGCGGAAACACGTTTTAGGTGAGATGTGAAAAATGACAACTATACAACTCATAAGAAGGTGTGATAAAATGGCTATGTTCAAAATCTGGAGTGAAAATATTGAAAATTTGTGAACTTACGAGCCTGCGTAGGAACTGCGCAACGCACGCTCGTAAAACAGTAATTTTTTGGAATTTTTGCACCAAATTTTCAACATGGAGTTTTTGGGACCGTTTCTCATGAATAATGTCACTGTCATGGTGTTATTCAAGCCTGAATGGTGATTTCATACAGTGACTCTGCAGTGCCTGCGAAATCACCCTTCAGGCCCAAACAACGCCATGACAGTGACATCACTCATGAGAAGGGGTCCCAAAAACCCCATGTTGAAAATTTGGTGCAAAAATTCCAAAAAATGACTGAGATATGCACTAAAGTTGAAACCTCCCTATCTAGCCCATTTTACAGCGTACCGGCATTTCCTCGGTTCGCGGTCGACTTTGAAGAGTGCAGACATGTTCCCGGTCCACCGAAGATCATCGCACCAGAGTCCAGAGGTAAGTATGGGGTGAGGGGGTGGGGAGGCTGAGTGCGCGTGGGTGGGTGGTTGTGGGAGGGGGCTGGGAGACGCACCATGGGACCATTTTTATTTTACAGGTTTTAACAAAAAACAGACTACTTGGGATGTTTGCCACACTGGGGTGGGCTCCCAGCATGGCAGAAGATGGCTGGGAGGGCGAGGAGCTGACGGGGGATTGGGCACCCCCGTCGGCAAAGTACGCAGGGGGAGGCCAAGGAGCCGACGGGGGATTGGGCACCCCATCGGCAAAAAGAAAGGGAACGCTTGCCACGCTGGGGTGAGCTCCCAGTGTGGCACCAAAGCTTGGGGAGCAGCATGACAAGCGTGGGGGGGAGAGCGTGACGCGACGGGGGGACGGTGTGATGGCGGCACTCAGTATGGCAGTGGTGCTTTCCTTTGAAGCAGAGGAACACCGCTGTCATACAGAGCTCCTGCACCCATTGGTGCAGGACTGCCACGCCTGCTCAAGGGAGCAGTGCATTGGATGGGAGAGGCACACCTCCAAGTGTGCTACTCTCCCAAAATGTTCCTTGCGCATGTGCTCAAGCAAACGTAAAAAGAAGTACAATTTTTCCACAATAGTCAAACTCTTGAATCAGGATATTGTTTGCAATCCTGAGCATAGGTGTGCTGCACTGCCCTTTTATTTATTTAGAAAAGTGTCACCAGAAAAGGTATACTGAGCTACAATAGCTCATTTCCAGATGTGACCTGGTCATCCTATGTTCTGAAGAATTTATTGATGAAAAACATTCTTTTGTACTAGGATCCACGCACAATTTGCTTGCCATATATAATATATTATCAATGTGATGGGGCGCACTGTCCACACTAACCTACCAACACCAAATGCCCAACTGCTGCACATCAAAATCCTATTTGGGCACAGAATAAAGCCCTCTCGGCCATCACCATGTATATCCCTCCTAAAGAACAGGGACCGGGTCTCCACATGGTACTGGAGTACATCAAAACACTCCCACCTGACTCCAAAATCATCATACTTGGTGATTTCAACATTAACTGGTTGAGACCTGAGACAGGCAATGCTAGGGACACAGTCGCATAGGCTAACCTCGCCCAGATACTGGACTCCACAACCGTCAGCTGAGCCTGGTCAAATAAATTTTGGAAATCGCCACCTAAAGTCTTCCTTAGCAGAGTCCTACCCCATGGGCAGCTAATCTACCTAAAATCACACCTACTTAATCAAGCCTGGTCCCCCATCGACTACACGAATACAGCCCTTGACCAATTCATACGCTTCTTCAATGAAGCCTTTACATTCTTTGCCCCGCTAAAAAAGTGCAAAATTAAAGCCCTCTGCAACCCTTGGCTCACAGGCATCCTCTTAAAGAAGTTAAAACACAGGGACCACCTCTGGGAACTGGCCAGAACAACTGGAAACCAGGCAGACACCCAAAATTACAAAAGAGCAAGGAATGATTGCACCAAATCCATACGCCAACAGAAATCTGAATACTACAAGAAAGCACTCACCGACTCATGGGGAAATGAGAGAGCTTTCTGGAATAACATAAAAAATGTCACCGGGAAGGAGTCCAAATCACCCCCGACTGCTCTCAAAATAAACGGGAATACTACACTGGACCTAAAAGTCATAGCCAACACTTTCAATGATGCCTTCACTGACCTCAGCAGCATCCTCCCACCTTGACTTTTTCAATGACAGTGACACTCCTCTTCCCACCCATCAGACTACACCCAAAAACTGTCCCCCTTTCTACTTCAGAGCAGTAAACAAAAATACTGTCAGGTAATACATCTCCAAAGCCATCAGCAACAAAAGAGCAAGTGCTGACACACTGGACCTCAAACTTCTGTCCCTCACTCTTGAGGAAGTACTGGGGCCTCTCACCAGGATCTTTAATCTCTCCCTCTCTCTCAGCCAGTTCCCAGATAAATGGAAGTCAGCAACAGTCACACCAGTCCATATAATCGGTGACCGGACCACCCATGGGAATTACTACCCTATCTCTATCCTTCCACCCCTCTCTAAGGCCCTGGAATGGATAGTAGCGGACCAGCTCACCGACCATCTGGGCAAATACAACATCTTTTGCCAGTAGCAACATGGTTTTAGAAAAGGACACAGCACTGCCACGGCCCTTCTTGAGTTCACGGGAGCTGTACACAACTCCTTTGGCCATGGTCTTCTAACTGGAGCTATATTCATAGACCTGTCAAAGGCTTTTGACACCGTCCACCATCGCCTCCTGCTTCGTCAGCTACTGAACACTGGCCTCTCTACAGAATCTGTGGCATGGTTCAATAGTTATCTTGACAACAGGACCCAATATGTAAAAATAGCAGACGTGCTCTCTGACACTAAAGAGGTACACTTTGGTGTCCCCCAAGGCTCCATCCTGGGCCCACTACTTATCAGCCTGTTCCTCAACTCTCTCCTTGACTCCAGTCCTCAGCAAATTATACTCTATGCAGATGACGCTGTGATTCTTGCCTCTCATCATGACCCAAGCCACCTGCAACAAACCCTTCAACATGGTTTCACCTCAGTCAAAAACTGGTTCAAAGAACATAAGTTAATCCTTAACCAGAAAAAAAACAAGACCATGATTTTCACCAGCCACCAAAACAAGCATAAACATCTCCAACTCTCCTTATACACCTGCCTAGGCAGCTCCATGGAGCAGGTTGACTCCTTCAAATATCTAGGAATCACCTTAGACCCTCACCTGTCCTACACAACCCACATAACCAATGTCGCAAAAACAGTGAATGCCAAACTGGGTCTACTCTACTCTACCGCCTACGGTGGCACCTGATAAAAGAAGCCCTCGCTGCCGCTGTTCAAAGCTCCATCATCTCCAAGATTGATTATGGCCTTGTCATCTATGGCACTGCCACTACCACGACACTCAGAAGGATAACCACCACCCTAAACAAGGCCTGTCAACTCATCACTGGGGCTAAGCGTCTTACACACACCTGTGACCTCTACTCACAAGCAAACTGGCTGCAACTTGAAAATAGAATCCAGTACCAAACCTGCGTGGTTGCAAAGAAAATCCAATTGGAAATTGCCTCTCCTGGAGTCTGTTCACTTCTTCAAACAAAAACCAGCTCCAGAATCACCAGGGGATCAAAGTCACAACTGTTTCGCATCCCCCACTGCCGCACAACCCTTGGCCAATGATCTTTCACCTACAGGACCCCCACTTGGTTTAATGGTCTTGCCTATGATAATAACAGTACCACTGGTCTAGGTGCGTTCAAATCCAGGGTCCGTAACACCCTTGTCATTTCCAGTACCTGCAACTGCCATGGATAAGTACTCTACACTGCCCTTCCACTGCTCTCCTCTACCGGGCTCCATGTCCATTGCACTTGCCCTACTAGGCCTCCGCCCCTCCCGGACTTCTGCAACTGTCAATGCCACCTGGCTGCCTCTCACCCACCCCTTGCTCCCCCTTCCAAATTCCTCCCTACTCTACCATCCTCTCCTCCCTGTTCCTCCTTGACCTCCTGTTACTGCCCCTCTTATCCTCCTACCACCTTCCAGTTTTCACCCTTGTCTCTTCCATGCAACATGTGTTATTGTAACCTATGATGTGAAATCAATGTTTCGACGTGGAACCTTTGTAAAAGAGCCCTGGGCTCAAAGGTAAACTTGTAATCCTAGAATGAATAAATAAAATAAATAAATAAATCAACATACCAATAACTTGCAATGTCCCTCTATCATACTTATGTTGTCTTCCAGGGTTGAATCCTAAACACCAGTTCTTGATAGATCATGCTTTGGAAAGAAGGTTCTCCCTATTGCATGGATGCATATGTCCAAAAGTTTGTTACATAGGGTCAATGGAATACATAAATATTCCTGTCTTTCCAGGACAGCTTCACAGTCATGTCATGTGCAATATCTGTCTACCATTTGCTTGTGTTTGTACGTGTTCTGAACACCTACTCTTCAATGGACACTCATCCATAAGACGTCCCAGATGTATACTGGAATCCCTCTGTTATTCAAATATTTTACAACCAAATGTTGTTCAGTTTTAGACACTATGGGAAAGCAACCTCACAGCTGAAATTTGTACTCTTTACAATGTGATACGAATGTTTCCTTGTGCTTGTTTTTATGTCTATGCATGTCAGTTTCCATAATTACATTTTTGTGAATGTGTTCCTAATACAATCAGGAATAAAACATGTTTTCATTATGTTTCTCAATTTATTGGCCTCCCAATCTGCAAGAAAGTGTGTGGACCATTCAGAAGTAGCCGTCATCCATACTGTTTGTACAGTCCTAAATCCTGGACAAATGTTTGTACATAAAATAGACAATAAAAGAAAACTATGAGATTAACCATGCCTAGTCCTTCCTGTTTCTTTGTTTGATATGTTATGATTCTCTTAAGAGTAGGGGTATTTTTATTTAGAATAGGTGTCACATACACAGAAATGTCACAAATATCATAGGTATATACATAGATATCTAACAAAAAAAAAACACAATCTAAACAATATTTATAGACACTGGTATAAATACCACAAGCAGAAGCACAATGTATGTACATAAGATCACTTATTGTATTTGTCATGATACATTGCTGAAATGCCAAAATAATTTCTTCACACTAAAAAAGAAAACCTCTGTATACTGTGTATGTGGTAAATGTTCAAAGAGTGTATTCCTCTCTGTCATTAACATGCTGTTTTATTTTTCCTTCCCAATACTCTTTGAAGAACAATAGTTACTGTTACAACTGAAGCATTTTCTTTATAACCATAACACCTCTTTCCATCTATCTAAGAAAAACTCATGACAGAATTGTTTCTTTTCTTTAGTTTTAATGATATGTAGGTTTTCTGTAATGGACTGTATTACCTAAATAGGGGTCCATATTATTTGTTCTATAGTTAAATTGCATTTCGCCTGCCTTAGGCCAGATTTCATACAGGTAAGGATTAACCTGAGTAAGCTTTGGTTCCTATGGGCACAGGATTCTGGAAAAGTGACTAAGTATTAAACTGCAGGGGGAATGAGGTCTTTTAGGAAAGAAACCCAGGAATGTGATAGTATGTTCCAGAAAGCATGGGCAAAAGGGCATTGAAAAAAGAGATGAGCCATGATTTCTGGTGTCATAAAGTGAGTACTCCGGGCAAAAGCCTTTCTGTTCTATCTTTGTGTTTCAGGTTGTCTGTCATCTGAAGTTTGCTATGGGTGCAGAGCCATATTATGCCCCATAAATGAGATAGTGTTGTTTTATCTGTTAATAGATCTGACATTGCCTTCTATTCAAGTAGAGGGTGGTCTATGTATGATGGAGAGATCAGAAAGTGAGGGTTTTTTTGTATAATATTGTTAAATTCTTTTCTGGAATTAAGCCTAAACACATCATATTGTATTTTCCTTAATTTTAGTTTGCTAATAAAATCTCCAATATAACCTGGAAGATTGCTTATTCTGGTCTGTTTCTGTATCAAACCTGTAATCTTCCAGTTTTCTAATAAAGGTGAGATGTAATCTGCTACCCAAGGGTGCCATAAGGCGAGAGAGCCTGTCAGAAGGGGAAAGATGTTTGCATATAAAAATATACTGTGAAAAAAGGAAATGGGGTTCAACATTTTTAGACCTCTGGAAGCTATTTCTTGGTATAATATATCCATTTTTATGGGGATGAGGTGGCTACCCCATACAAATTGAAAAAAAAACAGCTTAAAAGTCTAGTTTCCAAAACTTTAGTGGGTGGAAAAACATAATTAAAAAATAAAAACATAGGCAATAAACATGTATGAACCAGAAAAATCCTTTTCTTTTTACACATTCTCCACTGATTCCATTGAGCAACTCTGTCTAGGGCTGTGTTGATGGTATAGTCCCAACTGTAATATACACTGTCTTCCTGTCCATAATGAATACCCACTATTTTGCAGCCTGTCTGAAAGAGAAGGATACCTAAGATTTCTGTTTGAGGGGGTTGAAAGGTTCCTATTGGTATGCATTTGCTTTTGGTCAAATTTATTTGTGATCCTGACTGGTCAGAGAAGTCTTTAAAAAGGGGTGTTAGATGCCTTCCTGATTGTGCATCTGCTAGTACTATACAAAGACCATCCGCATATGCTAACATTTTTATTTCTGTGTCTTGGCTGGAAATGTTAGGGCCTTGTATGCTGGGTTGTAAGTTTATTTTCCTAATGAGTGGATCTAACGTCAATAAATATAACCGTGGGCTCGGGGGCACCCCTGTCTGATTCCTTTCTTAAGTGCACATGGGTTACCGATCCAACCATTAATATAAGGGTACACAACTGCATTTTAACACCAGCTGTAACCATTCTACAAAGGTTTGTGGAAAACCATAACTTTCCAAAACATCCCACAAATATTGGTTGGAGACCTTATGAAAAGCTTTTGTCTGATCATTATTTAGTGAATAACTTTTAAGTTCTCCATTGTTCCCTTTTTCTGGAATTTCTCAAATTAATATCAAAACATCAGAAATGTTCCTGCCCTGTAATGAACATGTTTGTGTGGGATGTATTATGGATGGTAAATGAAAGGTTAGTCTATTACTGAGTAGTTTAGAGAGTATTTTAAAATCTGAATTTAATAAGGAGAGTGGTCTCCAATTTTTAAGGTCTTCTGTAGTACCTGTTTTATGTACTAAAAATAATAGGCCTGAATACATGTCCTTAGGCAATAGATTGTTTATTAAAATATTGTTGTATACTTCAGTGAGTTCAGGTAATATGTGGGGTATTTTTTTTTATAAAAAATATTGGATGGGCTATCAGGGCCTGGTGCAGTACCTGTCGTTAGTTGATGTATTACTGCCAATAATTCTATTTTTGTAATGTGTTGTGTAAGAGTAATAGAATTTTTATTGTACTTATCATAATATACACAAAATAGGAGTTACACAGAAACAATATCGAAAAACTATGTATGCATCACAAGAATTCAAAACATGAGAACAAAAAAAATGAACTAACTGTTATCATAAGCAGTATAAGTGCATATCATTACATCATCTTAACCCTATTCAGAGAGAATTTACACTCTTAGGATATGACCATTTCCATCTCCCTTTCTTTCCCACCTACTTCATTATATTTCTGGAACATTTTTCCATAGCTGTTTGAAAGCTTTTATTGTTACAGTTGTACCTTCTTTGTCCATACATTTCTTTATATCAGCTTTTATGACACTGAATAATTGATCTTGTGAAACATGTTGTTGTAGTGAAAATCTACAATGACTTTACCAAATCCAATATTTTATCAAATCAAATTAAACCCGTAAGTTTCCATTATTGAGATCTCTCCAATGCCCTGAAATTATCCCCAATACAAAGGTATTATAGTTAAGGTACTTGAAGGGCAGTCTTGTCCACTGCTGCTCAACCAAGTCCCAGAATTCTACTATCTGCTGTCAGCTTCTATGTTTCTGTAATTCCTCCCCTCAGAAGCTTCTGCTATATAGCACTGCTCTATAATGTATGCATAGAAGTGCTGTCTAGTATACAATAAAAGCTTGTCTTTTTCTACTCTCAGATGTTTTATTTTATCAGTATAGTATTTCCAGTGTGTAGATAATGTGTGTGTTTTTAGAGTTTTAGAAATTTGTGCATCATTTTGCCATTTGTCTAAAATAGGCTGTATTTTTTCCCCACTGCCCATGAACTCCATAGGGGGTTTTCTGCTTTAACTAATGGGAGTGTGTTTGTGTAAAAGAAAATCCCATAACAAAATACTAATGGATTTAATATCTCCAACCCACCTTTTTGTTTCGCTAAATAGCTCACTCATGTTTCACAGCCCGCCCTTTCCCAGTAACATTCCCTTTGGCACCGGGCCTTCCTTGTGACTCCTTTCCAGCTTCACATCTCCACTGGTACAAGACATTTTCCTCCACCATCGGACAGTGGCCCATTAGCCTGCCAACTTCCTCTCCCGATCGCACGCCTGCAATACTAACTGCCTATGGTGCCCTCTATCTCTTATTGTTACCGCAGCCAGCTGCCTACTCAAGCTGCTCGTTATATGAATATTATCTCAAAGTATGTTATAACTGAGTATCTTGATTTTTTTCTTTTAGTTGTTTTGGTTGTTTATTGTGCATTCTTTTACTACCTCTGTATGTATGTTGACCCTCATCCTTTGACGTGGAACCTTTGTAAACGAGCAGTTTCTGCTCAAACGTATTTGTAATCCGAGAATTTAATAAATAAATAAATAAAAATATGTTATTCTTCCTTTCACAGGGTTGAGCCGGCTTCCCCATAATGCTGAAAAAAGTAAACCCATAATCTTGGTTTCCAAATATCTAGGCAATGGGAAAATATAACTAATATATAAAAACATGGGATTAAAAAAGTTTTTATTACATTTACTCTTTTCTTTTTTGCTATGTCCCATTTTTGCCATAGAGCTACTTTTGGTGTAGCCAGATTTATCATTGTCATCCAGTTTATTTATGCCATATTCCCAGGTTCAAACATGATCCCTAATATATTAGATGTTTCAAAGTGGCCACTGGAAAGTGCTCACTTCACTTTGTTATTACTGTATGACTTTATGTTGTTATTCCGCCTTAATGCGAAGTAAGGCAGAATGGCAAAAATATAGGCAGCCCCCCCACACATCACATGGCTTACAGTACTGTAAGTCAGATGCTTTAGCCAGGCAGGAAGGAAGTGAGTCATACTAGCAGATACTTTCACTTTCTCCTTTGCAGAGGTAGAGAGAGGAAGCATTTTGTGTAGGAGAGGATAGTTCATGTTAACAAGTTTCTTTCATGAACAAATTCCAATAACCCAAAAGCTTTTTTAAAAGCTAATTCTTTAGTTTTTTATTTTGGCATGCACTTGGGCAGCCAACATCTTGTGGTAGTAGAAGATTTGGAGGTGAGGTCACTGTTGGGTGAATGCAGGGTACGCATCAGAAGGTGTGTCCCTCATCCACAATCAGCCAGCAGCAGGCGCTGACCTCACGCATCCCTATTGTGGCCACCAGAACAAAGAAAAGGTCAGCTGCAATGAGAGCAAAGCTCTCATGCAGCATGACCACAACACACCTCCCGATGTGCAGGCAACATCACCTGTCACAATGCTGATGGGGGAGCCCACTCCCCGTCAGCATACTGAACTCCCTTCAATTTAAAATGTAGGCCGAGGGGGTGCCCAATCCCCCTCAGCATCAAACAGCCCCCCAACAGTTTTTCTTTGCTGACTGGGAGCCCAATCCGTCTGCATTTACCCCCATCCCCATTGATTTTGCCGACGGGGGAGCCCACTCCCCATCAGCATAATGTCTCCTCCCCACTTTTGATGCATGCCGAGGGGGTGCCCAATCCCCCATTGGCTCATGTCTCCACCCCCAGTATGTGCCGATGGGGGAGCCCAGTCCCCTGTCGGCTGCAGAATCCCCCCCAAAACACTTAGGTGGCACGCTGGGAGCCCACCCCAGCATGCCAAATTCCCTGCAAAAAAAAGGCCAGCAATGTTTTTTTGTTTTGTTTTTAAACCCCTGTAAAAAAGAAGACTGTTCCTCGTGGTCTCCCTGCCCCCTCCCACAACCCGCGCCCAACCTCTGCGCACCCTGCCTCCCCACACCCCCCACCCCATACTTACCTCCGGAGTCTGGCGCGATGATCTTCGGTGGACCGGGAACACATGTGCACTCTTCTAAGCTGACCGCAAACTGAAGAAATACCAGTAAGCTGTATAATTGCATAAAGAGGGTTTTTCCAACATTGTTGCATATCTCAGCCATTTTTGGGAATTTTGTTACCAAATTTTCAACATGGAGTTATTGGGACCCCTCCTCATGAATTCAGGCACTGTAATTGTGTTATTCGGTCCTGAAAGGTGAATTCGTGGTCACTGCGTTGAATCACCTTTCAGGACGGATTAAGGAAATGACAGTGCCACTGTTCATGAAGGGGGCTCTCAAAAAGCCTATGTTGCAAATTTGGTCAGAAAAATCAAAAAAATTGCAGTTTTACGAGTGTGCATTGTGCAGTTTCCACGCACGCACGTAACTTCTTGAATTTGTAATATTTTCACTCCAGATTTTGAAAATTGGCATTTTTCCACACTTCCTTATGAACAGTACAGCTTTCATTTTACATATCCTGACCAAAATGTGTTTTTGCATGTCCAGCGCAGAATAGCGCGGTCGCTGTGAGAAATCAGTTTTCGGGAGAGTTTGAGGAAATGAGGGTGGCACTGTTCATGAGCAGAGGTCCTAAAATGCCTATGTTGAAAATCTGGTGCCGAAAGTCCATAAAATGACTGTCTTACAAGCATGCATTGCTCAGTTTTCATGCACCCTTGTAACTTCGCAAATTTGCAATATTTTCATGCCAGATTTTCAACACTGGCATTTTTTCACACCTCCTTATGAACAGTACAGCTGTCATTTTTCACATCCTGCCCAAAATGTGTTTCCGCACATGTGGCGCACAATGGTGTGGTCGCTGTGGGAAATCAACTTTTGGGACAGATTAACAAAATCACAGTGCCACTGTTCATGACGGGAGGTCCCAAAATGCCTATGTTGAAAATGTACAACAAACTCCCAAAAATAATTGGGTTACGGACGTGTGTCGTGCAGTTTCTATGCATGCTCATGACTTCACCAATTTTTCATATTTTCACTCCAGATTTTCAACGTTGCCATTTTTTTACAGATCCCCATGAACAATATAGTTGTCATTCTCCACATCCTGCCCAAAATGTGTTTTTTTCCCTGTCTCACCAAATGGCATAGCCAGTCTGCAAAACCACCTTTCAGCTAACAAACTGATTGTGCCGCTTTTCATGAGGTGGGCTCACAAACAGCCCATGTTGAAGATTTGGATTGAAAATACCAGCACACGCCTATGGTGTTAGGGTTTCCAACTGCAGCATCCCACCCTGTACAGACTGACAGGCATCAGGGATGTGACTTGGGATCATCAGCTGTAATGCTCACACCATTCCACCCCCACCCCACCCCCACCCCCACCCTGCAGCAAGTGACAGGCATCGTGGTGTGCCTCGCACTGTTCAGCCACAAAGTTCACCCCATTCTCCTACACTGCACCCACCTCAGCATATTTCCTTATGGAATGAGGTAAGTATAACACCCAAAGAGCCCAAAGCACACCACGACACTTGTCAGTGTCTGCAGGGTAGGGTGAGGTACAATGGCATGAGAGTCATAGCTGATGACCCAAATGCACACTCCATTGCCTGTTGCTCTCTAGAGGGTGGGGGTGGGGTTTGTGTCACTTCAATACTTCACTGCCATTCCTATTATGTGTCTCTAGTTCCGGCACTACCAATGCTAATGCCAGCGAGGCAACATTCGGCATTGACAAATGCTCGTTTTGTACTGTTCTGTCATCTCTTTCCGGTGACTGATTTCTTTGTTTTATAAGTTTTGTTTTGTGTGTGTGTGTGTGACTGTGTGTGTGCCTGTGTTGTGTAAGTGTGTGTGAAGTTGCTCATCACATCAGAAAGGGAAGGAGTGTTTTTTTGTGCGATGGACCAGGGACAGTATGTGGCCTGTGGCTGGAGGGGAGTGTGCATGCGTGGGGGTCATAGCCAGGTGGCATTGGACTGCTCCAGACTCTGGTCCTGCCTCCTTCCCTCCAGAAGCAGCAGCAACACTAGTGCCACTGCCTCGTCAACCAAGTCCACCACCACCAGAAGCAGCTGCAGGAGCTCCAGCAGCACCAACTCTACAGCAGCAGGTGGAGCCCCAGGTGCATGACCATGCTCCTGGCACTGCATCTGCCCTTCCTGTGCTTGGTCCCTCCTCAGCTCCCCAGTTTGGCAATTTTTTAACTGTGTCAGGGGACAGCAGCCTTGTGGTGTGTCTGCTTTGTGGTGTGCAGGTGCGCCGTGACCCCCAGGGGACACATCTGGGGACTTGGGGCCAGTGCACACATATGTTGAACCACCACAAGGTGGAGTAGCAGACTGCCACTGAATGGGCCAGGTCTCCACCTGCTGGCCCTTCTGTGGCAGTGGCAGAGGGTGCTGCTGTTGTACATCACCGCAGCAGGAGGAGGGCCACAGCAGCAGCTGCTCCACCACCACCCCCACCCCCACCACTGCCACTAGCACCACCCTCACCACCACCACTACCTGGTTCCCCCCCAGCGGTGGACCCCACAATGCATGCAACTCAGGTAGACATAGCAGTTTTGTGGGCCACGGTGGAAGAAAATAATAAGAGGGTGGATGCTGTCCTGTAGCAGATGCAGCAGATAGAGCAACACCAGTTACAGATTGTGTTGGTGCTCCATCTGCTGCTGGAACATCAGGGGATCCCCCATTTGCTTTTTTTTTTCAGCACACCTCCCCATCACTGCTGTAGTGTTTTGTCTTTTGTTTATGTTTAATAACAGACAGAGGGAGGGACACAGTATTAGTTTAAAGGGAAACAGTCAGAAACAGGAGGTCCCACCCCCTGCAAGGCTTACCCTCCAGTTAAGCCTTTTAAGTATGTTGTGACATTTTTCTCATGCTGCAGCTTACTTCATTTTAATAAAGAAAAGTCAGCGATACAGAAGTATGCCAGACGCTATGGGGACTCCATTATGTGTACAGGTGCAACATCGCCGCACGATGCACTTCAATACAAAAGTATTGAAGTGCATGGTGCATTGCTACTGCACCTTTACACATAATGGAGCCTCCATAGTGTCCTCCATACTTCCTGGTCGCAGACTTTTCTTTATTAAAATAAAGTATGTTGTGGCATGTGAAAAATGCAGCAACGTTCTTAAAAGGCTTAACTGGAGGGTAAGCCTTTCAGGGGGCAGAAGCTCCTGTTACTGACTGCTTCCCTTTAAATGTAAACATACACATACAGACATACATGCTCCTTATTGCCCTGTTATTATAATCTAGTGCCTCAGTAATGTTTACTTTCTGTTGTGGAGTGGTTGTGGAAAAGCAGGTATGAGCAGTGCAAGTATGATGTGCTAAATTGCATGAGCCCAATTCTAGAAAGCATACGCCAATGCGCAATGCAGATGTGCCAATGGGAATGGTGAAAGTCTCAAATATGTCCAGCAAATATGCCAAACACAATTCTGTATTGCGAGATGCGCATTGACTCAACACAGTAGGCCAATGGTGACTTATGCCGCAGTTACGACAAACCCTCAGGTTTGCAAATGCACAACTGAACATACATCAAGGAAACGGCAAAAAAACGCCAGGCCAGGATTCTAGATGCAGCAGTGCCGCAACTTGCACCAAGACCAGCCAGCGCAACATAAACCAGGTGGGAGCAGGTGTAACATACACAGCATAGAAAGGAACAGGGACAGACAGACCAGACACACAGTAACACACATGTGAGATAGGATACAGAATGTCTGAGGAAGGCAAACACACAGAGGCAGTGTGGAATAGGGTACTAAGGGTGCACAGAGGCCACAGGCACAATGCAGGGACAATGGCACCACCAGGCACAATGCCCCTGCCATGGACACTGATACACGTAAACAGTACAACCACAACAGGGACACAGCACCGGGTGGCTCAGACCAGTGGACAGATGGTGGTGAGACACACCAACGTCCATGCCAGTGGTGTCACCTGCAGGGAGCAATGGCACACCGAGGCAGAAAGATGCAGCATAGGCACCATGCCACCACACAGCTGGGAGGTACAATGAGAGGTGACAAGGACACCATAGCATGCATGGTGACCTGTAGCACACAGGACACCAAGAAGATGTGGCCTGGGGACAGTGGCCTGTGCTGTGAGCAGCACAAATGGCACGCTAACCTGATGCACAGGGAGGAAACACTGGGGACAGCAGGTACCAACACCAGTGTGCACCCCTGCGCATAGCGACAGACAGACAGACACACACACACACACTCACACACACAGCCAAGCATACCAATAACTGACACAGAAACAGTGTGTATGGCAAATGGTTTAGTGAGCAATATGGGACAGGGATACAGGGTAACAATGGAAGGGGGATGGGGATGAAAAACAGGCAACAACCAAACAGCCACCCACAACAATCCCGAACACCAACCCGCAACCACGTACATCCCAACACAGGCCCAACACCAAAACCACAATCCCACCCACAAAACAAACAGCAAAATGCATACCTGCCCACCCAATATCCACCCACAACACCCATATGTACAGCCCAGCAATACCAACCACCCCCATATACATGCCCACCCACACAGAAATCCCCACCCACATTCGGTAGTAGTGGACACAAGGCACCTAGGTCCACTGGAGTTCATCAAACAGGGCGGTCACTGACCCATGGAGGTGCCCAGTGCCTTGCAGGATGGCTGTCACTAGCACTACAAGGCACTCCCAGTCTGGGCCCCCACCCTGCATGGGTTTGGTGGCAGGTCCCTCAGCCATTACAGGCAATGGCTCCTCCTGCTGCAACACCGGCATGGCCACCTCCTGCCATGGTCAAGTGTCCCCAGTTGCAGGGACAGTAGCGCATGGCACAGTGTCTGCTGGTGGGGTCTCCTTGCATGCCCCTGCTGCAATGGCCACAACAGCAGGCCAAGTCGGTGGTGTAGCAATGGCCCCATCCTCAGTGGCTGTGACACTGCATTCCTGTCCTGGCTGTGCAGCTGTGGTGGTTCCAGACCCTTTTGCCCACCATCAGTGGGATCCCCCTGGTCCGGCTTTGTGTCCATCATGGCCGGGTCCCCTTCAGCTGCTGCTACTGTGAAGGAGGTGGAGAAGGAGGAGGAAGAGATGATGGTGGCAGCATTCTGGCCCTTTGCTGCCTGCACTGGGTGTGCATCCGGTACTCCTCTACATCTTGTGTCTTGATGGCTGCCATAGCCCGTAGAAGGGCCCTATGCCACTGTGGCAGCCTGCTGTGGACACCTGTAGGGATGTAAAGGATGTGGTCAGTGCCAGGCCAAGACAGAGGGGGCACACACACATAGGCAAGCATTGTGAGGGTGCAGCATGAGCCACATTGTGGTGGCCAGCCATGGCCACGGCACAAGGGGTCCATGGAATGTACTTACCTGACCTCCAATGAAGCACCTCCTGCCTGAGGCTGGCGAGGTGGCCCTGCTGCATGCCATGGGTCATGCCAGTGGAACCTGTGGGTGAAGGGACAGGTGAGTGTGTTTGGAGGCACCACATGCCATGGCCACCATGCCAGCACTGCTGCAACAGAACAACAGCTGTAGGGATACATACCAACACCGGGGTCTCGCCCAAACTGCATGTCCGCATCCCTGCAGTGGGCCATGCTGATCATTGGCTGCAGGATCCCAGCCTTCCTCTGCGTCAGGTCCTGCCAGCGGTGGGTTAGCTGGCGGATGGTCCGGCGTGTCCCTGTTGCCTCTGCCATGCAGGTGCAGATGGCCATCCATGCCCACTCACGCTCTGTGGCACTGCTCCTCCAGCTCCCAGGTGGCAGCAGCATCCTACCCCGCTGCTGCATGTTGTTAACAAGCAGCACCATCTCATGAAGCATAAAGTTTGAGGCATGCCTGCTGAGACTCAGGGATGATCCAGAGGACATTATGGCCTGTCGTCTGTGTGACACCTGTAACAGGGTAAGGAATGGCACATGCATCACTACAGAATCCCACCGTGGCTGTGCAGACCACCCCCACCCTCCATGCTCAACACCAGACACCAACTGTGGGACATGGGACAGTGCCAGGCCACAGGCCTGGAACTGTGGTCTACCACCCCAGGTAGTACCCTTGCGCCAATGCCATGCACAGCATGAGGTGTGTAAAGGCCGAGCCATGCCATGTGGGGGCAGGGCACACAGTGCTGCACACAGTGACCACAGTGCACCAACATGGCACCTGACCCCTGCAGATGCATGTCGCGGGCCGACCCTGCACAGTTTGAGTCTAGAGCACCACATGCAGCCCTGCCACATGTCTGTACCACCACCCCAATGTGGAGCTGCATGTGGCCACAACCACTAGGTGCCCAAGGGACTGACACAATGCCAACCGTGGGCGCCAGCATGGGGACTGACAGTTACTTACCTGTATTGTGCACTGTGGTGTCCAGAGTGGGTGGCGCTGACGGGTCTGGATCACACCCGGATGGAGAAAGAGCAGGGCAACATAAGCTTGTGGCACAGTCGGGACCCTCAGAGCAGCTGCAGTGTGGAAGTGTGTACCTACCTGGACCTGTGCGGTGGTGCTAATTCCTACCCATGGGACAGAGAGCAACAATGTCAGGTATACAGTGCTGTACAGGCATTGGGAATGTGCACACTGAGCAATGTCATATAATCACTGAAGACTCGTATGTGTCCACTGTGAAGCTAGGGAGGGAATGGACATGGGTTAGTACACAGCTGTAAGTGCCCCCCGTGGCCAGCAGCCTGTAGGTGCTGCAACTCCCCCACAGGCATCATCCCACAGGCATGTACCCACACATGGCCCAGGACATCCTCCAGGACCCTGCTGTGACTGACCCTGCACAGGGTGGATGTGGTCAGGTGCATACCCAATGGTGGAAACATATAGGGCATGGTACAGGGACAGTGTTATGCAGCCAGCTGGGCAGGTGGCTGTGCACCCTTGTGTTCGGCAAAGGCAATGACTGGTGTAGGCCCCCCTCCCACAGTCTGAAGTGAAGTCTGGCAGCACCCGACCCGTTCAACATGGGACAGCTGAGACATGGGCCACTCCGTGCTGCACACAGGCATGGATGGTGCTACAAGGGTGGACATGGTGGCATGACTGGTAATGGCACACAGGCCGGCATGCGGGCCAGCCCACCACTGCAGTGACACCCCAACACCAAACAGTAATGCATTCCTGTCGCACCGGCACAGTGACAGTGTGACTGGGCCATGGCACCATCTGTGTGGTCTGGTACGGGCGCCGTGTTGGCACCCCAGCAGGGATAACCGTGATCAGTCCCAGCCGCACTGTGAACCCATGGTGTGCCTGCTGGCACACTGTCCATGCATGTATGCCTACAACATAGGACTATTGTACTACGCATACCGTACAGTCTGTGACACACCTATGTGACCCTGTAGTACAGCATGCCACTGTGGTGTGGCAGCAATGACCAACAGGGCATGTGTGGTGCTGGGCACCACTTTGCCTCTGGTGGATATCGCTCCCTGACCACAACCCATGCCCACACATCAGATGCATGATGGTTCACCTGCATGCCACCCTACAAGGGAGTCAATAGTGCCCGCCGCTAACACAATACCGACCTGTGCAGGTACAACCCTCCTGGGGTGCCCACAGTGAGGGGCGCACCCATGGTGGACCATGGACTGTGCACAGTGGGGTCATGTCACACAGACAGGCCCAAACCCCTCACCCTCCCATGGCACATCCCAGGTCCAGGGTGGCCTACACCGGGGACCCAGCCCCAGACCAGTGCCAACTGTGCCAGGGCCTGCATACACCATGCCACTGGGTGTACACTGCAGTACCCTGTTGTGGCCTACACGACTTGCCCAGTGCTTGCATGGCAGTGTGGGTCCCAACCCTACCCAGCTGTGGCAGCTGTGCGTACCACATGTGGGCCACTTGAGTGGCTGCGACCGCAGAAGGCACAGCCCTGTACTGCAGGGGCTGTTGAGGGTGTGGCCTGGACCTGTGCCATGCAGGCATGCTGGCCTGTGCCATGGGCAGTACTGCCGAGAGGCTCAGAGGATTAGGGGTATACCCCTCAGGCATCCCTCAGCACGGGGGCCTTCCTACCCCATGCCCCTCCCCAGAGCCCTGGTCCACTGCCACCCCACATGGGCAATGTGCTGCTCACACAGCCACTGTGCAGTGCCTGCATGCTGCTGGCCAGATGCCACATCCACAACACACCCATCACCGCAGTACACGGCATGCATCTCACCACCAAGGGGGCCACAGCGGTCTGGCCAAGTGCCCCACTGCATGGGGCAGCGACCACCATCCTGAGGGCACTGTTCCACATAGTCCACAGAGGTGGGAGAGGGGCTGTTGGTGCCATCTGGCTGAGGATACAGCCATAGGATGTATGCCCCAACCACAGGCATGGGGGCAGGCTTGCCTTGCCTAACCACATGATGTGAGCGATGGACCACACAGGCAACATGTTACCACACATGTGACATGTCCAGTACACCACCTGCCACACAGTGGTGTGTGGCCGTACCATGCCCCCACATCCCTGGGCACCCTCCCACAGCACAGCTCCTGCTACAGACCACTGCCATTGGACATATCGTATTGTAACCCCTGACTGTCCACATTTGGGAGGGTGATGCCTGCACAACTCTCACCCATACCACAGTATGAGGACTGTTCCCCATTGTAACCCACAGAGGCTCCCTGTGCCACAGTGCGGGGACCTGTTCCACATTCATAGTCCACATATGTGCGCAACACTCCATTGCACATGATGCATGTCACTATACCGGTCACGCTTTGACAGACTTTCTGAACATGAACAGTGGTGTAGCCGAAAGGTTCCAATCTGTACATGCATTCCCCAATAGTTACCCCCCCATTATTATCTGTACACATCCTCTCCAAATGGTACCCCCTTCCAAACAAGTCTGACTGTTGTCCGATGATTCCTTTAAACCCTAAAGAGGTTATATATGTATCTGTCTCCCAAACAGAGGTGTAGACAGTGACACCCCTTGGTGGCCTACATCGACCCAGACACTATAGATTAGGGAGCAAATGTCAATACAAAAGGCTTATGGTCTATGACAGGCACTCAACAGCACTGTACACATTGGTGTATGGTGAGTATGCATGCCTACATCCTTGAACGTGAATGTAACAGTACAACAGTGGTCTGTGCTTCTAGGGCATGTTTGTTGCAGTGTTCAACATGCAGCCCATGAGTTCCACAGTGTGACAGGCACTGTACAACAGTTGGGGGGACAAAAGGCTGAGAGGGATGCATGCCTGTCCCTATCCCTCAGTGCAGTGACAGCTGGAGTAGGGGCATGTAAGGGGGGGGCCTGCTGTGGGCCAGTACTCACCAGTCTGCTGATTGTCTGTCCCTGTCTTGGTCTGGATGGCACTGTTCTGATCCAGCTCTCTCCTACAGCCAGGTCTGCAGCACCTCTACCACTACGCTGTGCCTGGGCCTCTCGCCTTGCAACTGCACGTGCCACACGTGTATTTCGCATGTGTATCGCATGCTGCACATCGCATATGCGCATATGCAGCATGCGCGGCAGCAATTGTGGTTTGCGACAGCAATGTGCGGCTTCGCATCTGTGATGTAGGGATGTGGCCTGCCTGATTCACGTGTTTGCATGTGCTCCCTGTGGATGCAACACAGATGTGGGATGAGTGTGGGTGGCCCTGCATGTGTAGTAGCTTTGCCTGCAGGACTCCATGTGTGTGCGTGTGCATGCCCTGGGGAGGTTCAGTGGCAGGCAGATGCCCACCGGCAGTGGCCCACGCAGGGTACTGTTGCGACTGGGGGGTTATGCTGTACCCAGCATGTTCCCAGTAAGGCCCTACCAATGCAATGATGACAAAAGGACAACACACTATAGGGCTGAGGTGCAAACAGGTTTATTTACATGATGCTCAATACACACATGCCCAATGCACAGTGCTCCTCACGCGTGACCCCACACTCACCGATGCACACAGTCATGCATATACACACACACCCACCCATGTGACCACACAGTGTCCCCCCATAGACGTGTCCCCTGCCATGTATGTGGCCCCACCCCCATTGCAGCCCCACCCACCACTTCCCCTACTGCACAGGTCACCTGGGCATCTCATAGCCATCTGCCACACACATGCCATCTTCGCACTGACCCCTCCTGTGCTGGGTGCTGGGCTGTGGGGGACCCTGCTGGTCTGGAAGGCTGTGCGGTGCCCTGGCAGACCACCCCTGGCATCACATCCTGTGGGCTTGTGTGTGCCCCCACAGGTCATCTGTTGTGCCTCCGCCCATGCAAGTCTACTTGCCTCTGTGCCACGTGTGGCAGAGGCCATGCCAAGCCTGCACAGTGTGTTCCACCGTCTCGTGCTGAGCGCCTTGGGCCCTGTGCAGCCTGTGGAGCACCCTCCTTGGTGCATCCACCCCCCATGCATGCCCTGTGCCTGACCCTGTTCTTGTGGGATTGTGTGAGGTGCTCGGCCTGGCCTGTCCCTGTTTCGCCTGCATGCCTGTGTGCACCACCGTGGTTGTATCTTGATGCTGTCCTGTGCCTGGGACAGTGTGGGTGGTGCCTGGCTAGGCGTGTGGCACCGGCAGCATGACTGACAGGTGGGCAGATACTGATGCCTGGGCTGGGCTGGGGGAAGGGGTTCCACTGGCTCTGGTGGCTATGCCTGGGTACTGGAATGGGCAGTGGCTGTGGGTGCCATCCTCTGGGCCAGGCCTTGCAGGTGGTGCAGCGGCTGCAGTGCACGTGTTATGGCCTTCATGGCTGTGGCCACGGCTGTATCCTGGTGCTGCAGGTGTGCCAGCATGTTCTCCAGGCCTGAGCTGAGGTGGTCCATGATGGCTGTCTGGCTTTCGGCACAGTGCCAGATGCCCTGTATGGCATCCCCCAGGTCAGTCATGCATACCGCTGTGTCCCTTCTGAATGCCTGCAGGCTGCTGGCAATGCTGGATAGCTACAGCTCCATACAGGTGTTATGCTCCTGCATGCCCTGCCATATGTTCCCCAGCTCCTGCCTGCAATCCCCCCAGCTGGTCAGCACCCACTGGCAGTAGTCCCCAGTGTAGGTCGGTGAAGACAGCTAGTCCTGCAGCACCCGGACGGTCTCATCCAACTCATCCTCCAGTCCACGGGCACTCAGTGGGCTGAGCAACCCTAAGGCGGTGTCCTCAGCTGCCAGCTGGTCTTGGTCCGACACCTCCCACTCGACCATGGGCGTCTACACTGCCTCCACTGATGTGGCGGCACTGCTGGTGGTGTCCTTGGTGGTCCTCTGTGGCTGCCATGGTGGTCCAGCTGCATCCTCCTCACTGCTGTCCGCTACCTCCTCTACCATGGGACTCTCACCATCCCCACTCCCCTCAGGCTCCAACATCAGCTCCGGTGTTCCTGCCACAGGTGTTCTGGTGGCAGGGCTGCCTCCAGCGTCCACTGGGCTGTCGCCATTGTCTGACACTATGCCAGTGGTCTGGGCCATGCCGGCGCCATCCTGGCCCTGCTGCTGCTGCTGCTCCCACATTCCAGCTCTGCTGGGGCCACTTGCACCAGCTGCCACTGCACCTGTTGGATGGGAAACGTGTTAGTGTGTCCCCGCATCACAGTGTGCCCTCACCTACCTGATCAGTGTTACCCTCAAAGGTCTGCTTCGGTGTTGCACTCTGGCATTGCACCCACCACACTTCTGTGCTGTCCTACCTGGTGTTTGCCACCACTGTACATGCATCCTGCACCAACAGCATGGACCCCCATCATTGCTGCCCTTACTGTTCCATCCATCCTGGTATGGCAGTGCCAGATGTTACACGGCCACCCCGTACGGCTCCCCACTGCACAGTGGCCCCATGCACAGCCATGCACATGAGGCTGAAACCATGCTGCAGGGGCATGCACCCCTGTGTGATTATATTGTCCCTGTCAGCCATGCATGACCCCTGCGGCCCTCACCCACACTCTGCAGCCACTGAGACAGTGACCCATGCCCCCTCCCTACCACCCAGCCCATACCTGTGCATGCCTCCCCAGCACACAGTGCAGGACACAGCATCCCCCAATGCGGCCCAGGCCATACCTCAGCATGCCCTCTCCAACAGCACACAGTGCAGGACACAGCTTCCCCAGTGCAGCCCAGTCCTTATCTCTGCATGTCCCCCAATAGTACACAGTGTAGGGCACAGCAACACCCAGTGCAGCCCAGGCCATGCCTCAGCATGCTCCCCCAACTGTGCACAGTGCAGGACACAGCTTCTCCCAGTGCAGCCCAGACCTTACCTCTGCATGCCTCCCCCAACAGTACACAGTGCAGGACACAGCTTCCCCCAGTGCAGTCCAGTCCTTACCGCTGCATGCTCTCCCCCCAACAGTACACAGTGCAGGACACAGAAACATCCAGTGCAGCCCAGTCCTTACCTCTGCATGCCCCCCCAACAGTACACAGTGCAGGACACAGCAACACCGAGTGCAGTGCAGCCCAGGCCATGCCTGAACATGCTCCCCCCCAACTGTACACAGTGCAGGACACAGCTTCCCCAGTGCAGCCCAGATCTTACCTCTGCATGCCCCCCCAACAGTACATAGTGCAGGACATGGCTTCCCCAGTGCAGCCCAGACCTTACCTCTGCATCCCCCCAACAGTACATAGTGCAGGACACAGCAACACCCAGTGCAACCCAGGCCATGACACAACATGCCCCCAACTGTACACAGTACAGGACACAGCTTCCCCCAGTACAGCCCAGTCCTTACTTCTGCATTCCCCCCCAACTATACATAGTGCAGGGCACAGCAACACCCACTGTGGCCCAGCTCATTCCTGTGCACAGCCACCCCTCCTCTGGTTTTATGTGCCCATGCCAGCCCCTCCACAGTTGCCCATGGGTGGTTCCTTTGCACTGCTGTGCATGTCAACAGCACACATGCCTGTCCCTGGCCTGCCCCTTGCCATTGCCTGGTTCTCTTGGCCCACCCTGTGGCTGTCTGTGGCCATGTGGCATTCCTGTGGCATGCTTCCCCACCACTACATCTGCCTATACACTGTCACCCTACCCACCCCATCTTCGACGTTGGCTTCTGTGCTGTTGCCATGTCTGGCCTGTCACTTACATTGCTGGTTGTGTGTCCCTACCTGTGGCCATCCGCTGTCTGAAAGTGTCCAGCTGTGTTACGCCAGCAATGATCTGCTGGCTGAGATGTGCTGCTATCCTCTTCTCGATGCTACTGAGTGGCTCCTGCTGGGTGGATCTGCCCCTGTGCCCTGTGCACTGCACCTGTTGTGCACCACCTTGCACTTCACCAGGTGCCTGAGGTCACTCCACTTCTTTGGCACATCACGGACTGTCCTGCACTGTGCAGTGATGGCATTGACTCTGCGTACCACCCTATCCCATGTCCTCTTGCATTTCTCCCTCCTCTTGGCATCCCCTCCATGTCCCGTGAGGCGTGCATGATGGAGGTCGATTAGCTCCAACAGGGTGTTAACCTCCTCATGGCCGAAATTCCTCTTCTTTCTCTATTGTTCGGCTGCAGCCTCTGCCATTGCTGTGGTGTATCTGCTGGTGTATGTTGGGCTGCTACTGCATGTTGCTCACTTTTATATGGTGTATCTTGTGTGTCGCGACTTACGTAGTTGGGTTTGGCATATTCTCACAGGTTCTAGAATCGCACGTATCTCGCATGTCACAGTTGCTGTTGTGTAATTTCCTCAACTGTGTTACTTGTGTCTGGTGTATTTGCCTTTCTAGAATCGGGCCCCATGTGTGCAGTCAGTGTGGTTTCCTGTGAGTGTGTGTGACATCAAACATTGTCCAGCTTCTTGCAAACATATATATGCTGACTTGCTGCAATGTTTATGGTATAAAGAATAGAGCTAAAAAAAAACGAATATTTTATTGTCACTATCATCATCAGTGGACTAAGTGATATGATATTTTTTCAGAGGTGTCTAGCCATAGTGCACCTTAGTCACATACTGCACACATGACTTTTAGGAGAGCATGTGTTTTTTTGTACTATGATCTCCACAAAGTCATGTATGCACTGTGAGTGACCGAGGTGCACAGTGACCCGATTCCTCTGAAAAAAATATCATATCACTTACTCCGCTGGTGCTGATGGTACAAATAAAATATGCCTCATCTATTCTTTCTTATCTTTATTCTTTACATACTGCAACAAGTCACGCCATATATATGTTTGCACAAAGCTGGTCAATGTCTGCACACACAGGAAAGAACACTGATGGCACACATGCAGTTTAGCACAACATACTTGCACTGCTTAGTCCTGCTTTTTGTGAAACACTTCATGACTCCTGACACAAAGTAAACATTACTGAGACTCCAGAAATATTTCTTTTTTGAAATAGACATTAAAGCAGCAGTACAACACTCTGGTGAAAATTGTGACCTATACTTTTTTATGCTATTTTACATTGCCACTTTACTTACCTCCTGACTTGTATGATACCATTCTTTCCAGTATTTGAGTCGGCTTTAGTACTTTTTTCATGTATGAAATAATAAAAGCAGCACTCCTTTTAACACAGGTGCAGACCAGGTCTTCATCAGTATTTTCCACTGTTTTTCTCCATCAGTTGTTCATATATTACTTTTGTTGTAAAATTAGCAATTATGCAGCAGGCAGAGTTTTATGATCTCACAGAACAATATTTGTTCAAAAACAGCTGCAAATAGTGATGAACACCTGGTCAGAGCCATATAAAGGGCATGCTCCTTTTATTCTTTCAGTCATGAGAAAAAGTAGTAAAGCAGACACAAACTGTGAAAAGAAGGATATCATACAAGTCAGGAGGTAACTGGTGGCTGGCAATGTAAAGTAGCATAAAGAAGTATAGGTCAAAATTTTCATCACATTGTTGCACTGCCTCTTTAATTATAATTTAAGTATGGCATTATGTGCTCACAATCACAACACACAAAATGCAACTGTCTTGTGTCCAGAAAGTTACCAAGTGCCGACGAAGTGAAATGGAAGCGTTACACCACATGCAAAGTCCCCCAGAATTTATTGCACAGTCACTCATGAGTGCAGTGGTCACACAAAGACCTCAGAATGTTTCTGCATCCCCAAAATGCAACTGTCTTGTGTCCAGAAAATTCCCAAGTGCTGACAAAGTGAAATGGGAGTGTTACACCACATGCAGAGTCCCCAAGAATGTATTGCACAGTCACTCGTGTGTGCAGTAGTCACACAGAGTCCTCAGAATTTTTATGCATCCCCAAAATGCAACTGCCTTGTGTCCAGAAAATTGACATACTCTGTGATGATGATGTCATGATGCACAGTGTCTTGCCAAACCATGTGAAGGAGGGATAACATGACATGAATCCATTCAGTGTTCCGTCAGAAATGATGACCATGAGAGAACTGTTGCTGGTCCAAAGTGTGCTGCAATTCCTGCGAATGCGATGCAATCACCTCAACCAGATGGTTCAAGTTCAAATTTATTGCAGAAAAGACTCCATTGAGCAAGCTCATTCACAAGGAGGTCATGAGGCACATACACTTACAGTTCCCAATTACATAAACAGGAGATATAAAATGTAGAACAACAAAGAAAAAATGTATAATACAAGAGGTATACACAATAGAAGTCCTTATGCTATATATGCAGTACATTCCAGCTTTAGGATGGAAGGATGCCCTTTGTGTGTACATTAATAGTAGCCTTGGTGAGTTGATATATATGTATTTTCTAGGTGGGGGGTTGACATATATATATACATGTACTCATTGCATTGTTTTGTATCACAGGTCACATACTGTTGGTATGCACATTCCAGTGCTTAATGAGAAATGTTGGTGCTGAAATTGGAAATGGAATACTCTAAAGCCAATGAAAGTAAGTATTTTTTTTGGGGGGAAGCATATTTGTAAGTAGGTCTCATTAATGGTTTACTATTTGGTTACTTCTTCACAGATTTCATCTGCATCCTTCTCCAGTCCGGTAATGATGGTCATGGTCATCGATTGAAACGACTTCTGTTTGTTGCAAGTCTGCCCCTGCCTGGGGCGGGGGGGCATGATGTTGAAGAAGTTCTTTGGCTAAGGCAACTATGACACAACAGAGCATCAGCAAGTTTCCTAAAAAAAGAAATGAAGGACTTATTACAACTTGATTGCAGCAGTAAGACATTATGTTTAAGCCGTGGCTGTTCCACCATGGGTATCTGGATTAACACAGATAGCAAGCTGCCCCACTGCAATCATCAGATCACAATTTAATTTAGTACCAAGCTGTGTGACAAATACATTGTGTCAGTGTACCTGCGTCACAATTCAAGTTACATTTTAAAACCACATCTTGTCAAGTAACACAACCTGTGTCCAATTTTTTCAACACTGTCATGGCTGCACAGCTGCAAATTTGGAATACAGTGCATGATATGTTGCAGAAATATTTTTTGTGACATACATGTTTTTTTCTTTGTTTGTTTTTTTCCAGTTGTTTAACCAGGTGAGACAAACTAAGCTGAAAGCTTATTTACAGGTGCAACCTGGGAGTACAGGGAAGTTAAGTGACTTGCTCAGGGTCACACAGTATGCAAGTGGGATCTGTGGGATTCAAACTTACCAGAATGGATTAGAAATGGATATCCCATAGGTTCCTGTAGACAGTACTGCTGCTGTACCATTGATACAGACCTTCAGTGAAGGAGACTGGTTTGTTGTTAACCTGTAAAAAAACACAATAAGTTGACCATA
Source organism: Neoceratodus forsteri (assembly GCA_016271365.2). NCBI lineage: Eukaryota > Metazoa > Chordata > Ceratodontiformes > Ceratodontidae > Neoceratodus > Neoceratodus forsteri. Next base: position 90,683,353 of record CM028130.1, on the reverse strand, counting down.
TGTATTTGACCATTGCAGCTCAGAAAAACAACACAAAACAAAGCACACAGCTTAAGGAAGTTGAAAAGCATGAAAAACATTAGTACACATACGCACTTTATAGTTTTAATAGTAAAAAGCCTTGTGCTTGTGGCTGATTGATGTGGTCTCCTGTTTGACTCCCTCTGCCTTGGCATGGTCAATGTAATGGAAAAACATTGCCACAATGGCACTGGTGGTGGGTGGTGATGGTCATAGCTGTGGCAAATGATGACATTCCCTCTCACATCTTCCTGCATCTGGTGGTGGTGGCAGTAGCGATCAACAGTCTTTGGTACTCCAGGGGGACACATGGTCACATTCCCTATGGTGGCATTGGTGAACAGTGGTCTTATGGTGGTGGTACTCAAGGGGGACACACAGTCACATTCCCTATGGTGGCAGTGGTGAACAGTGGTCTTATGGTGGTGGCAGTACGGGGGCCCTGATATACTGTGCTCTGTGTTATAAATGTGGCATGATATATGGAATCTGAATCACTATGAGTGAGGCAGTGATTTAACTTTTTGAAAAAGAAAACATGTATCATACAAGACATGTGACAGCCTTTTAATCACTTAAGTTAAAACCTGCCAAAATTAACTTCATCATCATTCATCATCATCCTCAGAAAGAAAGCTGCCCTCACAGTCTTCTATGTCTGAATTCTGACCACGGATAAATTCTTTCTCCATTGTGTTATTATCTATGTCAGTGGTAGGCCATTTCATGCTATCACTGCCACCAGGATGGTCCCTTTCTTCAACCTTTGCAAAACCATGAGTATGCCGGGGTATGAATACTGAGGTTGCAGTCTGAACTGGTATGTGCCTCTCATTCATTTTTATGAATGTCAGCAAACTGACATTTGCAGGAGTGGTTTATATGACATTCACTCTGGGTGGGAGCCGGGGGGGGGGTGATGCTGGATGTGAAGCCAAAAAAAACTGTGGCTTCAACAACAAATACAGATGCAAAGTCACAACAAGATCAACAACATCTCAACTAACCATTGGTGTTCTCAAGTCACAAACAATCCAATCTGGAAAAGAATACCTTTTGCCAGTGGGTGGGGGGGCACTGACTGCAGATTATGGCAGTGCAAAATCAAGAAAAGATACCACAATAGCAGTACAAAATCGTGGTGCTGCAGTGGGTAGCAGGTTCACACTGCTGCGCCTGCAATTACACTGTGGCACAATAAAAGCTGAATTATTTTATGTCACGTCACACACTGCACACAAACTCACACACACACACACACAATTTGTCTACAAGTAATGCATAGCAAATTTTAAACTTCGGTAATATACAACGTCTTTTAAACAACCCCACTGCTGCACCAGGTCCAGACCACAACACACACAATCAGCAAAAAAATATCAACAATTACTGAAAATATTACTGTGTGTACATTAACACAGTCATACAAGAAAAATATAACCAAAAAAGAAAGAACTCCCTATTTCTCCAACTTAAATCTACCTAAACCAGATATGCCCTTCCCCCAAAGCACACTTCCACTGTCTCTCAGTACACAGACCGAATGTTATATATTAACAGTCAAAATCCACACACAAACAATAAATGATCGATGATATGAGTACAGGAGGGTTTTCTACAATCAATGAACTAAAGTTTCAGCAACAAAAAATGACTCAAAAAGGTTTTTTTTAACAGCTTTTAAAAGGTTTGAATCACAGAGAGCTCTCATAGCAGACTGTCTCATACAGCTTCCTACACACACTACCCTGAACTGAGGCTGTGCAGAACAATCTAGAGCCCATGTGACCTGAAATCCCATGAATCACTGCAAAATTCACCTTTGGAGCCTAAAAACAAGGTGCAGTGAGGCGAAGTACATTGTTTTCAATGTACTTCACATTAAAATTTGGTGGAGTAGTGGTTTGGGAAGGCGGAGTAATGCAAAGTCATTGTCTTCAATGGACTTTGCGTTACCCATTATAACGTGAAGTTCTCTGCTTTGAGTTGCGGAGCACTCTGCAAATTCACCTTTACTCCACGAATCACTCCGTGGAGTGAATTGAAGCCACTTCACCCTTCTCTAGTCACCAACCACTAAACAAATGCTTTTATCATAGTTAATTGTGGCTCGCGTAACTTGTGAAAATTCATGTAGTAGTGTAAGAGTCCTTCCACCTGAATCTGTATTTGGAACAATTAGTATCAAATCATCCACATAAGCACTGGTTCTGATTTCATCTGTGTGCTGTGTTGTTTGTATCCCACTTATCTGGGGTATAGAGTTTTTTTTCTAATAACAGGGACCAGTGTCACAATATATAGTATGGGCCTAAGAGTGCACCCTTGTCTTACCCCTCTTTTAACTTGTCTTTTTTTACCTGTCCAACCCTGTATCAGCAGGATTATTGATGCGGTCCTATAATATTTTTGGATCCATTAACAAAATTCTTTGGGATGCCATACTTCTGTAGGCATATCCATAGATACTCATGTGCTACTCTGTCAAAGGCTTGTGACTGGTCTAATACAAGAATATGGTGTTTTATGTTATTCTTCATGCTGCAATCTACTACCTTTCTTAATAATAACACATTATCAGTAATTTTCCTTTTTGGGATAGCACAGTTTTGTGAAACATGAATTATCTCTGACAGGATTTTGGAGATCCTATTACTTAACATTTATGATAATATTTTTAGGTCTACATTTAACAGGGTAATAGGTCTCCAATTGTTTAACAGCAATGTATCCCCTTTCTTGACTAAAAGTACTAATAACCCTTTATTCATTTCCTCCGGTAATACTTTGCAGTTTAACAGAGCATTATAAACCTGGACTAGTTCATCTGGGAAAAAAGCCCAGAGCCATTTACAAAACTCTGATGCTAAACCATCTGCACTAGAAGTATTGCTTTTTAAGTTCTGGATAACCTCCTGGAGTTCACCTTTTGAAATGGAGTCTGTTAACATATCTTGTTTTGATTATGGAATCTGTGGGAGTTCAATTTTATTAATCCATGTCCATATTTCTTTATCATTTTTAAATTTCTTTCAAAGTAACTTGTGTATGTGTTTATCTACTTCTTGTAGTATTTCCTGCTTATTCGATATTAAGGATCCTAACTTTGTGTTAAGCTGTGTGATATTTTTCTTGTTTCTTCTGGCCTTGCAGTTTTCATAGGGGTTGATGACATATGATTTCCCCTGCATGCAACATTTTTATTCCCTTTCTAAGGATACAAATCTATCATATTGTAGTTGTTTTAATTTTTCCTTAAATTGTTCAGTTCTTTCCACTCTTTGTTGGTCATTGTCTACTTTCTCTTGTAGTAAAGCTAATTGTTTTAATAGTTCACTATAGGCCTTCTGTTTATCAAAATTACTCTGTTCTGTATAAAATCCATTTTTGTATCCATCCACCATTGTACATAATCCTCGTATAGTGCCCACACTGACTTTTTTGCAAACAGGATTTCCTCTAATTCTTCCTTATTTTCTAGAACCTGTAAAGCTGCAGTATTTATTCTCCATAATCCTTTCCCAAAAGAGGTTTCAGCAATATTTGAAAGTTTTACACTTATTAAGCAATGATCTGATGTTACTTCCATTCTTGTGTTAGAATGTGTCACAGGGATGTGTTCTGAAACCCACCAATAATCTATTCTAGTTGACAAAGTGTTTTTATAAAAGGTGTGTGCAAGTGGGGTTTTATAGGAACCTTGTGCATTTTTTAAGTGTGATTGAGCTGTCAACGTTTTTAAAAAGTTTACATCACAAAAAATTTTCTCAGATCTTATTCTTCTATCAGACCTTAAAATTACAAAATTAAAATCCCCACCAAACAGAATTATTTTGTAAGGAAAAGGTAAGGCTGTACGAGTTTCCATTAGTCAGTTCTGGCTACCTCTGTATGGGGCACATAGCAGATTATAAGTCTAAAGACCTGTTCTTGAGATAAGATGTCAATTAAGAAAGCCTTACCTTGTTCTATCTCTACTTGTTTCAGTATCTTAACATTCCAGTCCATAAATGCAATACCCAACCCACTACAAGGTTCTGTACCCAATGACCAGAAACTTTTACCCTATTTCCAACCCTGCATAGCTCTCTGTGCTTCTGAGTGAGCGTGTAGTCTAGTGTCCTGGAAAAAGATGAAATTCTGTCTTCTCTTTCCTCCCTTCTAGGACCCTCTGCTGTCACACCAGTAGTGGTATTATGAGAAGAAGTGCTAAAAGTTTCACTCCTAGAGTCTGGAGTATCTGTCCTGCTCCTGGGGGGAGGGGGCTGTATGCTGTGGTCTTGTCTGCTCCCTATTCTTCTTGTACTGCCCAGGGTTAACATAAAAATCATGTTCTGAAAAATCTGCATCTGTTGTGGCATGGGATGCCAAAAGGCATTCTGAAAAAGTACACCCTTCATTGTCACAGAGACTGCAGTGTGGGGTAAACGTACAATGAATACCTGGGTGTCCTAACATACCACACATGGAGCATCTAATTTTCTCACATTCACTGCTAACATGCCTGAGGGAGTCATATTTATAACAAGATTTTGGCTGCCCTGGGTAAAAATAAAATGTCCCTGTCTCTTCCTAAAAAGAAATGACTTTGTAGGGTTGTATCCCAGTTTCTGTATGTTTAAGCCGTATTTTAAATTTCCACCCCCAGTCCAAAATCCTTAACTGTCTGTTATGGAGTCTGGTAGATCCTGCACCTCGCACCTCTGTTCTAGCCAGTAATTTATGTCTTTAACATTAACCCCCTCATTCTGAAATAAGATCATAATAGTCTTCATGTTAGGTGTAGATAAGGGCATTGCAAAAAAGGTTTTCCAAACATTACTGTCTTTTACATCCTGGTATTTATGCCAAAAACAATCTAGTAAAACTGCAGACCTAAAACTGACATCAAAAGTCTGCTCCCCAAGTGCATGAATAAATGCAAACATTTCAGTGGGGGAAAATTTAAGAGAGTTGTTTATCAAATATTTCCCCACATAAGTCCGGTTTGATGCAACTTCAAGGCCTCCTTTATACTTTGTTCGCACTGAGTGCCTCCTCTTGGCATTTTCTGGCAGTTTATGAAACAAACTCACACAACTACCATTTCTATTCTCACCTTCAGTTGCATTTAGTAGCTGACTGTCAGTAATATCAGTGCTCGCTTCATGAAAAATGTTGTCTTCCGTTGGTACTGAATTTGTACCTGTGTTTGTTGTTTCTGTGGTCTCCATGGTGCCAGCCTTTCCCTGATGTTGAGAGATATCTGGGTTCCTCGGTGTACTTGGTTCAACCCCATTTTGTAAAAGCTGAGATTCTGTCGAAAAAGTCCGTACTGTGGGGTCTGAATTTGTTCCTGGTATCGGGATGTCTGCATCATGGATCCAGATGCCTGTCTCCAATTGTATCCAGCCTGCATCTCTCAATGTAGTGCCCGGTGCCCAAGGCCCTTCCTTTGAAGTTCCCGGTCCTTCAGGTAGGCTTGCGGCAGCCTTTGATGCAGATCCAAATTGAAATACTGGTGTTGGTAATTTCTTTAGGTTTCCATCGGGACTCCCAGTTTGCCTTTTACGTTTCTTTTTCTCCTCTTTGAATCTAAGTTTTTCGTGTGAAAATTGTTGTTCTGCAGCTGACAGCATACTTCCCAGCCTCTGCTTCTCTGTAGCCAAGTTATCCTGCAAATGTTTTTCAGCTTCCAGAATGTCCATATCTATTTCCATTTCTGTCTCAGACATAAAACTCAATGCAGTTTCCTGATTTTTTCCATCTCTGTAGTGATCTTCATTGCTGGACCTGCAGGGATGGAGATCGATTCCCCTGCATGTACACCAGCCATCTCCTCTCCTGGACTGCTGTCCGCCATTGTGAAGAAGGGTTCCCCCTACAGACCAGCAGGGAATTTCCCCGGTGTCCTGGACAAATTTCCCCCATTCACTAAAAATACCACTAACAACTTAATCTGGTTCAGTGTCAGTTGGCATCCATTTGTATTCCCTTCCCCCAGGATGAGGCTGAAAATAGGCAGAATTATCTAGTCCTCCATTCCTGGTCAACAAAAATAAATGAATAAAAAATAAATGATGGTGCATCATGCTGGGCATCACAGTCACAGGAGCATTGAAGGGGTATTACAGGGCCATGATGCTAGTGCAAGTAAGGTGATTCACTGGGAATTAGTGCTTTGTGAAAGTTAAATTTCACAAGTGGAACTCTAGTGGCATTACCTATTATGTACCCATGAATCTTTGAGCACATTTCACGAAATAGCATTCTCTAAAGTATCCACAATTCATTTTAACCTACTAAATCACATTTATCCAGCTTAAATAGATTCCAGGAGATATTTACGTTCTATTTATTTATTAAATTTTGATGACCGGGTAGGCCCACTGAGCCCCGAAGGTCCCTTTGACAGGGGCGACCCATTGGTGTGCACGCCAAATTTTGAATGCATACCTGCAATAGTAGAGCTACAGACATCTTAATATTTTGAAAATGTTCACACAATTGTACAAATAATTAAATTGAAAAGTTCTGAATGTCTGTATCTTACAATGTTCATAACCAATTACCTATCTAACAGTTGCTATGACTCTTACAAGAAAGCAGGCATATACATTTTCAATTATCTAACTCCGAAGGTGGCTAAATTGAAAGCACAGAAATATTTTCAGAAATTTTCACATGAATTATAAATTGCAAGATTTGAAGCCCTTATAACTCCCCCCGCCATCCAAATGTCATGACACTAAGCATCCATTTTGGATCCCTTCCAAACAATAAGCATGCCAAATGCAGATCGTTAGCTATGACACTGATCAAGTTATGACCAATTTAAAAAATTCAGAACGCGGATTTCACTAGATTTTGTGGAATTTCACAACCACTCTGCAAGATCAGAATTTGTTAATTTAGCCCAGCCCTGTACCAGAATATCTAGAACACAAGAGACAAGATTGTCAAAGGATCCTTAGACTGCCATAAGGTGCGTCAAACAACTATATTGCATCAAATCCAGGTGCACCAAATACTGTGCACTGTATTATGCAAGAAAAGTGTTCTCTGTTGCAAAGTTCCCCAAAATGATGGAAGAAGTGTGCTGTGTCAAAAATTTGGTGCATGAGGAGAGAATGACGTAAGCGGAGTCAAAAATGCATTGGGCCAGAATGACTCAAGTTGAATCAAAAGGATGATGCGTGGGATGAAAATGACTCAAGCTGAGTCAAAAGAATGAGTGATGCATGGAGTGAGAATAATGCAAGCTGTGTCAAAAAGATGATGCATGAGGTGAGAATGACTCAAGCTGCATTAAAATGACAATGGGCCTAATTTTTGAAAGTCCCTTAGATCCACGCAAGCTGCATCAATCACCTTGCATCAGATCGTGGAGTACCAAATACTGTGTGCAATATTTTGCAAGGAAAGCATTCTCTGTGGCAAAGTACCCCAAACTGATGCAAGATGTCCTCTTTGTCAACAAAATGACACAAGGGACGAGAATGACGCAAGCTGCACCAAAACAAAATTGATGCAAGTTGAGTAACAAATATGATGCAAGTAGAGTAAAAAAATGGTGCAAGTTGAGTCAAAACAAGCATTTGTCAATGCTGAATGTTGATTGTGTTGGTCCGTTGAGCTCGCTCACTGGCCTTCTGTCATCCACTCATTCTGTTTCTCCTGGTGCTGGAGGCTGCTGTTTTGTATTGGGTTCCTGCCTGTGTTGGCACCCTTTTCTGTCCACAAAGAAATCCGCAGCTGGCCCAACAGAGCTCGGTTGAGGTGGGTCACTGCCCCTCTCTGACTCGCTCATTCTGTTTCTCCTGGAGCTGCAGGCTGACCTTTTTTACTGGGCTCCTGCCTCTGTTGATGGCTTTTTCTGCCCACAAAGAAATCTGCATTAGTCCTGACACAGGTCCATTGAGCTTGCTCATCTTTCTGCCGGTGCTGCAGGCTAGCCTTTTATGCTGGGCTCCTGCCTGCGTTGCTGCCTATTTCTGCCAAAAAGAAATCTGCAGCAGTCACGATAGAGCTCCGTTGAGCTCACTCACTCCCCCTCTCTTACTTGCTCATTCCGTTTCTCTGGCAACTGCAGGCTGCCCTTTTGTACTGGGCCTCGGGTGCATTGCTGTCTTTTTCTGCCCACAAAGAAATCCACAGCAGTCCCAACAGAGCTCCGTTGAGTTCACTCACTACCCCTCCCTCACCCGCTCGATCTGTGTCTCCTGCTGGTGCAGGCTGTCCTTATATACTGGGCTCCTGCCTGCGTTGGTGGCTTATTCTGCCCACAAAGAAATCTGCAGCAGTCCTGACACAGCTCCGTTGAACTTGCTCACTTCCGCTCTTTCACTCGCTCATTTCATTTCTGCCAGAGCTGCTGGCTGGCCTTTTGTACTGGGCTCCTGCCTGCGTTGCCGCCTTTTTCTGCCCACAAAGAAGTCTGCAGCAGTCATGATAGAGCACCGTTGAGGTTGCTTGCTCCCCCTGTTTCACTCACTCATTCTGTTTCTCCTGGCGCTGCAGGCTGCCATTTTGTAGTTGGCTTCTGCCTCTGTTGATGCCTTTTTCTGCCCACAAAGAAATCTGCAGCAGTCACGACAGAGCTCTGTTGAGCTCACTCACTCCCACTCTCTCACTCACTCATGCATTCTGTCTCTGCCTGCGCTGCAGGCTGCCCTTTTGTACTGGGCTCCTGCCTGCATTGCTGTCTTCTTCTGCCCACAAAGGAATCTGCAGCACTCACGGAAGAGCTCCATTGAGCTTGCTCATACCACCTCTCTCACTTGCTCATTCTGTTTGTCCCACTGGTGCAGGCTGCCATTTTGTACTGGGCCCCTGCATGCATTGCTGCCTTTTTCTGCCCACAAAGAAAACCACAGCAGCCTCAATAGAGCTCCGTTGAGCTCACTCACTCCCCCTTCCTCACTTGCTCATTCTGTGTCTCACGCTGCTGCAGGCTGCCCTTTTGTACTGGGCTTCTGCCTGCGTTGGCACCTTTTTTTGCCCACAAAGAAATCTGCAGCTGTCCTGACAGAGCTCCAATGAGGTTGGAGACTCCGCCTGTCTCACTTGCTCATTCTGTTCCTCCTGGCGCTGCAGGCTGCCATTTAGTAACTGGCTCCTGCCTCTGTTGGCACCTTTTTCTTCCCAAAAAGAAATCTGCAGCAGTCCCAACATAGCTCCGTTGAGCTCGCTGACTCCCCCTCTCTCACTCATTCACTCATTCTGTTTCTGCCAGTGCTGCAGCTGCCTTTTTGTACTGGGCTCCTGCCTGCATTACCACCTTCTTCTGCCCACAAAGAAATCTGCAGCAGTCACGATAGAGCTCCATTGAGCTTGCTCATTCAATCCCCCTCTCTCACTCGTTTGTTTTGTTTCTCCTGCTGCTGCAGGCTGCCCTCTTGTACTGGGTCTCAGTGTGCATTGTTGCCTTTTTATGGCCACAAAGAAATCTGCAGCAGTCCCAACAGAGCTCTGGTGAGTTCACTCACTCCCCCTCCCTTACTCACTCATTCTGTGTCTGCCACTGCTGCAGGCTGTCCTTTTGCAATGGGTTCCTGTCTGCATTGGTGCCTTTTTCTGCCCACAAAGAGATCTGCAACAGTCCTGACACAGCTCCGTTGAGGTTGCTCACTCCCCTTCTGTCACTCACTCATTCCGTTTCTGCGGGCGCTGCTGGCTCGTCTTTTATACTGGGCTCCTGCCTGCGTTGCTGCCTTTTCCTGCCCACAAAGATGTCCACAGCAGTCACGATAGACCTCCATTGAGCTTGCTCACTCCCCTTCCCTCACTGTCTCATTCTGTGTCTGCCAGCGCTGCTGGCTGGCCTTTTGTACTGGGCTCCTGCCTGCGTTGTCGCCTTTTGCTGCCCACAAAGAAATCCACAGCAGTCACGATAGAGCTCCATTAAGGTCGCTCACTCTCTCTGTCTCAATCACTCATTCTGTTTCTCCTGGTGCTGCAGGCTGCCCTTTTGTAGTGGGCTCCTGCCTCTGGTGGTGCCTTTTCCTACCCACAAAGAAATCTGCAGCAGTCCCAACAGAGCTCCGTTGAGCTCACTCATTTCCCGCTCTCACTCACTCATCCCATTTCTGCCACTGTTCCAGGCTGCCTTTTGTACTGGGCTCCTGTTTGTGTTGCTGCCTTCTTTTGCCCACAAAGAAATCTGCAGCAGTCACAATAGAGCTCCGTTGAGCTCACACACTACCCCTCTCTCACTCGCTTGTTCTGTTTCTCCCGCTGCTGCAGGCTGCCCTTTTATACTGGGCCCCTGCGTACATTGCTGCCTTTTTCTGCCCACAAAGAAATCTGCAGCAGTCCCAACACAGCTCCGTTGAGCTCGCTCACTCACTCACCCTCTCTCACTCACTCATTCCATTTCTGCTGGTGCTGCAGGATGGCCTTTTGTACTGGGCTCCTGCCAGCATTGCCGCCTTTTGCTGCCCACAAACAAATCCACAGCAGTCATGATAGAGCTCCGTTGAGCTCGCTCTCTCTCCTCCTCTTTCACTCGCTTGTTGTATTTCTTCCGGCACTGCAGGCTGCCGTTTTGTAATGGGCTCCAGCCTGCGTTTGCACCTTTTTCTGCCCACAAAGAAAACTGCGGCTGTCCCGACAGAGCTCCATTGCGGTCGCTCACTCCACAGTCTTAAACGATCATTCTGTTTCTCCTGGCAGTGCAGGCTGCCCTTTTGTACTGGGTTCCTGCCTCTGCTGGCACCTTTTTCTGCCCACAAAGAAATCTGCAGCACTCCCGACAGAGCTCCGTTGACCTCACTCACTCGTCCTCTATCACTCACTCGTTCCATTTCTCCCGCCGCTGCAGGCTGCCCTTTTGTACTGGGCCCCTGGTGCATTGCAGCCTTTTTCTGCCCACAAAGAAATCTGCAGCAGTCCCAACAGATTTCCGTTGAGCTCACTCACTCCCCCTCCCGCACTCGCTCGTTCTGTGTCTCCCACTGGTGAAGGATGTCCTTTTGTACTGGGCTCCTGACTGCGTTGGAGGCTTATTCTGCCCACAAAGAAATCTGCAGCAGTCCCGATACAGCTCCATTGAGCTTGCTCACTCCTCCCTCTCACTCGCTCATTTAATTTCTGTCAGTGCTGCTGGCTGGCCTTTTGTACTGGGCTCCAGACTGCCTTGTGGCCTTTTCCTGCCCACAAAGAAATCTGCAGCAGTCACGATAGAGCTCCGTTGAGGTCGCTCACATCCTCTCTCTCACTCGCTTATTCTGTTTGTCCCTCTGGTGCAGGCAGCCCTTTTTTACTGGGCCCCTGCGTGCATTGCTGCCTTTTTCTGCCCACAAAGAAATCCATAGCAGTCCCAAAAGAGCTCCGTTGAGCTCACTCACTCCCCCTTCCTCACCTGTTTATTCTGTGTCTCATGCTGCTGCAGGCTGCCTTTTAGTACTGGGCTTCTGCCTGCGTTGGCACCTTTTTTTGCCCGCAAAGAAATCTGCAGCTGTCTTGACAGAGCTCCATTGAGGTTGCTGTCTCTGCCTGTCTCACTCAAACATTCTGTTCCTTCTGGCACTGCAGGCTGCCATTTAGTAGTTGGGTCCTGACTCTGTTGGCACCTTTTTCTGCCCCAAAAGAAATCTGCAGCAATCCCGACAGAGCTCCGTTGAGCTCGCTCACTCCCCCTCTCTCACTCACTTACTTATTCTGTTTCTGCCTGCGCTGCAGGCTGCCCTTTTGTACTCGGCTACTACCTGCATTGCCGCCTTCTTCTGCCCACAAAGGAATCTGTAGCAGTCACGATAGATCTCAGTTGAGCTTCCTTACTCTCCCTCTTTCACTCGCTCATTCTGCTTGTCCCGCTGGTGCAGGCTGCCCTTTTGTACTGGGCCCCTGCATGCATTGCTTCCTTTTTCTGCCCTCAAAGAAAACCACAGCAGTCTCAACAGAGCTCCGTTGAGCTCACTCACTCCCCCTTCCTCACTCACTCATACTGTGTCTCATGCTGCTGCAGGCTGCCCTTTTGTACTGGGCTTCTGCCTGCGTTGGCACTTTTTTTTGCCCACAAAGAAATCCGCAGCTGTCCCATCAGAGCTCCATTGAAGTCGCTCACTCTGCCTGTCTCACTTGCTCATTCTGTTCCTCCTGGCACTGCAGGCTGCCATTTAGTAGTTGGCTCCTGCCTCTGTTGGCACCTTTTTCTGCCCCAAAAGAAATCTGCAGCAATCCCGACAGAGCTCCGTTGAACTCGCTCACTCCCCCTCTCTCACTCACTTATTCTGTTCCTGCCAGCGCTCCAGGCTGCCCTTTTGTACTGGGCTCCTGCCTGCATTGCTGCCTTTTTCTACCTACAAAGGAATCTGCAGCAGTCACGATAGAGCTCCATTGAGCTTGCTCACTCACTCCCCCTCTCTCACTCGTTCATTTTATTTCTCCCGCTGCTGCAGGCTGCCCTTTTGTACGAGGTCCCTGCATGTATTGCTGCCTTTTTCTGGCCACAAAGAAATCTGCAGCAGTCCCAACAGAGCTCTGGTGAGTTCACTCACTCCCATTCCCTCACTCACTCATTCTGTGTCTCCTGCTGCTGCAGGCTTCCCTTTTGTAATGGGTTCCTGCCTGTACTGGTGCCTTTTTCTGCCCACAAAGAGATCTGCAACAGTCCTGACACAGCTCCGTTGAGGTCACTCACTCCCCCTCTGACATGCAATCATTCCGTTTCTGTGGGCGCTGCAGGCTGGCCTTTTATACTGGGCTCCTGCCTGTATTGCTGCCTTTTCCTGCCCACAAAGAAATCTGCAGCAGTTATGATAGACCTCCGTTGAGCTCGCTCACTCCCGCTCCTTCATTCACTCGTTCTGTTTCTGCCGGTCCTACTGGCTGGCCTTTTGTCCTAGACTCCTGCCTGCATTGCAGCCTTTTCCTGCCCACAAACAAATCTGCAGCAGTCACGATAGAGCTCCGTTGAGCTTGCTCGCTCCCCCTCTCTCACTTGCTCATTGTATTTCTTCCGGCACTCCAGGCTACTCTTTTGTACTGGGCTCCTGCCAGCGTTGGCACCTTTTTCTGCCCGCAAAGAAATCCGCAGCTGTCCCGACAGAGCTCCGTTGAGGTCGCTCACTACACCTGTCTTACATGCTCATTCTGTTTCTCCTGGCAGTGCCGGCTGCCCTTTTGTACCGGGTTCCTGCCTCTGCTGGCACCTTTTTCTGCCCACAAAGAAACCTGCAGCACTCCTGACAGAGCTCCGTTGACCTCACTCTCTCCCCCTCTTTCACTCACTCATTCTGTTTCAGCTGGCACTGCAGGCTGCCCTTTTCTATGGGCTCCTGCATGCGTTGTTGCCCTTTTCTGCCCACAAAGAAATCTACAGCAGTCCCTACAGAGCTCTGTTGAGCTCGTTCACTTTCCCTGTTCACTCACTCATTCTGTTTCTGCTGGTGCTACAGGCTGTCCTTTTATACTGGGCTCCTGCCTGCAGTGCTGCCTTCTTCTGCCCACAAAGGAATCTGCAGCAGTCACGATAGAGCTCCGTTGAGCTTGCTCACTCTCCCTCTTTCACTCGCTCATTCTGTTTGTCCCGCTGGTGCAGGCTGCCCTTTTTTACTGGGCCCCTGCATGCATTGCTGCCTTTATCTGCCCACAAAGAAAATCACAGCAGTCCCAACAGAGTTCCGTTGAGCTCACTCACTCCCCCTCTCTCACTCGCTCATTCTGTGTCTCACGCTGCTGCAGGCTGCCCTTTTTGGACTGGGCTTCTGCCTGCGTTGGCACCTTTTTTTGCCCACAAAGAAATCCGCAGCTGTCCTGACAGAGCTCCATTGAGGTCGCTCACTCCGCCTGTCTCATTCGCACATTCTATTCCTCCTGGTGCTCCAGGCTGCCGTTTTGTACTGAGCTGCTGCCTGTGTTGCCGCCTTTTGCTGCCCACAAAGAAATCTGCAGCAGTCACGATAGAGCTCCATTGAGCTTGCTCACGCCTCCTCTCTCACTCACTCATTCCATTTCTTCTGCTGCTGCAGGCTGCCCTTTTGTACTTGGCCCCTGTGTACATTGCTGCCTTTTGCTGCCCACAAAGAAATCTGTTGCAGTCATGATAGAGCTCCGTTGAAGTCGCTCACTCCCTCTGTCTCACTCGCTCATTCTGTTTCTCCTGGTGCTGCAGGCTGCCCTTTTGTAGTGGGCTCCTGCCTCTGTTGGTGCCTTTTTCTGCCCACAAAGAAATCCACAGCAGTCCCGACAGAGCTCCATTGAGCTCGCTTATTCCCCGCTCCCACTTGCTCATCCCATTTCTTCCGCCGCTCCAGGCTGCCTTTTTGCACTGAGCTCCTGCCTGCATTGCCACCTTCTTTTGCCCACAAAGAAATCTGCAGCAGTCACTATAGCAAACCATTGAACTCGCTCACTCCCCCCTCTCTCACTCGCTCATTGTATTTCTTCCGGCACTGCATGCTGCCCTTTTGTACTTGGCTCCTGCCTGCATTGACATCTTTTTCTGCCCACAAAGAAATCCTCAGTTGTCCTGACAGAGCTCTGTTGAGGTCGCTCACTCCACCTGTCTTATGCACTCATTCTGTTTCTCCTGGCAGTTCAGGCTGCCCTTTTGTACTGGGTTCCTGCCTCTGCTGGCACCTTTTTCTGCCCACAGAGAAATCTGTAGCACTCCCAACAGAGCTCCATTGATCTCACTCTCTCTCCCCCCCTCTCTCACTCACACATTTAGTTTCTGCCGGCGCTGCAGGCTGCCCTTTTGTACTTGGCTCCTGCATGCTTTGCCACCCTTTTCTGCCCACAAAGAAGTCTGCAGCAGTCATGATACAGCTCCGTTGAGCTTGCTCACTCCCCCTCTCTCAGTTGCTCATTCTGTTTCTTCCGCCACTGCAGGCTGTCCTTTTGTACTGGGCCCCTGCATGCATTGCTACCTTTTTCTGCCCACAAAGAAATCTGCAGCAGTGCCAACAGAGCTCAGTTGAGTTAACTCACTCCCCCTCCCTCACTCACTCATTCTGTGTCTCCCGGAGCTGCAGGCTGCCCTTTTGTACTGGATCCTGCCTTGTGTTGCTGCCTTTTCCTGCCCACAAAGAAATCTGCAGCAGTCCCAGTAGAGCTCAGTTGAGCTTGGTCCCTCCCCCTCTCTCACTTGCTTGATCCTAATCCATCCCAAACACTGATTTCCGACAGCAACTGCAGTATTCTGCTCCAGAAGCACGAAAATACATTTTGGCCAGGATGTTAAAAATGACAGCTGTACTGTTCATAAGGAGGTGTGGAAAAATGCCAGTGTTGAAAATGTGGCATGAAAATATTACTAATTTGTGAAGTTACAAGGGTGCATGGAAACTGTACAATGCACGCTCGTAACACTGTCATTTTATGGAGTTTCATCACAGGCATTTTAGCACTTCTGCTCATGAACAGTGTCAGTGCGATTTTCTTAACGTGTCCTGAACACTGATTTCCCACAGCAACCGCACCATTGTCACCAGTGAAAACGGGCAATCTTGCTCATCTGGATTTACAAGTATAAAAATTAAAAATGGAATGAAAAATAAATTATGCGCTGGAAGAGCAAAAACACATTTCGGCCAGGATGTGAAAATGACAGCTGCATTGTTCATAAGGAGGTGTGGAAAAATGGCATTGTTGAAAATCTGGAGTGAAAATATTGCAAAGTTGTGAAGGTACGAGTGTGAGTGGAAACTGCGCAACGCACACTCGTAGCACACTCATTTTATGGACTTTCGTCACCAAATTTTCAACATAGGCATTTTAGGACCTCTGCTAATCAACAGTGTCACTGTCAATTTCATAATGTGTCCCAAACATGGATTTCCCACAGCGACCGTGCAATTCTGCACCGGAAGTGCGAAAACACATTTTGTCCAGGATCTGAAAAATGACAGCTGTACTGTTCATAAGGAGGTGCAGAACAATGGCAAAGTTGAAAATCTGGAGTGAAAATATTATACATTCGCAAACTTATGAGCGTGTAAGCAAACTGCGCAATGCACACTCATAACAGTCATTTTATGGAGTTTCAGCACCAAATTTTTAACATAGGCATTTTAGGACCTCTGCTCATGAACAGTGTCACTGTCAATTTCATAATCTGTCCCCGAACACTGATTTCCCACAGTGACTGTGCTATGCTAAGCCGAAAAGTGAGAAAACACATTTTGGGCCAGCATGTGAAAAATGACAGCTGTACTATTCACAAGGAGGTGTGGGAAAATGCCAATGTTGAAAATCTGGTGTGAAAATATGCAAATTCACAAAGGTACGAGCGTGCGTAGCAACTGCACAATGCACGCTCATAAAACAGTCATTTTTTGGAATTGTTCTACCAAATTTGCAACATAGGCTTTTTGAGAGCCCACCTCATGAACACTGGCACTGGCATTTTGTTAATCCATCCTGAAAGGTGATACCATACAGTGACCACAAAATAACCTTTTCGGGGCCGATTAATGCCATGACAGTGCCAGAATTCATGAGGAGGGGTCCCAAAACCCCATGTTGAAAATGTGGTGTCAAAATTCCAAAACATTACTGAGATATGAATCAAAGTTGAAAAAAACCTATTTATTCCATTATACAGCTTACGGGCATTTCCTCAGTTCGCGGTCACCTTTGAAGAGTGCAGACATGTTACCGGTCCACCGAAGATCATCGCGCCAGACACCAGAGGTAAGTATGGGGTGAGGGGGTGTGGGAGGCAGGGTGCACAGTGGGTGGGCAGGTTGCGAGGGACAGGAGATCCGCGAGGGACCATTTCTTTTACAGGGAAAAATAAAAACTTTGTGTGCCATTTTTTTTTAGATGTGGCATGCTGGGGTGGCTCCTCGCATGCCAATGGACTCTTTTGAGGGGGCAGCTGTAGATGATGGGGATTAGGCACCCTGTTGGCACACAACAAAAGGGGTCACATCATGCCCGACGGATTGGGCACCCTGTCGGCAAAAAACAGGGAGGGGACATGGTGCTGAGGGGGATTGGGCACCCCCTCAGCAAACAGGTGGGAATGCAAGGGAGCCCTGCAATGAGGGGTCACTCCCTCATTGCAGCAGATGATGCTGCAATGATGAGGTGGCCCCTGATTGCAACGGCTAAAACTTCTCAAGGTTGTGGCACACTGGATGAACTAGTGTCAGCAGCAGCGTGCCACGCCATTGGGGAAAGCAGGCCAAGCCTTTAAAGGTTGTGGGGGCATTGGCCACAACAGTGCCATGCCTTCACAACCTGCTTCTGGCATCCTGCCACAATATGTTTCTTGCGCATGTGTGCAATCAACATAAAAATGGTGCAAGTTGAGTAAAAAAATTATACAAAAGACGAGAATGATGCAAGCTAAGTCAAAAAATACAGCAGATGAAATGACCAAGACTAA
Source organism: Neoceratodus forsteri (assembly GCA_016271365.2). Classification (NCBI taxonomy): domain Eukaryota; kingdom Metazoa; phylum Chordata; order Ceratodontiformes; family Ceratodontidae; genus Neoceratodus; species Neoceratodus forsteri. The sequence continues at coordinate 90,666,015 of CM028130.1, read as the reverse complement.
GCCCCAAAAATGTTCTAAACTAGTCCTGCAGGGGAATATTGCCCCTTAAAAGTAATATAGTTATGTCTGACCACCTGCTGTGGGCCTCTTTATATGCCCTAGTGGCCATTTGACCAGCTCAGGCTGGTCTAACTATGACATGCATCTTAGGCTTAAGGACAGGACTCACATTCCTTGAAAAATCCCAAATAAGGGGATGGTGATTCATTTCAGTGATGCAGGCATCCTTTCCAACATGGTGCAGGCATTTTTGTGGTGCAAGCATGACACAAGCCATTCTGGTGCATGCAGACCTGTTTTTGATGCAAGCACCATTTGAAAATTAGAACTGACGCAGGTTGTGATGCATCCTTCTTCCTGTGTCAGTTGTTTTTGGTGCAAGCACTCTTCGTCTTTCTCTGGCCTTTGAAAATTCGTCCCAATGCATGGGACAAGAATGACTCAAACTGAGTGAAAAAATACTGTGGATGAAATGGCCAAGACAATGGCATGGTAAGCTCCCAAAACACTCCAAATTAGTCCTGCAGGGGAGTATTGGTTCTATAACCAACCCACTACATAATCTACCTTTTCTTTATATGCTCTAATATCAGACCAGTTCTTCTGGCTGGTCTAACAGCGGCATACATCTTTGGCACAGTGTCAACAGCTTCCACCTTTGAAAATAAAAAAGAGGATAATGCATCTTTTTTTGTTGTTGTTGATGCAAGCCCCATTGCGACATGATTTTTTTGATGCAAGCCTGACACAAGCCACTTAGGCACAGGCAGTTCCACTTTTGTCACAAGCAGCATTGGAAAATCAGAACTGACACAAGTTTTGATGTAGCTTGCTTCTTGCATCATTTTTTCTGGCACAAGCACCTTGAGTCATTCTCTGACCTTTGAAAATTGAGCCCAATTTGAAAATGGCATTGGGAGATAAGCCTCTCTTTTACTGGTAATAACATAGGATGATTATCTGGCCTTCTATTACGGAGATTGTCATTTGTAATGGAGTGGAATAGAATGAGTTGGCAAGGGGATGGAACTTGGAACCTAGAAAAATTCAAAAGCCCAATTCCTAGCTATGGATACAGACAATTCTCCTTTAGCTCAGTGCTTCAAGAGTTGGCCTTGCAGGCAGATGGCTGTTCTTCTCTTTGCTACCTGGGTTTAAAGAGTAGCTGACACCTTTAGGTGAACTTTAACAAAAGACAACATTTAGACATATTTCAGGTTGTATTTCACATTAGTTTTGTATTCTTCCTCCCCATTATTTATTACTGAGGTCATTTGCATGAAAACAGGATCTTTGCTTCTGAAGAGTTCATCTAGTCCTGTTACTTTCTCGCTACCTGATGTCATAATGCCCTGCCTGTGACATCACAGTTACTCCCATGGCAACAGATTGTGATGTCACAACAGAGCATTATGACTTGAAGTAGGGAGTAAGCTGAAGAGGCAGATAAACTCTAAGGGAAATCTAAGGGATAAAAATCATGTACTCATGCAAATTTGTTCAGTAATAAATAATAAGGAAAATAAATATAAAGAATACATATGGAGTGCATGTTGAATTGTACCTAATTGTTATGTTTTTCAAAATTTTCTTTTTGGTATCAGTAGCTTTTTAGTTACTATCCAGTAACTTCACCTCTGCAAATAAGTTATGGAATGTTGTTAAGTGCTAGTAGTAGAAGATGTGTGCCCAGAGAATTTCTCACCATGAGGTTGCCTTAGTCCACACTACATCTTGATATAGTTGGCAGCATAGTCCCGAGAGTTGAGCTCAGGGGTGACCTCAGGTTAAAACATAAAAATATAGAATTTGTCAGCAGCAGAGAATCACTTGGCCCACCCAGTCTGCCCAGATGATCCCAGCCTAGTCTGCCTCCACACACCCTAACTGGTCACCAGCGACCCTCCATTCTCCATGCCTATTTACTAATATTTCCTTATGTCTATCCCACACTTGCTTGCAGCCATCTACTATTTTTGTTTGCCTCCAATACTCCCACTGGCAGTCTATTTCAGACTTCTACCACACTTTCAAAGAAATAGTACTTCCTCACAGTACAGGGGGAGGAGTTGGATAAGGCACTTGGGAAAGACATCATCAGGATGTTAAATAAGGGGGAGGTGCTGCAAGTTGGGGACTTCAGTCTGACAGATGTGGATTGGTGCCTGCTAGCTGCAGCTTCTGCAAGGAGCAGGACCATCCTTGACTGCGTACAATAGGCTTTTCTCAGGAAGCTAGTCAATGAACTCACTTGGGACAGGGCATTGCTGAACCTTCATTGCAGGTGTCATGTCAGGCAATCCCCTGGGTACCAGTTATCATGGTACAGTGTGGTTTATCATTTAGATGCGAGCAGACTCAAACCACATGAGGATGAGAGTCCTGGATTTTAGGAGGGTGGATTCTGAAGAAATGGGAGGCTGCCTCAGAAACTGCCTAGAATATCTGTGTGTGTGGGGGGGGGGTGCCAGGAAGGGATAGAGGAACAGTACCCAGTATTTTCTGAATACAGCCCCTGTATAGATAGCAGTAGGGTTAGGTGGACCTGAAATGGTCCTGATCCTTATCATCAGGATCCAGGCCAAAGTCCTGATAAGTTCTGATTAGTTCTGCTTCGAATCAGAACCTTTTGTAAAATGTGATGAAAACTGCAAATCTGCTGTATAATTGCATAAAATGGCACTGACATTTGTGACACACACACATAGAATTGTAGTCTGCATTTCAGGATATGAAAACTGTGAGTTTATAGCACTGATGTGCTGATCAGTTGAATATGGCAGTCATGCAGTTGACCTCTGTCTGTTCCCTGCCTAAGAGTCAGTAGTACTAGGGCTGCAACTGTAACCTGACCTATCTGGCCTCAGAGGAGGAATCCCATTCCCATTTAGTAGCACACACTATACAATGGACATATCATAGAAACACAGATGTGATGTAGACAGCCAGTTCTGAGTGCTGTATGATCACTTTTTGTAATATAAAAATGCGTATGGACTGTCTTGCATGAGAAATGCTGAAACAGCATGTGAGATCACACACACACAGGTTTTAAATACAAGGTATTACCTGGAAGGCCTTAATCAGGAATCTCCTGTTTTTCTAAGTTAACTATAGCTTTAGTTGCTTACAGGGAAATCAGTATCCCTTGTATGACATTTCAAGGGGGAAACCAGGTTTAGTACTCTGGTGTGAAATCTTAAAGATGCCTTAATGTCCTGGGAAGGGGAAGATGCTCACGAGATCAAAGAAATGTCATTTGAAAAGGAAATGAATTGTGCTGAGGATTACATAATTTAATACTTTGAAAAGACATCCTGTTTTTGTATAGATGTATTTTTTTATATATATATTCTGACAGGGAGGAGCTAGGTGACCTCATGCAAAGAGGTTGGCATAGCCAGCTTTTAGACAATATTTTGTTTTACTTCAGAGACACTTTTTATCTACACTCTGACAAAAAAACATCTGTGAGCACTTTAAGCAGGTATTTAGAGACAGAGAGACAAATCTGAGTACTGTAGTAAGAATTGTACTGTTAAAACCTTGTTCTTTTAATAGATTTGTATGTCTTGTGATACAGTAGTTCTGTATTTTATGTTTTACACTTTTTCTTTTTCTATTTAGTAAAATTCTATATTTAGAGCCTACTTGGTCTGTCTTTGATTTCTTTCTTTACAAGTAGAGTATATGTGGTTAACCAGACACTGAATATAAGCTTGAATGGTGATACCAAACTGAAAAAAAGGTAAGCGTTTTAAATCTGAGGTCTTTCATTACAGTTTTTAAGGGTTCATTTCTGTACACCTGGTGAGGTGCCTGTAGGTGAAGATATCTGGGCCCCCCGAAGACAGAATTATCTAAGCCTGTACATTGGGTACGCTAACAAGAGGTTCACAGTTTGAATCCCTCCAAGACTTGAGATCAAAGGTTGATTCGAATCCACAAAAACAGACAAGAGGGTTACCTTGTTCTGTTAACTGTTCACAAGACTACGCTCGGAGGTTGGCACTTTGGGAGTAGAGGGCTGACCTGCTGAGTGGGTTTGTGACAACAGAAACATAGAATTTGATGGCAGATAAGAACCACTTGGCCCACCCAATCTGCCCAGTTCCCTACCTATTGGATAAGCTACAGGTTTTAGCTAACCAACAGCCTACTTCCTCCTAACAGATTTCAGTTTGGTATTGTTGCACTAGTTCCTTCTCTGCTCCACTGAGAGTCATGCAGTTATTTTCTATGGCATGGGGTCTCCTCCACCCACCCATCCAAATTTATGACACATTTAGGGGACCCCTACCAAAAAAATAACTGCATGTCCTTAGGAATCCAGAGACCTAACTACTGGGTTGGAAGGGGGAGTGTGACTGTGAGGTTGAGCCTGTACTAAGTAGACAGAGACCTACATTCAGGTAATCCAAAAATGCAAAAATTTGACAAGTTCATTAGTACATATTGAAAAACGGGTGACATCATGTTCAGGCAATCCAGAAATTAGGACATACTGAAAACATTCTGCCATCAGTCTGAACTACAGGCAGTCCAGAAATTACACAAGTCCACAAGGGCATGCTGCAAAAAGTGTGCTATCTGGTTCAGGCAGTCCAAAAATTATACAAGCCCATGAGGACATGCTGCGAAAAGTGTGCCATCGGGTTCTCAGGCAGTCCAAACATTACACAAGTCTGTGAGGACATGCTGCAAAAAGTGTCAGGTTTAGACAATCCAAAAATTAGCAAAGCATGTGAGGAAGACATGCTGAAAACATTGTGCCATCAGTCTGAACTACAGGCAGTCCAAAAATTAGAGAAGTCTATTAGGACATGATGTGAAAAGTGTGCCATCTGGTTCAAGCAGTCCAAAAATTACACAAGTCCATTAGGACATGCTACAAAAAGTGTGCCATCAGGCTCAGGCAGTCCAAAAATTAGCAAAGCATGTGAGGAAGACATGCTGAAATTATAGTGCCATCAGTTCCAACTTCAGGCGGTCCAAAAATAAGAGAAGTCTATTAGGATACGATGTAAAAAGTGTGCCATCAGGTTCAGACAATCCAAAAATTAGCAAGGTCTGTTATGACATGCTGAAAACATTGTGCCATCAAAAATTATGCAGGCCACATATGGGCTTACTTGAGTACTGATTTATTTTTCAGAAGAAATGGTGATCTTTCTAGTTTTCTAAGTAGTCATCTTTGAGGTCACACTGCAGAATGTATTTGCTGCCTCTGGGTCATAGCTGTAACCAGTCAATGGAAGGTTTACTTCTAAGAATGTTAACTTTTCAATATTTTCTGGTAGTAGCCTAGATCATGTATCTGTTACCACATTTCCTGCACAGCTAGAGTCACTCTGAAAATACACTGGTTGGGGGACAGACCATGTACTTCAATGCTACCTGCACAAGTTCAGGCCATACAGGCTCCTTGCTTTGCCAGTACTTAATGGGATCCTCACTCTATTCAGTACCCTTTTCTGCTAACCATGACCTGGGCAGAAGCAGTGACATATGGAGAAGGAAGGGCTGATTTTTCCAAGATGACAGCATCCAAGTGACCCCAAAGATGACAGCTGAATGTAGAACGAATGGCAGCAGCTGACTGTTTTGTAGCCTGACTGAGAAGACAGAGCTGCGAAGGTGCAGGAGGAATGGATGAGGGAGCTGCATCTGTTGTCATGTTTTTTTTTTTAAAAGCAAGTCTACTTCTTTAATGATTTTTCTCTCTGCAGTTTCGGAACACATTTGGGTCATACTGTGAGAGGTGTTTCATCTTGTACAATGGGTCTAGTACTGTTGCAATAATGTAATGTTCTGCCACAAGCATTTCATCAAGTTTCTCATCATCTCTGACTTTTTTAATCTTTATATGTACTATGTCCTTTTTTATTCTGGGTGGCAAGTCCCTTTCAGTTACACTAGACTCTCCCATCTGAAACTGACTTCTTGTACCTTCCAACTCATCCCTGATTGCATTCAGCTGAAATCTAAGAATCTTGATCAATGAGATTATGTGTCTGAGTGCGGCACTGTTGGAACTCACTTTCCTAGTAATTTCCTCAAATGGTTGCATAATCTTGATGAGAAGTTCTAAAACAGCCCACTGCTGAGGATTAATGTACACATCAGCATCTGCCATGCTGTTCTTTAGTGTATACTGTCTTACAGCCTTTTTTTGCTCCAGTAGTCATTGGAACATGTAAAAGGCAGAGTTTCACCTCATTGCAACGTCCTGGATGAATGGATTAGGAGGCAGTCCATACTCTTCTTGTATGGCCAGAAGACGTTGGCGTGTTTTGCAGGAGTGGCTGAAATGTCTGCATATTCATTTTGCCACATATGTGAGAGCCTTTATATCTCTGTCCTCTTCCATAAATGCATGCACAATCAAATTTAGGCAGTGTGCAAAACACTGAATGTGGACAAAGCCCCCATCAGACAATACTTTCTTTATGTTTGAACCATTATCAGACAGATTGAAACCTACAGAAAGCCTTTGTGATGTCAGCCAGTACTGCATCTCTCTATTGAGCTCATCCAGGATGCTTGAAGCTGTGTGATCCTGTGGGATATACTGGATGTGAAAGTAAGTCAGTTTCAGAGGAAAATTGTCAGTGTCGCTACAGGGAGTAAATGATACCCAATGCACAATGACAAATGGTTCTGGCTGGTAGCTTGTCCATATGTCAGGAGTCAGATGGACAACCCCAGCAACAGGCATCTTTTAAAGCATTTTTCAGTTTAGCAGTCATACAAATGCGGTATTGCAACAGTCAAGAAATATTTCCTGGATGGAATACTCGTATCATGGTGACAGGTGATTTAAAAGCCTTTTGAATCCTACATGCTCCACAATTCTGTAAGGCTGTAAGTCCAGTGCTATCATCTCTGAAATTAGTTTTTATGTTTGCTTGCACGCATGTGCAAGAAACATAGTGCCACCATACGAGAATTCGTAGGTGTGCCTCCCCCACTTTCAATGCCCTGCTGCCTTTTGCAGGCACGGCCGAACCCCGCCAATGAATGTCAGAGCTGTCTATGACAGCCCTTCAGATACAGTGGTGTACAGTTGAAGGCAAAAAACCGCTGCAATCAGCGGTGGTAACATGTAGGCAATTTGAATTCTGCCACATCGGCAGTATGCAAAGTGCCTACACATCGGCAGTGCACTGAATCAGCTGTCATAGACAGCTCCATCCGCCATAACGAGTAGCATGTTGGGAGCCCACCCCAGCGCTCTCATGTGCTCCTTCCCCACACACTGTATGGCTGACGGGGGTGCCCAATCCCCTGTCGGCTCCGGTCCCCCCAACAGAGTTTCAGGTGCCACGCTTGGAGCCCACCCCAGCATGGCAACACTTCTGTAAGGCCGACGGGGATGCCCAATCCCCGTCAGCTCCACTGTATCCCCCTCAACAGACTTCCGGGTGCCACGCTGGGAGCCCACCCCAGCATGGCAACAGTCCATATGGCCAAAGGGGGTGCCCAATCCGGTGTTGGCACCACTGCCCCTTCAAACAGCCTTCCTGCAGCCACGCTGGGAGTCCACCCCAGCGTGGCAAAAGTCCCACGTTGTCTTTAAAAAACATACCCTGTAAGAAAAACAGTCCCTCGCTGACTATCTTGACCCCCACCCGCACCCACCCTCTGCGTACCCTGCCTCCCCACACCCCACCTCACCCCATACTTCCTCCAGAGGCCATCACAATGATCTTCGGTGGACTGGGAACACGTCCACACTCTTCAAAGCCGACCGCGAACTGAGGAAATGCTGGTAAGCTGTATAATGGAATAAATAGGGTTTCTTCAACTTTGATGCATATCTCAGGCATTTTTTAGAATTTTGGAACCAAATTTTCAACATGGGGTTTTTTGGACCCCTCCTCATGAATTCTGGCACTGTCATGGCTTTAATCTGCCCCAAAAGGTGATTTCCAGTCACTGCGTGGAACCACCTTTCAGGACTGATTTACGAAATGATAGTGTCACAGTTCATGAGGAAGGCCCCCAAAAACCCTATGTTGAAAATTTGGTGAAAAAATTCCCAAAAATGACTGTTTAATGAGCATTCGTTGCGCAGTTCCTACACACGCTCGTAAGTTCATGAATTTTTAATATTTTCACTCCAGATTTTCAACATTGCCATTTTACCACACCTCCTTATGAGCAGTACAGCTGTCATTTTTCACATCTTGCCCAAAATGTGTTTCCGTGCATGTAGTGCACAATGGTGCAGTCGGTGTGCGAAATCAATGTTCGGGACATATTAAGAAAATCACAGTGACACTGTTCATGAGCAGAGGTCTTAAAATTGTTATGGTGAAAATTTGGTGACAAAAGTCAATAAAATGACTGTGTTATGAGCGAGCATTGCGCAGTTTCCACGCACCCTCGTAAGTTCATGAATTTGTAATATTTTCAGTCCAGTTTTTACCACTGGCATTTTTCCACACTTCCTTATGAACAGTACAGCTGTCATTTTTCACACCATGGCTGAAATGTGTTTTCGCACTTCCAGCACAGAAATGCATGGTCACTGTGGGAAATCACTGTTCAGGACAGATTAAGAAAATGACAGGACACTGTTCATGAGCGCCGGTCCCAAAATGCCTGTGTTGACAATCTGCTGTAAAAAATCCCCAAACTAATTACATTATGGGTGTGCATTATGCAGTTTCTATGCACGCTCGTGACTTCACCAGTTTTTTATATATTTTCATTGCAGATTTTCAACATTGCCATTTTTTACACCTCCCCATGTGTCATTTTTCACATCCTGTTCAAAATGTGTTTTCACACCTGTGGTGCCAAATGGCGTAGTCGCTGTGCAAAATCAGCTTTTAGCTAACAAACTGATATTGCCACTGTTCATAAGTTGGGGGGAGAGTCACAAAAAAAACATGTTGAAAATTTGGAGTAAAAATACCAGCGAATCGCCTGAGGCGTTAGGGTTTCTGACCATAACGCCCACCCTGTAGAGACTGCAGGCATCAGGGGTGTGACTTGGGATTGTCACCTGTAATGCTCTATCATTCCCCCACCCACACCCTGCAGCCAGTGAGAGGCATCGAGGTGTGCCTTGGACTCTTTGGCCCCAAAGTTCACCCCATTCTCCTACTGCACCCATCTCACTGTATTTCCTGATGGAATGGGGTGAACATAAAAGGCCAAAGACCCTAAACACCTTGACACTTGTCAGTGTCTGCAGGGTAGGGTGTGGTGAAATGGCGGGGCCGTTATGCCTGTCTACCCAAAGGCACACCCCAATGCCTGTCAGTATCTGCAGGGTGGTGATGGGGTTGGCTTCAGTTCAGTACTTCACTGCCATTCCTATTATGCAGCTCTGTAACTCCTACACTACCAATGACAATGCCAGCAAGCAAACATTAGGCATTGATAAATGCTTGTTGTTACAGCAATTGCCTCAGGATGAGTACGCTGGTACTTAGCTTTGCATTCAATTGTTTCTGAAATAGTGAGCTGTCTTCTAACAGTTGAAGTTTTCAGATGGCCAACATTAGGAGTGCTGGATGATGATAAGGGCAAAAATGGACTGCTTGTAGTACTTATTCTAGAAGAAGACTGAGAAAGAGTTGACAGTACAACTGAAGCAGCAGGGCTGCTGCTGCTGCTATCACTTGATATAACAGGTGCAGCAGGTGTAGTCTGACTTAACTCTCTCTGCATGTTGTCTTCTTTCTCTCTAACCAAAAAATCACGCCAGAGATGTAATGGGTGGCATCTCTCTAAATGTCTTTTTAAAGTTGAGGTACCCAAAGCACCTTTTTTGCTCCCTCTGCTGATGGTCTTTTTACATACTGAGCAAACAGCTCATAACTCATAATTGGCAGACAGAGAAAAGTAAGACCACACATAAGATGTTACCTTTTTTGTTTTATTTCCAGGCATACTATACTGTCCCCCTTTGTCACTTCCACTGTTGTTCTTTCTCAACACTGGGAAGCTGCTCATCATGGTCTGTCTCTGTTTCACCTGTTTCACCATTATCATCATCCAACGGCTCCTACAGACCAGTAACAGAACCTAAATCTGAATGCACTGCCCCCTCATCTTGTTTCTCCTGCACCTGCACCACACTGTATGTGCCCAAAGTGACCATCTCATCCAAGTCCAAATCATCACATTCATCCTGCATCTGTGCAACTGCCACCTCTACCTCATTCTGGCTTTCCTTATGTTTCTGTTTTTCTCCCACCTTGTCTACATCCTCCATTTCATAATCATTACTCTCGTCAGAGCTAAATTTCTCTTCCTCCTCTGTTTCATTTAAATCTGTACTAGTACTAATTTACACATATGTACCATATCTTGACTTGCCACTCCTTGTGGTGCCGACTACTCCTTTAGTTTTAATTAAGGTAGGTTTTGGCCATTTCTGTCTGTTTGGATATCATTAAGGAAGAACCACTACTGCTACTGAATGAAGTCCCAGGAACTGGTCTTTTACAAGTCAGACTGTGCAGTGTTGTTTGTGCCACATGTTTCACCATTTTGGCCTCCTCCTCGCCCTGTCTGGTGCACATTTTCAGCTTTTTTTTATTTATTACACAGAAAAATGCTTTTTCCTGTATGTGTTTTCTTTTTTTTAATCTTCTCAGTTGTTTCCAAGTTCTTCTGACAACTCAGTACAAGCTCAGCCTCACAGCCACACTCCCCCTTACACCATTGTAACTAGTTTTTTTGTTTTTTTTTACACACAATGCTTTTTCCTGTAGGAATATTCTTTTTCTTTAGTCCTCTCACTTGTTCTCAAGCACCTCTGTTCTCTCAACCTCACAGACAGACACCGTCCCCTTCTACCACTTCAGCTTTTTTTTTTTTTAATGAGACAAAAAATGCTTTTTACTGTAGGAATTTTCTTTTTCTTTACTCCTCTAACTTGTTCTCAAGTTTCTCTGTCCTGTCAGGACAGGCTCTGCCTCATAGTCACCCTCCCTCCTCCTTCTACCAATGTAGCTAGGTTGGTTTGTTTTGAATAAGACAACAAAAATGCTTTTTCCTTTATGTAGTTTCTTTTTATTTAACAGGGAACATGGCACAATGAACACCCCTGCACAGCCTGATTAAGTTAAAGAAAGATATTAGGTTAGTACGCTTAGTTAGTGTGCAATGGTTATCAATTCCTAGATCTGTTAACTGCATGGGCTAGAGAGCTTTCTCCTCGCAATGTCTGATTTTATGGAACACTTTGCCCGATAATTGTATTATTGTCTGTAAGCAAGAAAGTTTTTTAAAAAGTGTTGTATTGTTATTTGCAGTCACTTGCTGTGTGTAATTGATTTTAAGAGTCCTAAATGTATTGTCTTACTTATCAGTATTCAAGTAATTATTATGTTGTACATTTGTTTGTATTATTTGTATGTTAGTTTGCTTTTTGGAAATTGAAGCACCAGGTCGATACTGAAAAAGGACCTTGGCTCAGTGATCGTACCTGGTAAATAAAGTGAATTGAATTGAAATTGAATTGAGTGATATAAGCGGTAAACCGTGTAATATTTTTACAACAGCAGCTGGTAAACAAACACATAGTCAGTCACACACAGGCAAACTGGCAAGTGTGGGATGCAACTACAGTATACAGAAAGTCAGAAATATTTATTTTTTAAATGAATGTCTTCCCGGCAAGACAAAGTACAGCACTCCAGTAAACGCAAAGTAGAATCTTGCAGCAATGTCCTCCCTTCATTAAAGTTCAGACGTTCACTTCATTTAAGTTGAGACAAGCGGGGTTGGGGGGGGAATAAAACTAACTCACTGCTTTCTTTTCTTATATATATAATTAAAGCACCTGCTGCAGTTTCAGTTTTTTTTTTAAATCAAGTAACAAAAATCTCAGCTAACTAAAAAAGAAAAAGCAGGAAAGGTAAACTCAGGCACTGAGTGAGCAGGGAGCACTAAAAGTTTCCAAGTTCCAGCCTACTGGTGATCTGCTTCTCTCTCTCTCTCTCTCTCTCTCTCTCTCTCTCTCTCTCTCTCTCGTCCCCTTTTGTTCTTTCCTAGTTTATATACCACTAGACTGCTTTTGTTTCTTAATACAATTCATGCACTTGCACTTAATTTGTTTGCACTGCATAGGCTTTATATTTGCACATAATCACAGAAAAGGAATAGCAGTCAAGATTTGATAAACATGAGGAGATAGAGTCAGGCTGTCCACTGTGAGTGACGAGCACTCAACGCTTCCGCCCGCTAGGCGGGTTGATCTTTTTTTTAAATTCCTTAATTTCCCCATTTTTTTCTGTAGTTGTTTATTTCACTATTTTAAATTTCTTGTTAAGTAAAAGTCAGTCCCTCGCTGGATGCTTTTGGTGAAGGTATTTAAACTGTGGTTTATATATACACATGATAAAGACAGCTTAAACTAGCTCTGTCTGGTCTGTATCACTCTCAGCCATGCACTGAGCAATTTCTGCCATATGCAGCCTTATATACCTCAGTGTCACCTGACCAACATGCAGCTAGTCAGGTGTCAGAGGTATGTCACCATCATGTGTGTCTGTGAGTGGCGCAAGTGCAATCAGGAGGACCAGCTGCGAATGTGAACCTGACAAATGTGTGTAAAAAAAAAAAGCTCCAGTTGACTTACACTGGATTAGTGAGAAGGGGAATAAAACAGGGATCTTTGGCTGAACAGTTATGCTCCCGGATGAGTCTTCAGTAAAACTCATGTCTGCTGCATTTTTTACAGTAACTCCAGTTCTTTTTTTATCTGCTCACAGATCCTAAACCGTCATCCCATGTTCTGTGCAGTGGTGGAGAAAACAAAACGGGTGTAAACTAAGTACTCTAAATAAACACATTTAAACCCCCTCCTAGGGCATGCCTGTCTTGTGCAAATGCAAACGATGAAATACACTGCTACAAAGGGCGAGGTTACAGCTGCTCCTGGGACCTCTTGGAACTGGTCGCTGCCTTGTGTAAATATGCGGCTACTTTTTTGAAAGGATAAAGCACCTGTAACAAAATTAGTGTCGTGGCCTTGGCTACCGAATTTGAGTGAATAGGTGGTAGGAAACCATGTGATAGGGCATACTGGTAGGTGGTAGGGTGGGTTATCTGACAGGCGGAGAGGCTTTAGAATACATGTACAGTATATACAAAGGCTAATAATAAATGCGCTTGCATGCTGTTAAAGGTACAGCACCCTTTTGTCATCGGGGGAAAATATGTGCAATCAATAACTAGAAACTTTTAACAGGGCATAATGAAAAAAAAACATGTTATGACCTAACACTAGGCTGCAACCACTTTCAATCACTTAATAAGATGAAATGTTGAAGTGTATAGAGCGTAGGTTCAATAATCAATATATCATACATTTTTAACTTTAGATTCTAGTCTTTTTGAGCAACTGCCAGTGTCAGCAGTGTACTCCATAACATAGGCTGCTGTCAACAAGCCAGACACCATCTGATGACGCAGAAGCACACTACACTGTTTTCCCCATGAGGACTTTAGATGTTATCATTTGTGGTACTTTCTGTATTATCAAAAGCCCTCCCACCCCAAAACACACACACACACACACACACACACGCGCGCGCGCAAGTCTAAAAGCAAGTAATTACCTAAACTCCATACAAACCATGACTCTCACCTCAAAATTACTAATAACCATGCCCTTGGAAACGATATCTTGTTGATTGACACCTGTTGGTAAGCAACCTGTCGAGTCGGCTACATGCATACGAAATAAATTCAATCCTCGTCCTCATGCCAGTTGATTCTTTCACATCCTCTGCTGTGCTGAGCAACTATTTGTATGTCTACTTTCTTGACTTGTTTTAACTACGCTACCCTTTTAAGATAATAATGCCATTTCACTTGCACCAGGATAGCTACCCACATGGTTTCATTCTGTGCTCTTTTTTTATTAAATAGCCACTTGTGGCTGACAGACCAGACATGGTAACATAGAAACATAGAAACATAGACTTTGATGGCAGATAAGGACCGCTTGGCCCACCTAGTCTGCCCATTTCCCTGCCTACAGGATAAGCAGCAGATCCTAGTTAACCAACAGCCTATTTCTTCCTACCCCCCCCCACAAAAATTGCCTTATGTCTGTCCCATGCATTCTTGAATTCTCCCACAGTTTTAGACCCCACAGCCTCCTCAGGAAGGCTGTTCCATGTGCCCACCACCCTCTCTGTGAAAAAATACTTCCTCACATTGCCCCTGAATCGCTCCCCCCATCTTCAAATTGTGTCCCCTTGTTCTTGCACATCTCTTTTTCTGAAAGATGCTACCCTCTTGGACTTTGTTGATTCCACTGTGGTACTTAAAAGTTTCTATCATGTTCCCCCTCTTCCTTCTTTCCTCAAGGGTATACAAATTAAGCTCCTTTAGTCTCTCCTCGTATGTCTTCTCTTGCAGACCCTGCACCATTTTAGTTGCCCTCCTCTGGACTGCCTCCACTCTGTCTATGTCCTTGGGAGATAGGGTCTCCAGAACTGGACGCAGTATTCCAGATGGGGTCTCACCAACTGTCTGTACAGAGGGATAACAACTTCCTGTTTTCTGCTGGTGATGCCTCTCCCTATACATCCCAGTATACCCCCAGCCCTCCCTACTGCCTTCTCACAATGCTTGCTAACCTTAAGTTCATCTGATATGACTACTCCCAGATCCCTTTCCATTTTTGTTGTTGTTACTACCTCCCCCCCATTGTGTAATCTTCTCCGTGGGTTTTTGTTTCCCAGGTGCATTATTTTGCACTTCTTTGCACTGAATCCAAGCTGCCATATTTCTGACCATTCCTCCAACCTTGCCAAGTTCCTTCTCATCCTTTCCATGCCTCCTTGTGTATCAACCCTGTTGCAGATTTTTGTGTCATCTGCAAAGAGGCATACTTTTCCTTTCAGTCCCTCTGCAATGTCACTTATAAAGACATTAAAAAGGACTGGACCCAGTACTGAACCCTGCGGTACCCCACTAGTAACCCCTCTTTCTTCAGAGTGGACTCCATTTACAATTACCCTCTGTGTCCTGTTGTCCAGCCAATGTTTTACCCAGGCTACCACCCTGGGACCCACTCCCAGACTGGTTAATTTGACTATTAATCTTTTGTGTGGGACTGTGTCAAATGCCTTGCTAAAATCTAGGTAGGCCATGTCCACAGCCCCTCCCTGGTCTACTACTTTTGTCACCCAGTCAAAGAAATCAATTAGATTCATCTGACATGACCTTCCCACTGTGAATCCATGCTGCCTTGGGTCCTGTGCCCCACTGGCCTCTAGGTACTCAACTATTTCTTTTCTTCAGAAGTGATTCCATCACTTTCCCTACCACACAGGTCAAACTGACAGGTCTGTAGTTTCCTGCCTCTGTCCTGCTCCCACTTTTGTGAAGGGGAATCACATCCACCTTCCTCCAGTCCTCAGGTACCACACCATCCTCCCATGATTTGTTAGAACGGGTAGTCAGTGGTTTCACTAGTTTTCCCCTAATTCTTTTAGAATTCTGGGGTGAATTCCATCAGGCCCCATTGCTTTGTCAACCTTCAGTTTTAGGAGTTCTTTCAGAACCTTTCCTTCTGTGAAAGGACTGGGATCAACTCACCTATCCAGAGTGCTTCTGTTAATTGGATTAGGCACCTCCCCCTCCTCCTCTTTTGTGAATACTGAACAGAAGTATTCATTCAGTATCCCTGCTTTTTCACTGTCCCTCTCTGCCCACCCACAGTCCATTCTATTCAGCCTCACTATCCCTCCCTTTGTCTTTCTATGCTCCCTGATGTTGCTATGAAAGGTTTAACCCCCTTCTTAACTGAGTTGGCTATCTTTTCCTCAGTTTGGACCTTTGCTATTCTGACTTCCCTACCTGCTTCCTTCTGCCTTAACTGGTATAACTATCTGTCCTGCTCCTTCTGTGTTTCTTTGTACTTACTGAATGCTATCTTTTTCTCCCTGAACCTTCCCCACCACCTCTTTTAAGAACCATATATAGGATAGTGCATGGGGAACAGTTGACAACGACTATTCTTTCACCGAGTTGGCACTATGACAATGGATTACCTCAAGAGCGCAGCTCGAGAGGTAATCCATCGTCATAGTGCCAATGAGGTGAAAGATGCCCTGTTGTCAACTGTTCCCCATGGACTTTTCTTTATAGTGTATGGTGGAATGTCGTTTTTTGGGAAAAAAAAATCACTACAGCATGTTTCTGCTTCAAAACATTTTTGCTGGGTTACTAGAAGAAAACAAGAACTTTACATTTTGAACATTTTCATGCTTGACATTTTAACTGTTTAAGAACTTTACATTTTGAAGGTTTTAACGCTAAACATTAGTACTGCCGCCGACATTGCTGGTTTCGCTATGTGTCCTGTCTATGGAGTGAGTCCTAACTGTCAAATGCTGCTGGAGGACACAGTATGTGACGTTCGCAGTGCAGTAGAAAAAATCGTTCTGCTGCACTGCGAATGTCACTAGTGTGTGACTACAAGGTTTTGACAACAATGGATTTTGGTGGAGAACGATGTTCCACTATACACTATAGTGGCTTTTTCTTTATTTATTTGAACAAGTCAGATTTACAACCTTTGAGTCAGGGACTCATTTACAAAGGCACCTCATCACAGGGAGGGCAAGACAATAGATCATTGTGCAGATACAACATTGGACAACATTACAGGTGCAGACATTGAACACAAAATACACTAAGTTACATGTTGGTATAAAATACAGATTTACAATTAAAGATGTAGAATTTCTCTGGAGTTGTAGTGGAATACATCCTTGTATAAACCTAACGGGGTAGGTAAAAAGGGGTAGGGGGAAAGATGGATCAGCAGTCCAGGGGACCTTGTCGAGTTTTTCTTTCATTTTGATTGTGCAATAAAGAAGTCGACCCTTATTGATCCAAGTCCATCAGACTGCATTGGATCTGGGGGGTTCTGATTGTTGGTGGGTCGGTCCATCCATCCATAGATAGCAGCCCCAGCTCCTGTCTCCTAGGTGATCCACAGCATCTCCATTCCTTTCTTTTCCTGTGGGTGGCTCTGTATATCCATAGCCTGGATTCTCTCCCTCACATGTAGTACAACACGTCCTCCCATCCTCCATTCCCTGTCTTCTGAACAGAGATGGCCATATCCCTGTCATGACTGTCAGTGCACCTTGACTCTGTTATATCCACCACATTCAACCTAGCCTTCTCCCTGGTGGCCTCTGGGTCTGGGAATGTTTTTTTCCCAGACTCCTAGCAAAGGCACACATGGCTCTCCATTCCTTATTTTCCATGCCTGCCTTCCTGCTTTCTCTCCCCTCCTACCTGTGCTGCTCCCTAAAACTCCTCCTGAGGCCCTCTACCTTTGTCATCCTCTTTGTTTTCTGTCTCTTTTACTCTTCTCTTCTTGCATTCTTGATTTATGCCTCTGTCACAGGCTCCCCCCTAGGCACGGCCAGATCCCCTCTTCCCAGGAGAACCTCTCTTTGATGAACACTGTCACTTTGTCAAGAAGGACAGCTTCCTTTCCTTCTGTCCATGGAGTCTTTTTCTAATATTCTGTACACTAGTGAGCAGTCTACTTATGTGAGGCACCAGTATGACAAAGAACTTTTTCCTTTAAAATATTATACCACACAATCAGACCCAGGCAGAGTTGATAAAGAAATCATAAAAGTTTTACTTAATGAAAACAAAATACATTAAAATATTTTACACAGTTTTGGATATTGGGTTGCAGACAACAATGTTAAAAATAAATGTGAAATTAAATTTAAAAACCTACACGGCTAATATTCTAAAATCTATTACCTTGTTGATCATTTGAGTCCAAGATAAGAAAAGTCCATCTGTGTGAGAAAACTTCTTTAAGTTTTCTGATGAAAGTTCTCAAAAGATGCAAGCAAGGTGATGGTTCAGTCTCTGAATATACTTTCTCAGCAGATACAGGATTTTCAGTGAAAAGTTCGTAAAAGTCCTTTTTTTTTTTGCAGTTACTATTTTCTCCCCCTAGAGTCCTCTGCCAGCATCTGATGTCCCCGTGTCGTGTAGGCACCCGGTATGAGACCCCATCCCCATAACCCCATGACTTACCCTTCGTGGTAGGGGGTGGGGACCAACTCAACCCACCAGTCCGGATTAGCATTTGGGGAGGTGCTTTCCCGGTCCATCATGGAGGGGGACCATCATCATATGCAGAGGACTCCACTTTTTCCTGTATTCTCCCTCTTGAGGTGCGGCGTGTAATGGTGCCAGTGGCGGCTGCGCGCACGCTTCTGTGCGTGTCCTGCCAAGCGCCTGCCACACTCTCGTCTACTTCCAGTGCTGATGTGCCACCTCCCAGCCTCCACTAGGTGGCAGGCAGTCACCAAGCCCTGCAAACCCCCATCCCTGGAGAAGGAGAGCAGTCCTAGGGATGCTCGATCCTTCTCCTCCCTGCCAACCCCCGGCGCTTCATGTCCATTCCCGAATACAGGTCACCAGCGTGACGTGAGGTAAGGCGTCCATCGCCACCGGGCCGGCAATAAAAGTCCTTTTTAGTTAGTCAGTCTCTGACCTTCGGTGTGGAAGGCTGTTCCTCACTACCAGCAGTTCTTTTTCACAAGCAAAACTGCTCAAAGCTCTTACACAAGGTAAACATTTTAACATAGGCACTGTTCCTATCTGTATCCCTGGTTTTATACATCTTGTGATGTCAGTCCAGCCTACCTTTTTGATTGGTGGACCTATTTCAAGCTGTAAAGTTCAGTAGTTCACCCTTTTTCCAGGAGATGTCTCTCTCATTCCACCCAAGGCTCTCCAGATAAAATATAACATTAAATTCCTCAATATTTTGTGTCTATGTACTAACCTAGCCCCCCCCATGACTGTGGCCTAACAAGCCTAGTTTAGCAGATTGACCCCCTGCGAGCATTTACTGCTAGGAGACTTATCTGGCCTTGATCTAAAGGAATCCTAAGATAGAATATAATAGACCCTAGACTACATGTCTCCACTCTCCTGGGTTTGAGGTTTGAGCCATTCAGACCCAAATTAATCTTTAAAATTAATTCAATTAAACTAGTTCCTGGATTCTAATATTTTGTTATGCAACCATGTCTGAGAGACAGACTCAGCAATTCAGTTTTTTCAGTCTTTTCTCAGGATTTTCCTGATTGAATTCTTAAAGGACCAGTGGCTTTATTCTGAAGCACAGTCCATGTGTACATACTATATGAACAGTAAAAATATGTATGGGCCTATCTCATCACAACTTTCCTTGTCCTTTGCTTTGTTCCCACCCCTTTTCTTCTTGCTCCCCTACTCTGGTGCAGAAGAAAAATGGAGAGATGCAAAGGAGTGGAACAGAATCAGTTGAAAAGGTTCTGGACCATGGCAAATTCCAAATGCCCTAGTTGTAGCTTTAATTATGAGAGATTCTACTTTAGTTCAATGCTATAGGAGATTACTTTGTATTTAGATGGCTGAGGCATCACTTTTGTCCTTGCAGCTTGATCTAATATAACATACAATAGAAAAATCAATGCATTAACACATGCCAAGGTGTTGAGTTGTACTGGATTAAGATGCAGTTATGGGTGTTGGAGGCACGAAGCAAAGTGGAATAGCTTTAAGCACCTGTAAAAGTGGTTTATTCTAGCACAACCCACAAACCTTGAAGTGGGTTGCTGTATTTATAAAATGGGACTCTGTAAGTTGTAGCAAAGTGGGAAAGGGGATAAAATATACAAGAGACAGTATCTCAATGTGACTGAAAGTTGGGAATATAGGCTACATTATTGTCAAGAGAGATATAGGTAGCCAGACCTAAACCCTTTGATGTCCTATTCATATTTTGGAAAATTGGCTAAATTTGCTGAGAGTCACACTCTATATGTCCTCTGTCTTAATCTTTACATAATATAATGCTGTCTAATGTAATGGTTATGGTAATGCTTTCATAATGAATGATGTTTTATTGTCCTTTTAATACATATGGCTTCATGTTTGTAAAGACATTTTGTTGAACAATGAAACCTAAACTGAAACAGGAGACAGTGCTGCTTGTCAGGGTTTTTGTTACTTGTACTGACACCCAGGAAAGAGAAGAAGTAATGCTGTACTTTACTGATATTACATACATTGTCAGATATATGATCAAAATCCTAGGCACCTTGCTCTTTTTGTCTTTGTCTTAATCGACTCCCCCTTGCGTGCAGTGACAAAATCCTGCTTTATGCGGACAACGCAGTGTTGTTCACAAGCCAACCTGTCCCCTTAACCCTGGAACAACACCTGCAGGCTAACTTCAACAATGTTGAATACTGGTTCATAAATTCAAAGTTACTGCTAAACTACAAAAAAGACCAAAACGATGATATTTGCATCAGCACACAGTAAGCACAAATCATCCACTCTCACAATAAGAAACAAACAAAATGAGTCCCTTGAGATGGTCCAGCAATTTAAATATATTGGTGTCACCCCGGATAGTTCTCTTACATACTCACAGCATGTTGACCAGGTTGCCAAGGCTGCTAACAGTTGCCTAGGCCAGCTCTACAGACACAGGCACTGCCTTAATGAAACTGTACTCAAGCTAGCCATAACTAGCTCAGTCTTCTTCATCACAGACTATGGCCTTATCATTTACAGTGCAACCTCAGATGCCACACTCAACAGATTTGCCATCATGATGAACAAAGTCTGTAGATTACTCCTTTGGCCCCCCACCCCAACTCACACCTGTGACCTGTACACGCATTTGGGTTGGCTTGATCTTAAAAACAGGATTCACTACCAGACATGTCTCATTGCCAAAAACGCCACCCTAGGTCTGATACTAAATGGTGTTCAGGCAATGATCTGCATAGCAGCTACAGTTAGACTAACCGGGGCAACTGATCCCAATTCTTATAAGGTTCCCTACCGCTCTATCTCATAGAGTCAGAGATCCTTCTCTTACCAAGCCCCTCTCTGTCTAAACTCTCTACCTGCTGACCAAATCACTGAGCCCAAAATTGGTCGTTTTAAAACAAAACTCCATACCTATGTCTCAGCCCATATGGAGTGCACATGTTTCCCCTGAATAGATCCTGCATCCTGATCAAACCTACAGTCATAGTACTTCAGCATCCCAGAATAGCTACTTACCCATTTTTCCCCTTTATTACATCCCACTTTTTGTATTATTCCTATCCTGCTCTCCACTCATGCTACCTCCCCAACCACTCTACGCTTTCCTACTAACTACATCCTTTCTCCTTCCACCCACTCCCCTTGACAAGGTAAATTGGCCCAGCCAGTTTCCTGCATTGAATATCCTAATCTCTCCTTTCTCTGAGTTTGGTCAGTTCACTAGAAAGCTCTTGCTTTTACTATCCGTACTTGTATATTTATTTATGTGTTACTATCTATACCGAACTTCCATGCTAAATTTACAATAATGGTTTTGCCTGGGGACATCCCATGATCTTTATATGCTATCATCTGTTATTGTTTTCAAATTATTCTGTTAATGACATGGAACCTCTGTAAATGAGCTTTTAGCTCAAAGGTTATAATCTGAGAATGCAATAAATAAATAAATAAATAATTGCCCACTAAAAAAATCACTGCTATTTACTACCCATCTTCCAAAATCCCTCCCTCTTTGCAGTCTGTTTGCTATCTACCTGCTTAATTAACTAATCAGTTATCTTCTTACTTTTTGACATTCTTAGAGAGAGGTATAGCACTGGGTGCTGAAGTTATTGACACATACAAAGCATTCTGTTATTCAGCAGTTAAAAAGACATGTGTGAGTGTTACCATAGTGTGACAAATTCCTCTATTCCTTTTCTGTAGTTTAATATTCTGCTGTTACAGGTTCTGTTTGGGCATCACAAAATGGCTGTCTGGTTGGTCACATGTACAGGCCACTTATGGGAGCTGTTCATCTACCATGAAGGTGCCAACTCTCTTGTGGGAAGTTTAAACAAGACTTGCTGACTTACTGACAGGTAGGAGACAATCAAGCCATAATGCCATTATGAGGGTCTTTTCTTGGAAATAGTTCCCATGGCAGACAATGGTGCAGGTGGATGTTGTGAAAACCTCAGTGATACTGAGGAAATACAGAAGAGATTTACCCCCCCACACACACACATGGGTGGGGATGCTGTGGGGGGGCTGTCACTTCAGGGAGAGGTCACGCCCCCATAGCCAAGAGTACATAAAAGTGGAGGACCAGGAAACTCCTTCTCTCTCTCTTGAACATCCAATGAAGGAGAGCCCTCTTTTACAGAAATAATTATATATTTTCATGCTGCACGCATAGAACTAACCAAGTGATATGCATGCTGCAAGTATGATTTAAATGTTAAATTGGAACTGATTGCATGCATATGGCATGCATGCAGCAATCAAGTGTGGAAACCATGATTTTTATGTAAAATTGAGAAAGACTGCATGCAAGAGGCATGCGTGCAAAAAGCAAGTGCCCCTGATAATTGCACAAATAAAAGTTAAGTGATTTGCTCAGGATCACACTTTACACCATACCCAAGTGAGGGTTGATGAGATTCAAACCAGGTCTTCATGCCTCCAAGTCTCCTGGGTTGCAGTTCAGTGCCTTTAACCACAAAGCCAAACTGTCTGTACAGATATTGCTCACTTGTACTTCAATACATACTGTATCTGAATACATCAGCATGCATAAGACATGCTTGTAGCCACTGTTATGTTTTTCAGTTTTCTACTCTTCCTCATCTCAGTTTCACAGTTGAACTGTAGCACAACTACCAAAGGAAACACATGTGGTTTTTCCACCCCCAATACACAAACTTACCCACAAAATCACTTAATTACTTCTGTCTGGCATGTACTCCTATTATGTTCTCTTTATAGTTTTGAATGCTTCCACACAAACAGACTTTAGGGTGCAAACACAAAAGTAGTAATAACTTGGCACACACACACACACACACACACACACACCAACATGGCCAGTTCCCCCAAGCACACACACTGTAGTGGGTACAGCCATGCTGCTACATACATCCCACCAAGTATAGATATAAGTAAAAAGTCTCTTAATTAAGTACTAGGGAGCCAGAGTCAGGAGTCTTTAAGAGATGATGTCCATGGGTCAGAGTGCTGGGGTATATCCCCTTGAAATGAATGACATCATTTTTTATTACTATTTTATACATTATGATTGTGAGTTGCAGAATAATGAAGGCCACTGTTCTACTAACAAGACCCTTGTTAGTCGAGTGGTGGCCTTCATTAATCTCCAACTCTGCATCAATAATGTATAAAATAGTGAAAAAAAATACCCACATTCATTTTAATGGTGCACACCCCCTGCAGTCTCCTTTGCCTTTTGTCATAATGTGCCTGAACATGGGGATGTGGAGGTCAGCTTCACTGGGGGCGGGGGCAAAAGCCTGACTATAGTGGGGATCCAGTAGTCTGTGTATACCATACCACTCACCTGTCCATGAATGCAAGGGACAGCTCTAGAATATCTGTAACATCTCTAAAAGATACAGCTTATTTGTTTTGACTGAAAAGTGATAACAGCAAATCAGTAACGATTCATCTGTATATATCCTGGAGCAGTGCATCAGATTTGGGCTTAAACCCACCCAGTTACAAACCAATTTTTTTCCTGGTTGAAGTTCTGCCCTCCTCCAAAAGAACTTTGTCCCAATTTTTCTCCCCAACTACATTCCATTCAATACCCATCCCCTGTGGGCCATGAAGCCACCGAAAGATGAAGAAACATGAAAAACACATCAATATTTCAGTCTTTCCTCCTTCCCCAATCCCCTTCTAAAAAAATATATATTACTTTTACTTACCCAGCCATATGGCCAAAACCTGCAGCCTGGCATAGTGTGCCACCAGCTCAGATTTCAGTCCGCTTCCCCTCTGTCCTTCCGCTAGAAGCTGGATGCTAGAACCGGCCATTACAGGTACACAATGAGGTCCGTGACCAAGTCACCTCACCAAATGAACCCACCCAACCTGGGTTGCTTGCTTCTTGCTTGGTTGCTGCTATGGCTGTTTCTGCACTGCACTGATCAAGGCCTATGAAGGCCACCCACACTGCTATCACCACTGCTGCTAAGTCCAGCTTGCTGCCATGGGGGTCTGTGCTGTTTTTTTTTTTTGCAAGGCAAGCCTAGTAGAGTAAGTAGGTAGTCTAGTTTTGAGTTATCTTCTAACTCACCCTCTGCCCCTTCAGCCACTATGGGAGACAGAGACTCACTAAATGTAGACCAACAAAAATTTCCTTCCACAACACTGCTATTGAGAGTTCAGTGGTCACTGACTCCTCCATTCTGTTGCGTGCAGTCTGTCTACTTTGTGGTGGGAAAGACAGTGTCACTCTTGCAAGACTCATGCCCTCTTTTTGGTTACAGCTCATCCATATCACATGTGATTGTGCTGCCGCTAACAGGTGGAGAGAGTGGACAACACAAGACAGACACAGTCAAGTCTGGAAAGTACCTGCAGCATGAGCACACACAGGCCAGGTGGGCACATATTGTGCAAAAGATTAAATCCAAATTCAAAGCCATTATTGCCACACTATAAGAACAACCTAGGCACAAATATGGGGAGCGGGGGCAAATGCTCCCTTCTGCCCTATCTAAAAGACACCCCTTACTAATTGTAGAAATTCATTCTCAGGTGCTAATGCAATGGTTTCCACTGTGCTCTGAGGTACTGCATCTACATGTTTCACGATGCATCCTAATCATCTTGTGGCTTAGTGTCCCTCATTACCCCTCATTTTGAGTTTCCGTGTCCCTCATTTCAGTGTCATATGTGAGGTATGGTGCATGCTTCCAAGACTCTACTCAGCTCAAAGAGTACTGAGCATGGCCATAGTGTATATGCTCAATACAGAATGACAAAGGGAAAGTAAGTGAGATGAAACAGTCATGGAGAAACACATTTGTAGCACTAAATATGCATTATGGATTTGCATGGTCTAAAACAAAAAGGATAGGCTTCACAACACAGAGGCCCCTCTTCAAACATCTGTAATGGGGGATGTTGACTGGCTATATCCTAGGCATGTAATGCAGTAAGCAAACAATACTTTACAAATTAATGGCAATTTAATGACAAAAGTCAAAAGCCATTAAACAACTTGTAAAAGGATCAGAATTAATGTGTTTACCTAATATTTATTGGAATTGAAATGAGAATGTATTTTAATGGCTTTAATTGATAGCAGTAATATAAGAAATATAAACTGATGTGTTTTTTTAGATAAGATTTACACCAGCTTAGCTGCTGCACACATGGCAAGCATGCAGCATGTGAACCTGATGTGTTTAAATGATGTTCACACCAGCTTAAACTGCTACACACATGTCAAGCATGCAACAAGCGAACCTGATTAATTTTTAGAAGATGTTCACACCAGCTTACCTGGTGCACACATGTCAAGCTTGCAGCATGGGAACCTAATTTGCTTTTTAGACCTGGTTCACTTAGGATCACTTTGTGTATGCAAACTGCATGCAAGCATTGTACTATTAAGCATATGGCATGCACTCTGCATGTACACAGCACACCTATATTTCTGTAAGGGCTGCCAGAGAAAGCTATCTGAAAGATGAGGGGAGCCCAGCCAGCCACCGACCGAGACCAAGATGCCCGCCTGCAGCTCCTTGGAAGCTGCCTGCCCTTGAACAGGGCACTTCAGCTCCCCCACGGTCAGCCCGCACCCAGCCAGCCACCGACTGAGACCAGGACGCCTGCCTGCAGCTCCTTGGAAACTGCCTGCCTGCCTTTGAACAGGGCTGCTTCAGCTCCCCCACGGTCAGCCAGCACCCAGCCAGCCACTGACCGAGACCAGGACGTCTGCCTGCAGCTCCTTGGAAGGTACGGGACAGCAAAGCCAATTGGAACATGGGTGCTTCCAACAAACCCACTCAGATTGGCCAGGACTTTTCCCCTGCTTCAGCCATCTGGCACTTTTTACTAATAGATTTTCGATAGAACTAAGCACATTTCAACTGTGTAATGGAAGTTTTTTTTTCTTTTAAGTGACTAGTTTTCCATTAGCAGGTTATACAGACCTGCCACTAGAGGGATTCTTGGTCTTTCTACACAAATCACTGTACTCAGTCGTGGGCAATATGGCCTGTATTATCATTCTCAATATCATTATCATTGCCTTTAAAGTGCTAATTTTTGGCCCCCTGCTGCACTGCTGATGCTTGCCATTGCAAAGCGTTTAACCTGCTGTGCTCTGTCTTTTTTCCTCAGAAGAGGACCCTCGCTAAGTGCCCACAGTCGAGCGCTGGGGCCAGTCTCTGCCAGCTGGTGGTCGGCAGCTGCAAGCCGACGCTCGGAACCACCAGACCGGAGGGACTGCCAGGGAAAGGTATGGCAAAACCGCAATTTTTATGCCCACCTGCCTTCCCCCTTCTGTAGCCTTTCTTATATAGACACCTTCCGGCCAAAACATAAATCACGCCCCCTGCGTCTCGTTGCCCTGTAGCCTGCTCTATATCCCCTTGTTAGCTACCAAATCAGCAGTCTCCCTTTCTGCTTGCTCATGCTGCCCACACTGTTGAGCCAAAGCTTGACCATTGTTTGCCCTTAAACATCACAATGAGAAATACAAACGCTAGGCACCCCCTATTGTGTTTTTCTATACTTCTCCCTCTAATTTATATTCCCTTTTTTTAAACTCTACTCACCAGACAGTAGCTGAATAAGTCATTTATATTAGCAATCTACTGAGGGCACCATGAAAGACATTTGATATAGTACCTTCTACATACCAGTTATACTTTTCATAATGGGGGGATTTCTCTGGATTCTGCTAGCTCTATTACTGTATCCTGAGCGCAGTGAAAAAGGACATCTCTCAGAGGATGTCACACAGGGAGATGTATTACATTACTCGACTTACTGCATTACTGCAACAGTCACAAGGGACTGGGTATGTATATATATGACCTCCCAATGCTACAACATAACCCATGGAGCAGTTGCCATGGAGGGACTCAGGTGGATTTACTCTCCTATGGGACCTTGCTTCAACTTTGTACAGAAAATTATTCAATGCGCCTATCTGCAAGACTACTAATCAGCACTCTAACAAGAGGCCAAAGCTCCATATCCGGATGGCAAACAAAGCGGTATCAGAAAAAAAAAATCAGGCAATGGCAAGAATCTTTAACCTATCTCTTGCGGCAACTATGAAACTATTGATACTATTATTAATATGCTCAGGAAATATAGAACTTAACCCAGGACCCCCAGAGGTCATCACTGCACCAACAGACTTAGCCAAGATCAAAGGGCTAAGCTTTCTCCATATTAATGTACACAGTCTGTTAAAGAAGATCATGATGATCCAAGCCTGGGTTAACCATACCCTACCAGATATACTAGTAGTATCTGAGACGTGGTTCAGGCCTGTCACAGCCGACAAAGACATAAACTTACCTAATTATCAAGTATTCAGAGCTGACCGACAAACTAGGGGTGGGGGCGTAGCTATATATGTGAAGGACAGCCTATCTGTAACCTGCCTTGACTCATTATCCATGGTAAAGGAATTTGAATGCCTATCCTCAAAGTGGCCCTCTCCTACACCACATCGCTGCAGCTAATCGGCTGCTATAGGCCCCCCTCAGCTGACCTCAGGCTATTATCCCAACTGGGTGACCTAATCAAAAAGGGAACAGAAGAAACTATAATCATAGGAGACCTAAACCTAAACTGGCTCTCAAAGGCAGCTGCACCCTTAATATCATTCTGCGATACACATGGGTTTACACAGCTCATAAAGGAACCCACCAGAATCAACAAAAAGAATACAAGCAACAGCACACTATTAGATGTTATACTAGTGAATAAACCTCACCTTTTCTCGTATGTTGGAGTACTATTCAATGACATCAATGATCACTGCCTTATTGCAGGAATAAGATCAGAATGCAAGCCGTCATCCCCCACCAAGTTCACAATGAGGAGATCAAAGCAAAAATTCAACATTGAGGCATATCTGGAAGAGATAAACCACTCCACATGATGGCAAGAGTTTTACTTAGAAAACACAGTGGAGATAGCGTATGAGGTGCTAAATGACATTATTACAGGTGCCCTTAATATCCATGCTCCAATTTCTAAGGTACGCATCAAAGATAAAACCTACTGTTGGTTCACTCCTGACCTTAAAGCCACCCTCCTTGACAGAGACAAGTTATGGAAAAAGGCATGAAAAACTAAGATATCAACTGATTGGGAGCTGTTCAAAAAAGCCAGGAATATCTGTACCAGGAAAGTACGAGATGCTAAGGCTGCTTATTATATGTCTGAACTAGACTCCTCCTGCCACAACACTGCCAAGTTCTGGAACACCATGAAAGACATAACAGGATACGATCCAAGTAACACACTCCCAGCCAAAATACACAATGGCAAGGGAACCATCTCTGATAGACTGGAAGTCCTGGAATCACTCAACAATCACTTTACAACCGCTGGTCTAGCATTTGACACCTCTCCGGCTAACCAAATGCGTTCCCAGTTAGGTATCAAGAACACTGAAGCACGGATAATGGAGTCCACCTTCTCCTTCATACCAGCCACCCTGAAGCAGGTGGAAGAATTAATATCACAGCTGGACACCAAAAAAAGTGCAGGTGCAGACTCCCTTGATCCCTATTTTTTAAAAATTTCCATACAAGTATTAGCAGTGCCAATAACACACCTATTTAACCTTTCACTACAACTAGGATCTATTCCATCAACCTGGAAAACAGCCCAAGTTATCTCGCTACTGAAAGCAGGGGACCCCATGGACCTCAACAACTACAGGCCAATCTCTATCCTTCCTGTGCTATCCAAGCTGCTAGAAAAAATCGTAAGCACCCAACTAAGAGGATATCTTGAAGAGGCTAATCTTTAAATCCAGTGCAATCTGGGTTTAGAACCAACCACAGCACCATCACAGCCCTGGCTAAAGTAACCAATGATTGGCAACTCGAACTGGACAAAAAAAATTGTGTCTGTGCTGTATTTTTTGACCTGAGTAAGGCATTCGATACGGTCGACCTCGAACTGCTCCTCTCCTCCCTGAAATCCATAGGACTCGACTCAACCTCCATTAGATGATTTAATAACTATCTCACAGGAAGGACCTAGCAGGTGAAGGCTGAAGGAGACCTATCACCACTCAAATCTCTCCAAAGAGGAGTTCCCCAAGGAACCATCCTTGGCCCAATCCTAATTGCCATCTATATCAATAGCATCGACAATAACCTCAACAAAGCCACTGTACACCTGTTTGCAGATGATACAGTATTGTATGTCAGTCACCCCTGTCTCCCGTAACAGCATGCATAGAGCTACAAGCAGAATTCAACCTATTACAACACCAACTACTGGAAAAAAAACTCCTGCTAAATGCAAAAAAAAAAAAGGCAATGTTTTTCTCCCCCCAAACACAAGCTGGACACTCCTTCCCAAACAATCTCCCCCACATATCCACTGTCCTTGGGGAAAATCTTGAATATGTTACAAAATTCAAATATCTGGGGGTCTGGGTAGACAGTAGACTCGACTACTTAGATCATCTGGAAGATCTGCTAAAAAAACTCCATCAGAGGCTTGGGCTCTATTACAGAATAAAGCACTTTCTCACAAGTGATTCTAAAAAGAAGCTGGACCAGGCCACATTTCTATCAGTATTAGATTATGCAGATTTCCTTTATGGTCGTTGCCCCAACTCATATCTGAGCAAACTGGACACACTTTACCATAGAGCCTTGAGGTTTATCACAGATCTTCCTCTCAGCACTCACCACTGCTCACTTTATGCTGCAGTTGGATGGACCTCGCTCCAATTTAGAAGATACAGGAATGCCACACTATGGACTTATAGAGCGATATCAAAGATGCTACCAAATTACGTCTCAGACTGCTTCACACAAATCACATCAAGTAAATATGCCCTAAGAAGTACAAACTTCATCATGCTTAAAGTGCCCAAATTCAATTCTCGATATGGTAGATCTGCTATCAGCTATGTCTTATCTGCCTTATGGAATACAATGCAGAAGACCCTGAAAGTGAACAGATACATCTCATTTAAATCCTTTAAATATCTGTATTCGAGGCTTATCAAAGAAAAATATAATTGTTTCCACAAACAGTAGAGTATTCCTAATCTTATCCATCTCCCTCCCCAGAGAGCCAACTCATGGAAGGTATCCACCTTTACTAAGAATCACCACCCCTCACACTCCATGCACCCCTCCTTTCCATCCACCTCCCCTTAATCCCTTGTCATATATCACAGCCCTATACCCCTGTTATACAAACCCCCCAGTGCCGCCCCTGCCCTCTCCATAAGGCCCACAGTTTATCCGTTCCACAGTATAGGCCCCCACCATCTTCCTCCTCCCCCACCAGCCAGGCACACCACTTCCCACTCCCCTTCCCTCACCCCTTATTACCACGACACCTGAATTTAATGTATAGTCTGATTAGAATGTATCCTTAGACTGTGTGTATACTGAATATTCTATGTAGTATCCTAGAGTGTGTGTATATTGATTATTTTTTATGTATCTATGTAAATTGAACCTTGACCTTACCAGGTCCATCTTGCAAATGAGCTGTGCTCAATGATGTTCGCCTGAATAAATAAAGATTTGATTGATTGATTGATTGATTGATTAGGGGAAGTGTCTTCTGTAGTTAGTGGCAGGTAAAAGGGACTTTAGGAGAGGCTAAAGTTCAGATTTGTCTAACCATCGACTGTCTGTAACTTGCTTTATTTTATATTCTTAGTAAACGTGTAAATGTTTTGTCTTATTGTAAATATATCCTATTTGTAAATACATGTAGCATATTCCAGTAAAGAATTTATTTTTGATAAAACCATTGACTGCTTCATTATTGAAAAGGTAAATTTAATTATTTCTGTTGGACTCTGTTTGCAATCTGTCTCCAAAGTACACTCTATCAATAGTTACTGTGTTGACCTTTCTGACACTGAACACAAGGCAAAAGGTAGTTTCCTAGCTCCGGACAAAAAATTAGGTGGTGGAAGAGAATTAGAAGCACTCGACCAAAACTGCCCTGTAAGCTGGGACAGCCCAAGGGGTAGCTTTTGTCACAACTAGTGGGAGTGCGATTCGGATTAATGTACAGATTTAAAGCAAGAATTTGTGTGCAGTGTGTTTTCCTCTAGAGGCAGGCACTCTGGGAGAGAAGCAAAAGCCTTACCTAGCACATAGGGTGACAGGGTGCCAGTAGAAATATACCTTAACAGTCACAAAATAGGATATACAAATGGTTATGTTGTATTCTCCGTTTTTGTATTTCTTGTAAATGGCTTACTGCAGCATAGTTAGAAAATATGAGCGCCCCAACATGGTATACAATTGCACATTGACTGCAACACATCGAATCCATTACAGTGACAAATGTACAATGATGGCAAGTGCAGTGAGAGGGAGTTGATGTTGACAGGTGTGTTCTTTCATCAGGGAGGTGTATTTAACAATCAGGAGGTGGGCTGCATGTGCAGTGGGTGGGATTGTGTGTTGTACTATAGTGGGCGCTCCACTGTTGACAAGAAGATGTATCGAACGATCGGGAGGTGGACGGGATGTGCAGTGGGTGTGATTGAGTGTTTCACTACAGTGGGCACTGCAGGGGAATAGAGGAGTGATGGACAGTGCAGTTGGTGGGAATGTGTGTCTTAATGCACAGATGGTCGTATGTGGGTACTGCCTTCATCCTCTAGTGTCATTGGTGATGGGTGGTTGTGCAGCCACAGAAAATGCCCTTTTCTCCACTGTCTGTGTGACATGTAGTTGGTTATATTTAGTTCAGGGGGTGC
This sequence comes from Neoceratodus forsteri, assembly GCA_016271365.2. Taxonomy (NCBI): domain Eukaryota; kingdom Metazoa; phylum Chordata; order Ceratodontiformes; family Ceratodontidae; genus Neoceratodus; species Neoceratodus forsteri. Next base: position 90,634,193 of record CM028130.1, on the reverse strand, counting down.
GAAGGACAGAGCAACATTTTCCGTGGTGTTCGTCGAGGTAGTGGTTTGTCACTTTTCCTCCCTGCCATTGTTCTGGATGTCACTGTAATGTTGTCGATGTGTTGAACATCAATATGATTCCTGTCACTGTGGCTTTGTGGAGCCCCCCAGCATATGGCAGATTTAATGTGCAACAGCATCATGAACTCTGCACAGACAGTGGGATTGTCTATGAGGGCCTGACAAAGAATGGACTCATGGATGCCTTGTCGGTACAGGACCAAATGCAAGGGGAACAGACAATCTCAGAGGTGTATGACCAAATACTTGGGCAAAAGGTGATCACTGAAGAAAGTGAGCAAGATAGTGAGACTGAGGTCACAGTGGCTGAGTCTGAGGGGCACCTTGAGGCATGAGCTGGTGGAGCAGTACATCCCAAACCTGAACTAAGATCTGGTGCAGCAGAGGCTCAGAATCAGCTGGAGCTCCTGAGGATAGAGCATGCACCAAAGGAGTCTGTACTACAGAGGGCAAGGCTTGAGGTTGAAAAGGAGAGAACAAAGCTAGAGGCAGAGGAAAGGGAGAAGGCTCGCCAACATGAAATCCTGATGCAGGCATAGGGAGAGAAAGAACGACAGCATAGAAACAAAGAACTTGACAGCAGATAAGGAACACTTTTCCCACCTAGTTTACCTATTTTCCTACCTAACAGATAAGCTGCAGATCCTAGCTAACCAACAGCTTACTTCCTCCTACCCCCACTAGGACCGCTTTATGTCTGCCCCATGCATTCTTGAATTCCCCCACTGTTCTTGACTCCACAACCTCCTCAGAGAGGCTGTTTCATGCATCCACAACCCTATCCATGAAAAAATACATCCTCACATTACCTCTGAGCCGTCCTCCCTCTATCTTAAAATTGTGCCCTGTTGTTCTTGCACATCTCTTTTCCTGAAAAATGCTACCCTCTTGGACTTTGTTGATTCCCTTGAGGTACTTGAAAGTTTCTATCATGTCCCCTCTCTCCCTTCTTTCCTCAAGGGTATACATATTAAGCTTCTTTAGTCTTTCTTCATATGTCTTCTGGTGCAGACCCTGCACTATTTTGGTTGCCCTCCTCTGGACAGCCTCCACTCTGTCTAGGTCTTTGCGGAGATGGGGTCTCCAGAACTGCACACAGTACTCCAGATGGGGTCTCACCAACTGTCTGTACAGAGGGATAACAACTTCCTGTTTTCTACTATTGATGCCTCTCCCTATGCATCCCAGTATGCCCCCAGCCTTCCTTACTGCCTTCTCACATTGATTGCCCACCTTTAGGTCATCTGATATATTTACCCCCAGGTCCCTTTCCATTTTTACTGTTGTCAGTATCTCACCCCCCATTGTGTACTCTTCCCCTGGGTTTTTGTTTCCCAGGTGCATTACCTTGCACTTCTTTGCATTTAATCTGAGCTGCTATACATTTGACCATTCCTCCAACCTTGTCAAGTCCCTTCTCATCCTTTCCACTCCATCTTGTGTATCAACCCTGTTTCAGATCTTTGTGTCATCTGCAAAGTGACATACTTTTCCTTCCAGTTCCTCTGCAATGTCACTTATAAAGACATTAAAAAGGACTGGTCCCAGTTCTGAACCCTGTGGTACCCTGCTAGTAACCCTCCTTTCTTCACTGTGGACTCCATTTACTACTACCCTTTGCATCCTGTTGTTTAGCCAATTTTTTATCCAGGCTACCACCTTGGGACCCACCCCAAGACTGGCTAACTTGTGTATTGATCTTTTATGTGGGACTGTATCAAATGCCTTGCTAAAATCTAAGTAGGCCATGTCCACAGCCCCTCTCTGGTCTACTACTTTGGTCACCCAGTCAAAGAAATCATTTAGAGAAAGAGATGGTGAAACTGTGCCAGCAAACACCACCACAAACCATAAGTAATGGCAAAGGGGGTCCAACTGATGAAGCCACAGTTAATTCTAAAATGTTTCCCCAATACAAGGAGGGGGATGATCTTTATTTGTTTTTAAAGTCATTTGAGAGGGTGTGTGTGCAGTTTAAATTGGACCGGGAACGTGGATGACCCTCCTTACACCAATGCATACTGGTAGTGGTTTGCATGCATTTGTTAGAATGGATGATGAGGACTGTATGGACTATGATAAAGTTAAAAGGGTGTTATTGAAATGTTTTGAACTGACTGCTGAGGCTTATACTGTAGATGAAAATTCAGAGAATTAAGCAAAGGCCCAGGAGACAGCTATGTAGAATTGCATATCCAAATGTGTGCCTAGCTAGACAACTGAGTGGATGGGGCAAAATCTAGGACTGTAGAACAAATAAAAGATTTGTTTGTTAGGGAGCAATTTCTTAAAAATGTGCCTGAGGACCTGTGCATATAGCTACTGGACAAGGCATGCAACTCCTCAAGGGCGTCAGTAGAAAGTGTTGATTTGTCTGTGGCCAGTAGACCATATGCACAGCATAGAAACAACAGGGGTGGGGCAGCACATGATTTTATGGGGACCCAGGAAGGGCAGCCTGAAGTAAACCAGCATGCACCTGAGCCCAAAACAGAACCCACCAGTCCTAAGGGGAACAAGAAGCAAAGAAATTCTGGATTTACCAGAAAACAGGTAATCTGTCCAATGATTACCCTAAAAACATCATGTGGTAAGGGGTGACCAAGACAGTAGTCAGCAGATAGCAGCCTGCACATGCACTGTAGTACCACCAAACTCCTCCATGTATACGCACTCTATCCTAGTTAATGGGACAGTAACACAGCGATTGAAGGACACTGGTGCCTCCATTTCCATGTTGAGGCAGGATCTGATCTAGGTGGGGCAAATTCTGCCAGTGCAGTTTTCTAAGATTCTGGGAGTCATTGGTTCAGTGGTCCAAGTGCCAATGACCCGTGTCTTCCTGAGCTGGGAAGTTGGTCATGGGGTACGCGAGGTAGGAATTGTACCTGATCTCCCTGTGGATGTGGTTATAGAGAATTATTTTGACCACAGGAAAAATCTAATATGTTTTACTACCTGTAGTCATGCAAAAAGGCAAGCTTCTGAGGATGAGGAGGGGGTGACACAGCTTTTGCTGACCCCTCACTCAGCAACTGAGGAAGCAGCTAGTGTGGGTGAGAGGCTAGCAAGGGGTAGCAGCCCTGAGTGCCATCTACAAACAGAGGAGGTATCAGCCAGGGGCAAATTTCTGTCTGAAGGGAAGTTGGGAATGATTAGACGGGAGGAGCTGGGCATAGCTCAGCTGGCTGATCCTACTCTTCAGAAACTGAGAGATAGCAGACAAAGCTGAGGACTCTCAGGAGAGCAAAAAGTCAGTTTTCTGGGAGAATGGGCTGTTGTACAGTGAGTGTAAATAACAGGGGGGGCTAGAAGGAGAGGTACTCCAGCAGCTGCTGGTCCCCCAGGACTACCACAAGGAGCTTTTGGCCCTGGCCCATGACATCCCTTTTTCAAGCCACCTGGGTATTAACTGCAGAAAAAGGTGGCTCACCAGCAACTTCTTTTGGCAGAGTATGTACAAAGATGTGGCAAATTACTGTCAGACTTGTCCACAGTGCCTGAGGGTGGAAAAGGTAGGGGACAAAGTGAAGGTGGTTTTGGTGCCCCTGCCTATCACTTATGAATGCTTTAAGAGGGTATCCATGGACATAGTGGGGCCCCGGAGCTCCCCGAGTTGCACAGGCAAAAGATACATACCAATTGTCATGAACTATGCAACCAGGTACCACAAGGCAGTGGCCATGTTCTCTGTTGAGGCAGAAAGAAAGGCTGAGGAACTCCTGGGATTCTTTAGCCAAGTGGGATTTCCCCAGGAGATTTTGTCAGACCAGGGGATGAATTTCATGTCATCATTAAAGACTAGTCTGTGGGAGAAGTGTGAGGGTGAAACAGCTCAGTTCCTCACCCTGTCACACCGACTCAAATGGCTTGGTTGAGCGGAGAAATGGGACCCTCAGATCTATGCACAGGACATTTGCTGACCAGCACAAGAAAGAGTGGGACAAATATTTACCCCACCTCCTGTTTGCATACAGGGAACTCCCACAGGTATCCTTAGGGTTCTCACTCTCAAGCTCCTGTTTGGTCACAGGGTGAGGGGGGCCCCTAGATTTAGTTAGGGATAAATGTGAAGGCAACCTTACCTCCCAAGGGGAATCTGTTGTGGAGTATGTCCTGAATTTCAGAACCAGGCTTAATGAGCTCATCGGGCTCACTGAGGAGTACCTAGCCACTGCATAACAGCAACAGAAAACCTGATGTGAAGGTGGGGCCAGAGCCTGGGAGTACAAAATCAGACAGCAAGTAATGGTACTTGCCCCAGTCCAACAAATTAAACTAAAGGCAGCATGGGAGAGCCCATTCTCCATAATCAGGAAGGTAAGTGAGGTAAATTACATAGTAGGACTGCCTGACAGAAGGTACAAGCAGAGGGTATATCATGTCAACATGATGTAGCCCTACTATAATAGGGAGGAAATGAGCCTCACTGTGTGCAGTGCACCAGAAGAGGAAAGTGAGGATGATCCCATGGTGGGCCTCCTTGGGGAAGTGCAAGAGGGATTCTCAGTGGATAACTTCACCTTCTCAGGGCAGCTTACACCCACCCAGGCAGAGTAGATGAGGGGGGTGCTGCAATCATTTGGGGAAATGTTCATGGGGAAACTGGGGTATACCACAATGGCTGAACACCGCATGGACACTGGGACCCAAGTGCTGCTGAGGCAGTCCCCCACAGGTACCAGAGGGGTTTAAGCAGACCATATAAGAGGAACTCAGTGAGATGGTGGCCCTTGGAGTGATCCAGGAGTCCAGTAGCCCCTGTGCCTCTCCCATGGTCCTGATCCCCAAGCAGAATGGTACTACACCATTCTGTGTTGACTACTGGAGGCACAACAGTTGCACAGAGTTGGATGCCTACCCCATGCCCAGAATGGATGAGACCTTGGAACTGCTGGAGGGAGCCTGGTTCCTGACCACAACAGACCTAACAAAGTGCTACTGGCAGGTAATCCTAACCCCTGCAGTCAGGGAGAGGTCTACTTTTGTCACACCATTTGGCCTATTTGAATTCTAAGTAACACCATTTGGGATGAAGAATGCACCCACAAACTTCCAGTGGCTTGTGGATCACATTTTGGCTGGGACAGGTGAATATGTGCCGGCATACATGGATGACATAGTCATTTACAGCCAGACATGGGAGGATCACATCAGGCATGTGAGGGAGGTGTTCTGCCAACTGAAGGCTGTAGGGCTTACAGTTATTGTGGAAAAATTCCAAGTAGGCATGGCCAGAGTGTCCTACCTTGGGCACCAAGTGGACAGGGGATGCATCCGTCCAGAGCCTTTGAAGGTTGAGCCATCCCGGCCTGGCCCACCTCTGCCCTGAAGAAACAGGTAAGAGCATTTCTGGGGACCGCCGGATACTACAGGAGGTTTGTCCTTCACTATAGTTTGTCCCTCACGCAGTCTCCATGATTTCTGGCACCACCAAAACTGCCAGGCACTCCACATCCCTTCTTTCCTCACCCTCAATGGCACCCCCTTGGATACGGTTCCATCCTATAAGTATAAAGGAGTCTGGATAGACAGCCACCTCCATTTCACAACACATGTTAACTACATGCATTCCAAGCTCCTCCCCAAACTTGGTGCACTCCATAGAAACAAAGATGCCCTCTCCCTTCCCATTTGATGGATACTTCTCACAAAAGCTATCCTACCACTGTTCAACTATGCTAATGTCGTCTATGGGTCCACCTCCACGTCCATCCACTCCAAACTGGACATCCTTTTCAACGCCTTCTGTCATTTCACATTAAATGTCCCCTTCAGGACTCATCACTGCTCCCTTTACTCTTCACTATCACTCCCCTCCCTATCCTCCTGCTGAAACCAATACATTTCCATCATCTCTGCAAAATTCTGGTTTGTCTGCTTCCCCCTTACCTCGCATCCCTCTTATCCCCTTCCCCTCACACATCCTTCCTCCTCCACACACGTGACCCTCGTTCTTTCGCCCTTCCCCACCCACACTCAAATTCATGTAAGGCTGCTTTCTCCTTCTTTTCCCCCCATTTGTGGAACTCCTTCCCCACCTCACTCTGTTTGCTACCTTCACTAAGTATTATTAAATGGACACTCTACTATTCCTCCTCTCCTCCCTGCTCTTGCCATCAACCTGATAAATTCTCCTTCTGCAATCCACAATATGTTATGTAAGTTTTCAAGTCAAGCTCTCAAGCTTTCAAGTACTTTGTCTGTGATATGTTATTGTTATACCTTGTATGCACCCTGTAAAAGTCATTTTGTAACCTTTAAATTGAGTTGTATTTTTGCCAGTTCATTGTTTGCATTCTGCTACCACCGTAGGCACCATTGTGACCTACCTATAACACTACTGTTAAGTGTCTGAATACTTTGTATGTTTGTTGTTTTGTCTCCTCATCCCCCTTCCCCCAGGTCACACCTGGAATTGAGCCTTCACTCAGTGTGCCTTTTCCAGTTACCAACTGTTAACAAAATATATAATAAAATAGTGATGTGGGCAAGCGCCTGATAGAACTCACAAAAAACAAAATGCCTAAGAAAGTTCTCTGGACAGAGGACTGTGAATCTGCCTTCTGACAGTTGAAGGAGGCACTATGTGGGTCACCTGTGCTTGCTAGCCCCAGTTATGACCTCAGGTTCATAGTGCACATGGATGCCTCAGACCACGGGTTGGCGCTGTCCTCAGCCAGGTTACACAGAAGGGGAAAGAACATCCTATGGTGTATCTGAGCTGGAAGCTTCTGCCCAGGGAGGAGGCACATGCCACAATTGAGAGTGAGTGTCCGGGGATAGTGTGGGCCTTTCAAAAGCTGCAATGGTATGTATACCAGTGGGTGTTCACTGTGGTCACAGATCATAATCCCCTGACATGGCTCTATAGAACTAGCAGGCAAAATACAAAATTATTGTGCTGGAGTTTGATCCTACAATCCTATCACATGACCATCCAGTGCAGGAGTGGTGTGCAGAATGCTAATGCCGATGGACTGTCAAGGCAGGGCTAAGTGTATGGCATGTTCCTTTAGGGTCTCCTCAGTCCCTATATAGATGGTAATGTCTCTTGGGGGTCACCCAAAAGAGACACATCTTCATTGTCTGGGAGGGGGGAGATGTGACAGATTCATCAATTAGTTTTCTGTAGTTTAATATTCTGCTGTTACGGGTTTTGTTTGGGCTACACAAAATGGCTGCCTAGTCACATGTACAGGCAACTCATGGGAGCTGTTCATCTACCATGAAGTTGCCATCTCTCTCGTGGGAAGTTTAAACAAGACTTGCTGACAGGCAGGAGACAATTAAGCTATAAAGCCATTGTGAGGGTCTTTTCCTGAGATATGTTCCCATGGCAAACAATAGTGCAGTTGGATGTCATAAAACCCACAGCCATACTGGGGCAGTACAAAGGACATGATGTCACCCACATGCACACACACACACGCACGCACACACACACACACACACACACACACACACACACACTTATACATGCACTCTCATGGGTGGGGATGCTGGGGGGACTGTCATTCCAGGAAGAGGTCATAGCCCCACAGCCAAGAGTACATAAAAGTGGAGGGACAAGAAACTCTCTCTCTCTCTCTCTCTCGGACATCTTTGTTGTCCGATGTGTTGGATGTGGCCATTTCCCCTATTATAATTTCAGATCATGCCCCTGTCAGTCTAGTTTGGGTACCAAAAGGGAGCATTCCTAAATCTCATCGGTGGTGCTTTAATCCTGCCATATTATGTTCCGAGTGGTTTTAAGAGTCTGAGATTTGTTTTTATTTTCAAACTAATTTGGCTCCCAACTTATCCCCTTTTGTACTTTGGGATGCATTTAAAGCATTTATTAGAGACCAGATTATTACCTATGACTCTAAAGAAAATAACATACGGAAGTGGGAAATCCTCACATTAACTACTAGTATTAAACTATTGGAGGATACTATTTTTTAAAAGCCTTTGTATAGTTCCATTCAGATTCAGGAACTTATGTAACTTAAATATAGGTTGAATACCATCTATCAGCAACAGGCCTAGAGTCTTATTCTTCATGTAACAATCCTATTAGGAATCGGGAGATAAGGCCGGGAAATTGTTGGCCTACCAGTTGAAGAAAAAATCTATGGAAACTCAAATCTCTTTTCTTAGGACTGATGGGCATCACATAGTTGTAGATCCTTTACAGATTTCTAATTTATTTGGAGAATATTACCAGACCCTCTATATTTCCAATATGTACCCTCCCCAGGATGATTTTGATTCCTTCTTTTTAGGGATCGCACTGCCACATTTACCTACAGATATTACTCAGACCTTGGACAAGGATATCTCCCTTGCTGAGATCCAATTGGCCACAAAACAGCTGACTGCAGGTAGAGCATTAGGACCTCATGGCCTCAGCACAGACTTTTATCAGGCCTTTCAGGACATACTATCACCTCCTCTCCTTGCACTATTTCAATATATAAGAGAAGTTGGTTCTTTGTCTCCATCCATGTAGGAGGCTACTATCACTGTCCTGCCTAAGCTCAATAAAGATCTGACCTTATGTGCCAACTATAGGACCATTTACTTATTTAACGTATATTGCAAATATTTAGCTAAAGTTTTGGCTACATATTTGGAAATGGCTCTCCCACTTTTGATTCATACATCTCAGGCAGGTTTTATGAACGGTAGGCAGGGCAGTGATAACCCCTGTGCAGTGGTAGACCTTATTCAAATTACTACTATGGGTCCAGAGTCGGTGCCATAGTAGCAATCGATTCCAAGAAGGCTTTTGATTCCATCAAATGGAATTACCTGTTCTGCATTCTCTCGGTGATGGGCATCAGCCCAGTTTTGCAAGTATGGATCCGCTGTTTATATTCCTCTTCAAAGGCCAGGGTAATAGCTAACGGTATATTATCAGTCTTTTAGTTTATTTTGGGGCACTAGGCAGGGGTTTCCGCTAAGTCCCCAGTTATTTTTATTAGCTATGGAACCTCTTAATGCAGCCATATGGCAGCATCAGGCTATCCATGGAATTAAGCTGGGTACTTAATCTTTTTCTACGTTACTGTATGCCGATGATTTACTTTTATTACTCTCCAAGGTGGAAACCTCACTACCTGCTACTTGAGACACTTTTGATTCACTTAGTGCCATATTGGGCCTAAAGGTCAACTGGGCAAAAACAGAGGATTTTACCCCTTTACCGTGGCAACCCCAAATGGGCGGCTATATATACACACCATCTTTAAAATGGTCACCAGAAGGTATTGGGTAATTTAGTATACTTATTTCTAATGATGTGCATGAAAAGGGTTCAAGAAACATTTTGGGTGTGCTTGCCAATATGTAGGTAGATTTTAATATATGGTCTAAGTTTCATTTGAGTCTCCCGCGGGCAGGGTGGCAGCTATAAAGTGGGTCTATGTGATAACAGCGATCGTGGAAAGGCGATCACCATTAGGGCAAATGTACATTGCCAACAATCCATTTCACTGATGTACACTCAAGGCGCACAACAAAAGGGCGCCAAGAACTTGATTATTTTTGTTTATGAAGGAGGGATGTGCCCCCGCATCCCCCCATGGGGACCTTCACCCCCTGCACCCCCCAACTGAGATTCTCAACTCCAGGGGGTGCATGTTGGGGGGGGTGAAAAATAAAAAACAATAATTTCTTGGACTGGTGCAAAAATCCTGATGCGCCCAGCACCTCCCAACCATAGCCTGCTACAAACCCACCATGCCACACAACCAGCTGGGCAACTCAACATCATGCTACACCTCACAAACCCTCCCTCTCCATCCACCCATTGCACAGTGTGCTTGATCCCCCCCCCCCACACGCATGCATACATATAGCGACAGGATGTTGCTATACCCACATTCATCACCCCGCCCATTAGCCTTGAGAGCAGGTGTGGCTACTGAGTCATCCTTTTTGTAAGCACTCAATAACAATTGCCCTTCTCACAGGATCCCCTATAAAGTTAATGGCATTCCCTAAACTGTTTTACTGTTTGAGTAATTTACTCTTGCTGATCTCCCCTGGACTGTCTAACACAATTGATAGATTGTTTTCTAATGTTATTTGGGAAAGGACAGCCCCAAGGTTTGCTAGGAAAACCTTGCAGGCCCTCGGACCAAAAGGGGGTTGTAATGTGCCTTTTCTTTGGCTGTATCATGAGGGATTGGGCAAGAAACATGCAGTTAATTGGTTATCTTTACCTCCAAGGGGTTCTCCACTCTGGGTTGATATTGAACAGGCCTTAGTGGGTGACTTTCCACTCTCAGTTATACTTAGAGACCCACATTTGGCACCTAACACGTTTATTCTCCCTAGTAAATTTATGCAACAATGTTGTAAAAAGTTGCTGAAGTTGCTTACATGGAGTACCAATTATTTGGACCCTTTTCAACCTTTATGGTATAACCCTAAGATCCAGATAAGTGGTTCCCAGATCCACTGGACTATGTGGGTATCCAAAGGGGTTTTTGTTGTACTGTTGGTGATCTCTTTGATCCAGAAACAGGGGTACTTAAAGATTTTAATCATCTGCAATGAGAGTATACTCTGCCAGCCCGGGATTTATGGAGGTTTTTGCAGTTGCAACATGTATTTAGACCATCTCTTAACAAAGATTATGCTTTAAATCAAACAGACCTGGTTAAGCAGCTGCAAATATGGACTCAGCTCCCAAAGGGTCAGAGGAGCCATATATGTAAACTATTGTTGGCTTTACACATGCCTAATTGGGAAACTTATTGGCATAAATGGTCATCAGAGCTGCAGATTCCCATTATGGAAAAATGTTGGGCTCATTGCTGGATGGAAGCTCATCGGGCCTTAACAGTTCCACGGTTACAGCTTATACCAAAGAAGATCCTAAGTGGTATAGGACCCCAGACTGGTTGTCTTCAATGGGGCTGAGTACCTCTAAAATTTGTTGGAGGTGTACAGATGAACCAGAGACCCTTTATCATATATTATGGGAATGTTCCCTAATTAGGAAATGGTGGGAGAAAATTATGCATTACATGGAGAGCATCCTCAAAACGTCCATACCTCACTCTCCCTGTTTCTGGATCATAGGAGACTCATATTTACTTAGCCGTTTGTCCTTGAAGTATAAACTGTTATTGTACTTGCCAGCTTTAGAAGCCAAGAGATTACTGTTGTGTAATTGGAGATCAACTTCTTCCCCTACCTTTGAGAACTGGCAGAAGGCCATGTCAAAGACTGCCTCTTATCAACAAGTGTTATTTTGGAGAAAAAAGTAATCAGCAGCTGTTCAATTAAAATTGGGAACCTTGGCTGGTGTCTGTTGGAGTATCTAAGTATTAACTCTAGATGTTTTCTGTGGGTGGGTGGGTATTTCTTATTCTAAGATATTTTAGATCACTGTTTTACGTACTGGATGTGATATCACAAGCTCATTCCCTGCTACAATTTGGATGTCTTTCTTTCCTTGGAGGGGTTAATAGATGTTGATAAGAGGTTGCCATGGTCATATAATCCTTTACTGTACTCTTTCTTCACCACTTAATTGCTGTTGAATGCTTTTCCAATTTGGGTCAGTTTATAGATGAATTCTTTTTTTGTTAGCATGTTGCTGAGCTAGATCTTCTTGGTTTCTCATTTCTTTTCGTAAATTTATACCAATTGTTTTAAATTGGATTTATGGCATGGATATTGTCGCTGTAGCTCTCTGCAATTTATTGCTGTATAAAGTTGCCTGTTCTGATGTGGCTGAAAATCAATAAAACATTTATATACAAAAAAAGAACCAGTGACTGCTTCATTATTGAAAAGGTAATTTTAATTTTTTCTGCTGGACTGTATTTGCAGTCCGTCTCTGAAGTGCACTCTACCAGTAGTTACTGTGTTGACCTCCCTTAGCCTGGGCAGAAAGCAAATGGTAATAACCTGCTTCTGGACAAAAAAAATCAGGCAGTGGCAGAGAATTAGAATCCCTTGACCAAAACTGTCCTGTAAGCTGGGACGATCCAAGGGGCAGTTTTTGTCACACATAGTAATGGCCACGTGCACGTCTTTCTAAACTATTTGAGACCCCAGCTGACAGAAAATCTCATATAAGTCAATGGCTCTCACTCTGTCTGTCTCGGTCTGTCTGTCTTTCTGTCAGTGGCTGAACATGAGAAATTAACTGATTACTGCATCAAGCAGGCAACTAGCAAAGAGACAGCAAATGAGGGAATTTAGCTGATGGGAGGTGGGTTCAGTCTGTAAGGAAATTTTCTTTGTACTTCAGTTTGGCTGCCTACAGGTTGGAGCAGTGAGCTGTGAATAGGCTTGTTACATCCAGCGGACCTTGGTTTGATTCCCATAACCCCCACTTTCATGTTGTGTTACCCTGAGCAAGTCACTTAACCTTTCATAGGTTCAAAAAGAACCAAGGGTTAGGTGAATGGGCAGATTACACCAACAAAAATAAGGACGCAAAGAGGGCAGTAAAGGAGGCAAAGGTAGAAACCGAGCTCTGAATTGCAGAAGGGATAAAAACCAGGGGAAAAACACTTCATTTTCATATCTTCAAAGAAAAAAAGGAAAAAAGGGGGAGGGATCAATAAATTGTTGGATGGGGGAAGACTGGTAGAGGAGGGCAACCAAAAAGCTGAGGTCCTGAACAGCTTTTTCTGCTCAGTAATTACCAAGGAGAAAGGGAAAGGGAAAATTGTTTAACCAGGAAAAGCACACTAAGCTGGAGTTTGTTTCCAGGTGTGACCTGGGAGCACAAGGAAGTTAAGTGACTTGCTCAGGGTCACACAGTATGTAAGTGGGGGCTGATGGGATTCAAACTCAGGTCTCCAGGTTTGCAGCTTAGTGCCCTTAACCACTATGCTATACTTCCTCCTAACCAGACCGCTGCCAGAAAGAGGGATAAGGGTGGCCAATATAGAGATCAAGATAATGGAAACATCAACATTTACCATAGATAGAGTCAGGGATGGACTAGCAGCCCTCAGGCAGGCAAAACTCAAGGGAACAGAAGAAATGCACCTGAGTACTAAAAGAATTGGCAGAAGAGTTAGCTAAAAACCTAGCACACATTTTCAATAGCTCACTGAGAACAGGAGCGGTACCGAGAAACTGGAGGAGGGCTGGGTGCCAATCCACAAGGTAGGGAGTAAAGAGAAGGTGGGGAATTACAGACCAGTTAGCTTCACTTCTGTTGTGGGAAAGCTAATGGAGTCCTTAATCAAACAAGACCTCATGCAATACCTAGAGGAAAATGGGCTCAAGGACAAAAAGCAACATGGATTCATGGCATGGAGGTCATGCCAGACAAATCTTATTACTTTTTTGGATTGGTTAACAAGAGAAATAGATAAGGGCATGCATTTCAGCAAGGCATTTGACTTGGTGCCACATAGACGACTGATGAAAAAGTTGGAGGACATAGGGGCCAGGAAGGACATTGTCAGACCAGAGCCCCCCCAAACCGGGTGAGCTCCCCCTTCTGTGGTGCAACTTCTATACTGATGCTGCCCACCTCTCCCTTCTGCTGGCAACAGCTGAACTGACTGGTCAGAGCCCTCTCCTAACCGGGCGAGCTCCCCCTTCCATGGTGCGGCTTCCATACTGCTGCCACCTGCATCTCCCTCCTGCCGGCAACAACTGAACTAAGACTGATCAGAGCCCCCCTTACTGGGCAAGCTCCCCCTTCCATGGTGCAGCTTCCACACTGCTGTTGCCCACCTCTCCCTACTGCCAGCAACAGTTGAACTAAGATTGATCAAAGCTCCCCCCCCCGACCAGGCAAGCTCCTCCTTCCACGGTGCAGCTTCCAAACTGCCACTGCCTGCCTCTCCCTCCTGCCGGCAACAGCTGAATAAGACTGATCAGAGCCCCCCCAACTGGGCGAGTTCCCCCTTCTGCAGTATGGCTTCCATACTGCCGCTGCCCACCTCTCCCTCCTGCTAACAACAGCTGAACTAAGACTGATCAGAGCCCCCCACGACCAGGCGAGTACCCCCTTCCACAGTGTGGCTTCCATACTGCCACCGCCCGCCACTTCCTCCTGCTGGCAACAGCTGAACTAAGGTAAGGTCCCTACCAGTGAGCACCAGAGTTATTTTTTTCAACTTTGTTGCACTCTTCTCATTCTGGTGATTAGCTGTGTTGGGGAAATTCTCCTCATGACTGGACAGGAAACCAAGCTTTCTAGACAGCGACTTCAGGCTGCATTTTACCTGTGTTTTTCTTTTCTAATTTACTGGGCAGAATTTTTGTCTTAGAGTTTGCATTGTATACTTGATTTTTAATTTTTTTTTACAGCTTGCATTTTACACCAGTCTGCCTACCTAATTTAATACTGTTGTTCTGCTGCTAATTACTGCTTGCTTTAAATCCGGATTTACTACCTAAATTTAATTACTGTTAGTCTGCTACTAAATTATATATTTTGCTTCCTGATTTAAACTGCTTTGATTGCTATTTTTCCATCCCTCTTTCTGCCATTCCTCTTTCTGTGCTAGTCCTGCTCCTGCTCCGTGGCATTGACCTGCCCTCACCCACGTCTCTTTTGTTCTCTCTCTTTCTTTGTGATTCTCCTGCTTTCTGATTAACTTAATCCTCTCCCTTGATGCCTGTATTACCCCCGCCCCTTCCTCAATTCTAATTTTAATCTAAAATTTCCATTTCCTTCAGACTGATCAGAGCTCCCCCGACCAAGCGAGCTCCCCCTTCCGTGGTGCTGCTTCCATACTGCTGCCGCTCACCTCTCCCTTCAGCCAGCAACAGCTGAACTAAGGTACAGTCTCTGCCAGTGAGCACCAGAGTTATTTGTTTCAAATTTGCCGCACTCTTCTCGCTCTGGTGATTGGCTGTGTCGGGGAAATTCTCCTCATGATTGGACAGGAAACCAAGCCTCAGACTGTGACTTCAGGCTACATTTACCTGTGTTTTGCTGTTCTAATTTACTGGGCAGAATTTTCTCCCGGTACTCTTTAAATATGCTTACTGCCCCTAGGCTCCACCCAGCAGTGCAACCTGCCCAACTGTAACTCAGTGGCTTTCACTACTTGTAGAAATGTCTTTAAATCTCACTGTTGGGTTGCCTGCAAACTATTAACTCAAATAATCTAGGAATTACAGTAGCTGCATTTTATTGCCGTAACTCTATAGTTAATTTGCTCCTGTTATCTTCATTTTTCCCTACTGTAATGCTGTACTTTCACAACATGCCTTTAACCGCTAGGCTATCCCCTTCACTTTGTACATCACTAGCCTGTCTTAAAATGCTCTTTTTTCTCCTTCCTTTCCTTTGTCCCCCTCTCTACCCACACCCCAACCCCATTTCTCAGATTGTCTGCCCCCTCAACCTCACTATGCCCCACCCACTAGTGTGCAACCTAACATTAACTCCCTTTGCAGCCATCACTACATGGCCTCACTACCCTTTCTGTCCTTGTGTATCCCTCTTACCTATGCCAACCTCGTTTATGCTACGACGCCTATTAAAACTCCAGTCTCCCCCTTTCTCACCACCTTCTCCCTAGTACTTGTTTATATAAATCTCTGCCTTGGCACAAGGGTACAAAATTCTACCTCATGATTAGCACTGTCCTGCTCTTATCTTCTGGTGATATCAACCCAAACCCAAGGCCAAACCCCTGCAACTGTCTCTGCTACAGCTGGCCCATCATTTAATAACGTTCTTGCTCTTCCCCATGGTTTAAAAATTTTGCACCTAAATATTTGTAGTTTACTGCCTATGTTAGACCTTCTCCAGCCACTAGCTGCCTTCCTGGCCCCTGACATTATAATCTTTACTGAAACCTGGCTTAATAATAAAAATAGCTGACACATCTCTCTTCAACCCAGAATACAGTATCTCATGGCAAGATTGTACAGGAAGGAGTGGAGGAGTAGCAATTTATGTCTCGTCTATCACACAATTCACCTCCATTCTTTCAACCTCATTTCCTAAAGCATATGAGGTACTCACCCTTAAAATAACACTACCTTTCTCCATTCCAGTTTATATTGCAGGTGCCTACTGTCACATGGCCCTCCCAATCTCAGTCACCACTAATCTTATCAGTACCATTGTCTCCCATTCCCCATCAGGTAAATTATAAATAATGTGAGATTTTAACCAAAATTGATTATCCCCAACTCTAAATAAAACTTGTAATGATATCAATGCAATGAGATCCACACTATAGCTACTGAAAGTCCCCCACTGTCACACTTCACAGGGACAACGCTCTTTTGCTTATCGAGCACCACTCTGGTTCAATGGCCTCAGCCCAACCATCTCCTCTGCCCCAACAATTGGTATGTTTAAAACTAGGCTCCGGGACTATCTCACTGCCAACAGCTCCTGTGACTGCCCAACTTAACCTTGTTTCTCCACTTCCCTTTCTGCTCTAGTTGTCCCCCCTTCCCCTCCTCACTGGATTCTACCCTCACATCTTGGTATACCCAATGCTGCACTTTTCACCCTCTCCCCACCCTTCCTACATTCCTTCTCCCCCCCTTCCCTCTCCCTATGACTCTGGCACTTATTATCTATTGTCTATTTTCTCTGACAAATGCCGCTGGCTGCCTTGTTACAATGCTACCCTTGAATTGTATTAATCTGTACTCTGTTTGCAATGTCCACACTGTTGTAATGTCTGTCTTGATGTTCCCCATAATTTGCATTTCTCTGACGTGGAACCTTTGTAAAAGAGCCAAGGCTCAAAGGTATTTGTAATCCTAGACTTGATAAACAAACAAATAAACAAACAAACAAACAATGCTCACAATCTAACACAACTAATACTTGAACCAACCCATATGAATCACAATACAGGTAACCATTCTCTTATCGAATGGGCCCTAACATCCCACCCCATAGAGTCATTAAAGCAGTCTTGTTACCAGATGCCCTGAGTGACCATCACATGACCTTCATCGTTCATAAAATTCACAAGTCCCAGTCCCCCAACAAAATCCTACTAACCCATTCATTTAAGTCATTTAATCTCATCCCACTTCTAAGTAACCTGGCCCAAATTAACTGGGGCCCTATAGCCACAGCTAACTCTATTGACGCTGCTGCGGCCTACATTCAGGACAAATTTCTAGAAGTTTGGAATGAACACACCCCTCTGCAACATGCCAGGGTCAGGGGCAATCACCACCTGTGGATCACCTCGGAACTCTTGGCTTGTCATAGAGTCTAAGACCTGACTTGGAAAAGGCATAAAGCTTCCAAATTACCAAATGATTACAATACCTACCATACTCTTCGTAATCAATGTACTAAAGTCACTCTCTTAGCTAAACTTGAGTACTTCAACTCAACCTTCCAGGCTAATATAAATAAACCCTCTAAATTCTGAAAGGTCATACACTCCCTCATCTCTCCCCTGTCTGCTCCACTCACCCCGCTTTTAGTAATAAATGACACTCCAGTTTTGGACCACCTTAATGTAGCCTCTGAATTCAACTCCTATTTCACCTCCTGTGCCTCAGCCCTGCTTGCTTTGATACAATCCTCCCCTCCTCCTGTCCCTTCCTCCAATACCAGCTCACCCTCCCCATCAAATGCATTCTCCTTCTCTAATATCTCACCTGCAGACACACTGGCTGCACTGTATACTCTCAGTCATGCCAAGGGCAGTTCACCCAATGGCTTGGACCCCAAGCTGCTTTACCGATCCACCCCTGCTATATCTATCCCACTAACCTATCTGCTCAATTTTTCCTTCACAACAGCTTTCATCCCATCTGCCTGGAAGCATGCTTTTGTCCTTCCACTGCCCAAGGGAGGTGATCCTTCCTCACCTTCGAATTACCATCCCATCTCTCTAGTTCCTGCCCTCGCTAAACTCCAAGAGTGTTTGGTTCTTTCTTAACTCTCTTCCAACCTCTCTGTGTCTAACTTTTTCACCCTGTTCCAATCTGAGTTCTGGAAGGATCATTCCACTACCATGTCCCTGATTCAACTCACTGACTCTATCCTCTTAAGGATGGATCGTGGCCAAATCACTTGAGCTATCTTTGTTGACCTAGCCAAGGCACTCGACACTGTCTCCCACACCCTTCTTTTAGACTCCCTTTCTGAGCAGGCTTAAACACCTCTGCCACTAATTGGCTCAGAGCTTATCTGGTAGGCATTACTCAGTCTGTTAGAATAGCTGATGCCATTTTACCTCCTCTCCCCATAAATACAGGTGTCCCCCAGGGGTCCGTGTTGGGTCCCATCCTTTTCTCCATTTTCTTAAATGACCTTCCCTCAGCCTGCTCATCCACCTCCATCCACATGTATGCTGATGACAGTTCTTTTCACCTCTGGGCAATCACCTGATGATGTAGCAACCAGACTCCAGCATAACTTCAACAAAGTTCAGCACTGGTTTTGCTCCCATCAACTCTCCCTAAACGCCAAGAAGACAGTCTCAATTACCTTTTGGCACTAGGCAGAGACTCTCTATGCTTCCTTCCCTACCTTCTTTCCATACCCTTGATGGGACTGTACTCGAGGATACTTCTTCCTTTAGGTACCTTGGGGTTTGGCTTGACCAACACCTCAGCTTCTCTGGTCATGTGGACGCCAATCTTGAAAAACTGTGACCCTAAGCTCGGTGCACTATACAGGAACCGTAATTGCCTTATGCTATGGGCTCAATGCAAACTTGTCCAGAAGATGATACTACCTATGTTTGACTACTGTGATATGGTCTACAGTGCTGCTCCCAAGTCCACCCTTACTAGATTGGACACCCTTTTTAACTCCCTCTGTTGGTTCACTCTTGAATCCCCTCCTCTCACCCACCACTGTAATCTTTACCACTCTCTGGCTTTCTACTCTCTAGAAAATCACCGCCACCTCCACTGTGCAAAATTTGTGTCCAAATTTTGGTTTGGTTTGCTCCCTCCATATCTCTCTTCCTCACTATCTATCCTCCCCACTTCTGCCCATTCTCTCAGATCTTAAGACTCCCGATTAATGGCAATCCCTCGTAAGTCAACCATGGCTGGACAACTGGCCTTCTCGCACCATTTCCCAAAACTAAGGAATGAGCTTGCTTCCCAGATTTGCCACTCTTCCTCATCACATTCCATATCTTCCTCACTACACAACTTCCTCATAGTAAATTGTACCTGTGACTAATCTCGTTCCCCTTTTTCTTCCTCCCCTCTCCCACTCCACTCCCATACCCATCCCTTTCTACCCTCCACCACTTTAGCTGCTGGCTGTTATGTTTAAATCATTCCTCAAAAAATCAGTGTACTCTGAATTCGCGGCACTTGCCTTATTTTGAATTTACTGTATATTAATTACTAAGCTTCAAGATTGTACTTTGTAAATGTATATGCACTTATCATGCTTATTTTCTGTAACCATAGTATCTTCTACAACCTAAGATTTGTTTACTTTGCATGTCTTCAATGTATAACTGTCCATTTTGCTGAATGTACCTTATCCCTCTACCCCCCCTCCCCAGATGCAACATGAGACAAGCAAGTTGTTGCTTATTGTGCCCTTCCTGGTGAAACTTTTCAATAAATAAATAAATAAAAATAAATAAAGATGGTTGGGTAACTGGCTCACGGACAGGAGACAAAGGGTAGTGATAAATGGGAGGTCACAAGTGGCGTACCTCAGGGTTTGGTGTTGGGCCCTGTCCTGTTCAACACATTCATTGGTGACATTGGTGATGGTATCCAGGGCAAGCTGTTCACAGGTGACACCAAGCTGGGAGGGCAGGTGGACAGCCAGGAAAGGGCTAGGGACCTACAAAAGGACCTCCAAAAATTAGAATGATGGTCTAATACGTGGCAGCTGAAATTCAATGCAAAGAAGTGTAAAGTTATGCATTTGGGAAAAGGGAACCCTTTGATGGAATATTGGCTGAATGGGGTTAGACTAAGTAGCTCCAAGGAAGAGAGGGACCTGGGGGTCATCATTGCTGATACCATGAAACAAGCAAGCCAATTCAATAAAGCATACAGCAAGGTGAACAGAATGCTGGGATGCATAGGCAGAGGAATCGACAGCAGGAATAGAAGAGTCATTGTCCCCCTCTATAGATCTTTGGTAAAACTGCATCTGGAGTACTGTGTTCAATTTTGGAGGCCACACCTGAAGAAGGACAGGGATAGACTGGAGACAGTGCAGAGGAGAGCAACAAAGATGATCCAGGGTCTACAGGGACTCACCTGTGAGCATCAGCTAGCATCATTAAATATGTACTCACTGCCAGAAGCAAGGAGGGAGCGAGGAGACATGATTAAGACATTTAAGTTCCTGAAAGGTATAAACAAAGTGCTGGTCACAGAGGAGCTATTCCATAGGATCACCAGTGCAATGACTAGGGGACATGAGTGGAAACTGAGAGGGGAGGAGTTTCAGGAGGGATCTAAGGAAACACTTCTTCACTGAAAGAGTGGCAAAGCCATGGAACAGTCTGTTAGTGGAAGTGGAGGGAGCAGGGACTATGATGACTTTCAAGCATGGGTGAGACAGATACAGAACTCAATTAAGGGGCATTACAGTAGGTACAAGCAAAGCAATCTGGGAGGGGGGTAGCTCTCAGGATCATTAACAGGTACTGGGAATCCCATGGGCAGACTTGATGGACCCTCAATCTACTTCTGTGCCGTTTTCTATATATCTACGTATCTACCTACCAGGTTCATCAGGTGTGGTCAAAAGAAAATTATAATGAAAATTTGGGGTTAAAGTATTAAAACACAAAAAAGTTCTGAATGTACATTAACATTTTTCAGTGATTATTCATAACTTTGGTAAAATATGTTTTCACACTTGTGGTACAAAAATTATGTTTTGACCAATATTTTATAAATGACCCCCCTTCATGTTCAGAAGAGGGGTAATAAAATGATTATATTGATAATTTGGGGTCAAAATATTAAAAAACAACAAACTTATGAAGGTATATTGAAATTTTTTAATGCTTGCTCATAACTGCTAGTTTTCAATATTATGACTCCATATTTTCAACATAGTAACCTCGTGAACATAACAGGTGTCTTTTTACAAATCCTGATTGGTCAAAATTTTTTTGCACTTGTGATGTGAAATTACATTTTGGACAGTGTTTTATAAATGACACCTGTCATGTTTAAAAGAGGAGGATAGAGATGTTGCGAAATTTAATTTTGCTGGTGAAATGCTGGTGAAATCATTAATTTTGCCCGGTGAAATATTTCTCGTAATTATATACTTACAGCGAAATTTCACTGGTCAGTTTCTCCTTGCATTACTATTAGGTGAAATTAGGGAAGAAAAGGCTGTGTTATATGATTTACTCTCTGCCGGTCACATGGGTGTCTGCAGTCAGGCTGGAAGTGACTGATTCTGTTTCCTTTTTGCTCGTGTTTCTGGCAAAGGTAGCCAGAGAGCTAGGCAGCAGGAGAACCACTGATCTTAGATTGTGTTTTTACATATACTGTTGTTTTAAAATAGTTAATTTCTCAATCTTTCTTTGTTAGGACTTCTTGTGTGTGTTTATATTTTTCTTTCTATAAGGTTATAGTGAGTGTGTGTGTGTGTGTGTGTGTGTGTGTGTGAGACTCCCCTGTTCTCTCTTCAGATCTTTTTTTTTTTTTGTTTTCTGTTAAGAAAATTTTTTTTTACATTAAAATAGAAGAGAAATGTAGGGCAAGTGGCATTGGTGGCCAGAAGGCTGGTCAAAGTGTTCACCTTAACAAATGAGAATTTAGAGTAGGGGAAAGTCAGGTACCCACACCCCAAGCAGCAGCAGCAGCATCCAGAGTCAGTGCCCCTCAGCAGCAGTAGCCTGTTCATCCGCCCCCAGCAGCAGGAGCCTCCCCCCAGCAGCAAGAGCCCATTGCCCACCCCAACAGCAGCAGGATCATGTGCCCCCACCCCAGCAGCAGTAGGAAGTTGTGGACCTCAGGACGCCGCTTAGCACCCGCCCACCAACCAAGAGCATCTACAGTGCAGTCCTTTTTCACCACAAATGCTGTAGATGACAGTGTTGTCATCTGCAACATTTGTGGAAGGAATGTTCGACGGGGGAAGAAAGTGGCACACCTTGCCACTGGAGGCCAAAGGAGCCATCTGAAGCAACACAACCTAACAGAGTGGCTGGCCAAGCAAAAAGAGGTGGCAGTAGCAGGAGGCAGCAGTGGGAGGGGAACACACAGAAGGGGAAGGGGTGGGGCCAGCAGGAGGAAGGAGACCCTTCTGTGTCTGGTTGGGGTTGGCATCAGCACAGGGGCACTGTACTCATATACAGCAGCAGGAGGAAACTATCACCCCGCAGCCACCAGAACTGCCATCATGGGGATGCTGAGCCCACACTGGCCATAGCAGGTCAGCTCAGCAGAGAAGACCTGGAGACCGTGAGGAATTAAGTCTGAGCTCTGAGGCAGGACTTTCAGCAGTTCTGCCAGGAGTTCAGAGAGGCCAGGGGGGGGACATTAATAAAATAATGTAGGATCATTATCAAGTTTTGAACCTTCTAGCAGAGTTGCGTGGTGGTGGTCATGGCAGTTCTGGCATGGTGTAAGTGGTGTCTGTGTCAGCACTCAGCTGTTAATTTTCTTCTTTTTCTTTTCTTTTTCATATCCTGTTTGTGTCCTGTGTTAGTGATATTTTTATCTTATCTCCACTCTCAAACAAGCATTTGTCAATGTTGAATGTTGATTGCGTTGGTCTGCTGAGCTCGCGCAGTGGGCTTCTGTCAGTGGCTCAGTCTGTTTGTCCCAGTGCTGCAGGCTGCTCTTTTGTACTGGGCTGCTACGTGCATTGGCACCATGTTCTGCTGAAAAAGAAATATGCAGCTGTCCCGACAGAGCTCCATTGAGGTGGCTCACTCGCCCTTTCTCACTCGCTCATTCTGTTTCTCCTGGCGCTGCAGGCTGCCCTTTTGTATTGGGCTCCTGCCTGTGTTGGTGGCTTTTGCTACCCATGAAGAAATCCACAGCTGTCCCGGCAGAACTCCATTGAGATTGCTCAGTCCACCTGTCTCACTCATTCATTCCGGTTCTCCTGGTGCTGCAGGCTGCCCTTTTGTACTGGGCTTCTGCCTCTGTTGGCACCTTTTTCTGCCCACAAAGAAATCTGCAGCAGTCTCGACAAAGCTCCGTTGAGCTCACTCACTTCTCTTCTCTCACTCACTCATTCTGTTCTGCCTGCGCTACAGGCCGCCCTTTTCTACTGGGCTCCTGCCTGCATTGCTGCCTACTTATGCCCATAAAGAAATTTGCAGCAGTTACAATACAGCTCTGTTGAGCTCACTCACTTACTCATTCTGGTTGTCCTGCCACTGCAGGCTGCCCTTTTGTACTGGGACCCTGCATGCATTGCTGCCTTTTTCTGCCCACAAACAAATCTGCAGCAGTCCCAACAAAGCCCCGTTGAGCTCACTGACTCCACCTCCCTCACTCGCTCATTCTGTGTCTCCCGGTGCTGCAGGCTGCCCTTTTGTACGGGGCTCCTGCCTGCCTTGGCGGCTTTTTCTGACCAGAAAGAAATCTAAAGCAGTCCCGACACAGCTCCACTGAGCTTGCTCACTGCCCATCTGTCACTCTTGCATTCCGTTTCTGCCGATGCTACAAGCTGGCCTTTTGTACTGGGCTCCTGCCTGCGTTGCCGCATTTTCTGCCCACAAAGAAATCTGCAGCAGTCACACTAGAGCTCCGTTGAGCTCGTTCACTACTGCTCTGTCACTCGCTCATTCTGTTTGTCTTGGCGCCACAGACTGTGCTTTTGTATGGGGCTCCTGGCTGCATTGGCACCGTGTGTGTGTCCACAAAGAAATCTGCAGCTGTCCTGACAGAGCTGTGTTGAGGTCGCTCAGTCTCCCTCTCTCATCGCTCATTCTGTTTGTCCTGGCACTGCAAGTTGCCCTTTCATTCGGGATTCCTGCCTGCATTGGCCCCTTTTTCTGCCCACAAAGTAATCCCAGCAGTGTTGACAGAGTTCCTTTGAGCTCCCTAAGTCCCCTTGTCTCACCGCTCGTACTGTTTGTCCCACCGTTGCAGGCTGCCCTTTTGTACTGGGCCCCTGCCTGAATTGATGCCTTTTTCTGCCAACAAAGAAATCTGCAGCAGTCCTGACAGTGCTTTGGTGAGTTCGCTCACTCCCACTCCCTCACTCGCTCTCTCGTTCTGTTTCTCCCAGTGCTGCAGGCTGCCCTTTTGTACTGGGCTCTTGTGTTGGGGCCTTTGTCTGCCCACAAACAAATCCGCAGCAGTCCCAACAGAGCTCAGTTGAGCTCAGTCACTCCCCCCTCTCACTCGGTCGATCTTAATCTGTCCCAAACACTGATTTCCCAGAGTGACCGTGCTATTGTCCGGCAGGAGTGCAAAAACATATTTTAGCCAGGATGTGAAAAATGACAGCTGTAGTGTTCATAAGGAGTTGTGAATAAACACCACTGTTGAAAATGTGGCATGACAGTATTACAAATTTGTGAAATTAGAAGGGTGTGTGGAAACAGATCAATGCACGCTTGTAACACAGTCATGTTATGGCAGTCCCAACAAAGCTCCTTTGAGCTCGCTCACTCCGCTTCTCTCACTCACTCATTCTGTTGTGCCAGCACTGCAGGCTGCCCTTTTCTACTGGGCTCCTGTCTGCATTGCTGCCTTCTTATGCCCACAAAGAAATTTTCAGCAGTTACAATACAGCTCTGTTGAGCTCACTCACTCACTTATTCTGGTTTTCCTGCCACTGCAGGCTGCCCTTCTGTTCTGGGCCCCTTCACGCATTGCTGCCTTTTTCTGCCCACAAACAAATCTGCAGCAGTCCCAACAAAGTCCCATTGAGCTCACCAACTCCCCCTCCCTCAAGTGGTTGTTCTGTGTCTCCTGGCACTGCAAGCTGCCCTTCTGTATTGGGCTACTGCCTGCATTGGTGGCTTTTTCTGGCCAGAAGGAAATCTGAAGCAGTCTCGACACAGCTCCACTGAGCTCGCTCACTCCCCCTCTGTCACTCTCGCATTCCGTTTCTGCTGGCGCTGCAAGCTGGCCTTTTGTACTGGGCTTCTGCCTGTGTTGCTGCATTTTCTGCCCACAAAGAAATCTGCAGCAGTCACACTACAGCTCCGTTGAGCTCACTCACTACCGCTCTGTCACTCGCTTATTCTGTTTCTTTTGGCACCGCAGACTGCGCTTTTGCATGGAGCTCCTGGCTGTGTTGGCAACTTTGTCTGTCCACAAAGAAATCTGCGGCTGTCCCGACAGAGCTCTCATTGCTCATTCTGTTTGTCCTGGCGCTGCAAGCTGTCCTTTTGTACAGGGCTCCTGCCTGCATTGGCGCCTTTTTCTGCCCACAAAGAAATCCCAGCAGTTCTGACAGAGCTTCGTTGAGCTCACTAAGTCCCCTTGTCTCACTCGCTCGTACTGTTTCTCCCACTGCTGCAGGCTGGCCTTTTGTACTGGGCCCCTATGCCTGTATCAACACCTTTTTCTGCCCACAAAGAAATCTGCAGCAGTCCTGACAGCGCTTCGGTGAGTTCGCTCACTCATAGAAACATAGAAACATAGAATTTGATGGCAGATAAGGACTGCTTGGCCCACCCAGTCTGCCCATTTCCCTACCTACTGGATAAGCTGCAGATCCTAGTTAACCAGCAGCCTACTTCTTCCTACCCCCACCCCGTAGAATTGCCTTATGACTGTCCCATGCATGCTTGAATTCCACCACTGTTTTGCCTCCACAACCTTCCTCCGGAAGGCCGCTCCATGCATCCACAACCCTCTCTGTGAAAAAATACTTCCTTAAATTACCTCTGGAGCCGCCCCATCTTCAAATTGTGCCTCCTTGTTCTTGCACACCTCTTTTTTTGAAAGATGCTACCCTGTTGGACTTTGTTGGAGTCCCTTGAGGTACTTGAAAGATTCAATCATGTCCCCCCTCTCCCTCTTTTCCTTGAGGCTATACATATTAAGCTCCTTAAGTCTCTCTTCATATGTCTTCTGGTGGAGACCCTGCACCATTTTAGTTGCCCTCCTCTGGACAGCTTCCATCCTGTCTATGCCTTGGCGGAGATTGGGTCTCCAGAACTGCACGCAGTACTCCAGATGGGGTCTCACCAGCTGTCTGTACAGAGGGATAATAACTTCCTGTTTTCTACTGGTGATGCCTCTCCCTATGCATCCCAGTATCCCTCCAGCCCTCCTTGCTGCCCTCTCACATTGCTTGCCCACCTTTAGGTCACCTGATATGACTACCCCCAGGTCCCTTTCCATTTTTCTTGTTGTTAGTATCTCACCCCCCATTGTGTACTCTTCCTCTGGGTTTTTGTTTCCCAGGTGCATTACCTTTCACTTCTTAGCATTGAATCTAAGCTGCCATATATTTGACCATTCCTCAAACCTTGCCAAGTCCCTTATCATCCTTACCACCCCACCTTGTGCATCAACTCTGTTGCAGATCTTTGTGTCATCTGCAAAGAGACATACTTTTCCTTCCAGTCCCTCAGCAGAATCCCCTCAGTGAGCTCCCTCATGGAGCATGGACCACGCGGGCGCTAGGAGGTAATAAACTACCTCCTAATAGCAGCACCCTTGTGGAGGGGGATAGCCCGTCGACGCGCTATGCACGTCGACTGCCCTGCCCACCCACCCACCCTCATCATTTCCTTTATAGGCTACCAGTAGTGACATCACATCCTGTCACTCAATTAACTAAGTCCCCATTTCTCCATTAGCAGGTTATACCTGCTAGCCACTAGAGGGACCCTCTGTCCTTCCCTCCTTTACCCCCTCTACCTGCATTACTCTCCCTCTTTGGATTACCTCTCTACCGGCTGTCCACTTCTCCCCCTTCTCTAACCCCTGCCTCTGCCACACCCCTCCTTTTGCCCAGCCATCTGGCTAACCCAATGCACCACCCTTGCTCTATTGCCTGCCCCACACCCAGCCTGCCACTACCCCAGTGACCACTAGGAGTCATTATTTCAACCCCATTCTCTGGCCCAAACACAGCCCACGGCAAGACACCCGATACCAGGTTCCTTGCACTCTGCTAGGTCTAAGCCCTACTGCCCTACCAAAGTCTTGAACCCTGCACCCTGTCCTCCAGAGGCCGTGACAGTACCACTACTCCAAAGCGGTATCTTTGTTATCTGAAGGGCAATTCAGACACTTGTAATCCCCCTACTGACTTTAATCAGGGTACTACGAATGGTCACCTCTTCTTCAAATCTGGCATAATGACTCCTCCTATGACCCTGTTACTACTGGTCTCTTCCATTTTACTATCCCTCCCAACATCTACCCCCCCATGTCCCTTCCCTTCACTACCCCCCCCCGTCACTTCTGTCACCCTTTTCTGACCCCTATAAGTCCACTGCTCCTCCCATCTATCTCCTGGTCCCATTACTCCCACCCCTCCTCCCCAGCCCTCTCCTTTGGTTGCCTCCTTGCCTCTCTCCCACTCCCACACCTACTCCCTCATCCAGCCCCTCTACTACTGCCCCCACCCACCGAAGGTTAAACCTGCCCTCCACGCATACGCCACCACCTTACCATTGCACTGCTCCTTCTGGCGGCAGGTGATATACACTAACCCCAGCCCAACCCTTACCACAGGCCCTGCCCACCCATATCAAACCCCCAGCCAGTGCAAACTCCACCCCCACCCCAGCTTCCTCCCCGGGCCTGCATCTTCTCCACCTAAATATTCGTAGCCTGGCCCCTAAGCTCGATCAGCTCCAGGTCCTAGCCATACACCACACCCCTGATATTATCATCCTATCTGAGACCTGGCTAAAACCTAGCCTACCCGATAATAATTTCACTATTCCAGGGTTCAACATCATACAGCAAGACCGGCCTTCCAGAGGCAGTGGGGTGGCTATATACATCAGGTCAGCCCTCCACTTCACTGTCACCATTACAAAAACTGTTCCCAAAGCTTACGAGCTTCTGATGGCAAAACTGCCCCCCCCCTCCTCACTACCTATCTTCGTGGCTGGCATTTACTGCTGCCCTGGCATGCCAACCACAATAGTCGCTGACCTTCTGGGCCAACTCACTTCACTTGCCTAATCAGGTGAACTTTATACTATGGGCGACTTTAACCACAACTGGCTAGCACCCACCTTAACCAAAACCCAAACTGAGTTAACTGCTCTAACCTCTGTCAAACCATTATGGAACCCACTCGCCTCTAACCTCAAGTCCGTAATCACCACCTTCGACTGGGTGCTTACCTCCCACCCACACCGGTCGTCAGCTCAGGTCTTCCCTGATTCCATTAGTGACCACCACCTAATCTACCTCGCCTGCAAAATCCACAGAGTTAAATCCCCCAAATTCATATTCCAGCGCTTTGTACAAATCCTCAATCTATCCCCTCTTGGATGATCTTTACCACTCTAACTGGGTCCCAAGCACAAACCACTCTAATATGGATTCGGCCCTTATGCACTTCCAGAACACCGTCCTCTCCGCATGGGACAAACATGCCCCCCACGCCGGGCTAGAGTCTGCGGTTCCCACCTACCCTGGATCACTCCCAAGCTAATTGCTTGCCAACAAGCCCGTGATAAGGCCTGGCGAACCTTCAAATCCTCACTCCTCCCCGGCAACCACACCTCCTATCGCATGCTCCACAATAGGTGCACCAAGGCCATCTGCCTAGCTAAGTCTGAATACTTTAACAACACACTTAATGTAAACCTTGAAGACCTTCCAAATTCTGGAAAGTCATTAACTCCCTTTTCTCCCCCCAAACAGTTAACCCTCCACCTCTTCTCCTTGCCCGAGGTACTCTCCTTTCCGACCCCCGGGAAGTCGCCTCCGAGTTTAATTCCTATTTTACTACCTGTGCTCAGGCCCTCCTTGAAGTCCTTCCGCCTGCAAACACCCCATCTCCCCAGCCTCCTATAACCCAACCATCCGGCATGAACCCCTTCTCCTTCAGATGTATTTCCCCCACTGAAACCTTAGATGCCCTTTGTGCCCTAAACCCCTCCAAAGGCAATTCCCCCGATGGTCTTGACAACAAACTCCTCTTCCTATCTGCCCCCGCCATCGCTACCTCTCTCGCAGCCCTTCTAAATCTTTCCTTTAGTACCGAGTCACTCCCCTCCATATGGAAGCATGCCACTGTTCTACCACTCCCTAAAGGTGGCGACTCTACCTCTACATCCAACTACCGCCCCATCTCCCTCCTCCCCACCCTCGCAAAACTCCAAGAACAGCTTGTGCTATCCCAACTCTCTCACTTCCTCACTGAAACTAATTTCTTCACCCCTTTCCAGTCAGGGTTCAGAAAACACCACTCCACTACCTCCTCCCTGCTCAGACTCACAGACCACATCCTCACTGGGATGGACAACGGGCTAATCACTGCTGCTATTTTCATCGACCTAGCAAAAGTCTTCGACACCTATCCCAATCTCTCCTACTATCCTGCCTTTCCGGAGCTGGGTTAGCTGCACCCGCCATAAACTGGTTCAGTGCCTACCTTCTAAATAGAACCCAGTCCACTAAAATAGCTGGCCACATCTCCCCCCCCCATCACCTTTGGCGTTCCGCAAGGCTCAGTACTGGCCCATCCTCTTCTCCATCCTCCTTAACGACCTGCCAAACTCCTGCTCCTCTTCCGCCATCCATATGTATGCTGACGACACAGTCCTCTTCACCTCCGCCGGACCCATGCAGAAGTCGCCCAAACTTCAATCTGACTTCAATAAAATCCAACTCTGGTTCAACAGCAACCAACTCTCCCTAAATGCCAAGAAAACCAACTCTATGACTTTCGGCACCAGACAGCGCCTATCCAAACTCACCTCCCCCCCGAGATTCCACACCCTAAATAACACCATCCTCGAAAACGTACCCTCCTTCAGGTATCTTGGGGTTTGGCTTGACCGCCACCTCTCCTTCTCCACTCACATCGATGCCATCATTTTCAAACTGCGCCCAAAACTTGGTGCCCTCTATAGAAACTGCACCAGTCTCCCTCTTCCGATCAGACACGAAATTGTTCAGAAAATGATTCTACCCTCCTTCAATTACTGTGAAGTAGTTTACAGTTCCACTGCACAGTCCACCCTTGCTAGACTAGACCCCCTCTACAATGGATGTTGCCGATTTGCCCTCGATGCCCCCCCTCACTCACATCACTGCACGCTTTTATCGCTCCCTGTCCCTACCTCGCTAAGTAACCTTGGCTCAATTCATAGCACTAAATTCACCTCTAACTTCTGGCTTGGCTCCCTCCCTCCCTATCTCACCTCTGCCCTATCCTCCCCACCTACCCCCTCTCATGCCCTCAGATCCGCTGACCCTAGACTACTATTCATCCCTCACCGTAGGACCACCTCCGGCCAATCCGCATTCTCCTACCTCTTCCCTAAACTCTGGAATGGCCTGCCCACTCAGATTCGTCATTCTTCATCCAAACTCTCCCTTTCCTATGCCCTCTCTAACTTCCTTACACCTAATTGCTACTGCCCCTGACCTCCCTCCTGCTAGCTCCCCCCCGCTCCCCCCTGGCCTGACCAGCAGCCTGGCTATCGCCGAATTGTCTGGCTTATATACTACCCTGTGCACTTATACCCTCTCTATTACCTACTCTGCACTTTCAATTTCTCCTTCCCCCTCCTAATCATCCTAAGCTCCCCAGCCCCACTCCCTCCCTCCTCACCTAACCTGTCCCTTATATGCCTACGTTTCTCCACCCTCCATCCCGACCCCCCACCTTGCTCTCTAAATCCTTAAGTATGGCACTTATGTATTTCATGTTTTGCCTTGATGTGTACCCTTGTTTGGTATACCACCCCCTTACATCATGTTCTGTACTGTTCTTACCTAGTTGGTTAATCACAATTTGTATACCTATACTTGCTGAGCCTGCGCCGTGCTGAACTGCACTGCCAATGTAATTTGTTCAAATGTATTCTTCCCAACTATGTACATTTTCCTTATTGTGTTA
Organism: Neoceratodus forsteri; assembly: GCA_016271365.2. Classification (NCBI taxonomy): domain Eukaryota; kingdom Metazoa; phylum Chordata; order Ceratodontiformes; family Ceratodontidae; genus Neoceratodus; species Neoceratodus forsteri. Next base: position 90,603,244 of record CM028130.1, on the reverse strand, counting down.
CTGTAAGTTCAACTTTTGTATGTATACCTGCCTCCTCTGTAATCCCCCAGGTCGCACCGTGAGACGAGCATCTTTTTGCTCAGTGTGCCTTTCCTGGTAAAACATTTTCAATAAATAAATAAATAAATGTCGCTTATAAAGACATTGAAGAGGACCGGTCCTAATACTGAACCCTGTGGTACCCCACTAGTAACCCCCCTTTCTTCAGAGTGGATTCCATTTACTATTACTCTCTGTGTCCTATTCTCCAGCCAATTCTTTACCCAGGCTGTCATCTTGGGACCCACTCTCAGGCTGGCTAACTTGTATATTAATCTTTTGTGTGGGACTGTGTCAAATGCCTTGCTAAAGTCTAGGTAGGCCATGTCCACAGCCCCTCCCGATCTACTACTTTGGTCACCCAGTCAAAGAAATCTATCAGATTCATCTGGCATGACCTTCCTGCTGTGAATCCATGCTGCCTTGGGTCCTGTGCCCCTCTGGCCTCTAGATACTGACAATTCTTTCCTTCAGAAGTGATTCCATCATTTTCCCTATCACTGAGGTTAAACCAACAGGTCTGTAGTTTCCTGCTTCTGCCTTGCTCCTACTTCGTGAAGGGGAATCACATCTGCCCTCCTCCAGTCCTCGGGTACCACCCCACCCTCCCATGATTTGTTAAAGACGATAGTCAGTGGTGTCACTAGTTCTATCCTTAGTTCTTTTAGAATTCTGGGATGAATCCCATCAGGCCCCATTGCTTTGTCCACCTTCAGTTTTAAGAGTTCTTTCATTACCCTTTCTTCTGTAAATGGGCTGGTATCAACTTCTGTATCCAGAGTGTTTCTACTGTTTGTTTTAGGTACCTCCCCCTCTTCATTTGTAAATACTGAGCAAAAATATTTGTTTAGTATCTCTGCCTTTTCACAGTCACCCTCTGCCCACCCTCCCTCCCCTTTATTAAGCCTCACTATCCCTCCCTTGGTCTTCCTTCACTCCCTGATGTACCCATAAAAGGTTTTATCCTTCTTTTTTTTTTGCAAATAACTTTATTTTATTAAAATGAGCACATACAACATAGACAAAAACATAACAGTAGAATAAATCCAAAATAAATACTCCCAAAAATCCTTACCTGCAACCCTCCCTGGCAGCTATCCAAGGTATTTAATACAGTGAAACTAAAAGTACAAGGTCTCAAATAGGATTAAAACATTAGCTAGCAACTTGGGATATATGGGAGAAGAGAAATTCAATAATCTACCATCTCTGTGTAAAATTGAAAGAGAAGGGGGACACAAGTATAATACTCAAGGTTTACAGATGAGAAGGTAAAAGACAAGAAAGATAAAGGGGTGAAAAAGATGTATAAAAGATATGGGTAATAATACTGAAATTAAGAGGGAAAAGCAGAGAAGAATCTCCCCTCTAATAACCATATCTGTCTTTCAGAGATTGGAAAAATACTACCAGCACTTTTGAAATTTACCAAGCCTTAAGAAAATTTAACACTGACCTCTCTGCATTTAATGCATTCAAAAATTGTCCCACCATTCTTTAAAAGATGGGATCCAAATATCTCGCCAATGATTTAAGAATCAATAGTTTGCAACCGGGTTACCAAAGCCATTTGGCATTTTTGAATTCTCGATGTGATTTGGTCGTACATCCCAAAACACAAACATCCGCATTAAAAAAGCTGATAAATCACAGTACGGGTCCAACCAACCTTTAACTGATTGCCAAAACTTTACAATTTTAGGGCAGGACCAAATTTTATGGAAAGTGGTAGCTATAGGGTCTCCACATTCACTACAGGCCGGAGAAGACAATTTATTCAGCCGGGACAGTTTGGCAGGTGAGAAATACAGATTGTGCAATAGGTTAAACTGAATATCTTTCAATCTGTCCTGCTTAATACATGAATAAATGTTTACCCAGACCCTCTCCCAAATCTCTTCTGACCACCCCATAGACAGGTTAGTCTCCCAGTAGGGGAGAACAGGAGATTTCTTAAGTTCTAATCTTGATAAAATATACTTGTATATTTTAGAAACTGATTTTCCAGATAATGCAATCTCACACAGTTTCCTCAATAATTTTCCGGCTTCTTCAGAGACTTTACCTTTTCGTAAAAAAGAGAAAATGCTTCTTCGTATCTGAAAAAGTCGTAAAAAGTCCTGAGGATCCACCCCAAACTTTTCAATCAAAGTGGGGAAAGAAGAGATTGTGTTATCCGAAAGAAAGTCCGAAATACGAAGTTTAAGGGGGGAGTCGAACACAAACCTTTTGATAGGCTTGTTACCCACTAAGAGATTGGGATTTCTCAAAAGGGGTTGAGATAAGTCATTTAAATGAGGAATGTGCAATCTTAAATATAGTTGGTGTAATGCCCTTATATCCCAACCCAGAGGGGTATTTCTAATTTGAGTAGGGACCTTAGACCATGGTATGTATAAGAGGAATTCCAAATCAAGATAAGCTCGTTGGGAAATCACATGATCGATGGCAAGTCCATAAGAGAAGGCATCTACTTTTCGGAGCCATAGAACTGATCTGGCTGCATGAATGGCTAGATAGTAAGTGTATAAGTCCGGGATCTGAGGCCCCTATTTTTCGGTGGAAGATTAATTTAGTATAAGCTCCATGGGGTTGCCTTCCACAAAAAATCTGAGCAATATTTATAAAGCGGGCTAAAGAAAGACCTGGGGAGGTAGACGCTTAAATTGAAGAGAGGATAGAAAATCTTGGGTAAAACCATCATTTTGATTGTATTAGTCCTACTCTGAAAAGGTCAAAGGAAGCTCGACCACCTCTCCAAGTCTTCCTGATAGACTTAAATAAAGGCTTTAGGTTTAGGTTAGCCATTCTCAAGATCTCTCGAGACCTGAATACCTAGATAAGTTCAAGATTTTGTCTGCCATTGCAAACCTAAAGAAAAACACCAACTTTCTGAAGGTAAGGGATAGTGAATAGACCATTGTTTTGTTCCTATTTAGTTTGTATCCGAGAATTCACTAAAACATGAGATTAAATTAAGTAAGTGGGGAAGTTAAGTAGTGGTATTCTTAACATGCAGCAACAGGTCGTCAGCAAATGTTGATACCTTAAACTCCATGTCACCTATAATGGATCCTTTGTATTAAGTGATTCATTTTGATAGCTCTCATCAAGGGTTCTAAGTACAAATTGAATAAATAGGTGATAAAATTCCTGGCGTGGTGCCTCGTAGAGGAGGAAAGGCCGTTGAAATTAAGTTGTTGCATTGACTTCATGGATGGGCACATATACAAAATCCGAATATAATGAATAAATTCTTCCGAATACCAAATTTAGCCAGTGTTGCAAACATAAAACCCCATTCTACCCTATCAAATGCCTTTTCATGCCTAACGATACTAAGGAAGCCCATATCCAGGTTCGCAGACGCAGAAATTAAATAAAAACAATTTCCTGAAGTGGTCTGTCAAGAACGGCCTGCCACAAAACCAGCCTGTTCAGGACTCAGCAACCTGATCCACGATGATTTTAGCCTATTAGCTAGGATTTTAGCATAAATCTTACATCTATATTTAATAAGGAAATTGGTCTGTAGTTGCCACCAAATCTGGAGGTTTATCAGGTTTAGGTAGCACAATTATCCTAGCTTCGAAAAGGATTTATCACTTACCCATGGTTATGCCAGAAGGCATAAAGTTGATACAAAAGTGGTATCAACTTCTCCTTAAACGCCTTAAAGAAAAGGGTGTGAATCCATCTGGGCCGGTGCTTTATCCACTTTTAATGAGTCAATAGCATTTGCTATTTCTCATTCGAGATAGGGCTATCAACAACTGCTTAAATTCCTCGGGCATCTGAGGGAAGGGATTTTAGTTAAGAATTCTCGCATTTTAGGTTCACTCTGTAAAGAAAACGTTGACTCAATATAAAGTTTTGTAATAGTTGAAAAATATCCAAATACCCTCAGAATCAGTAATCAATTTGTCTGTGTCCGGTGTTTCAGGGTCACACCCATTTGGCCGCCTGCTTTTGCTTTAACTGCCATGTCAAAAGGTTTCTAGCGCTGCTACCCTGTCCTATATATGCTGCTTTTAATTTAGAAGCTGAATTTTCCACCCTTTCATTTAGAGTATTCACATACCATACCCTTAAACTAGTCAGTTCTTGTTCCTGTTCCTTCAACCTGGAAGTCTCTTTAATCGCTTCTAAGGTAGAGAGTTTCTTTTAAGCAGTTAGTTAATAGCTGTTTATTTTTCGCTTTACGTACTGTTGCAATTCTAAGCAGTTCTCCCTCCAGGTGACTTTTAAGGCAGCCCAATCTTGGTCTACTTGCATTCAGGGACCCCAGTTGTCCATAATTGAATTAGTCATAAACTCTGAAATCAAACTAGTATCTGGGAGTCCTTAATAAGCTATTATTTAAAGACCATGAATAAGATCTGGGTGGGTGGACAAGGAGGAGTATCAGTTTAATAGGGAATGGTCTGAGAGTACTCTAGTTAAAATTGAAACCTCCTCAACTAAAGACAGGCAATGCTGGCTAACCAAAATAATCAATTCTAGAGTAAGACTTATGGACAGGGAAAAATGTAAAATCTCTAGTGGTGGGGTTATACAACTCCAAGGATCTATTGTCGGATGATGATATAAACTTGACAAGGCTCGCTGAGCCGAGGAGGGGTATAACGCCTATGCCAAGAGCGATCCAAGATATTTGACTGGACTAAATTCCAATCTCCCTAGAATGACGGGAACATCTTAAAGGGGCTAAAGTTATAGCCAATTGCATAAAAATGAGGGAGAATCTAAGTTAGGGCCATATTGATCCCAAAACTAAACTAGCCCCTCCCACTCTACTCCAAAACTATAATGTATCTACCTTTCGGTCGGAGATTATCTCAGATGAAGTAAAAGAACCCCTCACTACCAAGATGGCTACCCTCGACTACTTGAGGAAAACCCGCGCCAAAACCTGGCTCACCCATTTTTTCCTGAAGCAGTGGAGTCGGTCAGGGAGTACATGGGTTTCTTGGAGAAATACTATGGATGGGTCGAATTGAGCCAAATGGTGTAATATAATATATTTTTTCCGATTATCTCTTCCCCCTTTGATGTTCCAAGAAATAATATTCAATTTACTAGCCAGACAGAAACCTCAACTTGTTCATCAGAAAGGTATGGATAGCTGCCCTCCCTCCCAACATTAGACAACAAAAATTAATAACCCAACATCCCAATCCCTCCCCCAACCCCCCTTAGGACCTTACAGGCCCCCTGGCCCAAGGCCAACTCCTAGTGCTATGGTCCATGGTACGCCATAGAGGTGGGGCACCCCCCCCCCAAAAGCAATATGCCACTAAACCGTAGATATTAACCTGCAAAACTTTTCATCCCCCACTAGGGGGAAACCCCTAAACGTATTTGAAACTAAGACCATAACTAACAATCTTTAGCTAGAAGGAAAGAACTCTAACTGTTAATGTAGTGCTTGAATATCAGATAACGAATATAGAACTAACTCCGTAGTTATACATTGCCCCACAAGGTGCCAAAAAACACTAAATAAAGGGAACTGGAAAGCTAAATCTTGGGCCAACTTTAAGTATAATCAGACATAAATACAACCTCTATATCCCTAATAACATCGAGGCCAAACCATGTGGAAAGTAACATCAAATTACGGTTAGTCCCCAAGGAGAATTCCTGTTAGCACCCTGAGTTATCAAACAGAGGCTAACTAAGGGCAACCATACTCTTAACTACCACATGGTTCTCACAGCCCATTAAGTCTCTAAGCAGACCAATTGTCTTCCTGCACCTAACCTAAAACATACACTAAACCATAAATGCCATGAAGGCCGTGATATCCTAGTAATCCTTCACTATGGAACCTTTGCTGTCTAAGAGCGCTTAGCTCATAAAATTAAACACAGTTAAAGGCTTTGGGAGCAGCAAACAAAGGAGATAATGAAATTAAGCAGACTAAGAGCTCCCTCTTGTGGCTCTTTTTAACGCATAACATAGCTGAGAACTTTAAAGACTGTGGAAAAGATGTAATAAATTGAACATCATTTCCCTGCATCCCCCAAGCTGCTAATTATTAATTCAAAAGATCCAAACAAGAAGAAAAAGACCAGTTCCTGGGGGAGAATGCACATTCTGAACCCCAAACACTGAAACAGTGGCACTCTAGCATAACTGACTACTCAAGTATGTCCATTGAAATTCCCAAATCTCGAGTAGACAATGAAATCATGAGTCCTCATCCTTTCTTGAGCAAATCTGGCAGAGAAATCGAAAAGAACTTGTAGTGTCTCTTCCGAGAATCAAAACGCTTAGTCCCTTCTTTCAGGAGATCTCTAATTTTGGGTAAAGCATACAATGGCAAATGCCTGCAGCCCACAGTTTGGAAGTAATGGGTCGAAAACTGTACTGGCCTGTCGCACCTTCCATGTCAAATCAGGGACAAGCCAGAGCCTCTTGCCTTCCCACTGAATGACAGAAAGCTTCCGTGCCTCTTTCAAAATGAACTCCCGGTCAAGATAATTTAGCAATTTGAAGATCACAGGCCTAGGAGGTTGCGATGGAGGAGGTTTAGCTCTGAGGGCTCGATGGCCCCTCTCTATCACATATTCAGGCCCGTTGGGCGAGGGACCCACTGATTTCTTTAAGAACTTCTGTAAGAAGAGGACAGTATTGGGGCCTTCTTCGACTCAGGGAGCCCCAGTAAAACTAAATTGTTGCGCCTGCTTCTCCCTCGATCATCCAGGCGGTCTCTCACATCTTTTACAGCCTCTTTGCTATCGACTATGGCAAGGCCTGTTTTCTCCTGTTTTCTTTCCAGGAAGAAATCCTGGCTTCGGGATCCGCTATCTTTCGGGCGAGTTGTGTCAGCGCCTGGTTTGAATTCTGCCACCTCATCTACCAATTTAAACAACGCCTTTGATGGTTGAGAGATCGCTATAGATTTTAGCCGCGATAAGTCTTCCTGAGTTGTTGTCGGTGATGAGCTCTCGCAGGCCGCTTAGCTTCCACTCTTGATCCGAGCCCTCCATCGTTAGTCGGGAGCTAAGAACCGAAATAAACTGGTGGCTGCAGTCTCGGTCCTTTCGGCAAGGGCGCTGGATGGTTAAAACTTAAAGATTTTTGTTCAATTGCAGGTTTACTTGCAGAGAGGGGAGACCCGAAAATCAGCGACTACTCCTCTTGGCGCATCACGTGACTCCTCTTTATCCCCCTTCTTAACTGCGTTGGCTATCTTTTCCTCAGTTTGGGCCTTTGCTGTTCTGACTGCCTTCCCAGCTTCCTTTTGCTTTAACTGATACAGTTCTCTGTCCTGCTCCTTCTGTGATTCCTTGTACTTCCTGAATGCTTTCTTTTTCTCTTGAACCTTCACTGCCACTTCCTTTGAGAACCATAGTTGTTTCCATCGCTTTTTTTGTTTATTTGCTTCACAAAGGCTTGTTACCTCTGTGATGGCAGTTTTATTATTCCCATTGTTCTTCCACCCTCCTTCCTGCCCATTTGCTAGTGCATTCCTTTAGGCACTCACCCATTTTGGCAAAGTCAGCCCTCATAAAGTCCAATACTTTTGCCTTTGTATGGCTTGAGTCTATTGCTGTGTTTATTGTGAACTCATACTGTTCGATGGTCGCTAGTTCCCAGATGGCTACCCACTTACATCTGTGATCCTCTCTCCATCTCCATTTGAGAGAACCAGGTCTAAAATTGCTCCCTCTCGAGTCGGCTCCAATACTAGTTGTCTAAGGCATGCCCCCTGTAGGGCATCTAGAATAGCCCCACTCTTCAAAGTGGCTGCTGCAACTGCACTCCAGTTAACATCTGGCATATTCAGATCACCCATCAGCAATATCTCCCCTTTTTCTGCCATTCTAAGTATACTTTCTATCATTTCCTTATCCATTTCCTCCCCGAGAAGGGGGTCTGTATGCAACCCTGTGCAGATTGTGGTGCCATCGCCTGTCTCCAAATCTCTACCCACAGTGCTTCTTCTCCTCCCTGTTTACCCTTTGTTCTGTTGCTTTGATTCTTCCCTTATGTAAAGAGCCATCCTCCTCCTTTTACCCTCCCTGCCCTCCTGTAGATAGTGTATCCTGGTATGTTTACATCCCAGTCATGGTTTGTGTGTACCATGTTTCTGTGACTGCCACGATATCCAGATGTTCCTCCTCCATCAAGGCCACTTAATCAGGAAGCTTGTTACCCAGACTACGGGCATTGGTATCATTGTTTCCATTTTTGATGGCTTTACCTTCTGTTGCAGCATCCCTACTGACCTTTCTACCTCGGTCTTTTCTCATTTAGTACCCTGTTTTGTAGGGAGAGGCTGGGATTTTCTGCTGCTTATCAGTGCCTCCTCCTTTGACTAGTTTAAAAGCTTGCCAATGAAGCATTTAAACCGATTGCTTAAAAGACTTGTTCCCTTCCTGGACAGATGCAGACCATCCTGCCAGTATAGGCTGGTGTCCCTCCAGGTGGAACCCCAGTCCCCAATGATGCCAAACCCCTGTGCTCCACGCCATTTTTTCAACCATTCATTAAACTGCATGGTGCAAAGTACCCTCGCCTCCCCCATGCCATTGACAGGCAGCACCTTTGAGAAGGATACTGTGTGTGCTACTTGTCTTAGGCCCCTCCCCAACTCTACAAAGTCCTCCTGCACTGCTCTAATCTCATGATGAGCTAAGTCATTTGTCCGTAGGTGGACAATGACATCCAGCTCAGACTCCCATGCAGCTGTTCTTGTGATCCAGAGGATGCACTTCCTGTCCCTCCAAGCCATGGCACCAGGCAGGCACCTTACTTTAGTTTTCCCTGCTCCCCCCAGTTCTATCCCCCTAATAATTGAGTTCCCCACCAGGAGCTGCTTTCTTTCCCTGTGGTGTCCTCTGCCTCCTTCCTGTGGGCCTCCCTTGTGACAGTTGTCCTCAGCCTCCTTAGTCTCCTATGTGGTGCATCCATAGGGGAGCTATGCGCGCCCAGAATGGTGTATGGATTGTGGAGTGGAACAACTGATTGGGTGTGCCTCTGTTCCACCATCCTCACCCTCTCTGAGCCCACTGTGGTCCAACTGCTGTGCTTTCTTCACCACCTCTGAGGTAGTGGTGGTGGCTCTGGTGTTCCCTGGATGGGGGAGGTTCCCTTCCTACTGTCTAGTGTGGCCTGGGGGAAGGTTCCCTTACTACTGTCCAGTGTGGCCTCAAGATGGGCAACTTCCTCCCTCAGGGCAGAGAGTTGTCTGCAAATAGGGCAGCATCTCAGCCTCCAGAAAGACTCCCAGAAGACTGCTGCCCCACAGCCATTACATTGCACTATACCCCACATGTTTATCTACTTTTTTTTTGTGTGTGTGTGTCTCTCTCTCACTCACCTCTCTTGTTCTGTTTCTCCCAGTGCTGCAGGCTGCCCTTTTGTACTGGGATCTTGTGTTGGAGCCTTTGTCTGCCCACAAACTAATCCACAGCAGTCCTGACAGAGCTCAGTTGAGCTCGGTCACTCCCCCCTCTCACTCAGTCGATCTTAATCTGTCCCAAACACTGATTTCCCAGAGTGACCGTGTTATTTTCTGGCAGGAGTGCAAAAACATACTATAGCCAGGATGTGAAAAATGACAGCTGTAATGTTTATAAGGAGTTGTGGAAAAATGCCACTGTTGAAAATGTTGCGTGACAATATTACAAATTTGTGAAGTTACAAGGGTGCGTGGAAACAGTTCGTTGCACGCTGGTAACACATCCATGTTATGGCAGTCCCGACAAAACTCCATTGAGCTCGCTCACTCCCCTTGTCTCACTCGCTCATTCTGTTGTGCTGGCGCTGCAGGCTACCCTTTTCTACTGGGCTCCTGCCTGCGTGGCTGCCTTTTTATGCCCACAAAGAAATTTGCAGGAGGTACAATACAGCTCTGTTGAGCTTACTCACTCGCTCATTCTGGTTTTCCTGCCACTGCAGGCTGCCATTTTGTACTGGGTCCCTGCATGCATTGCTGGCTTTTTCTGCCCTCAAATAAATCTGCAGCAGTCCCAACAAAGCCCTCCTTCACTCGCTCGTTCTGTGTCTCCTGGCGCTGAAGGCTGCCCTTTTGTACTGGGCTCCTGCCTGCATTGACGACTTTTTCTGGCCAGAAAGAAATCTGAAGCAGTCCCGACACAGCTCCACTGAGCTCGCTTACTCCCCCTCTGTCACTCTCGCATTCCATTTCTGCTGGCGCTGCAATCTGGCCATTTGTACTGGGCTCCTGCGTGCGTTGCCCCATTTTCTGCCCACAAAGAAATCTGCAGCAGTCACACTAGTGCTCCGTTGAGCTCGCTCCCTACCGCTCTGTCACTTGCTCATTCTGTTTCTCTTGGTGCCGCAGACTGCGCTTTTGTGTGGGGCTCCTGGCTGCATTGGCACTGTTGTCTGTCCACAAAGAACTCCGCAGCTGTCCCGACAGAGCTCCATTGAGGTCACGCAGTCTCCCTCTCTCATCACTCATTCTGTTTGTCCTGGTGCTGCAAGCTGCCCTTTTGTACGGGGCTCCTGCCTGCATTGGCGCCTTTTTGTGCCCACAAAGAAATCCCAGCAGTCCTGATAGAGCTCCGTTGAGCTGACTAAGTCACCTTGTCTCACTCGCTCATACTGTTTGTCCCACCGCTGCAGGCTGACCTTTTGTACTGGGCCCCTGCCTGTATTGACGCCTTTTTCTGCCCACAAAGAAATCTGCAGCAGCCCTGACAGCGCTTCAGTGAGTTCGCTCACTCCCCCTCCCTCACTTGCTCTCTCATTTTGTTTCTCCCAGTGCTGCAGGCTGCCCTTTTGTACTGGGCTCTTGTGTTGAGGCCTTTGTCTGCCCACAAACAAATCCGCAGCAGTCCCGACAGAGCTCAGTTGAGCTCAGTCACTCCGCCCTCTCACTCGGTCGACCTTAATCTGTTCCAAATACTGATTTCCCAGAGTGACCGTGCTATTGTTCGGCAGGAGTGCAAAAACATATTTTAGCCATGATGTGAAAAATGACAACTGCAGTGTTCATAAGGAGTTGTGGAAAAATGCCACTGTTGAAAATGTGGCATGACAGTATTACAAATTTGCGAAGTTACAAGGGTGCGTGGAAACAGTTCAACGCACACTTGTAACACAGTCATGTTATGGAGTTTTGTCACCAAATTTTCAACATAGGGATTTTAGGACCTCTGCTCATGAACAGTGCCACTGTCAAGTTCTTAATCTGTCCTGAACACTGACTTTCCACAGTAACCATTTTATTCTGCGCCAGAACTGTGGAAACACATTTCAGTCAGGATGTGAAAAATGACAGCTGTACTGCTTATAAGGAGGTGTGAAAAAATGGCACTGTTGAAAATCTGGTGTGACAATATTACAAATCTGTAAAGTTACAAGGGGTTGTGGAAAGTGCACAACGCACACTTGTAACACAGTCAATTGATGGGCGATCATCACCAAATTTTCAACATAGGCATTTTAGGACCTCTGCGCATGAACAGTATCATTGTCATTTTCTTAATCTGTCCCGGACAGTGATTTCCCACAGCGACCGCTCTATTCTGTGCCGGAAGTATGAAAACAATTTCAGTCAGGATGGGAAAAATGACATCTGCACTGTTCATAAGTAGGTGTGGGAAAATGGCAACGTTGAAAATCTGGAGTGAAAATATTAGAAATTCGAGAAGTTACTAGTGTGCATGCCAACTGCGCAATACATGCTCATAACACAGTCATTTTATGGAGTATCATTACAAATTTTCAACATAGGCATTTTAGGACCTCTACTCATGAACAGTGTCACTGTCATTTTCTTAATCTGTCCTGAACACTGATTTCCCACAGCGACCGTGCTATTCTGTGCCAGAAGTGCGAAAACACATTTTGGTCAGGATGTGAATAATGACTGCTGTACTACTCACAAGGAGGTGTGACAAAATGCCAATGTTGAAAATCTGGCATGAAAATATTGTAAATTCGTGAAGTCACGAGCGTACATAGCAACTGTGCAAAGCACTCTTGTAAAACAGTCATTTTTTGGATTTTTTCCACCAAATTTGCAACATAGGCTTTTTGAGAGCCCACCTCATGAACACTGGCACTGTCGTTTCATTAATCTGCCCTGAAGGGTGATTCTGTGCAGTGACCACGAAACCACCTTTCGGGGCTGATTAACGCCATAACAGTTCAAGAATTCATGAGGAGGGGTCCCAAAAACCCCATGTTGCAAATTTGGTGAAAAAATTCCCAAAAATGCCCAAGATATGCACTAAAGTTGAAAAACCCCTATTTATTACATTATACAGCTTACCGGCATTTCCTCATTTTGTGGTCGGCTTTGAAGAGTGCAGACGTGTTCCCGGTCCAGCAAAGATCGTCGCGCCGAGTTCGGGAGGTAAGTATGGGGTGAGGGGGGTGTGGAGAGGCTGGATGCGCAGTGGGTGGTTGCGGGTTTTGGGAGGGAGTGCGGGGAGACTACGAGGCACCATTTCCTTTCTTTCAGGTACAAGAAAATGTTGCGGTACGCTTTCAACATTTCAGGGGCATGGGGCACACTGGGGTGGGCTCAAGCATGCCACACGAGTCTGGGGGACAGCTGTAGCCGGCCCAGAGTTAGGCACCCCGTCAGCAAACAACAAAGGGTTTATTTCTGCCGACAGGGACTGGGCACCCTCATCGGCAAACAACAAAAGGGAGGGATTTATTTCTGCCGATGGGGATTGGGCACCTGTCGGCAAACAACAAAAAGATGGGGGATTTCTTTTGCCGACAGGGATTGGGCACCCCATCAGCAAACAACAAAAGTGGGGATTTATTTCTGCCGGCGGGACTGGGCATCGCATCGGCAAAGCAAAGGAGTTCCTTTCTGCTGTGAGTTGGGCATCCGTTGGCCACACAATTAAATGGGGGTACATTATGCCGACGGGAGTGGCTCACCCCATTGGAAATAAACATTGGGTATATATTGTTTAGAATACGTGGCAAGCCACCGCCATGTTCACAAACAACATCACAGATCTTACATCCGCCCTGCAATGACGGGTCGCTCCCTCATTGCAGCGGATGGCTGATGCTGCAATGACAAGGCGGCCCCTGATTGCAGCGGGGATTTTTTAGAGTTGTGGCACGCTGGTTGAACTAGTGTCAGCAGCAGCGTGCCATGGCATTGGGGGACAGGGGACAATCCTTTGCAGGCCGTGGGGGCATTGGTCACAACAGTGCCACGCCTCCACAACCTGCTTCTGCAGAAACCTGCTGCAACATGTTTCTTGTGCATGCACGCAATCAACATAAAAATAAGGAGAAAAGTACAATTATTTAAAAAGTTTAAAAAAAACACCAAAAAATCTTTTGTGTCCTCTAGTCTTCATCTATATCCTCTTGTTGTCTTGTGTTGTAAATATATGTCTTTGTCCAGTGATTTTGTGTATTATGTTATAAAATGACAAGGGAAAATGCTGTGTCCTGATTGACTGCTACCTGTGCATTAAATCCATCTAATATACAGGTGAAAACAAGTGCAATCTGGATACAGCTGAAAAATAAAACATATAAATGTGCATTTAGAACGTTGAGTAATGGTAAGAATGTTAAGGACCGCCATTTATTTAAACAGAGGAAATTCACCACTAAATTACTTGCTGAATAAATTACAAACGCCTCTACAATACACCATTTCCCTGCACAAAATAGTTATAGCCAACCTTTTCTTTTTTTTTTTTAATTTAACACACATTAGGAATTGCATTTCAATGTAATCATCGAAACAACCCCCTACCCCTCTGCTCTCTCAACTGCTCACTGCTACCGCTCATTCCACACTCTGTGTTATCACCACTAAATAAATTACAAACGCCTCTTCAATACTCCATTTCCCTGCACAAAACAGTTATGGCCAACCTTTTTCTTTTTAAATTTAACACACATTAGGATTGACGTTTCAATTTAAGCACCTGGTACAACCCCCCACCCTGCCACTCTCTCGACAGCTCACTACTACCACTCGTTCCACATACTGGGTCACTTCAGCTTCCTTTGCAATCACCTTAACTTAACTCATGGTCCCAATACAGTCTGCCGCTACATTGCTCTCTCACACTTCTTCTTTCAGTGAGCAGGTTTAACTTTTTTTGTTGTTGACATTCTAATAAACTTACTTACAATTCCAGAACTGGAAATGCTGCACTCGCTCGCATCTTACGCTTCTCCCGATGGACCGGAATGCATGCTTGATCACTCCTTACTGGCTCCATCCTTTAAAAAAATACATAAATAAAAATTAAAACAATATATACACCTGCTGCTTTGTATCTAGGGATCAGGATGTTTGAGTGTGTGTGTGTGTGTGGGGGGGATTCAACAGTGTGTGGGGAAACACCTGGTAGCTATAGAAATCAGTGTCTACTATGGTGGCTACAGTGGGACAAAGGTCTTGGGGGGGAATAGAACAAACTATTACAGGGAGAGGAACTATTTTCACATCAAAAGACATTAAAGTTTATCTTTTTTCCTATTTAAAGATAAAAACATTGATTTTAACATGCATATAAAATACAAATGGCCATTTTATAAGTGCAATAAGACACTCCGGTGGTGTGCATTAGGCACTTCTAACACATGGCCAGGTGCTGAATGTAGTCGGCATGCAGCCTCATGCCTCACTACGCCCTTGGCAGTACGTTAGAAGTGTCTAATGCACATCCCCTCATGTCTTATTGCTTACTTATGCTCCACATACTATTCATTTCTTTTCCTTATTCACTGTTTTAGTTTTCCCCTCTCATATATATTATTACCCTTGCCCTGACCCTGTCTGTCCCCCTGTTGTGTGTTATAGTCAGTGTACTCATAGACACCTTACCTTTGTTTTTGTTTTGTGTTACTTCTTAATATATTTCCTCCTTCTAGCCACAAATGTCAAGTATTGTTCCTATGAACAAAAATATTTCCCCAAAACTATGTGATGTTGCAGTAGTTGTGGTTGTATGCAGCATCATTCCGAAGATGTACACAACAATCACAGAAACATAAGCAGTTTTATCGTGAAGTTAAAAATAAATATGGTTTTAGTGCTTAACACGTGTCCTGCGCTTGCTACAATTGTTAAATTGGGTCCCTCCCCTCCACTCCCCACTCTGCTGTGCAGAACAAGCCTTGTAAGTACAGAAATATCACATGTGAAATTTTACAGAAAATTGAGACATGAATGTGGTCTCAGTCAAAAAGTTTTATTGAGCCCCACCACCACCTGAACTAAAATGTGCACTTTTGTCCACAGTTTAACACTGCTTTCAGGATGAATCTTGTTGCCTCTTGCTGCTGTGATGTGCAGAACAGGCCCTACAAGTCCAGATATATCGGATGTGAAATGTTACTGAAAATCAAGACATAAATGTGGTTTCAGTCCAGAAGTTTTATAAAGCTCCAACACCACCCGGATTAAAATGTGCACTTTTGTCCACAGTTTAACACTGCTTTCAGGGTGAATCTTGTTGCCTCTTGCTGCTGTGATGTGCAGAACAGGCCTTACAAGTCCAGATATATCAGATGTGAAATGTTACTGAAAATTGAGACATAAATGTCCAGAACTTTTATAGAGCTCCACCATCACTTGGACTAAAATGTGCACTTTTGTCCACAGTTTAACACTGTTTTCAGGATGAATCTTGTAGCTTCTTGCTACTGTGCTGTGCAGAACAGGCCATATAAATCCAGAAAAAACACATGACAAAACTGTGAGAGAAGGATGACACAATTATTGTGGCAATCATGAAGTAGCCAAAAATGGTAAGTGAGGTGCCACGCTGAGAAAATTAATTCCGTATGCAAAATGATGCTGCTAGTTGCACTTGCTGCCGCCTGCTGCTGGTTTCACAATTGACTGAGAAATCTAGAATTATCATTTGCCAATGTTGTAATGTTTGGCTGTGTTGACACAGTGGTTGTAACTTGAGCAGTGTGGAGGGAATGAGATTTTGGGGGTGCTGTAGCTTGTTGCCTCTGCTCTGACTAGTTGTCAACTTGCCACAAGCAGTAATGTTTTGGCTGGTGTTGATTGATCATCATCACAAATATACTGCTGCTATTGCACATGTAAATATTTCTATGTAGTTTTTTTCTGTACAAGAGAGGGTGGGGGTGGCTTGGTATTGTGGCCTCTTGAGGTATTTTATTTTTTAATATTTATAGTTTTTATTGGTTCATTCATTCAAAGAACAAATACAGATACAGGAGCAGATACAATACATTCATCAAAATACAAACTTAATTAATATGTCAGTAGAATATAATTTTTTCATTTGGTTCATTTAAACGTGTGCATACATTCAACATGGCTGGGTCTTCTGTTGGTATTGTGTAGTAGCGGACTTGTGGATCTTTAATATCAACCCCTAGTTCACTCCGAATTTCCCACTATCCATACGTGTGTCTGATAATTTTATTTTAAATTCATCCTCATGGGTACCTTCATTACTTCCTGTCTTAAAAGATAACATCAAGACTTCATTTGTTATTCTTACCTAGGGGAGATAGACTTCCACCACTATGGATCCCCTGCCCTGTAATGTTACTGGCTGAGATTATTTATTCTTGACTTATGTTTGATACCTCTCATGGTCATCACTCTGCAACCCCAAACAGCCATGTTCCCCCTTCACTCCCTGCCCCCCCCGCCTATCTCCAGAGCATTTCCCTCCATCCTCATGGCACAAAATCAGGATATTGGGACAGTTGATAAGTGACCCATCTGCTCCAGTAGGTGTCAAAGACCTCTAGTCGGTCTCTCAGCCTGGCTGTGAGATGTTCCAGGGCATACATTTCCCATATCTGGGAGTTCCAGGGTGGCCTCTTGAGGTATAATATGTTTGTACTGCTTTTACATTATTTTCCAGTTGGCTGAGGATTACTTCATCATGATGCCAAGCCAAGTGGCGATAATCGAGAATACCGGACTACCGCTACTTGAGTAGCATAAAGCGTTTGTGAATATAGCACGGGCTTGTGCTTGTTGTTAATTTTTGTATTAGTTCATCTGAGTTGGGGGGCTTCACCCCCACACCCCATTTTTTTCTTTTTTTAAAAGGGGATGTAGGGGGTGATGCCCCCAACTCAAATAAACTAATACAAAAATAGCCAAAATGTAGTTTTGAGTGATTAGTGTAACTTGAACTGTACGCTAATAGCATAAGTCCGGCGTGGTCCAGTATTATCCGCTATTGCCAGCCTTCAAGCTTCATCTGGCTGGGATTTGGATGTTGGAATGCACCACATTTCCCAATGCCGAAGGTAAGTATTTAATTTTTCATTGCTGGAGTAACTGTTGTCAAGATGTCTGAGTTTGACAGTAATTGTGTTTTGTTTGCTTTTTTCAACATTCAGGAATTCTGGTGCATGTGTTACCTCCTGCTCCTGCTGCTCAAGATGTGGGTGCTTCAATTAGTGGTAGAATGGTTCCAGTTTTACAGCCAGTCCCTGAGGTAAGTTTGTCTTCATTTTTAATGGAGTTGGGGGGGGGGGCTTGTAACAATACTTAAGATTTGTTCTTTTTATCTCATTTCCAGGTACACAGTACTTTTAGGAGAATGAGGATGCCTGCTGCTGTGCTTCATGTGCCCTGCATGTTCCTTCTGGGGGTGATTTCTGCAGTTTACATTACCAGGTAAGGTAGGTATATATGTTTTGAACCGTGATGTAGGCCACTGGTTTCATTAATGATTAATCAATACATCCAAGGAGGAGGTATATGTGTAAATGGTTGGTGGTGATGGCGCTTAGTAATTATAGGTGGAGTGGGCCAGTGTCTATTGACATGTGAGGTAGCAGAGCTGGAGTAATTAGGAATATTTAATAAGCAAACTACAGGCAGCAAGCACCTCCCCCAGTAGGGATCATCACTGTTTCTGTACAAGTACTATTGTAGTACTTAATGTAATTACCCTTTTGGGGGGAATTTGGATGTTGTTAAGCATTTCTTTTATGATTATTTTGTAATTAATGACTCTCATCATTAAAGATGGCTGCCATTCACCATTTTGCAAAATATTTTCAGCTGGTGTTACCTGTTGAATGAATGTGCTACATTCATACTCTAGTTGTACTAGGAGGATTCTTCAACATGTCACAGGTAGTAAGAGGCAGAAAATACTTAATTTTCACATGGTGTGCATGGGTATGGCAGATGGCAGGTGGCAGGGCTGGGTGTGGCATGTACAAGTGTGGGCATTTTTAAAGACTTCAAGACAACATATCTTGCTTCAGGATGGGGTTAGTCTAAATGAAAAGTAAAATGTGTATCGATGTTTTTGGCAGAGGAACCTTATTACTGTAATAATGCAAAAGGTTTATGGCTATAGTAATTTGACTGCTGCTTTAATATAGGATGGGGACTAAACAACGGTTTAGGGCAAGAGTAATCAAATTTAAGATTAACAGCAGGTAACACAACCATCACAAATCAAATGATAAATGTATAAAAAAAATTTATAACACCATACTGAACTGTGAAAGTGGTTGGGGTGGTGTTCCTACTAGTAACTTCAGCCTTTTTCCACTTCCAATGTCACATCCTGCAAGAAGCAGCCCTCACAGTCTTCAAGACTGGGGATGTCACCAGGTGGAAATTCTCTCAGCATTGCTGCTTCATCCACCTTACTGATGGTGGAAGCCTTAGCAGAGCTGACATCATCATTGTCATCATCATCATCACCAAGACACGGTTCGTGTGGCAACACCATTGATGTCACAGTGTTATGCAGAGTGTGCCCTTCATTCATTTTGATAAATGTTAGCATGGGCACATTCTTAGGTGGCAAATTGGTCCTCCGATCATGCACAATGACCCCAGCCAAACTAAACACTCGTTCTACAATGACACTGGATGGTGGGTAGCTCAGGTATTTCACAGCAACTGATGTTAGTGCTGGCCAGTCAGTCACTTTGCTGCTCCAGTACTGCAATGGCTCATCAGTAATGATAAGGTGTTTTGTGTCCCCTGTGTAGGCCTCCACCATTCTTTCT
Source organism: Neoceratodus forsteri (assembly GCA_016271365.2). Taxonomy (NCBI): domain Eukaryota; kingdom Metazoa; phylum Chordata; order Ceratodontiformes; family Ceratodontidae; genus Neoceratodus; species Neoceratodus forsteri. The sequence continues at coordinate 90,584,242 of CM028130.1, read as the reverse complement.
GCTGCCCTGAGTCCGGCAACCTCATCAGTGTCCTCCTTTTCTTCCATATCTTCCACTCCTACCTGATAGAGAACATCCCAAAGGGAATTACTTGACATTTTTCACTGTACCTTGCCCATTTTGTCAGATTGGGTTGTCTGTGATCTGCTGGTGGTGGCGGCAACACCTGTTTTCTTTGCGCTTTGTGTCTTATGTGCCTTTTTCATCTGTGCACCACATACCTGTCTAATGAGGTTTTTGGTCAACTTTTGCAGTCACTGACAACCTCTTTCAATTATAGAAGGCAGACAGTGTTTGTAGCATGGATCAAGCACGGTAGGAATTGCAAATTCATCCGACTGTAAAATGCTGGAAATATGGGTATTGCTGTCCAGCATGAGGAGCATGTGATCCACTAGATCACAACTACTGTGATCCCCACTTGCCAACATCTACATTCGGACATTAACCAGTGTCTGCCTTAGCACACATATAAGGGGTGTGAATTGACTTATACAGGCAGTGTCCCCACTCACTGCCTGTGTTGCATGCTCGAATGGATGGAGAATGCATATTAGCCCATCCATTTGTCACCACTGCTCTGTTGTTAGAGCGATGGACACTCCATCACTGTCCCAGGTGGTGTGGACCAGCAGGTATTCTGAAAAAGCCTTATACTATTCATACAGCAGGTCAATCATGTACAGCATGGAGTTCCACCTGGTCAGAACATCAAGCTTCATACAGTGCTGAGGCAGATGGTTATTGCGCTGTAACTCACGTAGATGGCCTCAGGCCTTTGCAGAATGGGTGAAGTGCACACAGATGTGACAGGCAACAGTTACAGTTTCCTTAATGTCTGCATGGTTTAGAAACTGCTGTACAAGATTAAGGCAGTGTGCCAGGCAAGGCACCCTGAAAAAAACACCATCACTAATGCACTTCACTACATTGGAGCCATTGTTTCTTGCAATAAATCCTGCTGTAAGTGAGTGCATGTGTAGCCACTCATCAGTCTCATCCAGCAGAAAATTAAGCATTTTGTCACCCGTGTGAGAACCGGTAACACTTCGCATACTCAGGGTTGCATGCTGCTGAATTCAAGGGGTGTTGCTACCACCACAATTTTGTTTCAGGCAGGTTTTGCCAGGCCCAGAATCAACTACCACACCAGGTACCTGTGCCCAGTGTGCCATTATGCATAGATACGAGCTTGCCGCTGTTTGTCCTCTGGTCCACATAGTCATGTTAAAATGGATATATTGTGATGCAGAATACTTCACTGCATGTCCTCTGGAATCAAAAGCTCTACCATACAGCTCTGGCATGGCATGCTTAGAGAAATAGATTTGAGATACAGCCTGCCATTTGGGACAAGCATGGGCCATCAACCTACGGAATCCAGCATTCTCCATGAATGAGAATGGCAACAGATTGATAGCCAGCATTTCAGCTGTGGCAGCATTTAACTAGCGTGCAGCAGTATGATTGGTGGGGTACTTTGAGTGCCGCTCAAGGATGGTCTTCAGTGTGGGTGGCATCTTTCAGGCTGTTTGACCAGAATGCACTACTTATGGTACCAATGTTGTTCTTTTAGGGATAATAGTTGACTCTTGGGGATGTGCAGACCCCAAGAAACCAGTTATTTTGGTAGATTTTGGGTGTGATGGTGTACTTTTCTGAGTCAAGGAAGTGGCACCTCCACTGCTATGTCCACTACTCGTGAAAGAAAGGATTGCTCATCGTCCTCCTCCACTGACCCACTTTGCCCTCCCTCCCTCCTCCTGCTGTATTGAACTGCTCTCTGTTACATTTAACTTACCAAGGGAGATCCCACCAACAGCTTTGACATCCTTCTGTTGTTGCTACCTGCATAGCGGGTGCTTGCTTTTCAGGTGGGTATGTTGGCCACAAGGTGCCTATGTGGCTTCCCTTTTTTCCCAAGCTAACACCTGCATGACACAGTTGTCATATCGCTATGGTCTTATCAACTGGATCAAGCAAATACAAGTACCAAACTAGGGATTTCTGACCTCTGGACTTAACATGCTGCTGGGACTGGGAAAGATGAGAAACAGTCATTGAAGTTTGTGCTGTTTGGGCTGCTTTCATCATTTTCATAAGACTACTTTTGGGGGGGTGACTTGACTGCTTGGAGGATTGCTAATAGGCTTGTTTACAGCCTGTTCCATAGGCTGTGCATGTAAATGGCCAAAACACTGGTGGCCAACATGTCCACCTGAAAAACAAGCACCCGCCCACCTGAAAAACAAGCACCCACTATGCAGGCAGCAACAACAGAAGGATTAACAATGACTACTCCAACCAAACCCTTTTCTAATAAACTCTGACTGTAACACTAAGCCTTTTGTAATCGAAATGATACCTCTGTAATCCGGCTTCTTAACCTAATTGTATCCAACTCCTGCTTTACTTTGTGATCTGTATCCCAAAGTGATGTACGATTTATTGTGTTTCCTCCTTTGTAACTATTCCAGGTCGCCCCTGAAAAAGGGACCTTCGGGGCTCAGAGGGCCAACCCGATTAACAAAATTAATAAATAAAAATAAATAAAATCACCCCCCATGGGGGATCATCCCACTCATTGTCATCATCAGCATCGATGTTGATGATGTCCTTGTCCTCCTCCTCCTCCCTCCCTATCACTGTTTTCTTGCATGGCACCTTTTTCTTTCTCTACGACCATCTCCTCAGGGGGCTGACTATCCACATCTCCAGGACTATAAGACTCCGGCTGAACACTATCACCACCACCAGCTCCAGCACGAACAAGGACAGTCACACCGACAGACTTATCACCCTCCTCCTGGACCTCTGTTCCTGTACTGGTGTCAGTTCCTCCCTTATTTTCACTATCATCTCCACCAGCATGGAGCAACAGTTCTGGCCATAAAAAACTGAGACATGCTTATGCTAGTACTTCAAACAACTCCTTTGCTGGTACTTGCCACACCACCAGAGCCCACAGAAGACACTGATGCAGACATATGTGTGCTTTGGGGAAGTGGAACTGAAGCTGTACTCTCCTCAACAGATTTCTTAGCTGTCTTGTGCCCCCTGACACATTTACCTCTACTGGACCATCTCTTAACAGGCATTTTTATAAGCTTCTTCAAAGCTTTGCCTTTGTCTGGGAGTATATCAAGAAGGGATGCATTGTGACTGTGTGAATAACATCTCAAACTTGCAGTACTGGCTTCCAAGTCCAAACACTATCAGGACAGGTAGCAACACTCTGCACAACTAATACTAATCGCATATGGTAGCCTATTCTAGTAAAACCAAAAAGATAACTTTTTTCTGCCCCCAAACAGGAATTAAGTAAAAGGTCACAGGTAGCCTACTTTAAATGCAGATCAGCAGTGTCTGGAAAACTGAAGTACTGTAATGTGTTAGTACTTATTACTACAATTATTTGTTCTATAAGAGGGCAGAGGCAACCATATAACACTGACAAACAAAGGCACCTAAGACTATCTGGACAGGCTCAACAGTGTCTTGACAACTACTATATTAATATGTAGTTTTTTATTTTGCATGGATCAGGTAGTAAACAATGCTGTAACAGGGAAAGGGTAAGCAAATTCAGCTGAAACAGGAATACCACAATGCAGAGGCAAGCTCCAACAAAAAAATACAGGGAGCAAGCCACCAAAGCAGTGAAACTGCAAATGGACAAGTTGAAGTGGTCAACTAAAAGTACTTTTAATAGAAAAAATATAAAACTGTTGCTTTTCACAGTTTAAATGACACAAGATAACAGCAAACAGAACTGACTACAAACAAAAACAAGCATTTGTCAATGTCGAATGTTTGCTTGCTGGTATTAGCATTAGAAATGCAGGAGTTAGACAAATGCAGAATAGGAATGGCAGTGAAGTATTGAACTTCACGCCAACCCCACCTCCACCCTGTAGAGATGGACAGGCATTGGGGTAAGTGTTTGGGTCATCACCCATGATGGTATCATGTCACCTCACCCTATTCTGCAGACACCAACACGTGTTGAGGTGTGCCTCAGGGTGTTTGGCTTTACAGTCACCCCATTCTGTAAGGACATATGCTGAAATGGGTAGAGCATAGGAGAATGGGGTGAAGTCTGTGGCTGAAGAGTCCAAGGTACACCTCAATGCCTGTCAGTGGCTGGGGGGGTGGGGGTGGGATGGCATGAGCAGTACAGTCGGCAATCCAAAGGTACACCCCGATGCCTGTCAGTCTGTACAGGGTAGGACGTTATGGTTAGAAACCCTAAACCTCGGGCGTTTGTTGGTATTTGTACTACAAATGTTCAACATGGCCTTTTTGTGACTCCACCTCATGAAAGCATTTGGGACCTCTTCTCATGAAGTGTGGCAGTGTGATTTTGTCAATGTGTCGCAAACATTGAGTTCCAACAGCGACAGTGGCATTCTGCACCACACGTACAAAAACACAGATCAGGCAGGATGTGAAGAATGACAGCTGTACCATTCATAGGGAGGTGTGAAGAGATGGCAATGTTGAAAATCTGTAGTGGGAATATTAAAAATGCTCGTACTTCCGAGCATATGTGGAAACTGTGCAATGCATGCACGTAACACAGTCATTTTATGGACTTTCATCACCAAATGTTCAACACAGGCATTTTAGGGCCTCTGCTCATGAACAGTGTCACTGTGATTTTCTTAATGTGTCCCGAACACTGATTTCCCACAGCAACCATGCTATTCTGAGCCGGAAATGCAAAAACACATTTTGGCCAGGATGTGAAAAATGACAGCTGTACTGTTCATAAGGAGGTGTGGAAAAATGGCAATGTTGAAAATCTGGAGTGAAAATATTACAAATGTGTGAAATTATGAGCATACATGGAAACTGCGCAACTCACACTCATAACACAGTCATTTTATGGACTTTCGTCACCAAATTTTCAACATAGGCATTTTAGGACCTCTGCTAATGAACAGTGTCACTGTGATTTTCTTACAGCGACCACGCTATTCTGCACCGAAAGTGCAAAAACACATTTCAGCTAGCATACGAAAAATGACAGCTGTACTGTTCATAAGGAGGTGTGGAAAAATGGCAATGTTGAAAATCTGTGACTGGAATGTGTAGTATGGTATGGGCTGCATGCCCATTGGCTCACGCTGTGGACCAATGGGCGTACAATACCATGTCAGTCGTGGTGGCCCGGGTGTGGCTGGTGGGGTGGGTGTGCTGCCCGCCGCTGACTGGAGGGGAGCGGGCGGTGGGATTCAGTGGGCGGGTGGGGTGGGGGGTCCACTGGACCACCAGGGATTAGATATTATTTATTTACTTAGCCATGATCAGGCGGGTAGGTCCACTGACCACCAGGGATATTGGGGATATTATTTATTTACTTAGTCCGTGATCAGGCATGGGGGGGGCGCCACCACGGAGGTGCAGCCGGAGCTCGGGTGGCCACCCACAGGTGGCAGCTGCCGTGTTGCACCCTGCAATGTGGCAGCTCTCCTGTGGGTGGCCATCCGTTGTTCCTTTTTTTTGGGGGGATCAACTTTGTGCTGGCGCAGGTAGGGGTTGCGCATGCATGGCTCTGAGCATCTCAGGCTGAATATCGGACTGTGCAGGGTATGCATGGGCACGCCCCCCCCCACCTGTGCCTGCATACATTACTGATGTGCTATGGCGCATCGGGATTTGTGCTGCGCACTTTTCCCATTTGAATATCGTGCTGGGGAGCATCAGTGGGTTGCACATGGTGCAACACTGTTGTGCCATGCGCAACCCTTTTGAATATCTGGGCCTGTGCCTCCCTTGGTCCACCAGTGCCAAGCCCCCAAATGCAATGCCTCCGTTGGCTGCCACACTGCCATGCCTCCACAACCCGCTTCTCTCCTAAGCTGCCACATAACGTTTCTTGCGCATGTGCGCAAGCGAACATAAAAAATAAAGGGATCAGCACTGCACCTTCAAAAGTTTAGCATTCATAACTGAAAGCAGAAGAATGGTACATAACATGGTAACAGGAGCAGGAACTCTCAGGAGGAGCAACTTTTCAGAAAAAGTGAAAAAAATGTTTGTCAGGATATAAGAAAATAATACAAATAGGTAGAACACCAACAAAAATATAAAGACTTTAAAGAAATAACAGTAAAACATTCACAGTTTGTGGGAAATCTGTTTGTAAAAGGTCACAAACTAGCCTGCACTGCTTCTACACACCTACCCTTAACACAGAAACATAGAAACATATAATTTGATGGCAGATGAGGACCGCTTGGCTCACCTTCTCTGCCCATTTCCCTACCTAATGATAAACTGCAGATCCTAGTTAACCAACAGTCTACTTCCTCCTACACCTCACTAGAATTGCCTTATGTCTGTCCCATGCATTCTTGAATTCTCTCACTGTTTTTGGCTCCATGACCTCCTCAGGAAGGCTGTTCCATGCATCTAAAACCCTCTCCATGAAGAAATACTTCCTCACATTACCTCTGACCCATCTCCCTCTATCTTCAAATTGTGCCCTCTTGTTCTTGCACGCCTCTTTTTCTGAAAGATGCTACAGTACCCTCTTGGAGTTTGTTGATTTCCTTGAGGTACCTGAAAGTTTATATCATGCCCCCCTCTCCCTCCTTTCCTCGAGGCTATACATATTAAGCTCCTTTGGTCTTTCTTCATATGTCTTCTGGTGCAGATGCTGCACCATTTTGGTTGCCCTCATCTCGACTGACTCCACCCTGTCTATGTCTTTGCGGAGATGGGGTCTCCAGAACTTCATGCAGTACTCCAGAAGTGGTCTCACCAACTGTCTATACAGAGGGATAACAACTTCTTGTTTTCTACTGGTGATGCCTCTCCCTATGCATCCCAGTATCCTCCCCCCAGCCCTCCTTACTGCCTTCTCACATTGCTTGCCCACCTTTAGGTCATCTGATATGACTACCCACAGGTCCCTTTCCATTTTTGTTGTTGTCAGTATTTCACCTCCATTGTGTACTCTTCCCTTGGGTTTTTGTTTCTCATGTGCATTACTTTGCACTTCTTTCATTGAATTTAAGCTGCCATACATTTCACCATTCCTCCAACCTTGCCAAGTTCCTTCTCATCCTTTCCACCCCACCTTGCATATCAACCATTTTGCAGATCTTTGTGTTGTCTGTGAAGAGACATATTTTTCCTTCCAGTCCCTCTGCAATGTCACTTATAAAGACATGAAAAAGGACCAGCCCCAGTACTGAACCCTGCTGTACGCCACTAGCAACCCCCCTTTCTTCACTGTGGAATCCGTTTACAATTATCCTCTGTGTCGTGTTGTCTAACCAATGTTTTACCCAGGCTACCACCCTGGGACCCACTCCCAGGCTGGCTTATTTGTTTATTAATCTTTTGTGCAGGACTGTGTCAAATGCCTTGCTAAAGTCTAGGTAGGCCATGTCCACAGCCCCTCCCTGGTCTACTACTTTGGTCACCCAGTCAAAGAAATTGATTAGATTCATCTGACATGACCTTCCTGCTGTGAATGTGATGTGAATGTACCTTTCCCCACTCAACTCCTTTACAGACACAGACAAAACTCAAAACTAATTAAACTACATATTATGCAAAAATCCACAAAATTAGAAAATGTTCCCTAGCAGCACTAGGAACGCGCTATTTATTTGGGAGCAATTAGCACTCAAAAAAACAAGTTTTAAAGAGGTTTTAAAGGGGTTTATTAGCTGTGATGCACCACAAAAGACTGCTCTCTGACTCAACAGGCAATAGACTGTACTGGAAACAGCCTGCGCATGATATTTGACCTTTATACCCACAATGTATTGCAAATTTCACCTTCGGAGCATGATTTTGATGGCGAAATCAAAAGTTACACCAGTGAAGGTTTTGCTACAAGGTGAAATTTAAACATGGACAGGCAAAATTGCTCTCTGAAACCATATTACATGAAATTTCACAATGATGCGAAATCGAAAATCCAGGTGAAATCATATTTCACTGGGGAAAAACATTTTCAGAAACTGAGAAATGATACCAAATATTTTGCATAGCAAAATGTTCACATTTCGCACAACACTAGAGGAGGGAGGGTACTAAGAAGACTATGTTGAAAATTTGGGGTGAAAATGTCACGAAAAAAATATGAAGTAACGTTGCTTGCAGGTAGTCTCTGGCTCAGTGGGGACCACATTGCCTTCTTGTCCCACTAACCTTTGTTCAGTTGAGAACTTAGTGAGCCAGCTGAATGCGCTGAGGCTGGGAAGAAGGCACTGTGGCATGTGGCATACTCCCCACATTGGGAAGAGTCAGATCAATGTTCTGGCACACAGACAACACCTTGTGTCAGGCCGGGGAGCATTCCCTCACAAAAGATTGGTATGCATATCGAGGCCTGATTTGCCCATGCACTGCATCAGGACAAATGGGATGACAAGAAAATTGGGGAAAAGAGTACCTGAATATATATATATATATATATATATATATATATATATATATATATATATTATTATTACATGGATGAGAACCTTTCCACATAGAAAAGGCCATCATTTATTTCCCTGTATATCTGTGACTAATCTATCAATTCAAAGTATATATACCTGCACTAATTAAACAATTACAGCTATATACCTGCACTAATTAAAGCTGTATACCTACACTTATCAAACAATTAAAAGTATACACTTGCTCTAATAAAAGGCATTCAACTGCACTACATTAAACTCTTGGGATACCACTAATAACACAATTAACACATAGGAAGCCAGCCAAGCCAATTATGAAACTGCAAAAGAACCTGGAAAAAAGACACTTACACAAAATTCCGAAATCCAGAAATCCACCAATCCTCTACCTGCACTTATTACACTCCATTCCCTCCTTGTTACAAGAGACCTTCAGGTACCATAGCGTAATTGCAAATGAGAGCTCCATAACAATAACCATCCTAATGTATTATATTCAACAAACAATGGGTAAGGGTGGAACACTCAGAAGTATACCCATCTCGGAGGCTAATTAGGACAATAAAGCCACTTGCCCTTTGGGTTCATGGACTTATTGCTCTAATTAGGCCCCTTGATGGATATACATCTTTGTATACCACCCTTGCAGATTGCTTATTATACATACAGACATATATATATATATATATATAGTATATATAGATATACAGTATTATAGGGGCACAGTCGTGCCCCTATAGTTGGGGTTCAATGGTCACTTCTATGTTAAACCCAAAATTTTTCACTTTAGTAACTTAGTAATAGTTTAACTGATTTGTAGGTAGTTTGGCATGTACCACTGGGGGCCAAGGATTTGTGGATGTGGTAAGTTTCAATTCCGGTCAGATGTGCAGTTGTGGAGATACAGAGTGTCAAAAAAATTAAAAATTACCATTTTTATAAAAATTCTTTGTCACGCCATTTCTCAGAAACGGCTTGGGCACTTGGTCTGAAATTTTGGAGTATATAGGGTTTGGGTCACAGATGTGCCTTTCGAAGGTTTGGTGAAGAAATGTTAATCCGTCCAAAAGTTATTAAATTTCAAAGTTTCCCATTATTGCCTATGGGAAAAGTTACATGTCCCACTCAAAATAACATGCTTTTTGCCAAGAATGCAGGTAAGTTTTGCCACAAATGCGGAATGTTGTTTTGAGATTACACTATCTTGTTTTCTGTTAGTGAGGCAAACAAATGTAATCAATTTAAAAAATGCTGCCACTTGGTAAACACCAACAGTTGTGTGTTTACCTATTCTGGGAACAAGGAATCCAATTCTGGGCTCAGTTTTTTGAAACAATTCCCAGAAATATGTTTATTTTCTTCAAAGCTTTGTTTTGTTGCAAATTGTGGTACATTGTTTCGTGAAACACCCATCTTCTCCAACAAATAATAGAATTTGGTTGTATTGTGAAACATGAATCTTTTCCCACAATTAGTGCCAGCACAGTGCTGCCTGCAGAAGACACAGGTTGTAGCACAGTAGTACTGTGCTGATCCAAACTAAAATTGTGGTGCTGCAGTCCCTGTTTCACCCCCCAGCCCCAATCCCCCAGTGCTGTATGTAACCCCCCATCCCTGATGTTAATTACATGTTACTTAATATACATATACCTGGTCATCTAGTGTCCCCCCCAATCCCCGATATTCATATTACTTTAGATGGTTACAATGTCCTGGTGGTCTAGTAGTTCTCCCTCCCCAATCTCCGATGCCCATTTCTGATTTTTCTGGTGGCTAGTGGCATCCCCCCACCCTGCCCCATCACTATATGTAAACCCTCCATCCCCGATGTTATTTACTTTTTAGTTCCTGATGGTTTTGTGGCCATCCCTCCCCAATCCCTGAGTCTGTGGAATTTCCTGGTGATCTAGTGGCCTTCCCTCCCTGATGCCCATTTTTATTTCATCAGTGGTTAGTGGCATCCCTCCACCCTCTCATATTGTTTTTATGCTGTAAATAAGAAAACCATCCCTCAATATATTTTTTTTTTCATATTTTTTAACCTGTGAAAAAAGTCCATCACCAATCATACCTGCAGCCCCCACCGGACTTCCTACTGTGCACCAACCTCCCCACACCCCCTTGACACCCCACACACCCTCACTTACCTGAAGAGGTTCCAGGTTTGAGATCCACTCTCCTGATTGAGGATATGTCTTGCTGCTGGAACTGACGACTGCAATGCAAGAAACTAAGGTAAATGCGCTTCAATGTATTTCAATGGGGTTTCAACTTGTACGCATAACTTTGGCATTTTTTGAGATTTTTACCCCAAATTTTTAACATATCCTTTTGGAGACCCCACTTCATGAACAATATGACTGTCATTATGTAACTCCTTCCAGAAAGCTGATATTGCAGTTGGTTGATGAAATCACCTTTTTGACATTATTTGTGTAACAACAGTAATAATGTTCATGAGGTGGGGTCATAAGAAGGCTATGTTGAAAATCTGGGGTCAAAATTATTTCAAATGGCAAATTTGTGATTATTTGTTGCAGTTTCACCATACACGTTCCAAACTTTTGAAATTTTCAATATTTTCACCCCATATTTTCAACATAGCCTTCTTATTACCCCACCTCACGTATGTCATAGCTGACATTTTTAAAATCCCAGACAAAATGTGTTTTCACACCTATGCCATGGAATGGCATTGCAATTGCATGTAATTACATTTTGGCAAGGATTTGAAAAAATTCTCTACCAGGTACATGTGGTGGGGTCATAATAAGGCTATGTTGAAAATGTGGGGTCAAAATTATTATGAATGGCACAGTTAAGACTATTCATTGCAAATTTATTTATTTATTGTGAATCTCAGATTAATACCTTTGAGAACAAGTTCATTACATAGGTTCCACGTCAGGTAAAACAAATACAGTAATAACAGTTAGTAGTACAATTAAACAGGTAATTAAGGTAGTTACATAGGTTCAGCAACAGGTAAAACAAATGCATTGACAACATTTTGGTATTACAGGTAAACACATTATTAATGGTAAAGTGCCTCTGATGCAGTGCATTATAGAACTACTTAACAAAAGAAAGGAACAAAGCAGTCAATCTACAGTAAGTGCAAGAATTTTCAAGGAGGGTACAGTGATTTAGGAAGGGGTATGCAAGCAGGGTGTGTGGTACATTGGTCCAAGGGACCTCAAAAATAGAGGGTCAGGGAGGAGGGAAGAGGGAGAGGTACTTCAGACAAAGGGGCCTCATCGAAAGTAGGATCGTGGAAGATAGCTAAAGGTGAAGTTGTTACAGTGACAGCAGAGTTGGGAGGGTGGGAAAGGAGGGGGGAGGGTAGAGCATTGGGAAGTACAGAATATCTACAAGGAGATAGACAGGATTTGAATAGGAGGTTGATCAAGCAATGGATGCCCCACAGGATGGAGAGGTGGGATACCACTGGAACAAGTCCTGTGTGTTATTGAGAGCAACCACAGCTGTCCATAGAAAGAAGGTGGTTCCTCAGCTTTTGTTTGAAGGAATGTATTGAGGCTACAGATGAAATATCTTGAGGTAGAGAGTTTAGCCAGTTTGGGTCTCGGTGGGCAAATGCCCCTCTGACCTAGCGAGATATGACAGCGTGGTACTTTGAATACTTTGTTGCCTGTGCTTCTAGTGCAGTGATTAACTAGATAGAGGTGAGGAGCTTCTAAACACCACCAGGAGCCAGACCTTGCATGATCTTTTTGGCCAATAGACAAGTTTGGTACGTAAGTCTGCCTTCCAGCTGGAGTCAGTTTGTCTGTTCATACATAGTGCAGGTGTGAGTTCGTCTTGGTGAACTGGTAGCCAGGTGGCATGTCTTATTTAATACAATGATGATATGGTGGAAGGCTGTGGTTGTTGATGAACCATAGATTTCTAAACCACAGTTGATCAGTGAAATTATTGAGCTGTGGATGGCCAGATTAAGAGCCTCAGGGGTGAGACATTTCTTGTGTCTATCGAGTATGCCAATGTGCCTGTTTACTGCCCTAGCAGTAGTGTCAATTAGTGATGGGCAAAGTGAGTGAAATTTGCTTTGCGGAGTAATCCATGAAATTCCACCCATTCTGTGGAGCGAAATGTGAACTTTCACCTGGCTGAACATCGAAATTCTACCTTCCACGGTGAAATTCCACCTTCTGTGGTAAAATTTTACTTGTGGAAGGTGAAATTTCACCCATGGAAGGTGGAATTTCACCACAGAATGTGAAATTTGGCCACAGAAGGTGAAGTTTCACCTTAGGCAGAAATATTTGGTGAATTGCTCCACCAGGCAAATTTGGCCACTTCACCAGCACTTCGCTAGAGGAATTTAAATTCACTGCATCTCTAGTGTCAATGTGTTGGGAGTATGACAAGGTGCTGTCCAGCAATATCCCTAAATATTTAAATTGACTGACTAGTTCCAATGGGGTACCAGCCACATTTATGATGTTGAGGGGGAAAGTATGATGCCTGTTTTGCTGGAGAACAACATAGTTTTAGTTTTCTTGTAGTTCAAGATGAGTTTTTACTCACTGAACCAACGTTCTGCATCTGAAAAACTTTCTTGTTGCTTCCTTTTCAGTTGCTTGGGGTCAGGGTCACTCATGAACAGGACTGCGTCATCAGCGTCAAGTAGGATTTGACACTGAAAGAAGCGTGGAAGCCAGTAGAGAAAAATGCAGAATAATAATGGGCCCAGAACTCAACCTTGGGGAACCCCAGAGCACACAGGTCTGCTTTCAGAGAGGACATTGTTAATCTTCACTTGCTGTGATCAGCTGGAAAGATAACTGTTGAACCAGGCAACAGTATCACCTGAGAGGCCTATGGTTGTGAGTTGTTTGAGAAGAAGGGCATGATTAACTGTGTCAGATGCTTTTGTTAAACCAATGAAAGCAGCACCAAGGGCACCCTGGTCTAGTGCCTTGTAGATTTACCCAGTAAACTCTAGTTGCTCAGTGGTGGTGCTATGATCTTTGCCAAAACTGTGTTGCTGCAGGCATTGAATTTGTTTTTTTCCTAAATACTCAACCAGTTGATCTGCAACTATTCTTTCAGGTGCTTTTGAAAGCGCATGCTCATAACTTTGGGAATGTTAAATATTTGATCCCAAATTTTTAACATAGCCTGCTTATTACACCACCTCATGAATATCACAGCTGTCATTTTTCAAATCCTGGCAAAAATGTGTTTTCACAGCTGTGATGTGGAATAGCATTGTGCTTCTGCAGAGTTATATTTTGGCAGGGATTCAAACATTTTCTGCACCGAGTACATGATGTGGGGTAATAACATGGCTATGGAGACAATTTGATCACTGTTGTCCTATAACTGGAAATGCAGGATCTGGATGGCCCTGTGCTTCTACAGCTACATACATATATGCATCTATGGAAGGATGGGAGTGGGCAAATAAGGATGCAATTATACCATCTCAAAAAGTAAAGAAATAAATTGCAAAAAACTTAATTTTGCATCATTTAGGGTTCCAGTGACAAAAGTTTGGAAATGTGGTGTTAGGGTTTCCAACCATAACACCCCACCCCCACCCTCCACACACTAACAGATGTCAGGTGGATGCCTTGGGGTGGTTATCAGCCCAAATGTTTACCCCATTCTCCTATACTTTACACATCTGAGCTTACTTACTTATGAAATGGGGTGAGTGTTAATTTTTTTACTGGTATATATATATATATATATATATACACTGTATATAATTAGGGTTCAATGGTCATTTCTATGTTAAACTCAAAAGTTTGCTCTTTTATAACTTTGCAACCAAATTTTGTTCTGGTCAGATGTGTGGGTGCAGAGATTTGTGCCATAAAATGTGCCATAAAATGTGAAAATTACCATGTTTTGTCAGATTCTTTGTCACGCCGCTGCACAGAAATGGTGTGGAATTGTGGTCTGAAATTTCAGGTTAAACAGGCCTTAGGTCACAGATGTGCCTTCCTTGAATATCTGGTGAAAAAAATATTAATCCAGTCAAGTTATTAAATTTTAAAGTTTTCCATTATTTCCTGTGGGAAAAAGTTAGATGTGAGGCTCGAAAGAGGATTCTTGATCACAAAACAGTATTCTTAATTGCAATTTCCACTTTAATAACGTCACAGCCATTCAAGCAATTTGTATGAAATGTTGCTAGTGATACCAGAGGCCAAAGATCTCTTGATGTGACAAGTTTTGTTCCAGTTAGATGTGTGGATGTGGAGATATAGAGTCTCAAAGAGTATGTCAGTTACCATTGTTTGTCAAATGTTTGTCACCACGCAGCACAAAAATGGCGTAGAATTTTGGTCTGAAATATTTAAGGTATATAGGTCTTGGGTCACAGTAGTGCTTTTTGAAAGTTTGGAGAAAAAATATCAAGTCCATTCCAAAGTTATTAAATTTTAAAGTTTACTGTTATTTCCTTTGGGAAAAGTTAGATGTGAGGCTCTAAACAGGATTCTTGATCTCAAATATGGAATCCTAGTTTGTGCTGCCACCATTTAGTTTTCAATAGCAAGGGAAACAAATTTAAATTTCAAAATTAATACAGGGCTTTGGTAAACACCAACAGTTGTGTTTACCTAATCGTGGCCCATGGAATCGCGTTCTGGGGTTAGTTTTTTGATTCCTTTGTACGAAATGCATTTTTGTGGGGAACATAGAAATCCTGTTTTGCAAATCTCAAAAAACATTTACTGAAAATCAGGATCCTATTTTGCAATTTGCAGAAAAGGCTTTTCTTTTACTGCAAATTGTGAAAAAGGATTCATGAAACAAGATTCTGTTTTGCAATCTGTAAAAAAAGAAATTTTATATAGCACTTTCTTTGTCACATCATAGCAAAGAAACTGTTTGGAATTTTGGATTGAAATTTTCAGGGTAGAAAGGGCATTTTGTTGGTTGAGTTAAACTATGTTACTTCGGCTTGGAGTTCTGCAGATTAACATTTTTTTTGATTTTCCCAAAGGATAACATTGTACTGGGAGGTTTCCAGAGCCGTTTCTTTGTCACTATGGTGTTAAGAAATGGTTTACAATTTTGCTCTGACATTTTCAGGGCAGAAGGAGCTTGTGCTAGCAATGTGCCTTTTGGTGGTTTCAAGAAAATATAGTAATTTTGTGTCAAGTTACACAGCTTTCAAATTTTGATGTGTATTCTACAGGATAAGATTGCAACATGAGCTGTTTTTTTGATGCTGTACACTATGGGCCCCTCGCTCCCACAGGCAAATAAGGATACCACTACTGTATCTGAAAAATGATGCATGGTTGGGAGTGCAGGATACCATAATGGACTGAGCCCTGCACTTCCACACGCAAATGAAGATACGATTATGGAGTGATAGAAGGGCCCTGCGCTCCCACAGGAAAATAAGGATAGGATCACACTATCAAAAATTATGGATGGATGGAAGCACTGGGCCCAGAGGGCCCTGCACTCCCACAGGCAAATAAGAATACAATTACGCTTTCTCAAAAAGTAAGGAAATTCTTTGCAAAAAAACTTAATTATTGCACTAGTTAGGGTTAAAGTGACAAAAGTAGGGAAATGTGGCATTAGGGTTTCCAACCCTAACTTCCAACCCCCACCCAGCAGGCAGCAGCAGGTGTGGGTTGTGTCTTACCATTGTCAACCATAATGCTCACCCCATTCTCATATACTGTACCCATCTCAGGTTACTTACTCATGGAATGGGTGAACAATAGTGCTGACAATAGCAAGGCACACCCCATGCCTGCTGCTGCCTGCAGGGTGGGGATGAAGTGTTAGGGTTTGAACCCCTAATGCCACATTTCCCTACCTTTGTCTCTTTAACCTTAACTAGTGCATTAATGAATTTTCTTGCAAAAAATATCTATAATCTATCTATCTACAGATATAGAGATAGATAGATAGATAATAATAATAATAATAATAATTTAATTTCACAAAAGCGCCTTTCAGTTTTCAAGGCGCTTTACAAAAAATTGAAAAGATAATAAAACAGTGAAAACAGTATAAAACAGGAAAATAGAGCAGGGTTGATTTACTAAGTGTCATCAAAGGCCTGACACCATAAATAAGTTTTAAGCACTTGCTTAAAGCCTCCCACTGTCGTATATTCCCATAACCGGTGGGGTAGAGAATTCCAAGGGGTTGGGGCAGCGTACATGAATGCACACACCCCAGATGAATTCAAAGACACCCTCGGAATCTACAGTAACCCCTCACCAGCCAAACTGAGCTGTCACTTGGGGCGATAGGGAATCAGAAACTCTTTCAAGTAGTCAGGGCCAAGTCTGTGTAGGGCTTTTTAGGTCAGTAAACCAACCTTAAAGGTGATCTGCCACTGAATTGGCAGCCAGTGCAGACTGCCCAGAACAGGGGTAATATGAGATGTTCGAGAAACCCCTGTCAGCAAATGTGCTGCTGCATTCTGCATTAGCTGCAAGCAGCAGATATCAACCTTAGGAAGCCCTAAGTAAAGGGAGTTGCAGTAATCAAGGCATGTGGTCACAAAGCCGTGGACAAGTGTAGGCAGGTCTCTGGATGGAACAAGGTGCTTGATCCTGGAGATGTTCTTAAGATGGAAAAAGGAAGACTTGATGACTGCTGACACCTGAGATTGTAAAGTCAGCCCATTGTCAAGCACCACCCCCAGGTCCCACACCTGATCAGAGGTATGGATCTGGGTGCCCTCTAGATAAATTCCAGAGGGATGCCCAGTCCTTAACCCCTCTCTCTGGTGACCCGGTTCCACCACCATCACCTCTGTCTTTCCCACGTTCAACTTTAGCCAACTCGAATTTATCCAGTCTTGGATTTCCACAAGGCAGTTGTTAAATACCGAGAGAGCACTATCCTGGTTGGGTGTAAAAGACAGGTAGAGCTGGGTATCATCAGCATAGCAGTGAAACCTCAGCCCATACCATCTTACAATGTCTCTGATGGGCAGCATATACACTGTGAACAACATGGAGAAAGCACTGAGCCCTGAGGAACCCCACAAGACAGAGAATGGGCCCAAGGAAAAAACCCCGGACACCACTCTCTGAGTTCTGCCAGTGAGAAAAGATGTAAACCATCTTAGAACCATATGTGTCAGGCCACAGATGGACCTCAGATGTCCAAGCAATACCCCATGGTCCACAGTGTCGAAAACTGAAGAGAGGTCAAGGAGCACCAGAATAGTATGACATCTCCGATCTCTTGCCATCAGGAGATCATTGAGCACTCAAACCAGCGCAGTCTCGGTACTATGCCTCTTCTGAAAACTGGACTGGATAGGTTTGTAGATGTTATGGATGGTCAAGTGGTTCTTTCAGTTGTACAGCCACTACTACTTTCTCAATAACCTTCCCTAAAAAAGGAAATTTAGAGATTGGTCTGTAGTTAGCCAGAGAGTCAGGGTCCAAAGAAGCTTTCTTCAGGAGGTGTGTTACCACCACCTCCTTCAGGGAGGTTGTGAACTCACCTGAATCAAGGGAGCACTGGACAGTCTGAACTAGGATCAGGCCAATGATGTCACAACATCCCGTAATCAGGCAGGCTGGACCCGGATCCAAACTACAGCATGTAGGGCACATACTCTGGACAATCAGCATGACATCCACAAACTCCGGGCAGGTCAAAGGAATGCCTGGAAACACAAGGAGAGGCAATAGAGCACCGATCAATGGCATCCCTCATAAAGCGAACTGTGAGGATCTCTGACCTGAAGTCAACCACCTTATTATCAAAGAATCAAGCAAGGTCATCGCACTCCTCTTGCAAAAAAGGTCTTCGGAACTGTAGACAGGTTGGGTTGCACAACCTGTCCACAGTCCGGAAGAGCTGAGCTGGTCAGTTCTGTGTGGCAGCAATCTCCCTGGACAGGAATTCTGCCTTCTTATGGGAGATCACTGATTGGTAGGTCTGATGATGCTCTACCAATCTAAGGTGATCGACCTCCAGGCCAGATTTCCGCCAACATCACTCTAACCTACATCCAAATCACCGCAACTCCCTCAAGGACCCATCAAGCCATGGGGCCCATGTGCAAAGGGAGAGATGATGAACATGGACAGGTGCAATGAGATCCAGGGTGGTGGAAATGGCATTATTATAGGCCAACACCAAGGCCTCAGGACTCATGCTAGCCACAGGAATCACCGAGAAGTCAATCACCGCCACCAGGCCTTCACAGCTCACCTCCCATAAAGGGTAGTATCTGACCATCTCCACAGGGGGAGGCCTACGTGGCAGGGGTGCAAAAGTTGAATCTCACGATGTAGTGATCAGACCATGTGACAGGTTCCACCCCCAAGTTGGAGGCCTCCATCCCCAGCAGGAAGACCAAATCAAGAGAGTGACCGTGCCGGTGGGTGGCAAAGGTAACAATCTGTGTAAGGCCCAGTGATGTCATCAACTGGTGGAAGTGCTATCCAAATTGCAAGAGTTCGCCATTGACCCAGGCATTGAAGTCACCCAGAACCATCAATCTGAGTGACTCCAACACCATGTCGATGACGAAATCTGCTACTTCCTGCAGAAATCGCTTCTCATCCACTGGTGGATGGTAGACAAGAGTTTTTCTGCAATCCACACTTGCCACCACGGTACACCCAAAAGATTTGGCCTCCTCAACTGGTACACTCATGAGGCCCAACTCGGCCCTAAAACAGACCGCTACCCCCCCTCCCCCCGCAGTCCAACCTCGAGTACCTGGCTGGAATTGCAGCTTCTAATATAGGACCAGCATTTTCATCCAGCCAGTTCTCGGTGGTGCAAGCCAGATCAGTAGTCCCAACAAGATCTGCAATAATTGCAGTCTTGTTCTTAACTGATCTGGCATTGCATAACACTGCTCAGGTTGAATGGGTTTCAGGGGCTGCCCTGGCTACTTGCCCACCGGAGTTAGTGGTGGTGCCCTTGGGTATGGGGACTAGACATGCCTTACCATATTCCAAGCTCCATTTCACCCCAGGGCATCTTCTGGACCTAACCACCCCAATGTGAGGTCCCCGCTCATTTATTCTCTGATATCCATGCCCCCTGCTACCCCTCCCCCTCTTATGAGCAATACCCAATGCCCGACAGTGCTGGTAAGTTGACAACAACAAAGGAGGGGGAGAAACAGGACAGAGAGAATGGAGGGCAGAGGATGAAAAACGCATGACCAGAAAGGAAGGCTTACACAGTCAACAAACTAAACACAGGCAAATGACATGACACCCAGGTACCCAGTCCAAAGAACCACAACAAAATAAATAATAAAATCCAAAACCCACCCCTTAAAATAGATAACATTTTAACCAACCCCTACTCAAAAGGATACCCTAACCCAGAACTCAGCACAAGAAAAAACATATACCAAAAATTAAATCAACCAAATAATAGTAGAACTGCCACAAACCCCTCTCAGTGGAATGCAGCATACAGAATGAACCCCCCCCCCAGGTCCTCTCTTAACCTGGAAATGAGAGAAGTCTGCCCACTCAGATTACCCAAAATTAGGTAGTCCAAGATTAAATTAAAAATCCAATGCAGAATAGTGTTCTTTAAACTTAAAAGGAAAATGAATAAAAGTGGACACCCAGGTCATCTCACCACCAGAGAGACCACAGGAGGACACTCTCACTGACCAAATAAAAAATGGTTTATGAGTCCAGGCTGAGTCATATAAAAGTCAGTGAATGAAGGTAATTCTTAAAAAATCCAGATTCCACACAAAACAAGCCAAAAAGAGTCCAGTCAGCTACATACAGCTGATATGGGCACAGCAGGCTTCGCTCCCAATGACCCCGACCGTAAATAAATGCTGGAACACTTCAAAACTAGGCCATAACCAAACCCCAGGAGTATAGGGGAAAATGGACTCGATAGTCAGTTCCCTGGCCAGTCTACAGCCCAATCCCCTGTTTCACAGCAAATCCGGCCGTCGGATGCTGGCAAAGTCAGGCCCGCCCGCACCTCTAGGAGCCAACCCAGCAGAGAAATGCAAGTCTTCACACACAATCTGCATCAACTTTCAGGGAAAATAAATCTCATTTATCCAATTTGGCTAATTCATCCGGATGATCACAACAAATATCCACTGTAGGGTAGAGTATATCACGGCTTCACAGCTTCACACCAGTTTTTCTCGCTCCCTTTCCTTGAAAGTCCAAGCCACATCAAGGAAAGCACACTGCACAGCACAAATGCCGAAATTTGGCCAATCAAACTGAAGCCTTAACCCAGAAGATCCACTGCAAGGCAAAGTACATACCTCTGTCAAAAACACAGCTACAATCAACTGTTTTCGCTCTCACTCCTCAGTAGTCCAGAGGGTAATCCACTCTTCGTCTCAGTCACAGAAAACACCGCCTTTGCCTGCCTCGGACCAAGCAGGCCAGAACACAGCCAGATATGCTGTCACACATCCCAGAAAAGAACAGGCAGCAGCAGCAGGAGTCCACAGGGAGTACCACAAAGCTGCGCCGAAGACCCGACCACGATCAGTCGGACCAAGCGCCTTGCTCCTATACCCCAAACCAAATGTACTTAAACTAAAATAAAACAAAAGAAAACCAGACACAAATAAAAATAAAACGTATAGAACAAAAACAGTCGAGCAGTTCAATTTCAGTAAAACTAAAAATTTAAGGAGGTTAAACAGCACACAGCTCATGGCTCGCCCAGCCCGGCAGCCATTGAAGACATGAAATAGAAATTACTCAGATAGATAGATAGATAGATAGGTATGGTTTATGGCCTGATAAGAGCACTTGCCAGGTGCTAAAGGCACTCAGTGCCAGCACCTCATGTCTCATTATACACCAGGGGCATGCTTTTATCAGGCCATCAACCACTCCTTATATCTTATTCCTTACACATACACACACACACACATGTGCACTCGCGCACACACAGACACACACAGACATATATATATATATATATATATATATATATATGACATGACAAGGTGTGGATGATAGCCTAATGGCTAATGTGGATGACGGCCTTTTGGAGGACTTTAAGGGATGTGGAGGGACATCACCGTACTAACACCCTCTCCACGAAAATCTCCACCGGTGGCTCCTTCACCACCAATAAGCAAACAATCCTAGACCTCCTTAATAGCCATTTTGCTACCACTGGGCTAGCATTTGACTCCTTCTCTGCTAATGCCCTACATGTGCAACTTGACACCCCAGGATTTACCTGGCTCTTCCTTCACCTCTCCTTTTTCCTTCTGCAGTGTCACAGTAAAACAAGTGAAAGATCTCTTATTATGACTTGACACCAAGAAGAGTGCGGGTGCTGATGTTATTGACCCCTACTATCTAAAAATAGGCTATTATGTTTTATCTCCCCCCATCACACACCTCTTCAATATGTCCCTCACACAAGGCCTTCTCCCACTGGCTTGGAAAACTGCCCATGTTATTCCGCTATTCAAGTCTGTCGATCCATGTGATTTAAACAATTACCAACCTATATTCCTCCTTCCTGTCCTTTCCAAATTACTTGAAACAATTGTCAGTTCCCAGCTCAGACAGCATTTGGAAACCTTCAACCTTCTGAACCTGGTGCAATCTGGATTTAGGCAGTGCCATAGTATGGCCTCCACCCTTGCTTAGGTCTCTAATGAATAGCTAAAATCTCTGGATGACAAAAAACATGCCTGTGCCTTGTTTCTTGACCTAAGCAAGGTCTTTGACACTGTGGATCATGACTTGCTCCTGCTTTCATTACAAAATATTGGACTGGACACCCACACACTGAGCTGGTTTTCTAGCTATCTAACTGGCTTTCAACAGTAGGTTAAAGCAGATGGGGACTTCTCCCCGCTGAAACCTCTCATGACAGGTATGTTCCAAGGGTCTATTTTTGGCCCTTTACTATTTGCAAAATATATCAATAATATTAACTCCAGTATAAAGTCTGCCAACATTCACCTTTTTGTAAATTATACTGTCTTCTTCATCTACAGGCCCACCCCAGAGCTTGCTTGCAGAGATTTACAGCTAGATTTAAACCTTCTGCAGCTAAATTTTCTTCATCTAAAGCTCCTACTAAATGCCAAAAAAAAAAAACAAGGCAATGCTTCTTTCTCCTCCAGCAAAAGCATCAGGCCACTGCCCTGGAATACAAATTTCCACCCTTCTGAGGAAAAAATTGGAGTTCATAACCAGATTGAAGTATTTGGGCTTCTGGGTCGATCATAAGTTTTCCTTCGTCAACCATATCGAAGAACTAGCGAAAAACTAAAGCAAATGCTAAGTCTGTTCTTTTGCATCATGCACCTAGTCACACATGACGCAAAGGCTTGTTTGGTATAGTCCACCTTTCTCGCTTTCCTAGATTATGTGGGCTTCATCTATGGGCAAGGCCCTTGCACTGCACTAGCTAAGTTTGACACTCTCTACCACCTTACTATAAGATTTATCACCGGTTCCCCTTACTCCACTCATCATTGCTCCCTATATTCAGAACTTGGATGCTTATCCCTCAAGCTTAGAAGGCAAAAAAATGCAATCACCTGGATGTACTGAGCAATTATCAACAGGCTGCCCCAGTATATCTTGGACTGTCTGCCTGCCTGTGCTGTGAGGAATTACCCCCTTAGGAGCCTCTCTTATATCACCTTGGTTGTCCGCAAAATCAGAATTTGCCTCGGTGAGGCTTCCATAAGTCACACCCTGCCTGTTCTCTAGAACAGCATCCAAAAGACCCTATAAATAGCTATTCCTGTTAAACTGGACACTTTTAAATCCATACGGGCACGTGCCCTCATTGATTCTTGCATCTGCTTTCAATGATGACCCCTACCCTCTTCTGGTTCTGTACTCCCTCCCTCTACTAAACTATCTTTTCTGCCTTATTTTATTGGGATGTACAAATGCTATCTGCCCGATCCTAGCTGAAATTGTTTGGAGATCCTTGGAGAGGGGAGTCCCCTAAAGGAGGTGGTCATTTGGCCACTCCTTAAAAAGCCCTCCTTGGATCCTGATGATCCAGCTAACTACCGACCTGTCTCTAACCTTCCCTTTGTGGGGAAGGTTATTGAGAAGTTGGTTGCGTTGCAACTAGACGATCATCTTGTAACCCACAATGTCTATGAAGCTCTCCAGTCTGGGTTTAGGAAGAGGCATAGCACTGAGACTGCCCTTGTTCTGGTATTAAATGACCTCCTAATGGAGAGAGATCGAAAGGCTCATACCATCTTGGTCCTTCTTGATCTCTCAGCAGCCTTTGACACTGTGGACCATGAGGTGCTTTTGGAGACCCTGCGGTTCCTTTGTGGACTGTCAGGTACAGTCCTCGATTGGTTTCGATCTTTCTTCATAGGCAGGTCTCAGAGGGTGGTCACGGGAATTTATTCCTCTGACGCCCTCCCCCTGTCCTGCTGGGTGCCTCAGGGCTCCATATTGGTGCACATGTTGTTCACAGTGTATATGCTGCCATTGGGAGATATCATCAGGTGATATGGCTTGAGTTTTCACTGCTATGCAGATGATACTCAGCTGTGTATGTCCTTTGTTCCCGGACAGGTTGATGCAATCTCTGTGCTAAATAGTTGCCTCTCCAAAATCAAAGACTGGATGAGCTTGAGTTGGTTGAGACTGAATCCAGATAAGACTGAGGTGTTGGTTGTGGATACAGGTCTCCCGGGGGCGGGTTTTGGGGTTGGGCACATGTAGGACCTATGGCTTGATGGTGTCCAGCTCATTACCTCAGATTGGGTTCATAACCTGGGCATTATTTTTGATGATGGCTTCACCCTGAAGTCTCAGGTTTCAGATGTGTTTAAATCCTCATTTTACCATCTGAGGAATATCACCCGGGTGAAACACCTGATTCCACCCAGCGACCTTCCAACATTGGTCCACACCTTCATCGCCACCCATTTTGACTACTGCAATGCCTTCTACCTAGGGCTGTCTGGGGTTGATATCCACCACTTGCAGCTGGTGCAGAACGCTGTGGCCAGACTGTTGACTGGTACTTTCAGGACCAGTCACATTACGCCTGTGCTGTGCAAACTGCACTGGCTGCCAGTTCAGTGTTGGATCACCTATAAGGTAGATTTGCTTAACTTTAAAGCCCTACACGAACAGGGACCTGACTACCTGAAAGATCTCCTGACTCCCTACTCCGCCAATTGCCATCTCTGATCCACTGATGAGGGATTGCTATAGATTCCCAGGGTTCGTCTTAAAACATCTGGAGTTCGTGCTTTTTCATTTGCTGCACCAACCCTGTGAAATTCTCTACCTTGTTGGTTAAGAGAATGCCTGACCATCAGTAGTTTTAAATCTATGTTAAAAACGTATTTATTATCTTTAGCCTTCCATGATTAACTGATGAATTAATTGACTGTTTTAAATAATTTATTATATTATTTGTTTTATTGTGATTTTTATTATGTAAAGTTCCTTGATTTCAAAAGGCGCTATATAAATAAAGTTTACTTTGCTTTATTTCCACTCCTTGTCACTCAACTTATCTTGCACCAGTGTGTATTTATTAACTTCCAGTGCACATATTTTGCTTGCTGTTTGTGGCATATTGTATACTGTACATAGTTTGATCTACTGTGATGTTTTTACTGCCTGTAATCTTGTGAACTCCTTGTATTCTTGTAATGTCTTGTATATACCCAGGTTCATCTTGTAAATGAGTATTACTTGATGGTGTTCTGCCTGGTAAAATAAAGATTGATTGATTGTTTGATTGATTGATAATAAGAGCACATCCTTGGTGCATAATGAGACATGAGGCACTTGCTCCAGTGCCGAGTGCCTTTAGCACCTGGGATGTGCTCTGGTATCCTGTGATATGGGCAGACTACAAGTGGGTATCAGCTGAAACGGCAACCCACTTGCATTGACTGCCTCGACAGCAAAGGTGCAGGGTTGGCGACCCGATAGGAGGAAGTTCACAAATGGGGCGGATGCCACCGTATATGCATGGGGGGTGCCAGCACACCGAGCGAGGGGCAGGTGAGGGTCTGTGAGGGTGATACCATGGTCTGCAACTGGAGCTGGTGTTGTGTTGGGGTGGGTGTTGGCCTGGGGTGGCGGGATGCAGGGTCTGGGACCGGGCGCCAGTAGGTTTTGTTGCCCCTGGCCCGAGACAGATGTTTTGTTTTTTGCAGGCAGATGTGCATCTTCCCACATGCACCCCTGGAGTTGAGAATCTAAATTTAGGGGCTGGGGGGTGAAGCATAAAAGTAAAAAACATGATTTCTGTGGGCGCTTTTACAGGTCGGGATACCATCGTTGAAATTTAATTTTGGCGTTGTGGAGTTGCAATAAGAAGTATTCGGCATTCCGAATTCGCCCTTATCACATGGAACCATGTACTCTCATCAGGCCCTAAACCATGCCTCAGATTGTTTTATTACACATAAAATGGGTCTACTATAAAACCGTATTTAAAATTCACACAGAAAGTGTAGAAAAATGTTACTATAAATAGAAAAAACATGAAAATAAATAGAAAAGAACAGAAAAGAAAAGAAGACCTTGTGCTTGTATTGCAATGGAGATGTTGTGTAATGAAAGAGTCACTAGAGGGAAATAGTGTTTGTCTGTCCCATCCTCCTACCCCCACAGCACACACAAACAAACATGCAAACACCTTGGAAAAAGGTTTTATTAATTGTGTTTCTATAATTATTTTGTCAGGATGTCATTGCTTTTGTTTTTTTTGTTGACTCTGATTTTTACCTCCTGATGCCGACACCAGGGCATCTCTCCAGTAGACTCACTCAGCCTTGCCTCCTCTGTCAGCCTGAAACCCTATCTCGACCGAGGAATAAGGCATGCTGTGTCCTCCCTCTCCCATTGGCCCCATACGAGAGGAGGCAGGGGGACCATGGAGAGTCAAGTCAGGGATTGGGGCTGGCACTGAGCGTGCGGGCTTGGTCACTGGGCATCCACTTCCACCTCCCCAGCACAGTGTATTTTCCTTGCTTGTGCATTCCCCACCAACACAGGATGTGCAATGCCATCCAGCACATGACATGAGCACTCCCACGCCAGGTCCACAGGTCAACCATCTGACATCACCCCCTGTTATGGTCCCCGACTTCTGTGCACCCAGTCCCCACTGGGTGCCACTGGTGTTGCTCGAAATGGACCCCTCCTCCCTCCCAGGACAGGAGAACAGTCTGTTGGATGCTGAACCCTCTCCTCCCCGACTGACCCCCAGCTCCCCGGGCTTGCTCCCAAACCCGGGTGGCCAGCATGGTATGAGGTAAGGTGAATGCCTCAGTTCTCAGTGCCATGGGGCCGGATAGGATGCCATTGGTAATGTGACAGATAATGACTGTTTTTAGTGGAAGTGAGTGGGGAGTGTTCCTTAGCTGCGACCGTACCTAGCACTTGATAGCGCTTTCCTGATTGAAGCACTGCAGTGCAGTTTCAGATTTTATAGACAGCGGTCACATAAGATCTACAAAGCACATCATGGATGTGCCACTCATGGATTTTTGGTATTATTGTAACAAATGAGATCCCAGTCATGTCAATTTTACTAATTTAACTCATGATATTAATTTGTTCATTTTACCTTCTGTGCTACCTATGCACAACAACTACAACGCAAATACAAGCAAGCAAACGTTTGGCATTGACAAATGCACATTTATTTTCAGCAGTAATGTATTTGTAACCCAGGCACCATGTACCAGTGGGCTACTACCCCTGAATGATGACCACAATATAGGTTGAGGGGCCAGAGCTCTGTTTCCGATGGCAGTTGGGGGTTCATTCCCAAGTTGAAAGTAAAATAGCATGGTGTCTCTATCCAGGGTACATATAGTGGGCCAGATGTTTGTAGGTTACAACCCCCTGAGATGCTGTACCTACCTACCTCCTCTTCCAGTCACCCCACACACAGATTACCAACTTAACTGTAATACATTACTTTTCATGCAGTTATTGACTATAGCTAATGGACAAAGAACCTCTGTGCGCAAACACTGAGGCAAGGGTTACCCCAATGGGCATTTGGCTGGGAAGCCAAGTTTCAAGAAAATACAAAATCACACATGCCCACACAATGCAAAGCATCATGGGCTGCATATGCAAATCACCACAGAATGCTATGCTGGTTCAACTTTAAGCAGAATTGCATGGTGCCGAAAGGCCTCTCACACAGTTTGCAAACTGTGTGGGGAGGCTTCAGCACCGTGCAAGTCTGCCTGCTGAACCAGCATAACGATTCTGTGGTTATTCATAACAACCATGATTCTTTTCATTAGTGGGCCTGTGTGATTTTGTATAGCTAATGGTATACTCACAGGCAGTTTTAACAGTAACAATAATAACAGCTTTACTATAGGGAAAAGAGAATGGGAGATGTGAATTTAAAGCAGTTGCATGAAATTGGTAACTTGGAACAACAATGAAACACATCAGTAATTGTGCCCACCCCTACAGCATTTAACTTGCATACCTTCACACTGGTACCAGTGTTCCTAAAGAGTCTACCTGGGTACCCAGATTAAGGTGCAGGCCTGATCATTGCCACTGGTTGGCCGGTGTCGGGGCCCTTAACTCATTGTCTCCTAGAAATGTCTGTAGGCGTCAGCAAATCTAACTACAGTGTGTCCCAGAACACCTACAGAAGTCACCTACAGACTTCCTGTGTGCCCTAGAAACATCTGGAGAAGTCACTCACATATTTTAATATTACTTGACAGCCAGAATTGATTAGAATTGACTGCATAGTACCATTAGAAAGGTAATGTTGTGCTGAACAACCTTGCCACTGACATTTTGTGTGTATCATGTTCACTTCAGGAGTTATTCATATTTGTTTATGACATTTTGTCAATCTAGAACCACCTAAGCACTTTGAAAAAAACACACATTCTGGGTATCTTAGCCAGTATAAAACAAAAAGCAAACTGAGTACAGCTGATTGCATAGAACCGTTGGAAAGGCAATTTTGTGTGGAACAACTGTGCCACTGATACACGGTGTGTGTCATGTATACTTTAGGAGTTATATGCATTTGTTTATGGTATGGTGTGTATGGCTGACATTTTTTCCATCAAGACTCACCTAAGCAGCTTGAATAAAATGCACTTTTTTGACACTTCAGCAGGCATAAAAAAAAAATTTATTGATTACAATTGATCGCATAGCATCATTGGAAAGGTAATTTTGTGCTGATCATATTTCATGCTGATACTTTGGGTGTATCATGTATACTTTTGGAGTTATATGCATTTGTTTATGATATGGTGTGTGTGGTTGAGATTCTTCCATCAAATCTCACCAAAGCACCTTGACTAAAATGGGGAAAAATTATGTTTCATAGTAAAAAGATATCTTTTTTTTAACAAACATAATAGTAAAACACCATCTAATGTCTGTATGCTTAATTTGGTGTTGATCTTTGACATATTTTTTAATAAAAAATGGCTTATGTTGCCCAGTCAAAGAAATATATGAGATTAGTTTGACAGGACCTTCCTGTTGTAAACCCCTGCTGTCTTGGATCCTGTGCCCCTATGGATTCCAGGTGTTGCACTATCCTTTCCTTAAGGAGGGCCTCCATAATCTTGCTCATTACTGAGGTAAGACTGGCTGGTCTGTAATTCCCTGCCTTCTCCCTGCTACCACTCTTGTGAAGTGGGATAGCGTGAGCACTTCCCTGTCTTCTGGGACCTCTCCTGGGCTCAGAGACTCAATAAACAGTTCTGATAATGGCTCTGCTAGTTCCACCCTTAGCTCCTTTATTACCCTGGGATGTATGCCATCAGGTCCCATTGCCTTGATCACCCTGAGCATACCAAGTTCTTGTAGGACCCTTTCTTTTGTGAAGGGGCTAGTGCACACCTCCATCCTCTCTGTGTCCATGGTGCTGAGCTGTGGGCCCTGCCCTACCTTCTCTTCAGTAAATACTGAGCAGAAGTATCTATTTAGGATATATGCTTTTATATGGTCCTCCTCCTCACACACACCCTTATCCCCTTTGATCTTAGCAATGCCTCCTCTGGACTTTCTCCTTTCACTAATGTATCTATAGAAAGTCTTGTCACCTTCTTTTACTGTTCAGGCTAGTGTTTCCTCAGTTTGGGCCGTTGCCTGCCTTACTGCCTTCCCTGCTTCCCTTAGGGAAATTTGGTATGCCTCCCTATCTTCATCCCACTGCATTTCCTTACATTTCCTGAAGGCCAGCCTTTTGGCTCTGACCTTTTCTGCTACATTTTTTAAGAACAAATGTGGTTTCCTTCTTCTTTTGCACTTCCTTTTTTTCTCTAACACAGTGGGATGTTGCGTCAAGTATTGTTTCTTAGTTTCATAGTTTGTTACAAGTTCTATGGACAATTTGTCCTTTGTGAACTCGCCACCTATTATTTAATATAGGTGGAACATGTATCTTTTTCCCTCCATATATTGATCCAGTCTATGTTTAAATGTGTTAATATTACTACTCTCTACAGTGTGTTTTGGGAGTATGTTCCAGTTTTGAATGATTCTGTGCATAAAAAAGCCAAAATGTTTCTTTGTTGTGTTGTTTTCTCCCCCAAGTCTGTATCTATGGGACCTTGTTTTTTTATTATGTTCCTGGCTTCTACTAACACTAATACATTCCATCAAGCATCCTTAATGCTTGCCCACTGTGCCTGTACCCCCTCACCTGTATTTCTTTTTGCCAGTGCTAGCTTAACTCTGTTGGCCATCTTATCAAAGTCAGCTCCTCTGAAGTCCCATATTTTTGCCTTGGAATGTTATGATTTAGTTCTAGTGGCCAAATTGGACCATACCATACCATGTGACGGTCAATGGCCCCCAGGTGACCTTCTACATGGAGATCTGTGATCCTTTCCCTGTTAGTCAGTACTAGATCTAGGATAGCCCTGTCTCTTGTGGGTTGTTGTACCTGTTGTTTGAGGCCCTCCCCCTGCAGGGAATCCACTTTGTGTTAAGGTCTGGCTGGTGTTCCTGCTGGTATTGACCAATCTGTATCTGGCATGTTGAAGTCTCCCATTATCAGAACCTCCCCTTTAGCTGTCATATTTTGTATATCTTCTAACAGTAATGTATCCATGTCCTCCCCCTGGTCTGGAGGCAAGTAGACAACCCCAGTTCATATGGCTGTCCCATCCATTTCCTGTTTCCAGGGTGACCCACAGTTCTTCTGGCTCCTTATGTGTATTCTGAATTTCTGTAGCTTTGATATTTTCATTGACATAAAGGGCCACTCCACCCCCCCCTTACACCTCAGTTTCTTCTGAACAGTACATAGCCAGGTACTGAAGTCTCCCAAGTGTGGTTACTGGTAAACCATGTCTCACTAATGGCTATTATGTCCAATTTAGCCCCTGTCATTATTGCCTGCAGGTCTGGAATCTTGTTTCCCAGACTGCAAGCATTGTGTACATGATTTTCCATTGGCCAGATTTTAGGATGTTAGTTGTTCGGTGAGGTCTGGCGTGTCCCCTGTGCATCGTAGCGGGAGCCAGACCTTTTTCCTTATCTGGTGATGCAAATGAACCACAAACATACTGAACTCCTGTTTGACCACTAGCTGAGGGGGAAGGGGTGTTCTTCCCATTCGACATATTGGGTGCTGCACCCCTCTCCCCATTTGCTAGTTTAAATATTCTGCAAAGACATCAAACTTCTGCCCCAATGAACTGACTTCCTTCTTAATCAGATGCAGTCCATCAAATTTAAAGAACTTTTGCTCCCAAAACTGTTGCCAGTTCCCTACAAATTTGTGTCCTCTTTCCTGGCACCAGCCCTTGAGCCACATGTTTAGCTCCCCTATTTACCCTTCTCTGACCTTCCATCCATCTGACCCCCTCTCCCAGACTGGCAGGATCTCAGAGAAGGAGATGCCATATGAAATGGATGATAGTTTGTCACCCAGTCTAGTCAGGTGTTCCTTAGTCTCTACAACTGACCAGCTGGAAAGACCATTAGTCCCTATGTGTACTAGGACATCAATGTTTTCTCCTGCTTCCTGAACAATTTTAGCAATGTGGTTACTGTCTCTCCACACTGATGTACCTGGGAGACATCTGACCATTACCCTTGGCTGGAGATAGGTATCAACTCCCCGAATCATGAAGTATCCTATGATCAAAAGATTTTGGGATTTCCTTTTTGTGTTTTTTGTTTTGGTTCCTGTTCTGGGTGAGTTTTGTTGTGCTAGCTCCTGTGCTGCAGTGTCCTGCTCTGCAGTATCCTCTGCCCCTTTGTTTGATTTCAGAGATAGAGGCAGATACCTGTTTGTAGTTTTTATATGGTTTGTGGAGATGATACGTTGGAGAGCACTGAGTGATTTACCCCTGCTAACCACCTGCCAACCTCCTGGACCAACTACCTCTGCAGTCAAGGTGCTTCTGTTGTATGTTGGGGAAATGGCAGGCAGGTCTTATGATATATTTCCTCTTGAATATGCAATTTGAGGTGCACAGTCTCTGCCCATGCTGCCTGGAGCTGAGTCCTTAGATCTCCAATGGTCCAGCATGTAGTACAGTGTCCTAAATCCTGTAAAACTTCCCTTTTGAAAAGTGTCCCACACTACCTGCAGTTAATAATATCCATTCCAGATAAGTTGCTTGGTTTATAACCTGATCAGGTAATTAGAAGGAGGAAAATGAAAACAAAAGTTTGATTTTGCATTTTGTTTGTTTGTTTTTGTATAACTTGTTATAACAAGTTAACTTACTTGTGCCTCTGTAAATGAGGTCATTGTGTGGATACCCCTCTGATCCGCCCCTTCTTGCTTTGCTACAGGAAATGTCACTACTGTACTACCCCATAAAACCAGTGTAGTATAGGGTGGTTGGGGATGGGATAGGTGGCTGGGCCCTTCCCCTGCTGAAAAAGAAGAACCATGGATGAAAGAAACAAGGAGGTAAGAGCAGAAACAATCAGCCAGCAACAAATGCAGTAGCCCTGAAAGCTTATCCTAATGATAGACAAAACTGTAAAACCAATAAAGCACCACCTGTAATAATGTCACAGAAGATATACCCTGTAAGAAACACTTTGCTACAGAGAAAAATAAAGGGGAGCATTGTTTAACCAGGAGTAGCACACTAAGCCGAAGCTTGTTTCCAGATGCAACCTGGATGCACAAGGAAGTTGAGACTTGCTCAAGATCACACAGTATGCACCTAGGCGGCTGTGGGATTCAAACCCAGGTCTCTAGATCTGCAGCTCAGAGCCTTAACCGACTGCATTATACTGACTCCAAGCAGTAACATAAGATATACCTTGCAAAGGACAATTGGAATCAGAAGATTACAGCAGTAATCTGTAAGCACACACCTGTAGGCACCCTGTAATAATGCAGCAGAAGGTATACCCAGCAACAACAATTTGAATCGGAGAAAAATAAAGCAATAAAATGTTAGCAACAAACAGTAACAATCCCTGTGAGTACAAAAGAAAATAATAATACACACAGTAAATCTGCCTAGCCAAAAGAAGCCTTAATCCCTTTCCCTTGCTCTGGTAAGTTCTCTGCCCTGTCCTTTCTAGCAATCATAGAAGGAAAGAGCTCAGGTGAAGCTACGTGCCTTCGCCAGCAAACCTAGTCTTCCAACTCCTTTTGCCCCTCCCAGTGTGCCTCCACACACCCACATGTTCTAGGATCCCCGAGGGTTGGAGAATATGGAGGGAAGCACTAAATAGAGGCACCACAGCAGCTTTCATGCTTAACGCTGTAGAGCTGTCACTGCACATGTGCACACCCTGCAAGCTTGCACATTCGAGCCACATGACGGTTCTCTGTAACCTTTTTCCAAAATGGGAAATTCGATTCTTTTAACATGCACTTCTCCAGTCCCCACAGCACACACAGAAACAAAATGAGGCAATGAGGGGCCCAAAGAAGGATGGGGACTGGCGGAAGCCAGTGGCCAGGAGGAGCACAGCACCATGGGCCAAATTCAGGTAAGCCCCACCAATGGGGAAGGGGTTACATATTGTTTGCAAAAGCTTCAAAATAACCAATTTTTATTTTCATCCATTCCAGAAATGAGATGTGGAATGATGAAGTGTTTTAATATTTTCTGCTCCCTTGCCACACTTGCAGTGAAAAAAACTAAATATTTTGATGTGATGCTATACTGTTTAACATGTGGTACTACCATCTTAATATAAACAGTATGACTTGACAGGAATGGAAGGCATTTTTAAAGATTGCAAGATTGACACATTAATTGTGAAATTATTGATAAAAGCTGCTTTAAAATATCTGAGGGAATTAAAAATACACTGGTGGATTGAAGCATGTCAGAAATAAATTTCTGATAAAAAAAATTGAATAACAAGTACTGCAGCTTTAACATGTCTTCTGTACAACCATTCAATTTTGTATTTGAATTTGCATAAAATAAATTTGAATTTTCCTTTTGCAAATTGTAATTTTTCTGATGCAAGTGGATGTTTCCTTTGAAACTCAGATGGGGAACTGGCAGATGGCTTCATGTGTAAGCAGCTAGCAGGTGGCTCAAGCACTTGTGTCTGCTTTCTGATCTCATTAAAAGTCATGCTCAAAATGTCTGCTTTCATACTACCAATCCCAAATGGGACTCAAAAGGTCTGGCAGCCTTTCCTTAAATTGATAGGAATGTCACCCACTAGCAGAACTACTGCTCTAAATATTGTAGGAAAGGTAGTGAACACAAACTGTGGCATGTACACATTCTTTATTCTATTCTTCTATTATTTACAGCATAATGTCATTTACAATGTTTCTCTTACCAGATCCCAAACATGTGCTGATACCATCACCACCACCCCATCAAGAATAAACACTTTAAATGGTGACACCATTCCTTTATTATTGAGCTAGCAGCACTTTGCAAAAATCATATACATCAAACAACTCTGGCTGGTGGGTCTCACATAAGGCCCATTTACACTGCCTGATCTACACCACTGCAGGAGGTGCAAAAGAGTTGCATTAGTGCACGTCAGACAGGGTAAACACCATGGGGAACTTTGCAGGCAGCTCTGATGCACTAAGCAACATGAGAGAGAAAGCATTCATAGCCACCTCCTGTGTATCTACTACTAAAAAAGTGGCAGATGCAGATATACATACAAAAAGAAGTTGTGATCCAACAGGAGACTCCAGGGAAGTAAAATTGTATTCAAGAGACAAACAACAAACTGTTCCCCAGTGCTTCAAGGCTACAGACCCTCTTCAATGGGGTTGGGGGTGGAGTTACAGCCTTGAATTACCTTTAAATAATTAGTACACCAAGACGTAATTCAAACTTGAAAGAATACACCAATAGAAAATTACTACTCATTTTATTCATAAAAAAACATTTTATATTAAGGTTCATACTAAAGTCCTTGAAGAACAAGTAGGCCAGGACTGATGAAGCTCTTAATTGTGATACACATGTAGACACATAGGCTCAAGTACTCAGTGTTATTAACAAGTATCCACATCAGGATGTGCAAGTTATTTTTTAAGATTCCATTAAAAGTGCTTGTAAAACAAATAATTTCTATTTTAACCATTGTTTAGGCACATCCAGTGTCTGTACTAAAATTCATAGCAATAAATGGCACCTAATAATACATAAAAAGCGCTAAATTAAAAGTGCAGATTTATGAATGTTTTGTACAAAAGATCTGCCATTATGGGTGATCAAATTGCTTATTTAGGGTTTTACATATAGTGCAAGTCTCTTTTGTTACCCTGGAGTGGATCGCAACTTCTTTTTGTATGTATGTCTGGCTCTGATGCACTACAAGATGGTGCAGAGCAATTGGTGTTTTCGTGAGTTTGGGTAACTGTGCAAGCTTTTTTGGTGGTGTGTAAGTGTACTACTCCACCTACATCAGTACAGCCCTGCGACACACCATAACATGCTCTGCTGTCCTACTTTCTACTCCTCTGCATATACAAGATGAGTTGGTTTACCCACGCTAGTACGCAAAGAGTGCTCAGTAAATAAGAGTGCAGACAGAATGTCACCAGCAGGATGGGCGACAGGCAATTCAGTGGCCCCTCCAACCCAGACTGCACACCTCAGGTTGTGATCGCCCCTTCCCAGTCGAGCCTTCTGCACCCCCCATTGTGGGGACTTTGATCCTGCACCCCAATCATATTTATATAAACACCCCCTGACACAAATTGTGGGGGAGAACATGCCAACATGAGGATACTGACATTAGCAGGCGGTCATAAATACCGATCACCCACATGTCATATGTCCTCATGCTGACATCCACATTCTGGTGCCCTAGTCGCGTCATCGAGACAATGGTATTTTTATCAGTTTGGAGCTTCAGTTGTTTTTCACTGTGGCCAGATCTCTTGCTATTCAAATAAGCTGAGCGTATATGCTAGCACATGTTCAAAACAGTAAGGTAGAATGTTTATAAGCAGTGCATATAGCTGTGCAGCTGTGAAAACTACCAAAGTGAACATTCCAAAAGGAAGCAGAGTTCAATACCTAAAGAAATATACATTATTTACTTTAACCATGAAGAAGAACTCAATTTCTGTGGCTAGGACATCAAACTTTTCTATGTTGTAGCTTCCCATATAGTAAAACATCACAGGCTAAGAGAAAACACAAAGTGCAGGAAATTATATGAGAAGGAAATGACTGACTAGCACAAACCAGACAGTATTCCATAAATATTTTTTTCACCACTACTTGATCTCTGCAGTCTGCTATACATTTTGGCTCACAAATTTAACTTCCTTGTTAAGCTTCATATTTGCTGCTTCATTGACATGACCACATATTGTGCAAGTGTACATTTTCCTATTACTTTAATCTGTCCAAACTGCAGCCTCCTCCTGCCAAAACATGGTAGAAATACAGTGGCAGCACAGGAAGTTCAGTAGACTGTCCCTGCAATGGTGCACAATGCTGTGTGTGTAAACGGTGGCTGGCAACAATGCAAGAGGAGTTGCAGGTGAGTGGCACAGACTACGGGAGTCATCATGGTATGTGTAAACGTGGCATTAGACAAGGGATGGTTGGCCCAAGTTACATTCCAGTACAGATCTCCAAAATTTGACCCCAATGATCTGAGCCCTTCTGAGACAACCGACTGCGAGGGGAGTATGAATCATCCATGTTTTGTTTGGTTTATGTATGTATGAATGTATTAATGAATTAATTAATTTATTTAACATTTTAGACCTTTTTGAGCCCTTCTGAGACAGTCTACTGTGGGTGGGGGGGGGTAATGAATCACCCATGTTTTTGTTTTTTGTTTTATGTATGTATGTATGAATATATGTATGTATGTACTCATTAAATAATTAATTCACTTATTTATTTATAATTTTAGACCAACAAAGGGACACTGAATTGTAAAAGTTGTGACAAATAATTTCCACATGCCCCCTTGGATATGAGTTGCATAGATCTCTTTTACTGATGGTGGAAAGTTGGGAAGGGCACTGGAGAAACTCCCCTGCTCATCTAGTAACGGAACCTCTGTTTTGCTAGTCAGCGAGTTAGTGGACCCTGGATTGATGAGAAATGATGCAGCTGTTGCAGCCATGGTGTCAACCTCCCTTCCTGCCCTGGATCCTGAAGGTTTTGGAAGCACACATGGCTGCTCCAGACATCACAGAAATTGAGATTATTGAGGACCCTGATGTAGAACAAATATGGAAGGATGAGGATGCTCAGCTTTCCTCAAAATTGAGAGGAAAAAAATGATTTTCACTTACCCTGATGGAAGAAGAGGAAGATAAGTATAATAAAGGTGATGGGATATCTGAGAACTGGAAAACTACTTTAAGCCATGTCAGCTGCAGCATCAAAAAACACTATACAGTATGAGGTAATTGAACTGGATCCGAGAGTGTCCCAGACTTTAAAGCCAGTAGCAAATGCACCAACAACCATGCAGCCTGGAAGAAGAATTGACTGAGGCTTAGAAGACGAGACCTGTCTAGTCCATTTTTCACCCCCCACGAAACATAGACTCCTGATCCCCTGATAAAGCTCTTAGAGCAGCCGGACTGGATTCAAGATCCCCTGACAAAGGATCCAAGGTCTAAAGAACAAATAGCTCTGTCAACATTATCTGAGGATGTGTCAAATCCTGATACCACTGAGCAGTGAAAATCAAAGGGATGCTCAACTTAAAAAAAAAAAACTGCAAACACTGTTCAGAGTAAAAACATAAGCACTACAAAGACCTAATACATTTGCGATCAGATTTGTATGAGGCCATAAGAACACAGAACAATAAACAAATATATGAATAGCAGGTACCTGCACATGAGTACAATTACATTTCATCATGATTTGACAATGTATATTATGAAATGAGTAGAAAGAATGATGTATTCTGATTGGCCGAGAGCTGCTTCCAGCTGGGCCGTTATCCCAGCACAACGGCCCAGCTAAAAGTATTATATTTAAAAATGCATAAAATTTACTAAAAATGACCCATTTCATTATTGCAATAAGGCACTCCAGGGGGTGTGTTATGGTGGGCTAATGGCCCTTCTCGGGTGGTGGAAGCCCTCGGCTATGCCTCGTGCTTCAACCCACCCCGAGGTGGGCCGTTATCCCTCCATAACACACCCCATGTCATGCCTTGTTGCTTAAATCATGTCACCCTTAAACTGGAGAGGTGACAGCAACAACCAGACATATGGGGTTCTGTTCCTAAAACTGCCCTTGTTGGTCTCTTCAGGTTAGAATACAGTGCTCTACAGCAGCTGAGGGTTCTGACCAAGGCAGAGGAGAGGACTGGGAGCTTACTCACTGGGAAGCAACATTTTGAACATGTGCATGAACTTAGCTTGCTAATCACCTGGTGGTGCAGGGGATGCTTGAGTTGCCAAAAAGGGTGCCCAGACTTTGCAGTAAGTCTCCATTTTTCCCGAAAGCCAGGTGAGAGAGACACTCCAGTATGGATGTGTGTCCCACAGCTAGGAGCCACTTGTTAAAATAAGGGATATCAGTGGACCTCCATCTTCTAAGCAGTGGGAATTGGCCAACGCAGTGGCTGCAATTGCCCATTTCAGTGTGGTTTGCCTTTGGGATCCTCCTCTATACTATGCCTGGTAATATGAGTGCAAAGTCAAACCTAATGTTGAGGGGCAGATCTCCCTACAGAAGTTCAGCCATCCTCCATGAACTGGGAGATGGCCAGGCAATGCCACAGTATATGGGGCAGGGTACTGGGGTGGAAGATACACCACTAACACCTCTCTACAGAGAGGAGATCCATAGACTTCAGGGAACAGGGAGTCCTATACAAGTGGTGAAGGATTTTCAGCTGTATGAGCTGAGCTCTGGTGTCCCTACAGCAGGTACAGTATGTGCCTGATATCAGGCTGCTTGCCGCTGGTGGGCAAAGAGTGCCACGATGAGTTCTTCCTGCCATTTCAGCTCTGCACTTTCAGTTTTGTCATGATGGCTATCCTGAAAAGCTCTCTGTATGGCCCATGCCATAAGTTGGATCCCCTTTACTGAAAGCCTTGAGTTGGGAGGACAGCAGGGATCTAAGGTGGAGAAAAAGCTAAAAATCTCACTTGGGATGGGAAGCAAGGTTTTCAATCATTAAATGAGTGCACATGAAGCAGATTCAGTGGTCAGAGATCCTGAATACATTATATGCCAGCTCTTTGCCAGGCCCCGGGATAGGGTGCCTCCTGTTCTGAGGTAGTTATTATCCCCAAAGGCGCATAGATAATTGGGAGTGCTGGGGTCCCTATTGCAGTCAACGTTCATGTCCATGTGGTAAGGAGACAGGGATTGTGGATTGCTTCCAGTCTATCTTTTCTTTGTCATACAGAGTCACCCTGGGGTTGGGGCATCACACCATTGCCCCTCTACATCTACCCAGAGTGGGGGCATAGCAGATGTTTGGAGGAACCCTTTTACCATTTGGACTAAGACAAAGGCCATGTTAGTGGGTAACATTAGGGAGATCCCACCTCCCTTCAGACCAGTGCTGTCTAGGCTTGGCCCTACTAAATCAGGGCTTGTGACCATCTCATAGGAAGGAGCCCAGGAGCATATCGAGTTTGTCAAACAAAATGTAAGGGATAGCAATGGAAAGCTGAAATAGGAGGTGGAAGACCTTAGGGGCAAGACTCATTTTAATTGTGGCTATCTTTCCTGTTAGGGACATAAGGAGCTTCCTCCTCTCCAGGTCACATTGAAACAACTCCAGGAGGGCAGTAAAGTTAACCTTACACAGGTCAGCCAGCTTTGACTTGAGTTTAATCCCTAGGTACTTGATCTAGGATTCACTCCAAGTCCAGGGATCCACAGCTAGGGGTTGTTGTGTACAGAGGGGGTTCAGTGGGAAGACCTTCAACTTAGAATGGCTGATATGGAGACGTAACACCCTGTTGATGGAGGCAAACAGGTCCTGAAATGCGGTGATGACTAATGGGACATCTGTCAGGAGGAGGATCATGTCATCTACATACAGCAGAGCCTTCATTTCAGTGCAGTAACTGCTCATTGCTTCTTTTATTGCTTCGTGTTGATTTCACTTGGTAGCAGATTGATTTTTTTACTACTTATAAGGGTTTAGCATGGAATTGTTTTGGGGCTGTTAAAAATTAGAAACCAATTTTGGTGTGCTTTTAATGGGGCTGTTATTTCTTTGATGTCTTTACTTTCCTGCAAATTTTAGTGCATATTGGGGAAAGGGTGCTAATTGTCTGGTCTTGGGCCTCATATACCTGATTGTTTCCAGAGGGCATGGGTTTGATCCCATCCCTCCCCCAAGTGCATCATTTCCTTTATACCAGGAGTTCTGACATCACTTCCCCAAAAGAGCAAAGGACATACACCTGTCATATCTTTAACAACCCAGCACACTGCATAGGGAGTAAATGCATGTACACGCTCGCACTTAACCAAAAAAAAAAATTAAACAGGAAGGGAGAGAGACATGTGGGCAGTGGTACAGTGCACTGGCTGTAGTTTGGCAGTCTTCCGGGAGATGTTCTGGAGGCTGCGATGCTGCCCTATTGGCAGGGAACACTCTGTTCTGATGGAGGAGGTTGCCTGTCTCCAGGTCGACCTGATGAGAATTTGGGAAACCTCTTCCCCCACCAAGGGACCACCAGGGCTGCCATTGTTGCCTCAGAGATTACCAAGAAAGAGGAGTGGTTGGACCACAGTGGGCTCAGGGAGAGTAAGGGTGGTGGAAAAGAGGTGCATCCCTCCAGTGGTACCTCTCCACAGTTCATACACCATTCTGGTGGAGCATGGTTCCTCTATAGAGACACCCACAGTGGAGACCAAGTAGGATACTGGGAACCTCCGCAAAGGAGACCCATAGGAGGGTGGCACAGGACACCTCAGGGGAAGGAAACAACTCCTGGTGGGAGACTCAATTGTTAAGGGAGTAGAATTGGGGAGGGAGGGGACAGAGAGGTAAGGTGCCTGCCCCAAACCATGGCTTGGAGGGACAGGAAGCGAATCCACAAGCTACCGGGAGCAACTGCATGGGACAGGGAACTGGACATCATTGTCCACCAAGGTACAAATGACCTGGCTTGGAATGGGGTTAGAGCAGTGCAGGAGGAGTTTGCAAAGTTGGCGAGGGGCCTTAGACAAGTAGCACGCACTTTAACCTTCTCAGAGGTGCTGCCTGTCTATGGCTTGGGTGAGGCTAGGGTACTCCAGACAATGGGATTCAATAAATGGTTGAAAAACTGGTGTGGAGCTCATAATTTTGGCTTCACTGGGGTTTGGGGGTCCACCTGGAGGGATACAGGCTTATACTGGTGTGATAGCCTGCATCTGTCTGGGAGGGGAATCAGAATCCTAGGTGATAGCTTTAAATGCTTCACTGATAAGCATTTAAACTAGCCAAGGGGGGAGGCACTAAAAAGGAACAGGGAAATCCCAGCCCAGACGCCCCCCCCCACAAAACAGGGTAGTTAGCAAGGTAAACACCAAGGTAAATAAGTTGATAAGGAGCAGAACAGGGGTAAACAGAGAAAAAGGCAATGGCAGTAAGGACGGGGATGGGGCTAAAAGGGGTAAGGCCATCAAAACATGGAGGGTGATGAGTACCAATGCCCATAGTCTGGGTTAACAAGCTCACTGAACTAGAGGCCTTGATGGAAGAGGGATGCCTGGATATTGTGGCAGTCACAGAAACATGGTACACAGAGAACCATGACTGGGATGTCAACATACCAGGGTACACAATCTACAGGAGGGATAGGGAGGGTAAAAGAGGAGGAGGAGTAGCTCTCTATGTAAGGGAAGGGATCAAAGCAACAGAACTAAAGGGTAACCAGGGAGGAGAGGAGTCACTGTGGGTTACCCTGGAGACAGGAAATGGCATCACAATCTGCATGGAGTTTGTATACAGACCCCGGTCTCGGGAGGGGGGGAATGGACAGGGAAATGATGGAAGGCATCCAAAGAATGGCAGAAAAAGGGGTATATTGTTGATGGGGGAGCTGAAAATGCCAGAAGACAACTGGAGCACCTTCGCTGCATCCACATTGAAGAGTAGGGTCATTCTCGATGCCCTAAAGTGGGCATGCTTCAGACAGCTAGTGTTGGAACCCATTTGGGAGGGAGCAGTCTTAGACCTGGTACTCTCAAATGGGGATGGAGAGAGAGGATCTCAGATTTAGAAGTGGTAGCTATCTGGGAACAAGCCACCACCAAACAGTGTTGTTCATGATAAACACAGCCATAGAGTCAAACCATGCAAAAGTGAGGGTATTAGACTTTAGGAGGGCTGACTTTGGCAAAATGGGAGTGTGCCTCAGAAAAGCATTAGCAAATGGGCAAGAAGGAGGGGTGGAGGAACAATGGGGAAAAATCAAAACTTCCACTACAGAGGCAACAAGCCTTTGTGTGAAGCAAATAAAAGAAACAAAATGTAGGAAAAAAAACACTATGGTTCCCAAAAGAGGTGGGGGGAAAGGTTAGGGAGAAAAATATAGCATTTAGGAAGTATAAGAAAGACAGAAGGAGCAGGACAGAGGACTGTACCAGTTAAAGCAGAAGGAAGCGGGGAAGGCAGTCAATCAATCAATCAATCAATCAATCATTCAATCAATCAATCTTTATTTAACCAGGTGAAACTCCATTGAGCAAGCTCATTTTCAAGGAGGGCCTGGTAGGTACAGAATAAATAATACAGTAGCACAATAAAATATATAGCACAGTTGGGCATAGTAATACAATACATAGCAATAAAAACAAGGTACAAGGATAATCAATGAGGCCCGGTCACAAGGTGATGCCTCATCCCAGTAAACAGTCCAGCAGAGAAGTGGAAGCAAGTCAGCACCAATGTGCTGAACCAGTGGTTTTAGACACTGATAGCTCTAGTAGAGCAGAGTTAATGGTAGTGACAGTGCAAGCCGGGGGCTCAGCAGCAAGTAGATAGCAAGGATGAATCCAGGAACATGACTTAGGATAATTCAAATGAGAGAATAGAAAGTATAGAGGATTGACTGTAAGAATAGCAATGTATAGCTACAGTTTAGTGACAGGGAGGGCATTGACATGGCTCCAAGAAGTATCTCGAATAGAGTGACATGAATTCGGCAAAACCAATAGGATGCACCAATTTTATGGATTTCTGGATGGTGTTCCACAGCTGGAGCAGCACATAGCTGAAAGAGGCGCTGCCAAAATGGGAAAAGACTTTAGGAACAGCTGGTGAGTTCTACGAATGGCTTCTCAAGGCATAGTTTTGTAAGATGCAAGAGGGCAGACAGTCAGAAATATAGGAAGGTAG
Organism: Neoceratodus forsteri; assembly: GCA_016271365.2. Taxonomy (NCBI): domain Eukaryota; kingdom Metazoa; phylum Chordata; order Ceratodontiformes; family Ceratodontidae; genus Neoceratodus; species Neoceratodus forsteri. The sequence continues at coordinate 90,541,128 of CM028130.1, read as the reverse complement.
CTTCTTGGATATAGATCTATAGGACCATAATATAGCATTCCTTTGCCTCCTGAACATAAGTGAGGTTCATCCTACCGTGGAATAGAGTATGGGTACTGTATGCCACACCTGAGATGAAACATAAGGCCCTATGATAAAGGGTGTCAAGCTTAGATAGGGCAGTTTTTGGGAGTTGGCCATAGAAGAAGTCTGAATAGTCAAAGATAGCTAGGAACATGGTTTGTACTAAACTTTTTCTGGTCTCCTGGGTAACCAAATACTTGATTCTAAAAAAAAGCCCAAGCCTCTGTCTAAGTTTTTTGAGAGCTCGTCTATATGATTACCAAAAGAAAGTCTGTTGCCAATCCACATACCTAGGTACTTGAACTTGGTTGCATAGTCAAGTGACTCGCCAATCAGGGTGGTGATAGTGGGAATATTGTCGTGCTTAAGGGAATTTATGGACTTGGTCATTGGGAATCACAGCATAGCCTTGGTCTTTTTGGCATTCAATAGGAGCTTTTGACTCAGGAGGTTTTGTTGTAGCGTAAGGAAATCTGCTTGCAAGTCTGAGTAGGCACTTTTGGGAGTAGGCCTGGCAGTGTAAAGGACCATGTCATCCTCAAAAAGATGTACACTGGAAAGTTTGATTCCATGGTCGATGTTGTTCATATAAAGTGAGAAAAGTAAGGAACCCAAGGTGGAGCCTTGAGGTACACCTCTGCTAATCTGTTTTAGAGTGGAGAGATCTCCTACTGCTTTTACTTTCTGCATCCGCTCTGCCAGGTAGCATGAGAACCATTTTAGGGAAGGTGTATCCAGACCAATGTTGCGGAGAGTAACTAAGAGCAATGCATGGTCGATGGTATTGAAGTCCTTGCTTAATTCGAGGAATTCTACGCATACGTGATTCTTTAAGTCAAGGGCTCTCTGCCAGTCATTTGTAACTTTAACCAGAGCTATGATTGTGCTATGGCATGGCCTAAAGCCTTATTGCACAGGGTTTAGCAGATTTGAGGCATCAATGTAGTTTCTAAGTTGACAATTCATTAATTTCTCCAGCAGGTTTGATAGGGTGAGGAGTAAGGAGATTGGCCTGTAGTTATTTGGGTCTCTGGGGTCTCCTGATTTTAAGAGTGGTTAAACTTTGGCAGTCTTCCAGACAGAAGAGATTTTACCCAAGCTGAGGGACATATTAAAGAGGTGCGTTAATGGAGCTGCCAGCACTTGGTGACCGAGCTTTAGGAAAAAAGGGTCAGTGAGGTCTGCTCCTGTGCTTTTCCTGGCATCCAGCTGAAGGAGCAGGTCATCCACTTCCTTGTAAGTTACCGGTTGAAAGGAGAAACCAGTGACAGGAGTACTGTGGACAGGGGAGAGCTTGTTGGTCCTTGTGATAAGAACTGAGTAAGTAGGTTATTCACAGGTGAAATGTCAAAGGCCATACCTGCAGTAATAAAATTATTATTAAAGCAGTCAAGGATTTCTGCCTTCTCGGTAATGAGGGATCCTTCATATAAGATCTTGGTTGGAAGAAAACCTGATGAAGCATGTCCTTGAATATCTTTAAGGGTGTGCTAGAATTTGGCAGGGTCTTTGGTGGAGAAGTCCAGAGGTGACTGGAAGTAGTTAGCCTTAGTGTTTCTGACAAGCTTTGTGCAGAGGTTTCTGTCTGCTCTAAAATCAGCCCAATCCGACTGAAGTTTTGATTTATGCACTTTCTTCCAGAGCTTGTCCCTGTTGAGCAAAGCTAACTTCAGTTGACATATAAACCAAGGGAGAATCTTTCTCTTGGTACGTGCTTTGATTAAGGGGGCATGTCTGTCAATAGCTCCACAGACAATAGTATGGAAGGTCTCGTATGCTGTCTCTACTGTCTTGGCTAGGTAGAAGTCCTGCCATAGCAAGGAGTTTTGTATGTCTGAAAGGAAGGCTTGTGGCACTAAATGATGTAAACATCTCCTGATTGTGAACCTGGAATTAGAAGTAGGCTTGGGTGCAGCTCTTATGAAAGCAATAAAGCAGTGGTCCCTGAGATCAGTGAAGAAGACTCCAGAATGAGAGAAGAGGAGCGGTTTGTTTATTAGAATAATGTCTAGTAGTGAGCTTTTATTTGGGTTCTTTTATTTGGATGGGTCACTTCTGAGACAATTTGAGTAAGTCCAAATGAGTCACATAGAGTTTTTAAGGGTTTGGAGGAGTTTGAAAGCCAATCCAGGTTACAGTCACCCAGGATTATGACTTCTGACTGCAGCACACTAAGAGAGTGGCAAAGGTGACTTAACAGTTGAAGCTCTACAGAGGGAGGCCTATAGCATTCTATGATGTGCAAGGCCAAGGTGGTTGAGAGTTGGACTTTGATCATGAGGCTTTCAAACTCTTTTGGCAATGATGAGGTGTCAGTAATAGAAACGTTATATTTTTCCAGTGCGTAGATGGCAAACCCCTCCCTCACCTCTAGTCCATCTGTCTGCATGGAAGATATTGTATTCAGGTAAAGTGACCTCAGAGTCCAAGGTAGTGGGCTTGAGCCAGATCTCAGAAACCACCAGGATGTTAGGTTTTGTGTGTGTAATCTAAGTCTGAATGGCATCTAACTTACTTAGGAGGCTGCACACATTATTACGGAGGACACTTAGACCTTTTAGGTTGATAAGGTTGCAAGGAGCAGAGCTAGATAGAGGGGGGCCTGGGTTAAGTTCAATGCTGCCAGAACAGAGCAGAAGCATGAATAGTATCATTTTAAGGGCTCTAAACACAAGCTGAATGGATCATGCCCTAATCCATTTTTTCTGATGAGGTGGGCAATGCATATTCTAGTTTAAGTGGATGCCAAATGCTCCTAAGGTTGCATGTAGAAGTACCCTGGCCTGGTGCCGTAGGCGGGAAGGTGTAGCTGTTGGGATTTACTAAGTTCAATGCACATATTAAACATCTCTGATGAAGTCCCAATGTGCCATGGCAGCAGAAAAAGGTAGGCTAACGATGAGGACATGAATGAATCAGTAAAGGGGACATCCATTACATGGTGGGGCATTCCCAAATAAAGGATGGGTCCCTATGCAGGGAGCTAGTGAAAAAGTCATAAAATTGGCCATAAAGCCTATGAACAATAAGTTCCACATTCCTTCAGAGATTAGGTGTCTAGTAGCGGGATCTATGTATACCTTTGAACAAGGCAACTTAGGGCTTATGAGGTGGAAGGGGCAGGGAGGGCAGGAGTGAAAATACATTAATTAAGGAGTACTGAGCAATGGGAGCTGGCTAGATCTCTCTGGCTTGGTGCTGAAGACCAAATGGGTAGAGATTTGGGTGTAGAAGGAGGGGCCAATAAGCAGAATGCTGGTGGCCAATAGTGAAGAGGTTTGGGGGCAGGAGGAGGGGCTAAGGTGTATTTAATTAAGGCAAGAGGAGAGGCTGGGGGGAGATGGCCAAAACAAAACCTAGTACAGTTCACAAATAGCAGAAAAGCAGTCAGAAATTCAAGCAGGAGTCCCAGGACAGCTGTAGCCAATCAGCGGGAAAGCCATAAGAGCTGCAGCCAATCGGGAGCAGCTAGTCCAAGCTGTGGCCAATCGGAGTCCCTGAAAACACTCCCAGGGAAGAGTGAGCTTCCTACCCGACTTGGAGGCTTGCTGGCGGGCAATGGAGCTGGGAGCAACTGGCGGTGGTTCCAGCCACAGCCATTGAGTGTGGGATGCCCAAACTGGGGCTAGTCTGACTTGGAGGCTTGCCGGTGGGCAACAGAGCAAGGAGTGACTGGCGGCGGTTCCTGCCATGGCCACTGAGTGTGGGATGCCCAACCTGGGACTAGCCTATGGGAAAATCAGAGAAGCGGTGGTTAGGGTAAAATATTTGTTCAAAATAATTGTGTAGGTAATCGGGGGGGGGGGTGTTCTGTAATAAGGAGGATCAGAGTAGCAGGAAGGGAGAGAAGATGGGCAGCTAGACATAGACAATGGGGCCGATTTCAACAGGCACCACACTATCACTGTCAGGCTACCAAAGGCCCAAACCAAGGAAAAGATAGTCAACTCAGTTAAGAAAGGGGATAAAACATTTTATAGATACATTAAAGAATGAAGAAAGACCAAGGGAGGGATAGTGAGGCTTAATAAAGGGAAGGGGGGGCAGGCAGAGGGTGACAGTGAAAAAGCAGGGATACTGAATGAATACTCCTGCTCAGTGTCACAAAACAAGAGGAGGGGGAGGTACCTAAAGCAAACAATAGAAGTACCCTGGATAGGGGGGTTTATACCAGTCCTTTCACAGAAGAAAGGGTCCTGACAGAACTCCTAAAACTGAATGTGGACAAAGCAATGGGGTCTGATGGGATTCACCCCAGAATTCTAAAAGAACTAAGGGGAGAACTAGGGATACCACTGACTACCCTTTTTAACAAATCATGGGAAGATAGTGTGGTATGTAAGGACTAGAGGATGAGGAATGTGATTCCCTTTCACAAAAGTGGAGCAAGACAGAGGTGGGAAACTACAGACCTGATAGTGTTAGTAAAGAGTTCAAGAAACAAGTGGCAGCAAGTGAAAACGTCAGTCTTTTATTCGACCTAGTGTCCTTGACGTGATGTTTTTTTAGCCATCTCCAGTGTGTTCTGACAATAGCTGCTTATTTATTAAACATGATTTTCCACACAGTACTGCTTGTTTCTTGGACTATTTACAATGGGTGCTGGTTTTTCCATTGTTTGTGACTACTGTACATGGTTACAAGCACCATAGTGTTTTTCCCTAGTGCTACTAGTCTTTCCTTTTTTCAGTCCTATTAATCTGACCTCAGTGGTAGGGAAAATGATGTAATCACTTCTGAAAGAAAGAACCGTTGAGTACCTAGAGACCAGCAGGGCACAGGACCCAAGGCAGCATGGATTCACAATGGGAAAGTCATGTCAGACAAATCTAATAGATTTCTTTGACTGGGTGACCAAAATAGTCGACCAGAGAGGTGCTGTGGACATGGCCTACCTAGACTTTAGTGAGGTATTTGACACAGTCCCACACAAAAGATTAATAAACAAGTTAGCTAGCCTAGGAGTGGATCCCAGGTTGGTAACCTAAGGAAACAATTGGATGGACAACAGGACTCAGAGGGTAATAGTAAACAGAGTCTGCTCCAAAGAAAGGGGGGTTACTAGTGGGGTACCGCAGGGTGCTGTGCTGGGACCAGTCCTCTTTAATGTCTTTATAGGTTACTTTGCAGAGAGACTGGAAGGAAATGTAAGCCTCTTTGCAGATGACACAAAGACCTGCAAAGGGTTGATACACAAAGGGGGGTAAAAGGATGAGAAAGGACTTGACAAGGTTGGAGGAATGGTTAAAAGTATGGCAGCTTAGATTCAATGAAAAGAAGTGCAAAGTAATGCACCTGAGAAACAAAAACCCAAGGGAAGAGTACACAATGGGGGGTACTAACAACAACAACAATGGAAAAGGGACCTGGCAGTAGTCATATCAGACAACCTAAAAGGCTAGCAATGTGAGAAGGCAGTAAGGAGGGCTAGGGGGACACTGGGATGTATAGGGAGAGACATCACCAGTAAAAAACAGAAAGTCGTTATCCCTCTGTACAGACAGTTGGTAAGACCACATCTGGAGAACTGCGTGCAGTTCTGGAGCCCCATCACTGCAAGGACATAGACAGGATGGAGGCACTCCAGAGGAGGGCAACTAAAATGGTGCAGGGTCTGCACCAGAAGCCATATGAAGAGAGACTAAAGGAGCTTAACATGTATACCCTCGAGAAAAGGAGGGGGATATGATAGAAACTTCTAAGTGCCTCAAGGGAATCAACAAAGTCCAAGAGGGTAGCATCTTTCAGAAAAGAGATGTGCAAGAGCAAGGGGCACAATTTGAAGAAAGAGGGGATGGCTCAGACAATATGAGCGAAGTATTTTTTCATGAAGAGGGTGGTGGACACAAGGAATGGCCTTCCTGAGGAGGTTATGGGGTCAAAAACAGTATGGGAATTCAAGAATACATGGGAGAGACATAAGGCAGTTCTAGTGGGGGTAGGAGGAAGTAGGCTGTTGGTTAACTAGGATCTGCAGCTTATCCATTAGGTACTGTAAGGGAAATGGGCAGACTAGGTGGGCCAAGCAATCCCTATCTGCTGTCAAAGCCTATGTTTCTATGATGTTCCCCTTGGCCTCCTGCAATCCTACTAAGTCAGGGGTGCATTTGCATGGCTCATAATTCGATGGCTAGCAGGAAAAGGATGTAGAAAAAGGGCACCCTTGGTGTGTGCCTCTTTTGAGAGGGAAAGCATCACAAAAAGTGTTGTTGGTGAGAACTCTGGCCTTTGGATTCTGATACAGACTGCCTTTATCCCTCAAGAAGAGTGGCCTGGACGCTATTTGATGTATGACTTTGAATAGGTATTCCCACTCAACAGACTCAAACAACTTCTTGAAGTCAATTGTAATTATGAGGGTGGCAGCTGGGGAATTTAGGAATGCAGTCAGATTGTTGCAGGTTGAAAAAGGTTCTGAGATGGTCTGCATCAGTTTTCCTCTTCACAAAGCCTACTTGAAAAGAGATTATCAAGTAGGGGATGATGTGCTCAAGTCTCTGAGCGAGTACTTTTGCCGGTACCTTGGTATCAGCATTGAGAACAGAAATGGGACAGTAGCTGTCTGGGAGTGCCAGGTCTTTAACTTTCTTAGATAGCACCTGATCACCACTTCACACATTGAGGGCAGCGGGTGACTTTGGGCTAAGGCATCCCAGAAAGTCTGGAGCAAGAGTGGTGTAAATTCCTCTGCTAAATACTGATTCAAGTCAGTAGGTAGGCCATGGGAATTCCAGTGGTACCATGGAGGTGTGAGTGGCAGACAAAAGCGCTCTCCCTTCGCAAATAATTAATTTAACTTGATTTATCTACTTTGTGCCAGAAACACTCCACACTTCCCCACACCCACTGTACCCCCTGCATGGGATTCCCAAACCACATAAGCCCCCTCCATGCACCTGATTCCCCGGCCGATCACTCAGCTCCACACTGGGGCATGCCATGGCATTCACCTTGGTGCGGAGTGCTCTGTGTGGTGGGCTGATGGCTAATCCATTCCAGGGCAGCTGGAAACCTATTATGCACCCCACAGGTAGCGGCTGCCAATCACAGAGATGACAGCGGGGACCCGCAGACCCCTGAAAGGAACACCCCTGTCACTGGGGCACTCCTCTGTGGGCCATGGGTGTACTTTCCCCCCAGTGCGGTCAGAGCACTGTGTGCCAGCCACCAACATGGCACCCCATGGGTGCAAGTGATCCACTGTTGGGACTTGGGACTGGCAGCTGACTGACTGCCTGCCTGGGTCCACTGCTCTATACCCAACCGCCCCCAGGGATACTGCTTGCCAGGAGGGCAGGGCTGCTGAGAGGCCGGTGTTAGTGAATGTGGCCTCCACATGAGTCACCCGCAGGTGCAGAGCTGAGCATGTGGGATACCCACCTTTGTTGCGTAGTTCCCATCCCTTTGTGATTAACCCCCAATAATTATTTGTCAGAGGTGCTGCCTTTGATAGCCTTTAATGGCCAGGAGCACCCAAAATAGTTTTCAAGCACTAGCTGTGCTCGTTATAGAAACACAGTCTGATGAGCCCGACATAGAACCACCTGCTCAACAGGACAAGGCTGCAGCTCAGAAGCCTTCTAAAAAGCCTGGCAAAATGTCCCAAACAGCTCAGCAAGTTCAACAACAGTCACAGTTTGACAGTATTCTTCGGGTGATTCAAGAGTTTTGCTCGGAAATGAAAGATTCCCTGCAATATTTGAGGACTGATCTGGGTGTGCTGTAAACTAGCATTACCGAGGCCAGTCAGCAAATCTGCAGTAACACATCTTGTTTGGACAAGTTAGAAGCTACAATTAATTCTCTGGCTCAATCCCAACTGCAGATTAGCCAGTGCCGGGAGAACACTGAAAATCAGGGTTGTAGGAAAAATTTACAAATATGCAGCATCCCTGAGAACTCTGAGAGGCAAGATCTCTTGTCCTTCTTAGATCAGCACCCGCATGCAATACCAGAGCTAGATTCCAACTTTCCCTTGAATATTGAATGGGCCCATAGTTCCGAGGGCCCAAAGCATTCTTTACCTCATGCCAGCTCCAGATCAATAATGATATGCTTTTTGAACTATGCAGTCAAACTAAAAGTTCTCCAAAGGGCATGGGCTAAGCAAAAAACATTTTTTGGTTCAACACGAATCTTCTTTGACAATGACTATGCCCCAGTAACGCGACAACAGAGGAGAGAACAAATCCCCTTGTTTCCTTACCTGCATTCCAGCTAACTAAAATTCAGAACACTGTATCCAGAGTGTTTGATTGTTCAATATCGCATGGGGCAACATGTGTATAATTCTGCTCAGGAAGCCAAAACAGATCTTCAGTCCAGAGGGATCCTCCTGGATAGATGAATGGATGATCGATCCAAGCACTCTGCAGCACAGGTCTGAGGTCAGGGGAGATCGGAGGCCCGTCAAATTTGATACCAATGATGTGAGCCCTTCTGAAACAACCTATTGCGAGGCGGGGGGGGTTATGAATCACCCTTGTTTTCATTTTGTTTTGTTTTATGTATGTATGTATATATGTATTTACTATTTAATTAATTAATTAATTTATAATTTTAGATCAACAAAGGCACACTGAATTGTAAGAGTTGTGACAACTAATTTCCACATGCCCCCTTGGATATGGGTTACATAGATCTCTTTTACTGATAGGTGAAATGCTGGGAAGAGCACTGAAGAAACTCCCCTACTCATCTGGTAAGGGGAACCTCTGTCTTGCTAGTCAGTGAGTTAGTGGACCCTGGAGTGATGAGAGATGATGGAACTGTTGCAGCCATGGTGTCAACCTCCCTTCCTGTCCTGGATCCTGAAGGTTTAGGAAGCACATCTGGCTGCACCAGACATCACAGAAATTGAGATGATTGAGGACCCTGATATAGAACAAATATCGAAGGATGAGGATGCTCTGCTTTCCTCATAATTGAGAGAAAAAAAATGCTTTCGACTTACCCTGATGGAAGAAGAGGAAGATTGGTATAAAATAGATGAAGGAACATCTGAGAACTGGAAATCTACTTTAAGCCATGTCAGCTGCAGCACCTAAAAACACTAAACAGTAGAAGGTAAAAGAACTGGATCTAAGAGTGTCCCAGACTTTAAAGATTGTAGCAAATGCACCAACAACCATGCAGCCTGGGAGAAGACTTGACTGAGGCATGGAAGATGAAACCTGTCTAGTCCATTTTTCACCCCCCCCACCAAAAAACAGTCTCCTGGTCCTCTGATAAAGCTCTTAGAGCAGTCAGACTGGATTCAAGACACCCTGACAAAGGATCTGAGGTCTAAAGAAGAAATTGCGTTGTTAACATTATCTGAGGATGAGTCAAATCCCGATACCAATGAGCAGTGAAAGTCAAAGGGATGCTCAACTGTTTTTGTTTAAATGCTAAACTTTTTACTATAAACACATAAAAAAACACTGTTCACAATGAAAACATAAGGACTACAAAGACCTAATACATTTCGGATCAGATTTGTATGAGTCCATAAGAACACAGAACAAAAAACAAAGTTATGAAAGCAGGTACCTGCACATGAGTACAATTACATTTCATCAAGATTTGACAATGTATAATCACGTCACCTTTAAACTGGAGGGGTGACAGCAGCAACCAGACATATGGAGTTCTGTTTCTAAAACTGCCCTTGTTGGTCTCTCCAGGATAGAATAGGGTGCCCTACAGGAGTTGAGGGTTCTGACCAAGGCAGAGGAGAGTACTGGGAACTTACTCACAGGGAAGCAACATTTTGAACCTGTGCAGTGTCAGGGGCTCAGTAGGTAGCACACTCGCCTCTGAGGCCGGGAGATCAGAGGGCTGTGGGTTCAGTTCCCACATCTGGCACTTGGGTTAGTATCCCAGTACTGACACTGTAGTGCAGCATAAGAGGGGTGCTGCACTTCTGAGGTGCCGTCTTTCGGATGAGACATTAAAAACCGAGGTCCCATCTGTCTGGATTGGTGGTAGTCCAGGTGGATGTTAAAAATCCCATAGCACTTATCGAAAAAGAGTAGGGGAATTTCCCTGGTGTCCTGGCCAAATTTCCCTCATTCACTGAAAATACCACCAACAGCTTAATCTGGTTCAAGGTCAGTTGGCATTCATCTGTATCCCCCTCCCCTGGGTCGTGCCTGAAAATAGGCAGGATTTGTCTAGTGCACTTACCCAGTCAACAAAAACTAAATAAAATAAATAAATAAAATAAGAACTTAGCTTGCTAATCACCTGGTGGTTCAGGGGGTGCTTGAGTTGCCAAGAAGGGTGCCCAGACTTTGAAGTAAGTCTCCATTTTTCCCAAAGCCAGGTGAGAGAGACACTCCAGTATGGATGTGTGTCCCACAGCTAGGAGCCACTTGTTAAAAGAGGAGATATCAGTGGACCTCCATCTTCTAAGCAGTCTGACTTGGCCAATACAGTGGCTGCAATTGTCCATTTCAGTAGTGGGTTTGTCTTTGGGATCCTCTTCTATACTATACCTGGTAAGATGAGTGCAAAGTCAGACCTAATCTTGAGGGGCAGACCTCCCTACAGAAGTTCAGCACATCCTCCCTGAACTGGGAGATGGACAGGTAATGCCACAGTATATGGGACAGGGTACTGGGGTGGAAGGTACACCAACACCTCTCTACAGAGAGGAGACCCTTAGACTTCAAGGAACAGGGAGTCCTACACAAGTGATGGAGGAATTTCAGCCATGTGAGCTGAGCTCTGGTGTCCCTACAGCAGGTACAGTATGTGCCTGATATCAGGCAGCTTACCATTGGTGGGTAGAGAGTGCCATGGTGAGTTCTTCCTGCCATTTCAGCTTTTCCCTTTCTGTTTTGTCATGATGGCTATCCTGAAAAGTTCTCTGCATGGCCCATGCCAGCTCTTTGGGCATTGTTAGCCATCTACTGATGGGGTAAGTTGGATCCCCTTTACTGATAGCCTTGAATTGGGAGGACACCAGGGATCTAAGGTGGAGAAAAAGCTAAAAGTCTCATTTGGGATGGGAAGCAAGGTTTTCAATCACCAAATGAGTGCAAATGAAGCAGATTCAGTGGTCAGTGATCTGAATAAATTGTATGCCAGCTCTTTGCCATGTCCCCGGCTAGGAGCGCCTCCTGTTCTGAAGTAGTTATTATCCCACAAAGGAGCATAGAGAATTGGGAGTACTGGAGTCCCTAGTATAGTTGACATTCAGGCCCATGTGGTAAGGAGACAGGGATTGTGGGGTGCTTCCCATCTGTCTTTTCTTTGTCATACAGAGTCACCCCGGGGTTGGGGCATTACACCATTGCCCCTCTACAGCTACCCAGACTGAGGGCATAACAGATGTTGAGAGGAACCCTTTTACCATTTGGACTAAGACAAAGGTCATATGTTAGTGGGTAACATTAGGGGGACCCCACCTTCCTTCAGACCAGTGCTGTCTAGGCTTGGCCCTACTAAATTGGGATGTCCAGCCATCTTATAGGAAGGAGGCCAGGAGCATATCAAATTTGCCAAACAAAATATTAGTTATAACAATGGGAAGCTGAAATAGGAGGTGGAACACCTTAAGAGCAAGACTCAATTAAATTGTGGCTATCTTTCCTGTCAGGGACATAAGGATCTTCCACCTCTCCAGGTCACTTTGAAACAACTCCAGGAGGACAGTAAAGTTAATCTTACACAGGTCATCCAGTTTTGGCTTGAGTTTAATCCCTAGGTACTTAATCTAGGATTCACTCCAAGCCCAGGAAGCCACAGGTAGGGGTTGTTGCGTACAGAGGGGGTTCAGTGGGAAGACCTTCAGCTTTGAATGATTGATATGGAGACCTGCTACCCTGGTGATGGTGGCAAGCAGGTCCTGCAATGCATTGATGGCTAGTAGAATATCTGCCAGGAAGATCATCATGTCATCTGCATGCAGCAAAGCATTCATTTCAGTGCAGTGATGGCTTATTGTGGTTTTATTGCTTCTTGTTGGTTTCACTTGAAAGCAGGTTGATTTTTTTTTTTATTTCTTATAAGGGGCTAGCAGAGTATTGTTTTGGGACTGTTGAAAATTTGAAACCTATTTTAGTGTGCTTTAAGTGTGGCTGTGTCTTTGAATTGGAGGCTTGGTTCTCCTGATTTCAAACCTTTTTTGGTGTGCTTTTGGTGGGGCTGTTGTTTCTTTGAATTGGAAATCTGTTTCTTCTAATTTTAAGCCTATTCTGGTGTGCTTTTGGTGAGGCTGTTGTTTCTTTGAATTGGAGACCAGTTTCTTCTGGTTTCAAACCTATTTTGGTGTGCTTTTAGTGGGACTATTATTTCTTTGCTGTCTTTACTTGCTGCAAATTTTTGTGCATATTGGGAGAAGGGTGCTAATTGTGTGGCCTTGGGTGTCAAATACCTGACAGTTTCTGGAGGGCATGGGTCTGGTCCCACTCACCCCAAGTGCATAATTTTCTTTATACCAGGGGTTCTGACATCACTTCCCCAAAAGAGCAAAGGACATAACCTTTCATATCTTTAACAGCCCATCATGCTGCATAGAGGATAAACATATGCACACGTTTGCACTTACCAAAAAAAAATTTAAACACGAAGGGAGAGAGACATGGGGAGTGGTGCAATGCACTGGCTGTGGGGCAGCAGTCTTCTAGGAGACATTCTGGAGGTTGCAATGCTGTCCTATTTACAGGCACCTCTCTGCTCTGAGGGAGGAGTTAGCTGTCTCCAGGCCAACCTGGCGAGGACTCGGGAAACTTCTTCCCCCACCCAGAGACCACCAGGGCTACTGTTGCTGCCTCAGAGGTTGCCAAGAAAGAAGAGTGGATGGACCACGGTAGGCTCAGGGAGAGTAAGGGTGGTGGAACAGAGGTGCATTCCTCCAGTTGTACCTCTCCGCAATTCATATGTCATTCTGGCAGAGCATGGTTCCTCTATGGAGACACCCACTGTGGAGACCAAGGAGATGCTGGGAACCTCAGCAAAGGAGACCCATAGGAGGGTGGCACAGGACCCCACAGGGAAGGAAACAACTCCTGGTGGGAGACTCAATCATTACGGGAGTAGAATTGGGGAGGGAGGGAGGTGACAAAGAGGAAAGGTGCCTGCCTGGCACCATGGCTGGGAGGGACAGGAAGCAAATCCTCAGGATCCTGGGAGCAGCTGCATGGGACAGGGAGCTGGACATCATTGTCCATCTAGAGACAAATGACCTGGCTGGGAATGGGATTAGAGAAGTGCAGGAGGAATTTGTGAAGTTGGTGAGGGGTCTTAGACAAGTAGCACACACTTTAACCTTCTCAGAGGTGCTGCCTGTCTATGGCATGGGTGAGGATAGGGTACTCCAGACATTGGGATTCAATGAATGGTTGAAAAACCTGGTGCAGAGCTCATGGGTTTGGCTTCATTGGGATTTGGGGATCCACCTGGAGGGATACAGGCCTATACTGGTGTGATGGTCTTCATCCATCTGGGAGGGGAACCAGGATCCTAGGTGATAGCTTTAAATGCTTCACTGACAAGCATTTAAACTAGCCAAGGGGGAGGCACTAAAAAGGAACAGGGAAATTCTAGCCCCCCTCACAAAACAGGGTAGATAGTGAGGTAAACGCCAAGGTAGAGAAGTTGATAGGGAGCAGGACAGGGGTAAATGGAGAAGAAAGTTAAGGCAGTAAGGACAGGGATGGGGCTAAAAGGGGTAAGGCCATAAATAATATGGAGAGTGATGAGTACCAATGCTCATAGTCTGGGTTTACAAGCTCCCTGAACTAGTAGCCTTGATGGAAGTGGGATGCCTGGATATTGTGGCAGTCACAGAAACATGGTACACAGAGAACCATGACTGGGATGTCAACATACCAGGGTACACAATCTACAGGAGGGACAGAAAGGCTAAAAAAGGAGGAGTAACTCTCTATGTAAGGGAAGGGATCAAGGCAACAGAACTAAAGGGTAAACAGGCAGGAGAGGAGGCACTACGGGTCACCCTGGAAAGAGGAAATGGTTGTCAGTTTTTGGCAGAGGAGAATCTTGCTTTCAGAGCAAGTAACAGCTACTAGAACTATAGCTTTCTTACTGATAAATCACTTCTACCTCAGCAGGAATCGGTGCCTGTTTAGATTAAGCAAACAGATACTTTATTAGAAGCAGGGGATCTCATTTAAGTAAAAAAAAAATAAAGTCACTTTGTGTTTCTCTGTTTGAGGAAGGGGACTGTATCAACTTAATTTGCTGAGTCAGGAGCAGAGGGGAAAAGTTAATTGGGGGTGTGGCTTAGAAGCTTAGGAGCACAACAGCAGGTGTCTCCAATTACAGTTTTCTGCCATCAGTTTTTTGGCAGAGGAGAATCTTGCTTTCAGAGCAAGTAACAGCTACTAGAACTAGAGCTTTCTTACTAATTGCCTCCTTCCCACCCTCCCACCCTAAGCCAGTTCTACTTTTATAGCCACTGGATTTGACTGACAACAGGAACTTCCTGTTTAGCAGTAGGAAGGGAAGGATCACTGAGACACATTAGTTTCATCAACCTTGAAGGAATCTAAAAAAAAAATAGCTCTCCCCCCCCACCCTGGCTGCTGGAGGTCTGAATCCAAGCAAGAAATAAGGAGACTACTGAAGACTACAGGAAGTTCCTGTCCCAGAACAGGAAGGGCAAGAGTTGTAAGGGCACATAGGCAGTAGGAAAGTAGGTGGAAAATACATAGAGGGAGGAGACAGTAAGCATACAAAGCAACAGGAGAGGGGACACAAAATAAGTCAAGATGGGAGTAGTGCAGTGTAATGGATGTGGGGCAGCAGTGTTCCAGGAGACGTTCTGCAGGCTGTGGTGCTGCTCTATTTACAGGCACCTCTCTGGTCCAGGGGAGGAGGTTGCCTGTCTCCAGGCTGACCTTGCTAGGATTCGTGAAACCTCTTCCCCCACTCAGGGACCACCAGGGCCACCACCGCTACCTCAGAGGTTGCCAAGAAAGAGGATCGGTTGGACCAAGGTGAGCTCAGGGAAGGAGAGGGTAGTAGAACAGAGGTGCATCCCTCCAGTTGTACCTCTCCACAATTCATATGCTGTTCTGGCAAAGAGTGGTTCCTCTATGGAGGCGCCTGCGGTGGGGACCAAGGAGGATGCTGGGAACCTCCACAAAGGAGACCCACAGGAAGGTGGCACAAGACCCCACAGGGGAAGGAACAACTCCTGGTGGGGAACTCAATCATTAGGGGTGTAGAAGTGGGGGAGGAAGGGGATAGGGAGGTAAGGTGCCTGCCTGGCACCACAGCTCGGAGGGACAGGAAGTGAATCCTCAGGATCGCGGGAGCAGCTACACGAGGGAGGTAGCTGGATGTCATTGTAGACCTAGGAACAAATGACCTGGCTTAGAATGGAATCAGAGCAGTGCAAGAAGAGTTTATAGAATTGGGGAGGGGCCTTAGACAAGTATCAAGTACGGTAACCTTCTCAAAGGTGCTCCCTGTCTATGGCAAGGATGATGTTAGGGTATTCCGCACCATGGGATTCAATGAATGGTTGAAAAACTGGTGCAGAGCTCAGGGGTTTGGCTTCATTGGGGACTGGGGAACCACCTGGAGGGATGCAGGCCTATACTGGTGCAATGGTCTGATCTGTCCAGGGGGGAAACCAGGATCCTAGGTTATAGGTTTAAATGCTTCATTGGCAAGCACTTAAACTAGCCAAGGGAGGATGCACTGAAAAGGAGCAGGGAAACCCCAGCGTCCCCCCACAAAACACAGTAGTTAGAGAGGTAAATACCAAGGTAGAGAAGTCAGTAGGGAGCAGGACAGGGGTAAATGCAGAAAGGGCAGTAAGGACAGGGATGGGGCTAAAAGGGGTAAGGCCATAAAAAAATGGAGGGTGATGAGTACCAATGCCCGCATTCTGTGTAACAAGCTCCCTGAACTAGTGGCCTTGATGGAAGAGGGATGCCTGGATATTGTGGCAGTCACTGAAACATGGTACACAGAGAAAAATGACTGGGTTGTCAGCATACCAGGATACACAATCTACAGAAGGGACAGGGTGGGTAAAAGAGGAGGAGTAGTAGTAGCTCTCTATATGAGGGAAGGGATTAAAGCAACAGAACTAAAGAGTAAATAGGAAGTTGATGAGTCACTATGGGTCACCCTGGAGACAGGAAATGGCACCACAATCCGCATGGGGGTTGTGTACAGACCCCAATCTCAGGGGGAGGAAATGGAAAAGAAAATGATAGAAGGCATTCTTAAAATGGCAGAAAAAGAGGCGATATTGCTGATGGGGGACCTGCATATGCCAGATGTTAACTGGAGTACCTTTGCTACAGGCACATTCAAGAGCAGGCTCATTCTCGATGCCCTACAGGGGGCATGCCTCAGACAGCTAGTGTTGGAACGCACTCGGGAGGGAGCAATCTTAGACCAGGTACTCTCAAATTGGGATGGAGAAAGGATCTCAGATCTAGAAGTGGGTAGTCATCTGGGAACAAGTGACCACCAAACAGTGTGGTTCACAATAAATACAGCCACAGAGTCAAGCCATACAAAAACAAGAGTACTGGACTTTAGGAGGGCTGACTTTGGGAAAATGAGAGAGTGCCTCAGAAAAGCACTAGCAAAAGGGCAAGAAGAAGGGGTGGAGGAACAATGGGGAATAATCAAAACAGCAATCACAGAGGCAACAAGCCTTTGTGTGAAGCAAATCAACAAAACAAAATGAAGGAAAAAAACACTATGGTTCTCAAAAGAGGTGGAAGGAAAGGTTAAGAGAAAAGAATAGCATTCAGGAAATATAAGGAAACACAGAAGGTGCAGGACAAAGAACTTTATTAGTTAAAGCAGAAGGAGGCAGGGAAGGCAGTCAGAATAGCAAAAGGCACAAACTGAAGAAAAGAAAGCCAACTCTGTTAAGAAGGGGGATAAAACCTTTTATAGGTAAATTAGCGAGTGAAGAAAGACCAAGGGAGGGATACAGAGACTTAATAAGAGGGAAAGAATGTGAGCAGAGGGTGGCAGTGAAAAAGGAGGGATACTGAGCAAATATTTCTGCTCAGTAGTCACAACGGAAGAGGAGGAGGAGGTATCTAAACCAAACAAGAGAAACACTCTGAATATTGGGGTCGATACCAGTCCATTCACAGAAGAAAGGGTTTTGAAAGAGCTCTTGAAACTGAGGGTGGACAAAGCAATGGGGCCTGATGGGATTCACCTCAGAATTCTAAAAGAACTAAGGGTAGAACTAGTAATGCACTGACTACTGTCTTTAACAAATCATGGGAGTATGGGGTGGTATCTGACAACTGGAGCAGGGCAGATGTGATTCCACTTCATAAAAGTGGGAGCAGGGCAGAGGCAGAAAACTACAGACCTGTTAGTTTGACCTCAGTGGCAGGGAAAATGATGGAATCACTTCTGAAAGAAAGAACTGTTAAGTACCTAGAGGCCAGCGGGGCACAGGACCCAAGGCAGAATGGATTCACAGCTGGAAAGTCATGTCAGACAAATCTAATAGATTTCTTTGATGGGGTGACCAAAGTAGTAGACCAGAGAGGAGCTGTGGACATGGCCTACCTAAAATTTAGTGAGGCATTTGACACAGTACCACATAAAAGATTAATAAACAAGTTAGCTAGCCTGGGAGTAGATCCCAGGGTGGTAACCTGAGTAAAAAAGTGGATGGACAACAGGACACAGAGGGTAATAGTAAACAGAGTCTGCTCCAAAGAAAGGGGGGTTACTACTGGGGTACCGCAGGGTGCAGTGCTGGGACTGGTCCGCTTTAATGTCGTTATCGGTTACTTTGCAGAAGGACTGGAAGGAAAAGTATGCCTCTTTGTAGATGACACAAAGACCTGCAAAAGGGTTGATACACAAAAGGGGGGGGAGTAAAAAAGGATGAGAAAGGACTTGGCAAGGTTGGAGGAATGGTCAAAAGTATGACAGCTTAGATTCAATGCAAAGAAGTGCAAAGTAATGCACCTGGGAAACAAAAACCCAGGGGAAGAGTACACAAAGGGGGGGTTATAAACAACAACAACAACAACAACAATGAAAAGGGACCTGGGGGAAGTCTTATCAGACAACCTAAAAGGCAAGCAATGTGAGAAGGCTGTAAGGAGGGTTGGGGAAACTGGGATGCATAGGGAGAGACATCACCAGAGAAAACAGGATGTTGTTATCCCTCTGTACAAACAGTTGGTGAGACCACATCTGAAGTAGTGCGTGCTGTTCTGGAGCCCCATCACTGCAAGGACATAGACAGAATGGAGGTGCTCCAGAGGAGGGCAACTTAAATGGTGCAGGGTCTGCACCAGAAGCCATATGAAGAGAGACTAAAGGAGCTTAATATATATACCATCGAGGAAAGGAGGAAGAGGGGGAATACGATAGAAACTTTTAAGTACCTCAAGAGAATCAACAAAGTCCAAGACAGTAGCATCTTTCAGAAAAAGAGATGTGCAAAAGCAAGGCGGCACAATTTGAAGATAGAGAGGGGATGGCTCAGAGGCAATGTGAGCAAGTATTTTTTTCATGAAGAGGGTGGTGGACACAAGGAATGGCCTTCCTGAGGAGGTTATGGGGTCAAAAACAGTGCGGAGTTCAAGAATGCATGGGACAGACATAAGGCAATTCTAGTGGGTGATAGGAGGAAGTAGGCTGTTGGTTAACTAGTGTCTGCAGCTTATCCAATGTGTAGGGGAAATGGGCAAACTAGGTGGGCTAAGTGGTCCTTATCTGCTGTCAAAGTCTCTGTTTCTATGATATTCCCCTTGGCCTTCTGCAATCCTACTAAGTCAGGGGTGCATCTGCAAGACAATGGCTCACGTTTCAATGGCTAGCAGGAAAAGGATGTAGAAAAGGGCACCCTTGGTATGTGCCTCTTTGGAGAGGGAAAGCATCACACAAAGTATTGGTGAGAACTCTAGCCCTTGGTTTCTGGTACAAGCTGCCTGCATCCCTCAAGAAGAGTGGCCTGGACACGATTTGATGCATGACTTTGAATAGGTATTCCCACTCAACAGACTCAAATAACTTCTTGAAGTCAATTGTGAGGTTGGTAGCTGGGGAATTTAGGAAAGCAGTCAGATTGTTGTAGGCTGATAAAGATCCTGAGATAGTCTGCATCAGTTCTTCCCTTCCCTTCATGAAGCCTACTTGAGAAGAGATTATCAAGTAGGGGATGATTTGCTCAAGTCTCCCAGCTAGCATTTTATCCGGTACCTTGCGATCAGCATTGAGAACAGAGATGGGACAGCAGCTGTCTGGGAGTGCCGGGTCTTTACGTTTCTTAGAAAGCACCTGATCACCACTTCACACATTGAGGGCAGTGGGTGACTCTGGGCTAAGGCGTCCTGTAAAGTGCAGAGCAAGACTAGAGTAAATTCCTCTACCAAGTACTGATTCAAGTCAATAGGTAGGCCATGGGACTTCCGGTGGTGCCATGGAGCTGTGAGTGGCAGACAACGGAGCTCTCCCTTTGCAAATAATTAATTTAACTTGATTTATCTACTTTGTGCCAGAAAAACTCATTTAAAAAACTTACAATCAATGGGCCCTATTCACAAAAGGGTGGAGTGGCCACCGCACACCACCCCACCCCCACTGTACCCCCTGCGATGGATTCCCGAACCACATTTGCCACCCATGCACCTGCTTCCTTGGCCGATCGCACAGCTCCACTACAGGGTGTACTGCAGCATACAGGTAGGTGCGGAGTGCTGTGCGCAGGTGGCTGATGGCTATTCCATTCCAGGGCAGCTGTAAACCTATTATGCACCCCCTGGGTAGTGGCTGCCAGCTGCGGCGATGACAGTGGGGACCTGTGGACCCCCAAAAGGTACACCCCTGCCATTGGGGCACTCTTCTGTTGGCTATGGATGGAGAACCGGGTGCATTCCCTCCATTGTGGTCGGGGCACTGAGTGCCAGCCACCAATATGGTGTTCTATGGGTGCAAGTGATCCACTGTTGTGACCTGGGTCTGGCAGCTGATTGACTGCCTGCCTGGGTCCACTGCTCTGTACCCAACTGCCCCCAGGGATCCTGGGGAGTAGGGCTGATGAAGTGAGCCACGCAGAGGCTGGCGTTGGTAAATGTGGCCCCCACGCGAGTCATCTGCAGGTGCGGAGCCGTGCAGGTGGGATACCCACCTTTGGCACATAGTTCCCACCCCTTTGTGAATAACCCCCAATAATTCTTTGTCAGAGGTATTGCCGTTGATAGCCTTTAATGGCCAGGAGCACCCAAAATAGTTTTCAAGCACTAGCTGAGCTCATTATAGACACACAGTCTGATGAGCCTGACTTAGAACCACCCGCTCAACAGGACAAAGCCGCTGCTCAGAAGCCTTCAAAAAAACCTGGCAAAATGTTCCAAACAGCTCGGCAAGTTCAGTAGCAGTCACAGTTTGACACTATTCTCCGGGCGATTTAAGAGTTTTGCTTGGAAATGAAAGATTCCCTACAAGATTTGAGGACTGATCTGGGTGTGCTGCAAACTAGCATTACCGAGGCCAATCAGGAAATCTTCAATAACACATCTTTTTTGGATGAGTTAGAAGCTACAATTAATTCTCTGGCTCAATCCCAACTGCAGATTAGCCAGCACCAAGAGAACACTGAAAATCGGGGCCGAAGGAAAAATTTACGAATATACGGCATCCCTGAGAACTCTGAGAGGCAAGATCTCCCGTCCTTCTTAGATCTGCTCCCACATGCAATGCCAGAGCTAGATTCCGACTTTCCCTTGAACATTGAATGAGTCCATAGTGCCCTGGACCCAAAGCATTCTGCACCTGATGCCCTCCCCTGATCGATAATAATAACAGTATGTTTTTTGAACTATGCAATCAACGTAAATTTCTCCAAAAGGCATGGGCTAAGCAAAACACATTTTTTGGTTCAATACAAATCTTTTTTGACAATGACTATGCCCCAGTAATGCAACAACAGAGGAGAGAATACATCCCCTTGTTTCCTTAACTGCATTCCAGCAAACTAAAATTTAGAACACTGTAGCCAGCGTGTTTGATTGTTCAGTATTCCATGGGGCAATATGTGTATAATTCTGCTGAGGAAGCCAAGGCAGATCTTCAGTCCAGAGGGATCCTCCTGGATAGAAGAATGGATGATCAATCCAAGCACTCTGCAGCACTGGTCTGTAGTCAGGGGAGATTGGAGGCCGATCAACAGCACCAGGATAAAGAAATGCCTCTGTGCGAAATCTTGAAGCAGCTACAGTGATTCCATTTCCCTGCAGAGCTAACTTGAACATGTGGTCCCAGTTTCTACATTTCTAACTCATTCAAAAGTTCGGTGGAGTGGGGGGGAGGATGTTTTGGCTGGCAGTTAGAGGCTGGGGGGAATCTTATGGGTCTGGTATGACTTGGACTGCTCACAGGAAGCACATGGTGTCAGTGTTCATTCCGAATTAAGCTTCAGGCTCTCTGCCCATTTGCTCTTGCCCCTCTGGGTCAGTGTGAGACAACGGGTCCCATGGTCTTCTTATGGAGCTATAGTTTTCTAGAGGCTCCGATCCCTCACCTAGCCATTTCTGGTCTGCCTCCGCCCTTCATCCATGGCCTTAGCTGTTTTGAACCATCCTTTGGAGAAGACTGGGGATCAAGACTGATGGCTTCCACAAATGCGATCCTGTTGTGTGAGCTCTGGATTATGCTCAGCAGGTTTAGCTCTGGAGTCTAGGCTACCTTGTGGTTCGAAGCTTATTGGAAACTTTTGAACTTCTAATGTAATTAAGGAGATTGCACAATAATGCTTGATGCAGTGGGGTGGTCTCCCCTCCCATTTTTGTTTTTTTTGAATCAATGGCATTTCTATTTATTGCTTTGGGGAGCATGTGCATAACAGCACTTGGTAATCCTCTTGGCTTCTCTCCCCAGGACAGCTCTAGGATAAGTAATAAGGGGGAGTCATTCTGACAGAGGTGGGTCTCACCCACAATTTAAGGCAAGGCGCTCCCCGGAGGAGGAGTCATTCAGAGGACTGAAGTCATTTTGATGTTGATCAGAGGGATATGAGATGTTATGTCGGAATCTACGGACAACCTTAGCTATGATCTAAGTAACCATGCCCTGGCAGGAACCACTTTAGATGCGCTTTCTGAGGCAATCCAGCATGTAACTAGGGGAGAGGGGGGCTACAGGAAGGGGCTGCACTGTTGATTATGGTGCCACCTTTGGTGACATCTTTTTTTGCCTTTTGGCTTATGTCACTGTTTGGGATTATACAATCCCACAGGGGGTCTTATTTCTGCAGTTGGTGGAATACACCTCTTGCCCTTGAAGGGATAATGGGGTTTATTTCTCCTTCCAGGGCCTGATAGGCAATGGATGAATCTGACCTACCAATTAGAAGTCATATTTATATAGTTAGCCTTACTAAGGGGTGAGCAGGATTGTCCTCCTTTGATCAGGGGCAACTTATAGCATTAGAAAGTTATTTGTGTGGGGGCAGGATATTGGCATAATTCATCATATTTTGGTCCAGTTGGCATATTTAGTGCTTAGTTTTTGTTTCTGTTATACTAAAATAATGAAGCACACACAGTCATGGTCAGTAAAAAACACAACTTTATTAATAGAGACAGGATGGGGGATACTTCAGCTTGATGATGGGATCCTGCTAGGGAATGCTCTATCACTGGAGTCCGGCTGGCTGCTTTGGGTCATTCTGGATAGCTGGATGAAGGTGAATGACCTGTTCTCTATGTGGTCCCAGTTAGACAGCCTTTCTGGAAAGGGGGCGGGTGGGTCCACCCTCTGTGACAGCGGTATACCCACCTGAATTGATCAAGATGTCTGTAGTACCTGTAAAGATATTTTCACAGAATATTAACAGTCTCAAGAATCTTATTAAGAGAACTATATTTATGCAATATTTAAGAAATAATAGAGCTGATTTGCACTTCATACAGGAAACTCATATGTCGGTACTAGAGTGTGGTGAGATAAGGCCATATCTTATTGTTTTGGTCATATTTTATATAATTTTATGCATATAATGCATCAGAATCTCCCATCATGGCCAGTGTAAGTGCAAGGGATTGTGGGTATAAGTACATGGGCCCTGTAGAGTGAAGTAACTTTCTTGTTACTGGGGAGGAAAACTGCTTACTACTAGCCAGGGCTAGAGTTAATTAAATCATCTAATGAGACAAAAGAATAATTACGTCTAGCTGGGATGCCAGATAGGCCAATTTACTTATGAAAGGCCAGGACCTCATGAGGAGTTGGGATGTCTGCACACCCTTTGTTTTGAGATGTCTGAGCTGACTTAAGCTTATTACCAGCTGAATGGGCTACCATTTAAGTAAATGACTGTATTCAAGTGCAGTCTATCTACAGCCACCTCCTTCAAGGAGGATGAAATGTTCCCCCAGGATTCTGGTTTCAACTGGTTGACCTCTGAGTTTTTTTTTCTTATATTCAGAACTGTATATCTGTGTTTTGTAATAAAATACTAACATCTGATTGGTTGGGTAATCATAGAAACAGAATGTTAGCCAGTCACAGGGCCAGCCACTATCCACTGGACTTGCCCTTTTGAAACCTTTTAAAACTAGGATGCATGGATTTCTGTCTGCGACGCCAGTGACCGGGTTCAGGAATGGAAGCAGGTTGCTGGAGGGCTGGCGGGGGGGGAGAAGGCTGGAGCATCCAGCGACGGCTCACCTTCTCCAGGGGGAGAGTGGGGTTGCGGCCCAGTGCTTGCTTGCCCCTAGTGGAGGCTGGGGGCATGGCGTGTCATCAGGCCTTGATGGCTAGGGGGAGTGGTGGTTATTGGCATGAGCCATGACGTCTGTGGCATGCCACTTCTCGGGGAGAAAATGGGAAAAATGGTGCCTTGGTTGGGTCAGATGACGACCTCCCGGACCTTCACCACTGAACTCCTGGACCCCTATCGCCACCTCAGCAGCATCCAGGAGCATTTGGACAGCTGTACAGGCTGCCCCATGAAGGTAAGGGACCCACCCGATGAAGGGGTACATCAGGGTGACCTGGGCTGGTTGCGATATGAGGTGGTGGGGTCGGGGTTTGCCGAGTGGGGTAGATGTGGGGCCTGAAGGAGAGACTAGGCTAAAAGGTGCAGGGGAACAAAAAAAAAGAAATAATGCAAAAAAAAACAAAACTAGGATGCAGAGGGGTATCTGAGCCTTTTCGCCTTTGCCTGTTTGCTTGAAGCCTTTTGCCATTGTTGCATTTGGGAACCTCTCTACCTGCTTGAGAGAGCAGAGACAATTTTCTTTTCAAGAACTTTATTCTGGATCACCAGAGCCAAAACTTCAACTACCACACTTCTAAGGACAGTTTGCACTTTCAAACTTCAACAAGTCAACTAAGTACTCAAGGCAGAACTTTAATCTCAGAGTTTTAAAGTGTAAGTTTTTATGTATACTTTCCATTTTATTTTCAATATCCCATAACCAACATCTAAAATTGTTTGTCTTGATGTTATTTACTGTTTTCTTATTAATTTAAATTAGTAAAGCCTTTGGCTTATTTTGAAAATAATTCTGCCTATGTCGTTTGTGTGTGTGCTGCCTTGATAAAATTGTTAAAACGATACCACACCTGTGTGACTGTTTTAAGGCTAAACACTACTAAAAGTGAAGTACCACTAGGGACTTTGTGACAAAAGGAGGGGAGGAAATATGAAGAGTCTCAAGAGGAGTCTGTGGGGGGTTGAACCGAGCCCTGCATTTTCGGGGAAAGACACATAATAGGGTGTATGGAGCCCCCCGACGCCTACACATGCCTGTGGCTTTCTGGGTTCCTTGTGCAGTGGTCAGGAGGGTTCTACCCCAGGAACACAGGCTCAAGACTGTATTCATATCCCCTCACACAAAGAAAGGGTGCCCTGGGATTCTCAGGCATATGTTCAGTTGTGAAACAGCGAGTATGCTAGAAGGATGGAGAAAGGGTATCTCTGACCCCCCTCCTGCCACCGAAGGGATTTGCTGTGATACGGAGAGAAATCCCACTCCATGGGAATGGGCTGGTGACAGATTTGGTGAGCAATGGTGCGACTGGTGAACTGTTTGAACAACCACACTCAAAGAGGGCAGAAAATTGGAAAAAGGGCAAATTGGTTACAAGATATAATTCCCACCCTGTTTTTTTGTTTTTTTTTGCCGCAATTAAAAGATAGACTAGTGGTAGTGTAGGGAAGAAAGATGACTTCCAAGTACAGTGACTACACTGTAGAAGAGCTGAAGCAGCTGTGTCAGGAAAGAGAGGTACAGTATGAGGGGTGAAGCAGAAAGAACCTCATGGATGCTGTAGTGGCAGCCAATGACAAAGCGACTGCCCAGGACCTTCGAGTCATAGCTGGTGACTGAGAAGGGCCAGATCTTGAGCATGGGGGAGCCAAGGGATGTCACAGTGTCCAGTCCAAGGGAGGAGGAAAATGAGACCACAGGGACATCAGCATGGAGGTACATCAGCATGGAGAGACACTGACCGCATTGCTAAAACTGTTCACAAAGCAGGAGAAAACACTGATGTCCTAGTACACATAGGGACTAATGATCTCGCCAGCCAGTCAGTTGTGGAGACCAAGGAACACCTGACCAGGCTGGGTGACAAACTATCATCCATTTCATCCAGCATCTCCTTCTCTGAGATCCTGCCAGTCTGGGAGAGGGGAGCAGATGGACGGAAGGTCAGAGAAGGGGAGATAGAGGAGCTAAACACGTGGCTCAAAGGCTGGTGCCAGGATAAAGGACACAAATTTGTAGGGAATTGGCAACAGTTCTGGGAGCGAAAGTTCTTTAAATTTGATGGGCTGCATCTGACTAAGGAGGGAGTCAGTGCATTGGGGCAGAAGTTTGACGTCTTTGCAGAATATTTAAACTAGCAAATGGGGAGAGGGGTGTAGCACCCCATACGTTGAATGGGAAGAACACCCTTCCCCCCTCAGCTAGTGGTCAAACAGGGATTCAGCATGTTTGCAGTTCATTTGCATCACCAGGTAAGAAAAAGGTTTGTCTCCCCATACGACGACAGGGTAATGCCAAACCTCACCCAACAACTAACACACCAAAATCTGGCCAATGGAAAATCATGTACACAAATGCTCACAGCCTGGGAAATAAGATCCCAGACCTGCAGGCAAAAATGTCAGAGGCTAAACTGGACATAGTAGCAATTAGTGAGACGTGGTTTACCAGTAACCACACTTGGGAGACTTCAGTACCTGGCTATGTATTGTTCAGAAGAGACCGAGGTGCAAAAGGGGGAGGAGTGGCCCTGTATGTCAATGAAAATATCAAAGCTACAGAAATTCAGAATACACATAAGGAGTCAGAAGAACCGTGGGTCACCCTGGAAACAGGAAATGGGACAGCCATAAGAACTGGGGTTGTCTGCAGACCCCCAGACCAGGGGGAGGACATAGACACATTACTGTTAGAAGATATACAAAACATGACGGTTAAAGGGGAGGTTCTGATAATGGGAGACTTCAACATGCCCGATACAGATTGGTCAACACCAGCAGGAACATCTGCCAGAACTAGACACATAGTGGATTCCCAGCAGGGGGAGGGCCTCAAACAACTGGTACAGCAACCCACAAGAGACAGGGCTATCCTAGATCTAGTACTGACTAACAGGGAAGGGATCACAGATCTCCAGGTAGAAGGTCACCTGGTGGCCACTGACCATCACATGGTATGGTTCAATTTGGCTACTACATCTAAATCATCCCATTCCAAGGCAAAAATATGGGACTTCAGGGGAGCTGACTTTGATAAGATGGCCAACAGAGTTAAGCTAGCCCTTGCAAAAAGAAACACAGGTGAGGGGGCACAGGCAAGGTGGGCAAGCATAAGGATGCAATACTTGAAGCAACATCCCATTGTGTTAGACAGAAAAGGAAGTGCAAAAGAAGAAGGAAACCACTTTGGTTCTCAAATACAGTAGCAGAAAAGGTCAGAGCCAAAAGGCTGGCCTTCAGGAAATATAAGGGAACACAGCGGGATGAAGATAGGGAGGCATACCAAACTGCCCTAAGGGAAGCAGGGAAGGTAGTAAGGCAGGCAAAGTCCCAAACTGAGGAAACACTAGCATGAACAGTAAAAAGGGTGACAAGACGTTCTATAGATACATTAGTGAAAGGAGAAAGTCCAGAGGGGGTATTGCTAAGCAATGGAGAAAAGGGAGCATGTGAGGAGGAGGACCCTGTAAAGGCATCTATCCCAAATAGATACTTTTGCTCAGTATTTACTGAAGAGAAGGTAGGGCCCAGCAGCTCAGCATCATGGACACAGCGGGAGGGAGGTGAGCACTACTCCCTTCACAAAAGAAGGGTCCTACAAGAGCTTGCTAAGCTCAGGGTGGATAAGGCAATGGGACCTGATGGCATACATCCCAGGGTACTTAAGGAGCTAAGGGGTGGAACTAGCAGAGCCATTAGTAGAACTGTTTAGTGAGTCTCTGAGCACAGGAGAGGTCCCAGAAGACTGGAGAAGGGCTCATGTGATCCCGCTCCACAAGAGTGGTAGCAGGGAGGAGGTGGGGAACTACAGACCACTCAGTCTTACCTCAGTAGTGGGCAGGATTATGGAGGCACTCCTTAAGGAAAGGATAGTGCAACACCTGGAATCCATAGGGGCACAGGATCCAAGACAGCATGGGTTTACAAAAGGAAGGTCCTGTCAAACTAATCTCATAGATTTCTTTGACTGGGTAACCAGAGTGGTGGACCAAGGGAGAGCAGTTGATGTCGCCTACCTTGACTTCAGCAAAGCTTTTGACATTGTTCCACATAGAAGATTGATAAATAAGCTGGGTAGGCTCGGGGTGGGTCAGAAGTTGGTCAACTGGGTGGCAAACTGGTTGATGGGCAGAAAACAGAGAGTGGTGGTAAATGGTATACAGTCAGAAGAGATGCAAGTCACAAGTGGGGTACCTCAGGGATCAGTCCTGGGGCCAATCCTCTTCAACATCTTCATTAGTGACCTTGCAGATGGACTAGAGGGTAAGGCTTGTCTGTTTGCAGATGACACCAAGATCTGCAACAGAGTAGATGATCCAGATGGGGTGGCAGAATGAGAAGAGATCTGGATAAACTAGCAAAATGGTCAGAAGAGTGGCAACTAGGATTTAATGCAAAGAAGTGCAAAATCATGCACATAGGGAAGAGAAACCCTGAAGCCACCTATAGGCTGGGAGGGGAATTGCTAACAGTCACAAAGGAAGAAAGAGACTTGGGCATCATCATCACAGATGACCTGAAAACATCCAAGCAGACCTCTAAAGCAGTAGGTAAGGCTAGGGGGTGTTAGGGTGTATTAGTAGGGGTATCACAAGTCGTAAGAGGGAGGTAATAATCCCTCTTTACAAGACACTGGTTAGGCCCCATCTGGAGTACTGCGTGCAGTATTGAGGGCCACACCTTCACAAGGACATTAACCAAATTGAGGCAGTCCAGAGAAGGGCAACCAAAATGGTGCAGGGACTGCATCAGAAGACATATGAGGACAGATTAACAGATCTCAGTATGTATACCCTTAAGCAAAGGAGGGAGAGAGGTGATATGATCGAAACATTCAAATACCTTAAGGTCATTAACAAGGTGAAAGAGTCTAACATGTTTAAGTATAAGAAAAATAGCAGGACAAGAGGACACATCATGAGATTAGAGGGGGCCCGATTAAGGGGGAATGTGAGGAAATTCTTTTTCACAGAAAGGGTGGTGGATGCATGGAATGGCTTACCACAAAAAGTGGTGGCTATGAATACAGTGCAGGGCTTCAAACAGGCATGGGATAGGCATAAGGGAGCAATACAAATGACTATGAATAGATAGGCCACTGACAGAGCAAAGGCCGATGGCACATTTATAAGGTAGAAAAAGAAATGGGCAGACTGGATGGGCCTTGCGGTCCTTATCTGCCATCAACTTCTATGTTTCTGTTTCTATGAACCCAGGACAACAGCACCAGGGGAAGGCCACCGCAAAGCTGGAGCTGGAAGAGATCAGGTTGCAGCAGGACTTAAGGAAACTGGAGCTGGAATTCGAGCAGAAAAAGTTTGAAGCCCAGCAGCAAAGGGAATTTGAGAAGAAAATGTTCAAAGCCCAGCAGCAAAGGGAATTTGAGCAGAACAGGTTTGAAATAGAAATACAGGAAAAACAGCATCAGAGAGAGTTTGAACTGTAGAAGCTAAGACTCCAAAGACCAGCTCCAGCGGAGGTAAGTGGCAAAGGTGAACCTGAAACTCTATGGCAGGGGTATAAGTTAAACTCCAAATTAATAGCTAAATTTAAAGAGGGGGATGATATGGATACAATTTTGAATTTGTTTGAAAAGGTCTGTATCCAGGCAGAAATACCAAGGGAGTCCTGGAGCTTCCAGCTATCCCCGATACTTACTGGTAAAGGGCATGAGGCACTAGGCCAAATGGATAATGACGACAACAGAGACTATGAGAAACTTAAAACTGCTTTACTTAAAAAGTATGAACTGACTCCTGAGGCCTATGGGGTTAAATTCCATACACTACGAAAAAGCCCTGACATGAGCTTTGAAGAACTAGCCACAAAGCAACAGCAGTTCTTAAAGCGTTGGTGGAAGGGGGTGGAAGCAAACTCTGTGGGGAACATTGAGGAGGTTATACTTTTAGAACAGTTCTTTGGGCTTGCCCAGTGAAGCGGAAAACCTGGCTGGATGACCAGGATCCCAGAACAGCATAGCAAGCTGCTGAGCTCTTGGATTGCTATGCC
Source organism: Neoceratodus forsteri (assembly GCA_016271365.2). Classification (NCBI taxonomy): domain Eukaryota; kingdom Metazoa; phylum Chordata; order Ceratodontiformes; family Ceratodontidae; genus Neoceratodus; species Neoceratodus forsteri. The sequence continues at coordinate 90,511,379 of CM028130.1, read as the reverse complement.
AGTAGCCGGACTGATCTGAAAGGAAGTGGGGAAGCAGGTGCTGCAGATCAGAAAGAGAAAAGCATGCCTTCAGGGTAGCTAAAACCCTCAATGTCTTTCCAGAAAGGGGGAAGCCCCAACTTACCAAGAAGGGAGGTCTTGGAGAAAAAGAATGATAAATGTTGGTTTTGTAAGCAGCCAGTGCATCTGGCTAGACAGTGTCCTAAAAAGGCAGAGAGTGGACAAAGTGTCCCTCGAAAAGAGCTAGATGCACTGTGTATCCCTGAGAGTATGCCTGTGAACATGAGGTAGCACATACACTCTGTTACTGTAAATGGGGTGCAGACCCATGGGTTAAGAGACACATGGGCAACCCTTGCCCTGGTAAAAGGGGATTTGGTTGAGCCTGGACAGCTTATACCTAATGAATTTGTCATTGTGAGGGGATTCAGATGCATTTGACCTTGTCCTCGTCACTAGTGACAAGGCTCTTGAGAATATATCCAGGGTGTTATCCGATAACCACTCTTCGGCACATACCTGGTTCCACTCACATCGCCTAATTGTTAATGCTAAAAAAACTAAATCCATGCTATTTGGATCTAAACCCTTCCTATCTAAAGGTCGCCAAGGCTGGATCCATCCTTTCAGTAGTCTCACCGGACAACACTGTGCTAGAAAATGTACTAACTTTCAAATATCTAGGAGTTATCCTGGACCTGTCCCTCTCCTTTTCCAATCATAGTTCCTCTGTTATCTACCGTACTAACCAGAAACTAGGTGTGGCTTATTGGATAGAGTCACTCCTGACCAGGGAAGACTGTTTAGCCATTGCCCAAGTCAACCTGCTATCCTTGATTGGCTACTGCTCCCCTATTTACTCACACACTTCCTCAGCCTTGCGTGTGCTCCTCTGCTCCATGTACAACGACATATGTCATTTCACTCTCCTGGTACCATATTCCAATCACCACTGCCACCTCTACCAGACACTTGGCTAGCTCCCACTACACTGCAAATTTGATTACAGGCTTGGCTGCCTCCTGGGCAGAACCATCAGGCATGACAAAGCCTCCCCTTATATGTCTCTCCTCAAGACCAGAACTCCTTTGAGGTGTCTGCGTGCATCCTCAGTCCCCCACCTGGATACCCCGAAAGTCTCATCAACTATTGGTACAAGAGAGTTATCTGTAGCTGCTCCTATTCTGTGGAACAGAATCCCCACACCCATCCACTCTCTAGACTCCCATGCCACTTTCAAGGCACATCTCAAATCCTGGCTGCTTGATGAGGCCACATGCTATTGCTAGCTTGGATACCCCCCTCTCTCTATGTTTCTGACTTTTCCTTCTTGGGCTGCTTTGGCCTCCCTTGACCTCTCATTTCTTTGGACTCCTGTCTTATATCCCTCACTACCTGCTTCTCGGGCTCCCCCAATTGGCTATTGTCTTGTATGTTTTTTTTTGTTTATTTTTTTGCATCAGGCATTAATTTGACTGCCCACTTATCCTTTGTAAATAATTGTATAATAATTGTTGCTTATCATGATGTAGTGACTGTTTTTTTTCAGCCTCTCATTAATTTTATTTTCCTATGTTACTTTCTTTGTTCACTAATGATGTCTGTATATCCACATGGCTTGTACTCATTGTATAACTTGTCACTACCTCTGTAACTGCCGCCTGTGTGGCTCAGATCACACCTGAAAATGGTCCGCTGGATCAGTGCACTTACCTGGTTAATGGAGTTAAATAAATAAAAAAATAAAAAATACGACATTAACTGACCCCTGTCATGTTACGTGAGTTGAGCACCATCTGTATATAGGGTGGAACCGCTCTGAAAAAAATGCTAAAATTAGCCAAGAGTATAATTAAATGGAAAATAACATAATATGTTTTAAAAGGATATGACACGATTCTGTTGGCAACTTGCTCCTTTAAGGTCAAGAAGGCAATTAAGGCAGAACAAATAGTTGTTCAGGAAAAGGTCTGTATGGAGGGCCAAACTGAAGAAACTTTTTTCCCCAGAAGTCCAACAGCTCGAATCAGCCCCATTTGACCAATTTCAATGCAGACTGTGGTCTGGCTGAGGATTTAGATGGAGAGGCAGCAGCACACTTGGGGTAACCACACAGGTGGTCAGAGGAAAGCTGACTGGCAGCAGAATATTCTCTGGGAGCAGTGCTGAAGGTCACTGAAGTGGTAGGTGCTGTGTTGCCAGAGCAGTTGGCAGGCATTGTGGTGCAGGGGATATCACCTGGGCCTTTACCCCCATGAAGAGCTCTGAGAGAGGGGGTGTTGCACTGTAGGCTGGGCCTCTTCATTAGCAGATGTCAATGGCATGAATTTTCCCCCCCGAGGCCTGGTCCAAGGAACTGTCTCAGAGCACCTCTCTCTCAGTACTCCGACTTCTGCTGCACTGATGATGAGAAGTAGGGAAGTCGAGCCATGCTGCTTTGGCCTTTTTCCTTCCCAACCCCCAACTGCATCAGGGAAAGGTGGGTTGCCAGGCTTCTTCCTCTTGCTTTCCTATGGCCTGTGTGGGGCCTGCTTGAGGGGGCTGCTGAGCTTGAGCAGTCCAGTGATGGGGTGATGTCCATGGATGTGGGTTGGGTCCAGTGTGGCATTTCAGGGATCGCTGCATTCAGCCATGAGCAGCAAATAAAGTCATCTGCAGTTTGCTGTGAAAGAGAAGAGTGGTAGACACCATTTGTAGCTATCTGGAGAGTGGACAGATAGCAGAGACTGTATAGGTCATTCAGTTTCTGTAAGGCCTTATGAGCTGGGGTGAAGGCCCTGTGCTTTCAGTGAGTGTCAGGGAGGAGTCAGGGAAAACTTGTAGCACATAACCCTTCCACATTAGGGGCCCCTGTTCCCTTGCCAATATTGTTATACAATCAATTTCTTTTGTATGCAATTTGGATGTATGCATTTTCAGATATATGCACTTTTTTTTAGTCCTAAATCCTTTTCTATTCAATGCTGTTTATTTTTTCTGTTGTAAGCATATCATATTTCAGATGTATACAACTTTTAACTCCTTTTCCAGGCATTCTAACCTGGCTGAAGGGGTAATTGCTCAGACTCAGGGTAACATTTGGTACTAAATGGTGTTGAAGGTGTTGCTTAAAAGGTATGAGGAGTCCTATAAGCTCAGTATGCTGTCTGCCAAACAACTGAGAACACTGAGAAAACCAACAGAACTGTGCTCTCCATTGAGCATAAAGTGCATCTGCTTGATAAACCTCCCCTGCCTGGAATAAATAAGAAAGCTACTGTACTAATAAAGTTCCAGAAGGCTTTTAAAATGTATAGTTAATTTTCTGGGTATATGCAAAAATATTGCTGTCCCCAACAGCGTGCATACAAGAGGAATTGACTGTACATTCTTTCACTGGGAACCTCAGAAATTTGGCTAGTGTAAGCCAAAGCTTCTGGCCTGGTTACAGAGGTGGAGCAAGGAAGCAGTGAGACCATTCTGTGTCTAGTGGAAAAGGCCAGTGGTTCTTGAAAAGACTAGTATGTTTTGTAGATAGCTGTTGGTATCCTGTCCTTCTATCCCCTCCGGGAACCCTACAAACCATAGAGTCTTCCATTTCCCCCATTCTCCAGATCTTCAGTTTTGTTCCATAACATCTTTATGGTGTGGTCATGCTCACTTAAAAGGACAATGTCAACCCCCATAGGCCTCAAAGTGGTGCTAGTTTAAAAAACACATTTTATAATTGTTCACATTCTATTAGGACTGTTGATGCAGCTGGTAGTTTGATTTGGATCCTTTTTTTCTTCTAAAAAGTGAAAAATTGACTGCCCACCATACTGGTGTTACCACACCAAAACATATTTGTTTACTTTTCTTGAGCAGCTACCACTGCGTGTTTCCTGGACTCAGGAACACCTCCAGCACAATCTAGCCACTGATCATGCAGTGGAAGTAGAGGAGACTATTGTATCATGACTGGCTGCACTGTTTGAGTGTTTTTCTAATGTTCAGGAAGTGTGCACTAAGAGTGGTTTAGTGATATGAAGCAAAACAAAGCTGGGCACAGCTATACATTGCCATGCATCTTGGTTCTAATAAGCAAGGAGGCAGATAAAACAATCAGCAACAGCAATGACTTTCAGAATAAGTAAGCAATCATAAAATGTGGGGTTTTACCTAAAAATAATATAATGCAAAAAAGGTTGACAGTATCCCTTTAAGTGTACCATGATGAGATCTGAATAGACTTCTTGATGTACAGCCTGTTGTTCAGCATAGGTCATCCATTGTGTTAAATGGGCTGAATCCTTAGCATTCTGATATGCCTTAATTTTGACATCTCCAATGTCTAAAAGGATTTTGCTGAACATTCTTTATTTCCATTAGGTCCACTGGAGCCACAGGGGCAGTTGCACTGTTCCCAACAGGAGACTGGAGTTGTGAGGGAGAACCTGAACTGTTGCTAACAGCGCCACAGGGGGACCGACCAGAAAAAGAACAACAGGAACTGAAGCACAAGAATCATGGCTACCAGGGAAGGACTTTTGCAAGGCTGGATGGCAGCATTTTAGTACAGGTAGAGTAGGATGCAGGCTGAGGGAAGAGAGACCTGACAGATCAAGCTGCTATCCTGTCACTGGCCAAGCCACACCCCAGCATGATCAGTTGTTTTTGACACTCCAGCACAAATACCCACATCTGCGCAAGTGACAAAACACAATGATGTGGCCGCACTAGCTTCCCAGTCAGGAAACCCTGCTCTAGCCCCAGATAACCCAGTCACTGTTTCAGGCCTACACAAATGCACTTGGAGAATAATAACAGTGCAAAAATGATAGCTGAAAAAATGAGTGCTCAGTCAGATACAAAGGCTTACATCCCCCTCTCCCCCACAGACCCACTGGAGGGGTTGAACTACTTTCTGCTGCAGTCAGTTCCAGCACTACAAAACCCCAGTTTGGGGCATAGCAAGTTAGAGAGCTGCATCTAAGAACAGCAACTGTGGTGTTGAACAGCTCACTAACAGCAGAATGAGCATTTCAGAGCACCTAACTGGCGTTAATTGGCCTTGTACTGTGAAGTACTATGCAACAGCAGGTATTTCTAAAATGAATTCATTGATGAGCAAGTTAGACAAGGGAAGGGGGCAGTGGAAACAGGACGCCGCCAACGCTGCATTTTCTAGGGATATGACAAACCCAAGCACAAAGCAGCAGGATGAAGGAGCACATCAAAGGAAGGTTAATTTCACACATAATATAAGGCAAGAAGCACAAAGTAGTGCCTTGAGATCTGAGGACCAGGAAGAGAGTGAGGCCTCACAGTGGACTCGAGCACAGGGGTCTTTCAGAATGGCAGACTTGTTTACCATAAAGGATGAAAAGCCTGCTCCGTGGCATAATGCAGTACGCCTGAAGTATAAAGGAATCATGCGAAGCATTCCTGACAGGACTTTTGTGGCAGAAATTTCCTAAAGGATTTGATGGACTTTTATGCATAAAAGCTCTCAGCCCTCATCCATGTATCAGGGGACCCCAATATGACATTAGTTTCAAGACACCAGCCTCTCTAGACAGGTTCTGAAATAAAACCTGCAGTGAAAATATTTACTATTTTATTAAGGAACGAAGGGTAAGCATCTCAGATGTTATGTATTGGCTTAAACAGAAGTGTGAGGTGTTGGAACGGCCACTACCTATTATTCATGGAGGTGTGGAAGGTGAAGGTTAAGCTGCTAAGAACTAACTCTGGTGTGCTACATTTTCTCTGTTGCCTTTTTATCAGAATGTACCCTGGACTATGTTTCTACACTGGGCAAACAAAGACATGTCATTGGTGCAACTCCAAACAACACCTGAGTGGGGCTTGAGATAAAATAAGATGTGGTTCCTGCATAGAATTTGGTCATATCAGCCTACATAGTACCAATCTGTACAGTTGCAATCTCTGTGAGGCTAGAGGTCACTCTCATCAACTATGTCCCTGGGTGGCCCACAACCTTGAAGATGGACTAAACCAGGAGAACCTAGTAACACAGAGACAAAAAGAGGTTGGTACAAAAGACTTAGATCCCTTGATCGATGACATACAGTATCAGACCCTTCAATCTCTGCTACGACAGCACAGGAAACTCTGGTGAGAGCACTGGCTGCTAAACTCCCTTCACAAAACACCCTTACTGCCACTCCACAGACACCTCAATTGACAGTGGAGCAGGCAGCAGCTGTAGTGCTGGAAGAGATATGACAGATGGAAGAGGATATGGAAGAACCTGCTCCACCACAAAACAAGTAGCCAGACACAGAAGTAACAGCCATGCCCCCCACACCTACACCCATGTCCTAGGAACACTGGGACAAGAATGGTGACAAGCCACATCCAAGAGTAGGGTCATTCTCGATGCCCTGCAGAGGGCAGGCCTTAGACAGCTAGTGTTGGAACCCACTTGGGAGGGAGCAATACTAGACCTGGTACTCTCAAATGGAGAGAGGATCACAAATTAAGAAGTCGGTAGACATCTGGGAACAAGTGATCACTGCACAGTGTGCTTCACAATAAGCACAACCATGGAGACAAGCCATACAAAAACAAGCATACTGGACATTAGAAGGGCTGACTTTGGCAAAATGGGTGAATACCTGAGGAATACACTAGCAAATGGCCAAAATGGAGGGGTGGAAGAACAATGGAGAAAAATCAAAACTGCCATCATAGAGGCAACAAGCCTTTGTGTGAAACAGATAAAGAAAACAAAGCGCAGTAAAAAACCACTATGGTTCTCAAAAGAGGTGGCAGGGAAGGTTAAGGAGAAAAAGGCTGCATTCAAAAAGTATAAGGCATCACAGAAGGAGCACGACAGGGAACTGTATCTATTAAAGCAGAAAGAAGTGGGGAAGGCAGTCAGAATAGCAAAAGCCCAAACTGAGGAAAACATAGCCAATACAGTTAAGAAGGGGGATAAAACCTTTTATAGGTACATTAGGGAGCATAGAAAGGTTAAGGGAGGAATAGTGAAGATTAATAAGGGAGAGGGGAGGTGAGCAGAGCGAGACAGTGAAAAGGCAGAGATACTGAATTAATACTTTTGCTCAGTATTCACAAAAGAAGATGAGGAGGAGTTACCTAAACCAGACAATAGAAGCACTCTGGGTGGGGGGTTGACACCAGTCCATTTACAAAAGAAAGGGTCCTGAAAGAACTCCTAAAACTCAAGGTGGACAAAGCAATGGGGCCTGATGAGATTCACCCCAGAATCCTAAAAAGAACTAAGTGAGGACCTAGTGACACCACTGACCACACTTTTTAACAAATGATGGGAGGATGGGGTGGTACCTGGGGACTGGAGGAGGGCAGATGTGATTCCCCTTCACAAAAGTGGGAGCAAGACAGAAGCAGGAAACTACAGACCTGTAAGTTTGACCTCAGTGGTAGGGAAAATGATGGAATCACTTCTGAAAGAAAGAAAGAATTGTTGAGTACCTAGAGGCCAGCACAGCAGAAGACCCAAAGCAGCATGGATTTACAGCAGAAAGATCATGTCAGATGAATCTAATAGATTTCTTTGACTGGGTGACCAAAGTAATAGACCAGGGAGGGGCTGTGGATATGGCCTACCTAGACTTTAGCAAGGCATTTGACACAGTCCCGCACAAAAGATTAATAATCAAGTTAGCCAGCCTGGGAGTGGGTCCCAGGGTGGTAGCCTGGGTTGCAAAATGGCTGCACAACAGGACACAGAAGGTAATAGTGAGTGGAACACATTCTGAAGAAAGGGGGGTCACTAGTGGAGTACCTCAGGGCTCAGTACTGGGTCCAGTCCTCTTTAACATCTTTATAGGTGACATTGCAGAGGGCCTGAAGGGAAAGGTATGCCTCTTTGCAGATGATATAAAGATCTGTAACAGAGTTGATACACATGGGGGTTAGAAAGGATGAGAAGGGAATTGGCAAGGTTGGAGGAATGGTCAGACATATGGCAACTTAGATTAAATGCAAAGAAATGCAAAGTAATGCACCTGGGAAACAAAAACCCAGGAGAAGAGAACACAATAGCAGGGGAGGTACTAACAACAATAAAAATGGAACGGGACTTGAGGGTAGTCATAGCAGATGATCTAAAGGTTGGAAGGCAATGTGAGAGGTCAGTAAGGAGAGCCAGGGGGATACTTGTGTAACCCCCCTGAAAATGGGGGTTCCCAAAAGACTTCCAGGAGCTTGCTTGAATGCTCCAAGCCTGAATGGTGTTTGGCATTTAAGCCATTTATCAGTGAGTGTTTTTAGAGCCTCTGGTACTGTCTCTTTAAGAGCTGTCTGCTTGCAGACATAATTAGTTTGTATGGGGGACTGTTGCTTCTCTGAGTACCACTCGAGCTGCTGCCAATTCACTTCATTTTGCAGTCACTAGGAGTGCAAAGGGAACCTATCTGAAAGATGTAACTGTTTGCCAGAAATTATTTAGAGTAATAATGAAATTACAGTTTGTCTAACCTGCTTTCTTTGCAGTCAGAACTGTGTCTGCTAGTTCCCCATTCTAGTTTTGAACTGCTGAACTGGACCAATCAGTGTGGTGTAAGCTAGCTCTAAAATGGTGCCTTGGACGAGTCAGAACTTGGACTCATAATCTGAGCCAGCCACAAGAGGATTGTATGGGCAGTGACTCTGGGAGATGTAGTTTAGACTTCAGTGCCTTTTTGGACCAACAGCAGCAGTCTATTGTGAGTGACAGCCAATCCAGTCAAGAACTGGGAGGAACTCAAAGGATGTGCCCGGTTTTGTCGGTTGGAGTTTCAGATGAGCTTTGGCAGTGAAGAAGGAAGGAGCCCTGTGCTTTTTCAGTGTGCAGTTTTAGTCAAAAAACGTGTGTAAGGCCCAGAGTTCCGGTCTGCAGCTTGTGTAACAGCTTGTTAGGACTGAACTGTCCTGTGAAAAGAATCAAAGGATCTCTGAAGAGTAGAAACCAGGCTCACCCTGTAGAAGACTGGAGGAATTGCTGAAGATTGCACTCGGTCTGTCAGGAACTGAATCTGATGTGTTCTCCCGGTATTGTGCAGTAATTGCGATCGGGATACAGATGCAGCCTGCCTGGTATAGTGCTTTCTTTTATATGGATGTGTGAAGAGGTTTGTGTACCTCAAGTGAGCCCTGCTGACATTGAAGGACCCTATCTTATTTGGAGGTCGTGAGTACTAATTCAGGTCGCTCTCCTGTTGAATTGCCACATTAAATCCAAATGGAATTACTGTACTGTTGACTGTTTAATTCTCCTTTCTCTGTGTGAAAGGGCCCCACCAGCTGCCACGGTTTGACTAGCCACTAGGGCTTGGGTACCTACAAGGACAGTAACTGATAGGGATAGGCCTGTGCACAGAGCCATAGGTAGATTGTTAGAGTGATAAGCTAATTAACCTGATTTCCCTCTTCCTTGTTATATCCCCTAAATAAATCAGAGCTGCTTGTTTCAGCAAAGTTATACTGCCTGAGGTGTTTGTCTATGTTAAAGTACTGTACTGTGATTGTTGCACTGTATCTCATTTCACAGGAGGTCCCAGTGCCGGAACCAGACCTGGGGGTAAGTGTATACTGTGAAGGTAATTTGATATATTGTGGGGCCACTAGTGGGAAGAAAAGGGCTGGAGGTGTCCCAGAGGGCTGTGACCAAGTTAGTTTAACTATTGCAAACCCTGACCTCTGGGTGGAGGCACCCGCCATTGGATCCAGGGCCTCAACCTGTTAGTGGCAAATCAGGCAGGGGTAGAGCCCCTGGGATAGCGCCATCTAGGGGTTACATCTTGGAGGCTCACCGCTGGGATTGTGTGTCCTCTAGTGGCCATATTTACGAACCACTGTTAAGAAAAAAATGGGTACCCGACAGAAGTGGCTGTGCACCGGCTGGTGGAGTGGTGTACTGGGGAGGAGATCGACCTCAAATATGCTTATCCTGGACATCCCCTGGGTATCAATACGGACACTGTGCGGGAGTACTTTCCAAGGTGGAAGGTTTACAAAACCCTGTGGTGGTGGGTCGGCATGCTAATCTGCTCACCCACACTTTCCTGGCCCTAGTAGAGTTTAAGGATCCTATAGATAGCTCCAAGTGCCACAGACCATTACCCCAGAGGGAGCCCTCACTGCTTGAGTGATAACTAAGGACAGTAAAGACCTGGGGAATCAGCCCCCACCACTATCTGAAACTTTTGAGGAGAAATTTGCTGAATGGTTGCTGGGAGAGGGAAAACTGTAGAGGACTTGAAGAAACTATTCTTGCCACCTGGGTGTTCTCCTCCCACACTCTCTCCTGCTCAGTGCCCGTAATGGTGGCTGAACCAATGCAGACTCCTATTCTGCACCTGCCATTAGTCCACGACTCTTCACTGGGTTGAGGATCTTCTCTGGCACCCTCCCACCCCCAAGGGAGGATGACTGGGAGACCTGATAGACTATGTTGCCCCAAGTGCTAGAATGGCAATGTCTCTGGAAGGCAAAAGCGAAAGAGGGTTAGTGAGAGCCTCCGAGGTCCTGCCCTGGCTACCATCCGAAGCAAACGGGCCAGTAACCCGAAGCGACTGCCAGGCCTATCTGAGGCCTTGGAGAATGTGTATGGAGCCCAGATTCTGATGAGGACCTATGGTGGAGAGAGAAATGCACAACAGTACCAAGGGAGTTGTTGTCTGTGTATGTCTCTCGGCTGGAAAAATTGTTGCAAGAATGCCTCAGAAAGGGGTAGTTTGCCAGCGATTGAACTGGACCAAACCAGACTGGACAGAATCCTTAAGTCTGCCCCTTCTCAGAACTGCTGTTGCTTCCAGTTACGCCTGGCAAATCGACTGGAATCCCACCTCCTATGATGAGTTAATGAGAGAAATTGAGGAGTTGAGAAAGGCAACCTCGGAGGTACCTGCACCAACAGCTGTGGCTGACCCGAGTGACTGAGGGTGACCCATCAAGTGAAGTTCAGGGGCAGAGGTTGACAGTCAATGAGTGCTCTGACAAGGAAAGATATGCCACAATGGGGCGTAACTGTTGAGAGAGATCCGAATCTAAAACAGTCCTTTATGAAGGCCACGCCTGCAAGTACAGGCCCTGACCTATATCCGACTGCATTCATATATGGGGGTGGGGTACCCACCCATGTATCTCCTGTTGATAACAGCTCCAAACTCAATTCCTTGACCATGGAAGTGGAGAAACTGACGAGATGTCTCCAAATGCTTATCACGTCATGAGACAGAGATGGCACCCAGGTTTCCAGTTAGTAATACCTCGCCCTGGCTCCCAGTGTGGCGCCGGCCAGCTCAAACTCCAGAAAGTATGTTTTGCTATAATTGTGGGAAGATGGGCACATGAAAGGGGAATGCCAGTCCTCAAAAGACACTGACAAAGTTGCATGTAGGCTACAAGGAGAGCTTCGAGAAGAAATCAGTGGTTAAGAGGTGCAATGATGATCCCAGTGAGGGCACCAAAATGCTAATTCACGCCCTTTTGTGGCAAGGTCAGTTGCCCAGGCCTCACTACCGCCTCTCCAGACTGTGTCCAGAACAGTGGGTCCCTCCATGGAGACCACTGTAAAGGTGAATGGAGTGTCTACAAGAGTTGTATTAGACAGTGGCTCCCAAGTGACAATTATGTTCCAGGATTGGTATCAGAAGCATTTGTCAGACGTGACCTTACAACCATTAGAAGGACTGCATGTATGGGGGTTAAGTGAGAAGGCCTACCCCTATTCGGGTATATCCGAATTTGGTTGTCTTTCCTCACCTCCGTGGCTGGAGTGGCCAACAAGTAGAGACCCTAGCCTTAGTGTGTCCCCCCAACTGGACTGTAGTGATGGTGTCCCTTTGTTGATTGGAACAAATGCTCATATGTTCGGAAGGCTGGCACAGTTGTGTTATGAAAACAGGGTCAAAGACTAGTAGAGCTTAAGAGTTCCGCTTTAATTAAGAAGGCCTATGAGGCACAGAGAGATGCTGGAAAAACAGAACCAGAGGAACCGTCTGAATTGTATGGAAGAATGATCCTGAGTCTCTGATCCTGGCACCAAATGCCCAGTGTACCTTACAGGGAGAGGTCCGTATCAGAAAGCGATGTTAAGAATAAAATATTAATGTTGGATGCACCAGGCGATGGAAAATTGCCAGAGGGACTGCTGGTCAAGCCAGTATTTTGCCCGCTAGAGCCCATGCTTATGCCAGAAGGGTAATGGTCCAAGTTCATAATGTGTCTGAAAGAGACATTCGAGTAAACAGAGGTTGCATCCTGGCTAATGTGCATTGTGCAGACACTGCAGTGCTACCCAGCAGCAAGAGTTCAAGGAAGAATGACAGAGTAACGCCTGATTTGTTTGATTTCAGCGACCTCGCTGCCAGCTGAATGGAAAGTGAGGATCAGTGAGAAGCCTCGCCCAGAGAGACCAGGTGTTTTCTTTAAGGAATGGGATGTAGGATGCGTGCAAGGAGCTGAGCACAATATCCGGCTGCATGACGAAAGACCATTTCAGTGAGAGGTCTGACCTTGGCACCTGCTGACATAGACGATGTGAGGACGGCATCTGCAAGAGATGTTAGCTGTTGTGTAATACAAAGAATCCAGAAGCCTTATGCTTCCCCATTGTGGTAGTGAGGAAAAAGAATGGAACAGTAAGGATGTGTGTGGATTATGGCACAGCAAACCGGTGGACTATCCTGATCAGTACACAATGCCCGCATTCAGCAGGTTGCTTTGGACCGCTTAAGGGGCAGAGTGGTTCTCTGTGCTTGATCTCCGCAGTGGTACTACAGATCCCGATGGCTCAGGAGGACCGTGGAGAAGACGGCCTTTATCTGTCTGCTTGGCTTCTATGAATTCATAGAGGATGCCTCAAGGATTTCAGGTGCCCCAGCCACTTTCAACGATTGATGGAGCGTGCAGTGGGGACATGAACTTACTAGAGTGCCTGGTATACCTAGATGATGTTATTGTGTTTGGCAGCTCACTGGAGGAACATGAGACATATTATTATTATGGTATTGACCGACTGGAGGACTTTGGCCTTAAACTGTCCATTGATAAGTGTCAATTCTTTCAAACATCAGTAAAGTATGTGGGACACATAGTATCCACCGAGGAATAGAGGACCGACCCAAGTAAAGTTGAGGCCTTGACCACCTGGCCACAGCCCAAAATCTAAAAGAACTGCAAAGATTCCTGGGATTCTGTGTAGTTTATTAGTCGCTCATCAAGGACTATTCAAGAGTGATCCGCCCTTTACTTAACCTTACTCAAGGGTATCCCCAACCCACAAAAATACCAAAAGTCAGCGTCCTCAAGACTGAAAGAGTGTATTTTCATCCGAGTGAAGCATTTGTGGCCCAACTCTGATTGTGAGACTGCTTTTCATGAATCATATATCAACTTACCCATGCTCCAGTGCTGGCCTACGCCGATCCAAGAAACCTTACGTCCTGCACACTGATGCTAGCTTGCAAGGGTTGGGGCTGTGTTGTACCAAGAGCACGAGAATGGCCTGAGACCAGTGGCCTTTGCCAGTAGCGCCTGACCCCATCCGAAAAGAACTATCCTGTACATAAGTTAGAGTTCCTAAGCTGAAGTGGGCTATTATTGACCAATTCCATGAGTACCTGTATGGGGCTAAAATACTGAAAAGTAAAACTGACAATAATCCTTTGACCTATGTGCAGATCTCAGCTAAGTTGGATGCCACTGGCCATAGGTGGCTTTCTACGTATCTACATATGACTATGCTCCTAGAATACCGAGCAGGTCTGAACCACATAGATGCTGATGCTCTCTCCCGGAGGCCTGTTCCCCAGAATGATTGGGTCCGATTGGCAGAACTTGACATTCGGCACTCTGCCGAAGTTTGACAGGGAGGAACAAATGTCCCACGGACGCAGTGGACTGCATGGTGGATTGCTTGGGAGCCTCTGAGAATTGCATACCTGTTGCTTATTGCCACTTTTTCTGCAATAGACATTGGTGCACTGCCTCAGCTGGACAATGACAGTATTGTGCGGCTCAATCCCGCGATCCCATGATCAAAGCAGCTTTAGAAGCCCTCTATGCAGGAAAAGATGTGTCCAAATTACGCTCCACTGATTTGAGAACTGCACTGTTATACAAAGAAGGTCCTAAGTTGAAACTGATCAATAAACTGTTATACAGAGAAACAGTAGACAGAGGGGACAAGTAGACAAACAACAACTAGTGCTGCCTCTACTGTTTTAGGACTCAGTACTGAGGTCCTTGCACAACCACATGGGGCACCTTGGTATAGACCAGAATACTTGACTTGGTGAGATCCAGATTCTATTGGCCTAAGATGGGGGCTGATGTGGAGCAACACATTCGAACTTGTAGTCGCTACTTACAGAGAAAGCTTTGCCCAGAGGGCTGCCCCTTGTTAACATCACCACCAGTGCACCCATGGAGCTGGTCTGTATTGATTTCTGAGTTTGGGTCAGATCAAAGAAATATCAGTAATGTGCTGGTGGTCACTGACCATTTCAAGAGATATGCCCAAGCTTTCCCACAAAGACCAGAAAGCATCCACTGTGGCCAAAGTACTCAGGAAAATCTTTTTGTTCACTATGGGGCCCACAAAGAATCCATTCTGATCAAGGAGAGACTTTGAGGTCGTCTGATCAAAGAGATGCTTTCTCTGTGGAGTGTGGAAGTCCAGAACCACTCCTTACCACCCAGGGGGTCCACAGCCTGAGCGTTTCAACGCACTTTGCTAGATATGCTAGGCACCCTGCACCCAAAGGACAAGCCTAAGATGGAGCCAACAGATTAGCACCCTGGTACATGCTTATAACTGCACCAAAAGTGATGCCACTGGATTCTCCCCTACCGCCTGATGTTTGGAAGAAGCTCGACTACCAGTAGATGTGTGTTTTGGGTCTCTCCTGATGGGGTTCAAGCTGACAACTATTTACAGTATGTGCAAAGTTAAAGGCCCAGCTAACTCATGCGTACCAACTGGCTCAAACCATGGCTGCCAAAAGAAATCTGGCTACAATGAAAGGTATGATAAAAAGGTGACAGCGCAGGAGGACTCCCAGGAGGGAGATCGGGGTATTGCTAAGAAATCTGGGACTGCATGGCAAGCACAAGATTGCTGACAGATAGCATCATCTCCCTCACATTGTAGTGGGCAAACTAGATGATCTGCCAGTGTACAAAGTAAGGCCTGAGAATAATTCAAAGATGTAAAAACAATGCATAGAAATCATTTACTGCCCATTGGACAAATCTTAATTGAGTCTGAGCCCCTAGAAGATGCCCCTCTGGACCAGTGGACTAGAGCTGCTGCTAAGAAAAGATCAAGAAAGTCTGCACCTACAGAAGCAAAAGTTAAAGTGTTCCTCCACAAGTCCCAGTTGAGCATGACTGTCGGTCCATATCGGGAAGAAAGTGAGAGTGACTTTGAATACTATCCTTCTTACGAACTGAGTCAATTGTTTCGGGGCAACTCCTGAGTCAATACTGGAGATGAAGCTGGGCCTCCTGGACTGTCTAAGCCCCAGCTTCATCCCTGGAGCCAATGCTCCCAGAAGTGAAGTGCAAGCATCAGATCAGATGAAATGGAATCATTGTGCATGGTTGAACTGTTTGAGTTTTCAGGGAAGAAAATGATAGATTGGGGCAGACTGGTGATACAGCGAACAAGAAGAGTATTTTGAGTGCCTGACAGTCCACTGGTGTCCGACTCTCCATGCGAGCCAAATGTTGTGGACTCAGAAACTGCAACTCCTGGAGCTGAAAGTGCCCCAAGTTCTAGCCTCTCTACCCCCATGGAGACTCCCCTGACAAGTGAGGACAATGCTGAAAATGAGGCTCAGAGTGCAGAGACTATAACAGTTCCCCTAGAAAGACTGGTCGAGCTGTAAAGCCTGTGGTGCACCTCAGTTATGATTCACTTGGGAGGCCTGTGGACTTGCCTCTCAATGTTGTCCATAAAGGAGTGTATGTGTCCTCGAGCTCATTGCCCAAACTGAGCATCAGTGCTAACTCCAAGTTACTTGTGTTGCCCTCTAAGTATGGTGCCCTTGCCCCATCCAGCCCCAAGGTAACTGATAGGGAAGGGGCCCCCTCTTCAGGTTTCATGTACAAGAGGTAATAACTTGAGTTATGGTACAATGTGTATGTAATACTGTGTAAAGAGTGACGTACTGCAATGTTTCAGAAATGTGTTCTTGGTAAAATGATATATTGACTGATGATTACGTAGAGTAATGCAAATGTATATGGTTGCAATTGAAACTTGTGAGGTACTTGCATTGACGCGACGTCAAGCTTTCCCAGGCCAGGAAGGGTGTAACCCCCCTGCAAATGGGGGTTCCCAAAAGACTTCCAGGAGCTTGCTTTAATGCTCCAAGCCTGAATGGTGTTTGGCATTTAAGCCATTTATCAGTGAGTGTTTTTAGAGCCTCTGGTACTGTCTCTTTAAGAGCTGTCTGCTTGCAGACATAATTAGTTTGTATGGGGGGACTGTGTGCTTCTCTGAGTACTACTCGAGCTGCTACCAATTCACTTCATTTTTGCAGTCACTAGGGTGCAAAGGAACCTATCTGAAAGATGTAACTGTTTGCCAGAAATTATTTGAGTAATAATGAAATTACAGTTTGTCTAACCTGCTTTCTTTGCAGTCAGAACTGTGTCTGCTAGTTCCCATTCTAGTTTTGAACTGCTGAACTGGACCAATCAGTGTGGTGTAAGCTAGCTCTAAAATGGTGCCTTGGACGAAGTCAGAACTTGGACTCATAATCTGAGCCAGCCACAAGAGGATTGTATGGGCAGTGACTCTGGGAGATGTAGTTTAGACTTCAGTGCCTTTTTGGACCAACAGCAGCAGTCTATTGTGGTGACAGCCAATCCAGTCAAGAACTGGGAGGAACTCAAAGGATGTGCCCGGTTTTGTCGGTTGGAGTTTCAGTTGAGCTTTGGCAGTGAAGAAGGAAGGAGCCCTGTGCTTTTCAGTGTGCAGTTTTAGTCAAAAAACGTGTAAGGCCCAGAGTTCCGGTCTGCAGCTTGTGTAACAGCTTGTTAGGACTGAATCCGTCCTGTGAAAAGAATCAAAGGATCTCTGAAGAGTAGAAACCAGGCTCACCCTGTAGAAGACTGGAGGAATTGCTGAAAATTGCACTCGGTCTGTCAGGAACTGAATCTGCTGTGTGTTCTCCCGGTATTGTGCAGTAATGCGATCGGGATACAGATGCAGCCTGCCTGTATAGTGCTTTCTTTTATATGGATGTGTGAAGAGGTTTGTGTACCTCAAGTGAGCCCTGCGACATTGAAGGACCCTATCTTATTTGAGGTCGTGAGTACTAATTTGAGGTCGCTCCCTGTTGAATTGCCACATTAAATCCAAATGGAATTACTGTACTGTTGACTGTTTAATTCTCCTTTTCTCTGTGTGAAAGGGCCCCTCACCAGCTGCCACGGTTTGGACTAGCCACTGGGGCTTGGGTACCCAAGGACAGTAACTGATAGCGATAGGCCTGTGCACAGAGCCATAGGTAGATTATTAGAGTGATAAGCTAATTAACCTGATTTCCCCTGTCCTTGTTATATCCCCTAAATAAATCAGAGCTGCTTGTTTCAGCAAAGTTATACTGCCTGAGTATTTGTCTATGTTAAAGTACTGTACTGTGATTGTTGCACTGTATCTCATTTCACAGGAGGTCCCAGTGCCGGAACCAGACCTGGGGTAAGTGTA
Source organism: Neoceratodus forsteri (assembly GCA_016271365.2). Classification (NCBI taxonomy): domain Eukaryota; kingdom Metazoa; phylum Chordata; order Ceratodontiformes; family Ceratodontidae; genus Neoceratodus; species Neoceratodus forsteri. Next base: position 90,493,702 of record CM028130.1, on the reverse strand, counting down.
TACTGTGAGGTAATTCTGATATATTGTGTGGGCCACTGAGTGGGAAGAAAGGGTTGCAGTGTCCCCAGGGGCTGTGACCAGAGATTAGTTTAACTATTGCAAACCCTGACCTCTGGGTGGAGGCACCATGCCATTGGATCCAGGCCCCTCAACCTGTTAGTGGCAAATCAGGCAGGGGTAGTAGCCCCTGGGATGAGCGCCATCTAGGGGTTACATCTTGGAGGCTCACCGCTGGGATTGTGTGTCCTCTGGTGGCCATATTCTGAACCACTGTTAAGAAAAATGGGTACCCGACAGAAGTGGCTGTGCACCGGCTGGTGAGTGGTGTACTGGGGAGAGATCGACCCCCAAATGCTTTGCTTATCCTGGACATCCCCTGGGTATCAATACGGACACTGTGCGGGAGTACTTTCCAAGTGGAAGGTTTACAAAACCCTGTGGTGGTGGGTCGGCATGCTAATCTGCTCACCCACACTTTCCTGGCCCTAGTAGAGTTTAGGATCCCATAGATAGCTCCAAAGTGCCACAGACCATTACCCCAGAGGAGCCCTCACTGCTTGGAGAGTGATAACTAAGGACAGTAAAGACCTGGGGAATCAGCCCCACCACTATCTGAAACTTTGAGGAGAAATTTGCTGAATGGTTGCTGGGAGAGGAAAACTGTGGAGGACTTGAAGAAACTATTCTTGCCACCTGGGGTGTTCCTCCTCCAACACTCTCTCCTGCTCCAGTGCCGTAATGGTGGCTGAACCAATGCAGACTCCTATTTCTGCACCTGCCATTAGTCACGACTCTTTCACCGGGTTGAGGATCTTTCTGGCACTCTCCCCACTTCAAGGGGAGGATGACTGGAGACCTGACAGACCATGTTGCCCCCCAAGTGCTAGAATGGCAATGCTCGGAAGGCGAAGCTAAAGAGGGTTAGTGAGAGCTCCGAGGTCCTGCCCTGGCTACCATCCGTGCTAAACGGGCCAGTAACCCTGAGCGACTGCACAGGCCTATCTTGAGGCCTTGAGAATGTGTATGGGAGCCCAGATTCTGATGAGGACCTATGGTGGAGAGTAAGAAATGCACAACAGTACCAAGGGAGTTGTTGTCTGTATGTCTCTCTCGGCTGGAAAAATTGTTGCAAGAATGCCTCAGAAAGGTAGTTGCCAGCGTTGAACTGGACCAAACCAGACTGGACAGAATCCTTCAAGTCTGCCCTTCTCAGAACTGCTGTTGCTTCAGTTACGCCTGGCAAATCGACTGGAATCCCACCCTCCTATGATGAGTTAATGAGAGAAATTGAGGAGTTGAGAAAGGCAACCTCGGGAGGTACCTGCACCAACAGCTGTGGCTACGACCCGAGTGACTGAGGGTGACCCATCAGTGAAGTTCAGGGCAGAGGTTGACAGTCAATGAGTGCTCTGACAAGGAAAAGATATGCCGCAATGGGGCGAACTGTTGAGAGAGATCCGGGAATTCAAAACAGTCCTTTATGAAGGCCGCCCTGCAAGTACAGGCCCTGACCTATATCCGACTGCATCTGCTATGGGGTGGGGTACCACCCATGTATCTCCCTGCTGATAACAGCTCCAAACTCAATTCCTTGACCATGGAAGTGGAGAAACTGACGATGTCTCCAAATGCTTATCACGCCGCGAGACAGAGATGGCACCCAGGTTTTCGATTAATGTCCCCGCCCTGGCTCCCAGTGTGGCGCCTCGGCCAGCTCAAACTCCAGAAAGTATGTTTTGCTATAATTGTGGGAAAGATGGGCACATGAAAAGGGAATGCCAGTCCCCAAAAGACACTGACAAAGTTGCATATAGGCTACAAGGAGAGCTTGGAGAAGAAATCAGTGGTTAAGAGGTGCACGACATGATCCCAGTGAGGGCACCAAAATGCTAATTCACGTCCTTTTGTGGCAAGGTCAGTTGCCCAGGCCTCACTACCGCCTCTCCAGACTGGTCCAGAACAGTGGGTCCCTCCATGGAGACCACTGTAAAGGTGAATGGAGTGTCTACAAGAGCTGTATTGTACTGTGGCCCTCAAGTGACAATTATGTTCCAGGATTGGTATCAGAAGCATTTGTCAGACGCACTTACAACCATTAGAAGGACTGCATGTATGGGGTTAAGTGAGAAGGCCTACCCCTATTCCGGGTATATCCAATTTGGCTGTCTTTCCCACCTCCGTGGCTGGAGTGGCCAAACAAGTAGAGACCCTAGCCTTAGTGTGTCCCCAACTGGACTGTATGATGGTGTCCCTTTGTTGATTGGAACAAATGCTCATATGTTGGAAGGCTGGCACAGTTGTGTTATGAAAAACAGGGGTCAAAGACTAGTAGAGCTTTAAGAGTTCCGGCTTTAATTAAGAAGCCTATGAGGCAGAGAGATGCTGAAAAAACAGAACCAGAGGAACGGTTGGAATTGTATGGAAGAAGGATCCTGAGTCTCTGATCCTGGCACCAAATGCCCAGTGTACCTTACAGGGAGAGGTCCGTATCAGAAAGGATGTTAAGAATAAAATATTAATGTTGGATGCACCAGGCGATGGAAAATTGCCAGAGGGACTGCTGGTCCAAGCCTAGTATTTTGCCCGCTAGAGCCCATGCTTATGCCAGAAGGGTAATGGTCCAAGTTCATAATGTGTCTGAAAGAGACATTCGAGTAAACAGAGGTTGCATCCTGGCTAATGTGCATTGTGCAGACACTGCAGTGCTACCACAGCAAGAGTTCAGGAAGAATGACAGAGTAGCGCCTGACTTGTTTGATTTCAGCGACTCCCGCTGCCAGCTGAATGGAAAGTGAGGATCAGTGAGAAGCTCGCCCAGAGAGACCAGGTGTTTTCTTTAAAGGAATGGGATGTGGGATGCGTGCAGGAGCTGAGCACAATATCCGCTGCATGACGAAGACCATTTCGTGAGAGGTCTCGACGCCTGGCACCTGCTGACATAGGCGATGTGAGACGGCATCTGCAGAGATGTTAGCTGCTGGTGTAATACAAGAATCCAGAAGCCCTTATGCTTCCTCATTTGTAGTGAGGAAAAGAATGGAACAGTAAGGATGTGTGTGGATGCCGCACCTTAAACGTGAGGACTATCCTGATCAGTACACAATGCCCGCATTCAGCAGGATGCTTTGGACTGCTAAGCGGGAAGCAAGTGGTTCTCTGTGCTGGATCTCCGCAGTGGGTACTACCAGATCCCGATGGCCCCAGAGGACCGTGAGAAGGCGGCCTTTATCTGTCTGCTTGGCTTCTATGAATTCATAGAGGATGCCTCAAGGGATTTCAGGTGCCCCGCCACTTTTCAACGATTGATGGAGCGTGCAGTGGGACATGAACTTACTAGAGTGCCTGTATACCTAGATGATGTTATTGTGTTTGGCAGCTCACTGGAGGAACATGAGAGCAGATTATTTAAGGTATTGGACCGACTGGGACTTTGGCCTTAAACTGTCCATTGATAAGTGTCAATTCTTTCAAACATCAGTAAAGTATGTGGAACATAGTATCCACGAGGGAATAGAGACCGACCCAAAGTAAAGTTGAGGCCTTGACCACCTGGCCACAGCCCAAAATCTAAAAGAACTGCAAAGATTCCTGGGATTCTGTGGTTATTATGGGCTTCATCAAGGACTATTCAAGAGTGATCAGCCCTTTACTTAACCTTACTCAAGGGTATCCCCAACCCACAAAAAATACAAAGTCAGCGTCCTCAAGACTGAAAGAGTGTATTTTCATCCGAGTGAAGTATTTGGGGCCAGCTGGACTCCTGATTGTGAGACTGCTTTTCATGAGATCATATATCAACTTACCCATGCTCCAGTGCTGGCCTATGCGATCCAAAGAAAACCTTACGTCCTGCACACTGATGCTAGCTTGCAAGGGTTGGGGCTGTGTTGTACCAAGAGCACGAGAATGGCCTGAGACCAGTGGCCTTTGCCAGTAGAAGCCTGACCCCATCCGAAAAGAACTATCCTGTACATAAGTTAGAGTTCCTAGCTTTGAAGTGGGCTATTGTTGACCAATTCCATGAGTACCTGTATGGGGCTAAAATACTAGTAAAACTGACAATAATCCTTTGACCTATGTGCAGATCTCAGCTAAGTTGGATGCCACTGGCCATGGGTCTTTCTGCATTATCTACATATGACTATGCTCTCGAATACCGAGCAGGTCTGAACCACATAGATGCTGATGCTCTCCGGAGCCTGTTCCCAGAATGATTGGGTCCGATTGGCAGAACCTGACATTCGGGCACTCTGCCGAAGTTTGACAGGGAGGAACAAATGTCCACGGACGAGTGGACTGCTATGGTGATTGCTTGGGAGCCTCTGAGAATTGCATACCTGCTGCTTATTGCCACTTTTCTGCAATAGACATTGGTGCACTGCCTCAGCTGGACAATGACAGTATTCGGCGGGCTCAATCCGCGATCCATGATCAAAGCAGCTTTAGAAGCCTCTATGCAGGAAAAGATGTGGTCAAATTCGCGCCTCCACTGATTTGAGAACTGCACTGTTATACAAAGAAGGTCCTAGTTGAAACTGATCAATAAACTGTTATACAGAGAAACAGTAGACAGAGGGGACAAGTAGACAAACAACAACTAGTGCTGCCCACTGCTTTTGAGACTCAGTACTGAGGTCCTTGCACAACCACATGGGGCACCTTGGTATAGACAGAACACTTGACTTGGTGAGATCCAGATTCTATTGGCTAAGATGGGGCTGATGTGGAGCAACACATTCGAACTTGTAGTCGCTGCTTACAGAGGAAAGCTTTGCCCCAGAGGGCTGCCCCTTGTTAACATCACCACCAGTGCACCCATGGAGCTGGTCTGTATTGATTTTCTGAGTTTGAGTCAGATCAAGAAATATCAGTAATGTGCTGGTGGTCACTGACCATTTCACGAGATATGCCCAAGCTTTCCCACCAAAGACCAGAAAGCATCCACTGTGGCCAAAGTACTTGTAGAAAACTTTTTGTTCACTATGGGGCTCCACAAAGTCCATTCTGATCAAGGGAGAGACTTTGAGAGTCGTCTGATCAAAGAGATGCTTTCTCTGTGGAGTGACGAGAGTCCAGAACCCTCCTTACCACCCCAGGGGACCCACAGCCTGAGCGTTTCAACCGCACTTCCTGCTAGATATGCTAGGCACCCTGCACCCAAAGGACAAGCCTAGATGGAGCCAACAAATTAGCACCCTGGTACATGCTTATAACTGCACCAAAAGTGATGCCACTGGATTCTCCCCTACCGCCTGATGTTTGGAAGAAGCTCGACTACCAGTAGATGTGTGTTTGGGTCTCTCCTGATGGGGTTCAAGCTGACAACTATTTACAGTATGTACAAAGTTAAAGGCCCAGCTAACTCATGCACTAACTGGCTCAAACCATGGCTGCCAAAAAGAAATCTGGCCAACAAAGAAAGGTATGATAAAAAGGTGAAAGCATTAGGAACTCCAGGAGGGAGATCGGGTATTGCTAAGAAATCTGGGACTGCATGGCAAGCACAAGATTGCTGACAGATGGCACTATCTCCCTCACATTGTAGTGGGCAAACTAGATGATCTGCCAGTGTACAAAGTAAGGCCTGAGAATAATTCAAAGATGTAAAAACAATGCATAGAAATCATTTACTGCCCATTGGACAAATCTTAATTGAGTCTGAGCCCCTAGAAGATGCCCCCTCTGGACCAGTGACTAGAGCTGCTGCTAAGAAAAGATCAAGAAAGTCTGCACCTACAGAAGCAAAGTTAAAGTGTTCCCCTCCACAAGTCCCAGTTGAGCATGACTGTCAGTCCATATCGGAAGAAAGTGAGAGTGACTTTGAATACTATCCTTCTTACGAACTGAGTCAATTGTTTCGGGGCAATCCCCTAGTCAATACTGGAGATGAAGCTGGGCCTTCTGGACTGTCTAAGCCCCCAGCTTCATCCCTGGAGCCAATGCTCCCAGAAAGTGAAGTGCAAAGCATCAGATCAGATGAAATGGAATCATTGTGCATGGTTGAACTGTTTGAGTTTTCAGGGAAGAAAATGATAGATTGGGCAGACTGGTGATACACCGAACAAGAAGAGTATTTTGAGTGCCCTGACAGTCCACTGCCAGTGTCCGAAAGCTCTCCATGAGCCAAATGTTGTGGACTCAGAAACTGCAACTCCTGGAGCTGAAAGTGCCCCAAGTTCTAGCCTCTCTACCCCCATGGAGACTCCCCTGACAAGTGAGGACAATGCTGAAAATGAGGCTCAGAGTGCAGAGACTATAACAGTTCCCCCTAGAAAGACTGGTCGAGCTGTAAAGCCTGTGATGCACCTCAGTTATGATTCACTTGGGAGGCCTGTGGACTTGCCTCTCAATGTTGTCCATAAAGGAGTGTATGTGTCCCCGAGCTCATTGCCCAAACTGAGCATCAGTGCTAACTCCAAGTTACTTGTGTTGCCCTCTAAGTATGGTGCCCTTGCCCCATCCAGCCCCAAGGTAACTGATAGGGAAGGGCCCCTCTCTTCAGGTTTCATGTACAAGAGGTAATAACTTGAGTTATGGTACAATGTTATGTAATACTGTGTAAAGAGTGACGACTGCAATGTTTCAGAAATGTGTTCTTGGTAAAATGATATATTGACTGATGATTACGTATGCGAGCCTAATGCAAATGTATATGGTTGCAGTTGAAACTTTAAGGGGTACTTGCTTGATGCGGACGTCAAGCTTTCCCAGGCCTAGGAAGGGTGTAACCCCTGCAAATGGGGTTCCCAAAAAGACTTCCAGGAGCTTGCTTGAATGCTCCAAGCCTGAATGGTGTTTGGCATTTAAGCCATTTATCAGTGAGTGTTTTAGAGCCTCTGGTACTGTCTCTTTAGAGCTGTCTGCTTGCAGACATAATTAGTTGTATGTGGGACTGTGTGCTTCTCTGAGTACCACTCGAGCTGCTACCAATTCACTTCATTTTGCAGTCACTAGGAGTGCAAAGGAACCTATCTGAAAGATGTAACTGTTTGCCAGAAATTATTTAGAGTAATAATGAAATTACAGTTTGTCTAACCTGCTTTCTTTGCAGTCAGAACTGTGTCTGCTAGTTCCCATTCTAGTTTTGAACTGCTGAACTGGACCAATCAGTGTGGGGTAGCTAGCTCTAAAATGGTGCCTTGGACGAATCAGAACTTGGACTCATAATCTGAGCCAGCCACAAGAGGATTGTATGGGCAGTGACTCTGGGAGATGTAGTTTAGACTTCAGTGCCTTTTGGACCAACAGCAGCAGTCTATTGGTGACAGCCAATCCAGTCAAGAACTGGGAGGAACTCAAAGGAAGTGCCGGTTTTGTCGGTTGGAGTTTCAGTTGAGCTTTGGCAGTGAAGAAGGAAGGAGCCCTGTGCTTTTTCAGTGTGCAGTTTTAGTCAAAAACGTGTAAGGCCCAGAGTTCCGGTCTGCAGCTTGTGTAACAGCTTGTTAGGACTGAATCCGTCCTGTGAAAAGAATCAAAGGATCTCTGAAGAGTAGAAACCAGGCTCACCCTGTAGAAGACTGGAGGAATTGCTGAAAATTGCACTCGGTCTGTCAGGAACTGAATCTGCTGTGTGTTCTCCGGTATTGTGCAGTAATTGCGATCGGGATACAGATGCAGCCTGCCTGGTATAGTGCTTTCTTTTATATGGATGTGTGAAGAGGTTTGTGTACCTCAAGTGAGCCCTGCTGACATTGAAGGACCCTATCTTATTTGGAGGTCGTGAGTACTAATTCAGGGTCGCTCCCTGTTGAATTGCCACATTAAATCCAAATGGAATTACTGTACTGCTGACTGTTTAATTCTCCTTTTCTCTGTGTGAAAGGGCCCCTACCAGCTAGCCACGGTTTGGACTAGCCACTAGGGCTTGGGTACCCAAGGACAGTAACTGATAGGGATAGGCCTGTGCACAGAGCCATAAGTAGATTATTAGAGTGATAAGCTAATTAACCTGATTTCCCCTGTCCTTGTTATATCCCCTAAATAAATCAGAGCTGCTTGTTTCAGCAAGTTATACTGCCTGAGGTATTTGTCTATGTTAAAGTACTGTACTGTGATTGTTGCACTGTATCTCATTTCACAGGAGGTCCCAGTGCCGGAACCAGACCTGGGGTAAGTGTATACTGTGAAGGTAATTCTGATATATTGTGTGGGCCACTAGTGGGAAGAAAGGGGGGTTGCAGTGTCCCAGAGGGCTGTGACCAAGTTAGTTTAACTATTGCAAACCCTGACCTCTGGGTGGAGGCACCCGCCATTGGATCCAGGCCCCTCAACCTGTTAGTGGCAAATCAGGCAGGGGTAGTAGCCCCTGGGATAGCGCCATCTAGTGGTTACACTTGGATGCATAGGAAGGGGCATCACAAGTAGAAAAAGGGAAGTGGTTATCCCTCTGTACAGACAGTTGGTGAGACCCCATCTGGAGTACTGTGTGCAGTTTTGGAGACATCATCTACACAAGGACATAGACAGGATGGAAGCAGTCCAGAGGAGGGCAACTAAAATGGTGCAGGGTCTGCATCAGAAATCATGTGAGGAGAGACCAAAAGTGCTTAATATGTATACCCTTGAGGAAAGGAGGGACAGGGGGGACATGATAGAAATGTTCAAGTACCTCAAGGGAATCAACAAAGTCCAGGAGGGTAGCATCTTTTAGAAACAGAGATGTGTAAGAACAAGCAGACACAATTTAAAGATAGAGGGGGGACAGCTCAGGGGTAAAGTGAGGAAATCTTTTTTCACGGAGAGAGTGGTGGATGCGTGGAACTGCCTTCATGGGGAGGTGTTGGAGCTAATCCAGTGGGGGAATTCAAACATGCATGGGACAGACCCAAGGCAATTGTAGTGGGGGGCGGCAGGAAATAGGCTGTTGGTTAACTAGAATCTGCAGCTTATCCAGTAGTTAGAGAAATGGGCAGACTAGGTGGGCCAAGTGGTCCTTATCTGCCATCAAAGTCTGTGTTTCTATGTTTCTATGTTGAGAAGGAAAAGAAAAAAAGTCATCTCTCTAAGAAAAAGATGTTAAAGAAGGTCTAATACCTTTGGAAAACCATGTTGGCCTACTCCAGGAAACGCAAAAGTGCTGTGACAAGGACAAAGAGGAAGATGTTGACTCTGAGATTTCAGTTGTATCCTCGTAGAAAGATCATATCTCTCATATTCCAAAGGGTCACAATCGGAGCCCCCAAACAAGTAAATAAGGAGCCGCTCCGGAAGAAAGTCACAGTCAGATCCCCCAAATTGTCAGAAAAGGCACCACTCTGGGAGAAAGAGTATGAACATGGTAAAGTGATGATTAAGGGGCCAATGTCAACTTTTCCTTTATTTTTTAAAAGTTAGAGGTATGGTAATATTGCAGCACATAGCTACATTGAATGCTAAAAGCATTAAAAATGGTAAGGGGGATAATGACAACCATTTCCTATTTGTATGACATGGATCCAGAAAAGTTTTTGTTTACAGAACACTTGGCTGAGGCCTATAGAGGATTTGATGTTAAGCACAAAGGGCCTGGCTTTGGGGGCCCTGATTTTGGTCCCTAGGGGAAGACCTATGTTGGGGGTTGGAGTATCATTTTAAGGGTCTTATTTTATGTTGACAGAGTTAGTTACTCTGTCTCCAGGGATGGTACTAATGCTACGCATTAAAAGGTTTGAATCGCAATTCAGAGTATTTAGTATGTATTCCAGCTCAGAAGAAGGCTCCTCAGGTAGATTATTTAAAATAAATCAAGGTTACCTGCATACTGCAGGGTGAATAATTGTATGTAGGGGCTTTAGCCTTATTATGGCAGATAAGCAGGGGAAACCTACTAAACAATTCAGTGATGTTAATGTTCTGAAACAAATGATTAACACAGCCAGATTACTAGATTCTCATAGAACATTGCATGCCCAAATTGGTCATAGCTTTTTTAAAGGAACTAAGTCAATGAGGATAGATTACATATTTGTTTCAAACTCTTTTACAATTCAAAAACAAATTGCAGTAAAAGTATCAGAAACTTCACATCACTGGGGGCTCTGTTGAGCCACCAAGCAAGATAGCTGTTTGAACTGATCGCTCCGTCCTACTCGGTACATTATCTATCTAAATACAAGCATTTGTCAATGCCGAATGTTGCTTGCTTGTATGTGCTGTTTGGGTATTTGGAAGTGATAGTTCCATGCCTTCCTCCCATCCCACGTGTCTTTCCGTTCAGTATTCACTGAAGAGTGGGAGGGGCAATGGCCATAGCAGTACAGCAGTTGCCAAAGGGGTGAAGAGGTGGACAATAGTCCATTCAAAGGCAAAAGAGTCCTGCAGGAGCTCACTAAATTGAAGGTGGACAAAGCGATGGAACCAGATGGCATACGCCCAAGGATATTAACAGAACTGTGAAGGGTGATAGCAGTACCTCTGGCAGCCATGTTCACTGAGTCATTCAACATGAGTGAATTGGAGGAGGGCACATGTGGTCCCTCTACACAAGTCCGGCAGCAGGAAGGAGGCAGGGAACAATAAGCCATTCAGCCTCACCTCAGTAGTGAGGAAGATCATGGAGACATTGCTTAAAGAAAGGATAGTGGGGCATCTAGATGCCATCGAAGCCCAGGACCAGAGACAACATGGATTCACAGTGGCGACATCATGTCAGATAAATCTGGTTGATTTCTTTGACTGGGTGACAGAGGAAGTGAATCAGGGTGGGGCAGTGGACAACGCTTACCTTGATTTCAGCAAAGCCTTTGACACCATCCCATATAGGAGGCTGATAAACTAGCTGGGTAGGCTGGGCATGGGGGAAAGGGTGGTAAACTGGGTTAGAAACTGGCTAACAGACAGGAGGCAGAGAGTGGTGGTAAATGATGTGCAGTCTAGGGAGAGGGGGTGACCAGTGGGGTGCTGCAGGGATCGGCCCTGGGGCCAGTTCTGTTCAATGTCTTCATTAGTAATATTGCAGAACGTCTGAAGGGAATTTTTTCACCAAATTTTCAATGTAGCCATTTTAAGATCTCTGCTCATGAACAGCGTCACTGTGATTTTCTTAATCTGTCCAAACATTGATTACACACACCGAATGCGCCATTGTGCACTACATGCACGGAAACACATTTTGGGTGAGATGTGAAAAATTACAGCTGTAAGAAGGTGTGGTAAAATGGCAATGTTGAAAATCTGGAGAGCAAATAATAAAAATTAGAACTACAGTACGTGGGAACTGCATAGCGCTTAGCTCGTAAAACAGTCATTTTTGAATTTTTCAAAATTTTCAACATAGACTTTTGAGAGCCCACCTTATGAACACTGGCAGAGTCATTTCATTAATCGGTCCTGAAAGATGATTTCACGCAGTGACCGCAAAATCACCCTTCGGGCCTGATTAACGCCATTGCCAGTGCAAGAATTCATGAAAAGGGGTCCCAAAAACCCCATTTTGAAAATTTGGGCCCAAAATTCCTCAAAATGCCTGAGATATGCAACAAAGTTGAAAAAACCCTATCTATCCCATTATACAGCTTACCGGCATTTCCTCAGTTCGGGGTCGGCTTTGAAGAGTGCAGACGTGTTCCCAGTCCACCGAAGATCGTCACGCCGAGCTCAGGAGGTAAGTATGGGGTGAGAGGGGATGTGGGGAGGCAGAGTGCTCAGTGTGTGGGTGCGGGTTGTGGGAGGGGGGCAGGGAGAAGTGCCGAGGGACAGTTTTGTATTTACAGGTTTTTTAATAAGATGACAAGGGCGTTTGCCATGCTGGAGTGGGCTCTAGCGTGGCACCTGGATCTTTAGGGCGTGCAGCTGGCGGGGATTGGGCACCCCATCGGCCATAAAACATTTTGCCATGCTAGGGTAGGCTCCAGCGTGGCACCTGGATGCTTTGAGGGGCATGGGTGGCAGGTGGACTGGGCATCCTCGTCGGCCGTGCAATTTGGGGAGGAAGGCGCATGAGCACGCAGTGTGCATGCATCGCTGCGTGTGTGTGGAGGGTAGCTCTGTTCACTGGAAGCAGAGCTCTCCTTTCAACTGTACAACCACTGCATTTTCAACTGCTGTCATAGACAGCTGCAGCAGTGATTGGGGAACTGGGTCCGCACCTGCAAACACACGGACTACATTGGAAGACGGGTGCCACATCTCTGAAAACTCGGATGATGGCACTATGTTTCTTGCACATGCGTGCAAGCAACATAATGAGTGGATCCTGAACGTTTTTACTTGCAAGGAGTGAGGCATGCAGTGAGACGTACCGCTGATCCAGAATGATGCCTTATTGATTCACAAGGGATGCAGATGACCCTACCGGAGCAGCGTGAAATAGAGTGCAGGCCGACCACCGCAGAGCAGAGTGATCTGCAGGCCACAGTATAATCCTTCCATCAGCAATGTGTCTTTTACCTGTTTACGAGTGGGCCCTACCTTCCGGATTTCTTGAGTGGCTCCTGTATTCCATCAGACTGCTTTGTATCCTTCTCGGTATGCCACATAGCAATTAATGTGGTAGCTGACGGCCCTTAGCAGATACTGCCTGTCCTTGTTAACTTTGCCTGATGAGTGTGTGGACTTTGCTGGTAGAGCATGGCTCCAGATGAAAAATCTGCAGACCGCACAGCTACGCTGCTGTGGGATCGGTAGCACCACCGGCTGAGAGAGTTCAGGCCCCAGTCACAGACTCTCTGAACTATTTAACAAAAATGTTGGTGGCTTTACTTGTGCACGTGGATGGCAGCAGCAATGATCTTACAGGGAATGTAGCAGATGTACAAGTTTTGGAGAACCACATGCACATCTCAGAGCAGCGCATCGAGGACTTGGAGTGCCAGCAACTGAAATTGTTATCCTGAATACAGGAACAGGACACAAAAATTCAAAAGCTTTGGGAAAGGGCAGAAAATGAGGAAAACAGGGGGCGCAGGAACAATGTCAGAATTTTGGGAGTTCCTGAAGGGCTAGAGGGCAATAATATAGAGAAGTTTCTTATGGACTTTATCCCCAGACTTTTGGGAGTAGATGGAGGGGACCCATTGAAGCTGAAAGGGCTCATGGAACAAGAGGTAGAGCAGCTGCTCCATTATAGCATACATGCTGTGGTATTCAGTTAAAGAGCAAATATTTGGTTCGGCCCGGTGGCGCTGAGGGTTGAGGTGCTGGACGCCACACCTCATGCCACGCCAGCAACCTGGGTTCAGGAGCAAGATTGGGTGCCGGGGGTCGGCAGGGGAGGGATAGGATGGAGTTCCCACTGGGCTGCTCTCCTGTCCCAGGGGGAGGGTTTTGGGTGGCTCGGTGCTCCGGCAACCCCCAGTGGAGATTGGGGGCATCACAGAGCGCTGGACAGCATGTATATCAGTGTGACCGATGTGGCAGGGCAGCCATGCACTGTAGTCAGGATACATGCACCATGCATGGGTGGGAGGAGGGACTAGGCGTAAGGAAAAACCTTCCTTGGCCAAATAGGCGATGCTTCCTCAAGCGCTGCCGCCCACACGTACAATGCCGGTCTTCCGTCACTGCCCCGTCGATCTCTCTGGGGCTGTTAGCCCCCACAGCTCCGGGGAGTCATTATGACTTTGAAGATAACGGGAGGGATGGCGGACGGTAGAGAGGTTAGGCCAGTGAGGATAGCCCGAGAGAGTTCCGGATCAAGGAGTGAGAAAGAGAATTCAGAAAAAAAAAGAGCAAATATTATGTATTGCCAGGGAATATGGAGATCTTCAGTGGAGGGGAGCTCACATCTCTTTTTACAGAGACTTTTCAAATGAAGTGGCTACTAAATGTAAAGCATTTATCCCCATTAAACACAAATGTAGAGACCTGAGCTTTTGCTACTGCTTCAGGGGGCTGGCTAGTTTACAAGTAGCCAAAGATTGTAAAGAATATTTAGCAAACTTGCCACAGGACATTGAACTCTGGGCCAAGCAAAACTGGCCTTCCATTAACCTTTGGACTATTCTTTCCAGAAGCCTCTGGATATCCAGAGGCTCTTCTGCATCTAAATGGTCCAGCAATGCTAGGACTCATTCACCAGGGGACCGCAATATGGGAAATACCAGTCTGCCCAATAAGTCTCCCAGCAACTTTGCAGTGACTGGAGGCCCCTCAGAGTAGCGCCCTGGATTGAGACAACCTTCCCTTCCTCCTTATGTAGGTCAGGGCAGAGGCAGTGAAGACTTGAAATGTTCTCCATTGGCTCAACAAGAAAAGGCAAGACACAGATCCAGGAGCCGCAACTGGGGACACTCTGGAACACCGGCAACCCCAGTCACTCCACTGTCCATACTTCCAGAGGAGAACTCTGTCAGCAAGGATGAAGATGAGGATATACTGGCCACCCCTCAGGACACTATGATGGACACTTCCACCCTGGCAAGTTGGGCAGATGTGGTGAAAAATGTTACGGAGGATGCGGCAGCAGTGGAGGAGCTGGCACACCTCACAGCCCACATTAAACCTGGACTAAGATCTTTCACAGAAGTGGCTGCTGCTCCCCCAGGACTGGCAAGTACTGGGAGGATGGCCAATCCTAAAACACCTGACGGCTGAAGGCAATTGGTAGGCCCATGGTTCTACACACTCAGATGTCTGGACTAAATCAGATTTGTATTCCATTAGTTTTTTGTGCAATATGCTTCGTTTGCAAGGTTTAATGTAAAATTCCTGCACTCAAGAAAGTTCTATTTGGGACTGAGATTTCTAGGGGGAATATTTCATGGGGCGGTGGTACTGCATTACCTATACTGCCGGTCTTCTCTTGGGTACTACTTGAGAGCTGATTGGGGCTGGGGTATCGGACAGGTAGTGAGTGGAGAAGGGCTCCTTACCTATTTCAAATGCTGACCTGTTCTTGGCTCTTAGCCCCCTCCCCCCCGAGGAACTATGATGATAATTGTGGTTTGTTGTTGATAGAGGTATGGGGATCCCCAAGGGAGTATACATTACCTGCCATATCATCTCCTTTGCAATGCTCTGTTATTCCTCCCTCCTCACATCTCCACCCCCAAGCATGCCCAAGGCAGCCGTGGACTGCTACAGGGGAGGAGTGGCTTTCAGGCATTGTTTTTTTAATGTATTGCCTAATGGATTACCTCATCTACCACTAAGGTTGGCTAAACTAATCTCATAGTTTTCTTTGACTGGGTAACCAGAGTGGTGGACCAAGGGGAACAGTTGATGTTGCCTACCTTGACTCCAGCAAAGCATTCAATACTGCTCCACAGAGAAGATTGATTAATAAGCTGGGTAGGTTCGGGGTGGGTAAGACGTTGGTCAACTGGGTGGCAAACTGGTTGATGGGCAGAAAACAGAGAGTGGTGGTAAATAGTATACAGTCAGAAGAGATGCAAGTCACAGGTGGGGTACCTCAGGGATCAGTCCTGGGGCCAGTCCTTTTCAATATCTTCATCAGTGACATTGCAGATGGACTGGAGGGTAAGGTTTGTCTGTTTGCAGATGACGCCAAGATCTGAAAACAGTAGATGATCCGGATGGGGTGGGCAGAATGAGAAGAGATCTGGATAAACTAGCAAAATGGTCAGAAGAGTGGCAACTGGGGTTTAACGCAAAGAAGTACAAGATCATGCACATAGGGAAGAGAAACCCTGAAGCCACCTATAGGCTGGGAGGGAAGTTGCTGACAGTCACAAGAGAAGAAAGAGACTTAGGCGTCATCATCACCGATGACCTGAAATCATCCAAGCAGACAACTAAAGCAGCAGGTAAGGCTAGAGGGATGTCGGGGTGTATTAGTAGGGGTATCACAAGTCGGAAGAGGGAGGTAATAATCCCTTTTTACAAGACACTGGTTAGGCCCCATCTGGAGTACTGCATGCAGTACTGGAGGCCATACCTTCACAAGGACTTTAACCAAATTGAGGCAGTCCAGAGAAGGGCAACCAAAATGGTGCAGGGACTGCATCAGAAAACATATGAAGACAGATTAACGGAGCTCAATATATATACCCTAGAGCAAAGGAGGGAGAAAGGTGATATGATCGAAACATTCAAACACCTTAAGAGAATTAACAGGGGGAAAGAGTCTAACATGTTTCAATATAAGAAAAATAGCAGGACAAGAGGACACAGCATGAGATTAGAGGGAGGCCGATTAATGTGTAAGGTGAGGAAGTTCTATTTCATTGAAAGGGTGGTGGATGCATGGAATGGCCTACCTCAGGAAGTGGTGAATATGAATACAGTGCAGGGCTTCAAACAGGCATGGGATAGGCATAAGGGAGCAATACAGATGAGTATGAATAGATAGGCCATTGTCAGAGCAAAGGCCGTTGGCACATTCATAAGGTAGAAAAATAAATGGGTGGAATAGATGGGCCTTGCAATCCTTATCTGCCGTCAACTTCTATGTTTCTATGTTTCTATGTTTTTATTCCTAGGCCTGCCACCTTCCAGAAACACTCTCCTACAGGCTTATCTATCTGGTTAATTGTGAGACATGTCCCATCTTGTTTACATTATTTTTCCCAGATTCAGTGTTTCAAAGGGGACTCCTCTCGCCCACCTCACTCCTTGGTTTGTTGCAACTTGCGCACCTGATGCTGGGATCTATGCTTCCACTTTACTCAGGTTCAGGGTAGGATAGGTACCCTTATTGTAAGCCACTCACTCTCCCCACTGGACTCTAAGCTAGTGTGGCAGAAACCTTCAGGTCGACTGTTGTTTCAACTCGTGCATACCCTTAGTACCTTTTATGCACTAACAGCAGCACTGTGCTGACCTGTACTACACTTTGTGTGGTACAACTTAGCAAGGCTGATTAGACTGCCCCTTACCCTTTTTCCATTCATAAGGTAAATGGACCTGGTTAACAGTAGTAACTCCTGTCTCCCAATTATTGGGGCAGGGTAGGAGGGTCATTTGGACTCTGCAACCAAGGTTCGGCTCACCTCAAGAGTCACTTAATAGAGCACACTGTGTTTACTCATTGTTGAAGTTGATACATTTGTATTAGACAGAATTGATTTTACACTTTGTTGTTTAAAAGCTTTTCTCATCTCCTTTTTCTAGTTACAGAACACCAGCATTTGTTTCTTGCTTGGTATCTACTGTTTCAGTATAGAACTAGGGCATTGACTGGTTCTCCACTGGGTACAGCACTTGCTCCCTCATCTGGCCACTTTCGCCAGACTAGAGGCTTGTTAGTACACGAGGTAAGTGGAAGCAGGTGGTGCTAGTCGGTTGCTATGACCAACCCAATGCATCAGGGTGGACATGTGTCTCATGGAATGTCAAGGGCCTTAATCATCTGGTTTGAAGTATATTGTTCTAGGAATTAATACCTTTGAGCCAAGGCTCTTTTACAAAGATTCCACGTCATTAAGTACAAAAACATAGTAGACAGTGTTACAAACAATCAGTAAGCCATTTAACAAAGCCACAACTTAAACAGTAACATTTATGTGCAGAAAAGAAAAAGGAACTCAGAGGCAGTGTCAAGGGCAAGGAATAAGGATTGGAGAGCTTGAGAGGGAAGAGACGGAGAAATAAGAAGTTTAGGAGCAGACAGAACCAGGTTAGTGGTACTCAGGTTGTCTTTGTTAAAGAGGAGACCGTGGTGGTTGAGTGAAACAAATGTAAGTGCACTTAGTGGGATGAGACTTTAGTCAAAGCAGACACAGGAGCTGGAGGCTGTGAGGTGAGTGTAAGTATGGTTGAAAGCTCCCAATGTCGTGGAGGATAGGGAGGGCAGGTTAAGGGCATTGTACCAGGTAGGGGCACGGTATGTAAAAGATCTTTGTCCCTGAGCAGTCCGGCATCTAGGGACAAGGAAAGGTTGATGGTCAGATCTTCTGGTGGTACGAGTGCCATTGTTCAGGCAGAGCAGGTCCCGGATACATGGAGGAGTGAGTCCCAAGATTGATTTTTTTGCCATCACGCAGGTGAGATACATGAGGCGATTGGAAAGATGCAACCAACCGGTTTCCGTGTAGAGGTCACAAGTATGGGTCCATCTCTATGCTCCAGTGAGAAGTCGACGGGTTTTGTTTAGTGCTGTTGAGATGTGCTTTAGTACAGTGGTAGTAGCTGAGCCATAGACAATTAGACCATAGTCTATGATTGAGATGATGGAGCTTTGAACAGCAATCCTCAAGGCAGCTTGGTTGAAAAATTGACAGTTCCGGTACAAAATTCCAATGCGTTGGTGCACTGTTTTTGCAGTGTTATCGATATGGACCGCAAAAATAAGACATTCATCAAAAGTGATACCAAGGTATTTGAAGGTGTTCACTTGTTCTAGTGTATTTCCAAGAGAAGTTTTTATGACGAGTGGAGTATGCCTATTTCTGTTTTGATGACTGGCGAAAAGCATGACTTTTGTTTTTTTTTTGATTTAGGACCAGTTTGTGCTCAAGGAACCACTTTTCAACACATGAGAAAGCAAACTGCAAGCTCTGTCGTAGTGGATTTGGATCCTTATGGGAGGAAAGAATTACAGCGTCATCAGCATAGAGTATTAATTTTTCAGGGCAGGATTTGGGAAGCAAGTTTAGAAATAGGCTGAAGAGGACAGAACCTAAAATTGAGCCCTGGGGGACACCAGAGAGGACCGGTTTGGAGTCAGAGAGAACCTCAGAGATTTTTACTGTTTGAGAATCTTTGTGCCAGGCAAATTTTTACACAGGCTCCAGGTCACTTGGCTAGCCCAATGTTGAGCATAAGAGAGATTAGAAGGCTATGGTGAACAGTGTCAAAAGCCTTTGTGAGGTCTATGAAAACAGCTCTGCTTAAATAACCCTTATCCAAGGCTTTGTGAGTTTCACTAGAGAAATCAAGTAGGGCCGTCGACGTACTGTATCCTTTCCTAAATCCGTGTTGCTGAATGCAGAGTAGATCGTACTTTTGCAGGTAGTCTGATAGTTGATCCGTCACGATCTGTTCAAGAGCTTTGGAGAGGGTGGAAGTATAGATATGGGCCGATAGTTCCCTGGTGTGGATTTGTAACCCCCTTTATGCACTGGTGTGACTATAGCAGCCTTCCATGTGTTGGGGAATTGACTTTGGCACAGGGAGAGGTTGAGAATTTTGGTGAGGGGGTGGATCACTTCTTCCAAGGTGAGGGACAGAAGTTTTAGATCAATGGTGTCACTGCTATTTCTAGATTTAGAGCAGGCCTTTTTTATGTATCTGTAGGCTTCATATGTCTTAACTATTTTAAAGTGAAATAGCGGTTTGTCTGGCAAGGTGATTTGGGATACGAGTTTTGGAACTGACAAGTCCTGGAAGAAGTCTGGTGAGAGGACATCACTGAGGTCAGTGAAGGTTTATTTAGGGCATTGGCCATAGTCTTAGGGTCACGGGTAGTGGAGCCATCAGTGTTCATTGCCGTGGGAGAGGATTTAGACTGTTTGCCCGTAATATTATGTATATTGTCCCAGAAGGATCTCCCATCACCCCAGGTGGTTTTTAGAGCATTCTTGATATAGGAGCTCTTCATTTGCCTATTTGTGAAGTGCATAGGCTGCGCCCCTGTTTATAGTTAAGTGATTCTGTTATGGAGCCAGTGGCCCTGTCTATAGCCCAAAGATGGTCACATGCTTTAAGCTGAGCCAGTAGTTTGGCTGTTAGCCAGGGATTAGAGAGTGCTTTGATTTTACTTTTTTTGAAAGGTGCATAGGTGTCACAGGCAGTGTTGAAAGTTTTAATGAAGAAGTCTAGGGCAGCGTCCACATCCAGCGTATTGTAGATAGGGGACCAGTCTTGTTGTAGGAGGCAGGTCTTTAGCTTAGCAAGGTTTCCGTACGGTAGAATTTGACTTAAGATGGTTTTAGGAGGTGGTTTTTGGAATTTATTTTCCAGATACAGATCACAGGGGAGTGGTCACTGAGGGAGTCGGAGAGAACAGTGGTGTTTTTTATCTGGTCCGGGCAATTAGTAAGAATCCAGTCAATGAAAGTGCTGGTTCCAGTCTTGTAGTTTTTTTCTAGTAGGGGAGTTGACCATCTGTGTTAGGTTGGTTACTAGGATAGTATCCCTGCTGGGTCCGATATCTGAGGCAAGCCAATTTATATTGAAATCACTGAGAAGGAGGAGCTCAGAGTCAGGAGTTTGTAATCTTGCAAATTCAAGGATAGACTGGAGCCCAGCTCGTGGGTCTTTAGGGGGGATATAGACTGCAGCCACGGTAAGCACTTTGTTATGGGCACCAAGGAGAAGCGGGACAGGGAGAAGTTGTACTAGGGTGTTTTCTGGGGAGAAACTGGCAAGGTGGCACAAGAGGTAGTCCTTTATATAGATAACACATCGGCCCCCCTTTCTTTTTACCCAGTCAAGTCTGAAGAGGTTGTAGCCTTGGAGCGAGATTGCATGATCTGGAGTGCTAGGTGTTAGCCAGGTCTCAACAATTACAAGTATGTCAGGATTATGTTATCCAATAAAGGCTTGAAGAGATGCCTGCTTAGAAAGGAGGCTGCAGATATTTAGGGTAACAATGGATAGCCCGTTTTCAGTTTTTGCAGGCTTTATCTTAATGTTTGAGCCAGGGCCAGGGTTTGGGTGGATCCCACCAGACATGAGAAGTAGGAGGAGCAGCAGTTTGAGGGATATCTCCCATAGCTCATACCATGTAACGTCTTTCCTCTGCATGCTGACAGGTTTGGATACAGTGCAGTCGCCTAGGGTCCCAACAAAGGAGGGTTGCTAACGACAGGTGCTCAAATATGATTTTTCCAGCCAGGGCGGTCGTTTGCACCCAGTCCTTAGTAATGGGGTGCCTCAGATAGAAATAAAGGGTATTTGCCATGGTTCCATAATGAAGGTAGGATGTCAAGATGCTTACAGTCGGGGGTTGCGTGGGGTAGGAGGAGAGAGGAAGTTGACACAGTGGATAACAAATGGAGAGAGATAGAAAAGACAGGAGGAGGTTTACATGGGTAAACCCAAGGCTCACACATGAGCAGGGACAGATCAATTTTGGTGGTGTGCCTCCAGGGGGAGGATTTGCCCCATTGCCAAATGATGTAAAATAATCAAATCCACAGGAAAATGACCTGTAAACTGTTTGATCTACGGTAACAAGACAAAGGATGTGTTAAATTCCTGGAACACTGGCCTGGGGCATATGCAGGAAGTTAAAACCCTTTGTCAGTGTCTTCCCTTTGTTTAAATAGTTGTGAATGGTTCTCAAAGACATGCAGTTCCCTTTAGCAACAAGGTAGATGGAAATGTGGATTCAGTTTGCACTTCCCAGGTCAGAGCTTGTAGAATTTCTTAGCTGTACTTACTTTGATTGTGATGAATTCCAAAAAAGTTGATTTATAATGAGAATCCCAATATCTGCTGGTGATGTTTTCCAGTTTCTTAGTCCAGGAAACTTTCATAGATCATATATCCAAGAATGGTCTAGTTCCTCCAAGCCAAAACACATGAAAATCCACAAAACTAAACTATTGACAGAGACAAACACAAACACCCAGCCACACAGCCCAAGTAGGCAGAGTGGTTAAAAGGACAAAGGTGCTCCACCATCTTAAATCCCTTCATTCAGATGTAGCTCTGTTCCAGGTGAAACACCTCACAGCCAGGATGGTGGGATGGCTTAGGAAGCACTGGGTCGGACACATTGTGCATAGCTCCGCCTCGTCCAAGTCAAGAGGCATACCTACCCTGGTGAATAAAGCCTGCCCATGGGTGGAGGAGGGTGTTAAAGCAGATAAACAGGGATGTTGGGTGGTTTCCTGCTTTGCCTTCCCTGGGGGAAAGCTAGTGGTTGGGAACATTGATGCCCCTAGACAAGACATAGAAGATTTTTTCCCCACAGATCAGCCATGCAATCGCTGAGCTTAAAAAGGATGAAGAGACCCTCCCAGTTATGTTAGGGGGTGACATTAATCTTGTAGAAACATTTTCTTAGACAAAATGCAGCCCACTCTTGAGGTTCACCCGAAGGCCAAGGCAGCTCTTGTGGAAATGCAGGATGAATGGGGCCTATGTGACCCCTGGCACAGGGATAATCTCACAGGGAGGGATTACACCTGTTTTACCCAGTGCATGGCACATGCAGCCGAAATGACTTCTGGCTGGCTGATAGAGTGGCTGCTCAGGGAATCCACAACCCTATCATAGAGACTATCCTCATTTCGGATCATGCCCCTATCACCATGCAATACCTGCCCCCTGGGAACACACATGATTCCCCACAGTGGAGATGCAGTCTGCTTTTATGAGAGATGCAGATTTCTGTGCCCAAATGGTGGAAGAGGCCAAAGTGTACTTCAAGATTAACTCCGCCGGTGAGGTGGGCCCAGCTACGGTCTTGGAAACCTTCAAAGCAGTCCTGCGTGGACACATTATAGCTTACATTGCAGCACAGAATAGGAAAAGGCAGGAAGAGGTTGAGAAACTTCAGCAACAGCCTAAACCACTGGAAGATCAATATAAAAGGTCACACAATCCCCCATCATTTGTTACCTTCCATTACTGGGTTGAAATACAAGATCAATACGATCCCTCAACGAAAGGCTGAGTGGCAGCTTTTAAAATCCAAGCATAAGTTCTGGGATGGGGGAGATAAAGGAGGCAAACTCCTTGCTTTTCATCATAGAAAGCAACAGGCCTCATCCCAGATCCATGCCCTTCAAGATAGCACAGGTCGAATTGCAAAGGAACCTGACATTATCAATATCACGAGAGACTTTTATCATCAGCTGAACAGCTCTAGACTAACCCAAACAGAGCAGGAATGGACCCAGACAATGCGTACTTTCCTGGATTCCTCCCCTATCTCCAAGCTGGTGCCTGAAAATAGGGACATGTTAGAGGCGAATATCTCTCTCTCTGAACTTAAAATGGTCTTTTCGCAGATGGCAAAAGGGAAAGTGCCAGGCACAGACAGTAGGACTGTGGAGCTTTACCAGGCGCTCCAAGAGGAGATTACCTTGCCCCTCTTGGAGGCCCTCCAGGAGGCTCACCAAAAGGAGTTGCTTCCATCGACCATGAGGGACCCTGTCATCATTTTACTCTCGAAAAAATCTAATGACCCCCTAAACTTTATCAATTATCGCCAAGTCTCACTGATCTCTGTGGACACCAAGATTCTGGTGAAAATTCTGGCCAACAGGGTGAAAAGGTGTTACAACTTATAAAATTAGGTGGGTAATGGAAGCTGAAATGTTCTTGTTGTGCACACTGTGCCTCTGACTCCCAAGGTGCTGGAAAGGACAGAAATGAGATGGATTTTTTATTTTAAAACATTGCCGGCTGGAATTGGAATGAACATAGAATCGAACTGGCAGGCATGCACTTAGAAGGGATGCATAACTATAAACTCTTAGATCCGAGTCAGCCTGGCTAGTGATATGACTTTGTAATGTAATGCTCGAGAATATGTGAATCTGTAATATGATGGCAATGCTAACATTCCACATTGAAAATGAAATAGCATTTGAATGTCTTGGATTCTAAAGGCTTGAATCTCTGTAATGTTAATTCCTCCCCCTTTTATCCCCCATTCTTTTGATTTTACTGTTTATCTTTTTTTCTGTAGTTTATTTTTAATGCCCTGTTGGATTTTTGAATAGGCTTTTCTCATCCCTTCTATGGATACCCCCCCACCCTCTTCTATATGCTGGCCTCAGTGACAGTTTGTTTTCTAGAAAAACATAGGAGAATGATTGAAATTTATTATGCTATATGTGCCACTGAATAGTGTTGTGAGGGATCCAGTACTCCTGGGCAATCTGAAACTTTTTAAATAAACATTAAATAGTACACTGCTGATAAGTTTTCCTGTTACACAAATTGGGGCCTGCTTGTGAATGCCTGTCTTCAGTGGAAGGTAGAAGGTAAATGGTTGCTAAGCAACCTCCCGCTATCGCGGGAATACAGGGGACTGATACGTCACTCTCGCAGGATTCACAAGCAGGCCCGAGAGGTAGGCCTAATCTGAAGCAGACGCTAGTAGCTCAGAGTGAGCGGAAAGGGCAACGCAGATGCCATAAGCGGAGATTGTAAATCACGAGGTAAATTACATTGTTTAAATAACACATAAGCAGGTTATCAGTAAACAATTTGGACATAAAGATTATTTGGAGATAATAATAAAGGGCCATGAAAGTATCAGTTATTTGGTACATTGTATGTTTTAGGGTAAATGAGAGCCCCAAGTAAACAAAGGCCCACATCCATTAAGGACCAGACAAAAGCAGTGCAAGTTTGAAAACAAGGTTATCTGTAACTGATTGAGTCTTCAGGTAATGGTCCAGTAGTTAATCTACAGTCAAAGGAGAGCTATGACCCTTGGTGACATCATTTCCTGTCAGGAGCCTAAAACAGATGGCTGCCCCTAGCCCTTAATTACAAGCTGATTTACATATGAATAACTCTGGACTGCAAATACTCACAGATAAACACAATGGTTTGTCTCCTATTGTAACTGCTGCTGATTGAATGCAAGCAATAATACCCAACAGGGTGGGTGATATTCTACTATATCAGACCACCCAGGGGTGTAAAGAGGCCCGATGCCACAGGTGGAGGGCATTATAGCCCCTGAATGGTCCAGTATAGTACAATACAACCCACCCTGGAGGGTATTATTGCACTTAGAAAATTGGCCACTGTATTATATTTGTATTAAAAAATAATTTTCATGTTAAAATGTTAAAAGTCTTAAGTGTTTTATTTATTTTGTAAAAAAAAAAGAGTTCCTCCGCTTGCTTTGCAGTGCTGTATTTTTTATATATTTTTGTATTTCTATTTATGTCTATATTATTGTATTCATATTTTTTGTAGTGTACTGTTTGGCATTTGTTGTCGTGGTTACTCCCCCCCACGTTGTGTGGCTGAGATCGAAAATAAAAACTGCTTTCTTCTCGGCTTAAAATCTGATCGTCACTGTAGGCTGTTGTCTTTACCCCTGCTCATCCCCATTGCTTGCTGAACGTTATCCCAATCACTCCAATCTACGCTGTTTGGATTGAAATTTAATCATACGGCGACAATGGTGGGGAATGAATTTTGTTGCAGAGTGATCATGCAGGGAGATGACACTGAAGAGCAGCGGGAACGAGCATGGCAGCCATAGGAAGTGGGAACGTCTTTGCCACAACTTACTGCTTGGGTTGTCTTCTTCTACAGTGGGATCGGATTGGATAGATAGAGAAGAAGAGCAGCAGGGATTGTGCAAGGCATCCAGAAGAAGATTTGTACACGGTAATCCTGCTACTGCTGTGAGGCTTAAATCTGGCATTTCCGAACTTTTGTGCAGTGAGTGTGGAGACAGGAAAAGTCGGTGAGAAGTAAGGGGAAACTGCGATAATAGCACCAAGCATGGGATTGTGCTGCCATATTCATTTGACAAGAAAAACTTGCTTTTGTTCCCTCAGCACTGTGGAGGAATGTGTGGCACAGGATGACAGTTTATTTAAAAAAAAAAAATAAATATCGGTGTGTGGCGTATTATTGGAGAGCTAGCCATCAGTACCTCAGTAAGCGAGGGAAAAAATGCTTTGCAGCGGGGTGGGAATGGCATGGTGTGTGACTCAGGCAAGATATAGGACAGGGTACACTTGGCTGATGAACCATTACATAGGAGGTTGAGCGAACTGGCAGTAAAATGAAATGGTATCAGGTACAGATCTATGTTTTCTACTTGCTGTGATATGCAGTTTTGAGAAGGAGTAATCAGCAGAGTACAATTTTACATCTGACGGCATTGTAGAGAATTGGGCCTAATGGCTATGGCAGAGCTTCAGTAAGTGGGACTCTCAGGAGATGGAAACATGCTGCCTGATTGTACAATCTACTAGATAGGCCAGCTTTCGGAGTGCGGAGACATAGATATGTCTGTTAAAATACATCAGTTTGTGGAAGGTTAAAATGTTTTATTGTATATTTATTTATTTTATTTATTTGTACATTGGTTTACAACCTTTGAGCTAGAGGCTCATTTCCAAAGGTACCACATCACATTGAGGACAAACAGAAAATGCATTTTGGTTACAGCATAAGTGTCACATACTTAGGGTTACATAGAGTGGTTGCGTACATTTTAAACAATTTGGTAGACATTACAATGATACAGCTGAGAACATGCTGGTAATAACAGAGGCATTAGGCTATGGGGGAGAAGGTGGAGGGGAGGGTGAGTTTGAGTGCTGCCTTGTCTTGTTTTGTGCGAATTTATGGTTTTGTGATGGGGGATGGGGGATGGGGGAGGCTGCCCGACAGCAGTAACTGAAGAGTATCCACTAACAAGAAAGCAACATGGTGGTACTTGCCATTTTTTACTTTCTATTCGCTCAAAGGTTTGTAGAACGATATGAGGCATCAGAGACTGTGGCTAGTTATTTCCCTGTCTCCGTTGTCTCATATCGAACAAGCAGATTGGTGCTTGCAGCCAGTCACCAACAAGAATGAAAGTCAGGAAGAAAAAGATAGCATTCCGGAAGTATAAGGAAACACAGAAGGAGCAGGACAGAGAGCTGTACCAGTTAAGGCAGAAGGAAGCAGGGAGGGAAGTCAGAATAGCAAAGGCCCAAACTGAGGAAAAGATAGCCAACTCAGTTAGAAGGGGATAAAACCTTTATAGGTACATCAGCGAGGAAAGACAAAGGAGGGATAGTGAGGCTGAATAGAATGAACGGTGGGTGGGCAGAGGGGACAGTGAAAAGCAGGGATACTGAATGAATATTTCTGCTCAGTATTTACAATAGAGGAGAGGAAGTGCCTAATCCAATTAACAGAAGCACTCTTGATGGGAGGCGATCCAGTCCTTTCACAGAAGAAAGGGTTCTGCAAGAACTCCTAAAACTGAAGGTGGACAAAGCAATGGGGCCTGATGGAATTCACCCCAGAATTCTAAAAGAATTAAGGGAGGAACTAGTGAAACCACTGGCTACTCTTTTTAATAAATCATGGGAGGATGGTGTGGTACCCGAGGACTGGAAGAAGGAGGATGTGATTCACCTTCACAAAAGTGGGACCAAGACAGAGGCAGGAAACTACAGGCCTGTCAGTCTGACCTCTGTGGTAGGGAAAGTGATGAAGTCACTTCTGAAGGAAAGAACAGTTGAGTACCTAGAGGCCAGTGGGGCACAGGACCCAAGGCAGCATGGGTTCACAGCAGGAAGGTCATGTCAGATGAATCTAATAGATTTATTTGACTGGGTGACCAAAGTAGTAGACAGGGAGGGCTGTGGACATGGCCTACTAGACTTTAGCAAGGCATTTGACACAGTCCCACACAAAGATTAATAGTCAAATTAACCAGCCTGGGAGTGGGTCCCAGGGTGGTAGCCTGGTAAAACATTGGCTGCACAACAGGACACAGAAGGTAATTGTAAATGGAGTCCACTCTGAAGAAAGAGGGTTACTAGTGGGTCCATGCAGGGTTCAGTATTGGGTCCAGTTCTTTTAATGTCTTCATCAGTGACATTGCAGAGGACTGGAAGGAAAAGTATGCCTTTTGCAGATGACACAAAGATCTTCAACAGAGTTGATACACAAGGAGGCATGGAAAGGATGAGAAGGGACTTGGCAAGGTTGGAGGAATAGTCAGAAGTATGGCAGCTAGGATTCAATGCAAAGAAGTGCAAAATAATGCACCTGGGAAACAAGAACCCAGGGGAAGAATACACAATGGGGGGGAGGTAGTAACGACAACAAAAAAGGAAAGGGACCTGGGAGTAATCATATCAGATGACCTTAAGGTTAGCAGGCAATGTGAGAAGGCAGTAGGGAGGGCTGGGGGTATACTGGGATGCATAGGAGAGGCATCAGCAGCAGAAAACAGGAAGTTGTTATCCCTCTGTACAGACAGTTGGTGAGACCCCATCTGAGTACAGTCCAGTTCTGAACCCCATCTCCGCAAGGACATAGACAGGATAGAGGCAGTCCAGAGGAGGGCAACTAAAATGGTGCAGGGTCTGAAAGAGAAGCCATATGAGGAGAGACTAATGGAGCTTAATATGTATACCCTTGAGGAAAGAAGGAGAGGGGGGACATGATAGAAACTTTTAAGTACCTCAGTGGAATCAACAAAGTCCAAGAGGGTAGCATCTTTCAGAAAAAGAGATGTGCAAGAACAAAGGGACACAAATTAAAGATAGAAGGGGCGGTTCAGGGGCAATGTGAGGAAGTATTATTTCACAGAGAGGGTAGTGGATGCGTGGAACAGCCTTCCTGAGGAGGTTGTGGGGTCTAAAACTGTGGGAGAATTCAAGAATGCATGGGACAGACATAAGGCAATTCTTGTAGGGGGTAGGAAGAAATAGGCTGTTGGTTAACTAGGATCTGCGGCCTATCCTGTAGGTAGGGAAATGGGCAGACTAGATGGGCCAAGCGGTCCTTATCTGCCATCAAAGTCTATGTTTCTATGTAATGCAGGTTGCCCATTTTCTAATGTACGTTTATGCATACCCTTACTTATTGTAATGCCTAACCAATGTATGGTTTATGGAATCCTGTATTTTTTGTTGCTCTTCTATTTGCTACTGCCATGCACTACTGTAACCTTTATCTTGTTTTTTTGTTTGTTTTTTGTCAACTGTTCCATGCTTTGCTGTTCGTTACATTAGTTCCTGTGCCACAGTATGTGGCCTGGGTCGTGCCTGAAAATGGTCCCTGGGATCAGCGCACCTACCCGGCTACCAAAATCATAAATAAATAAATAAATAAAACTGCTCAATTAAATTAGCTTTCAATGGGCTTTCAGACATTAAGAAATCTTGTAGATGACAGTTCTCCTTTAAAACATTGCATACCCTACCCACAGCTAAGATACTCACTAACAAGCAATTCTCCCCATCATTCAAATTGCGGCAAGGTACAAGCTAGGGATGCTCATTATCACCTCTGCTCTTCCTGCTGGCTCTGGACCCTTTAACGAGAAGGCTGATGGCTGATCCAGAGATACGGGGCATAGAGATAGGCAAGAAGTCTTATCTGGTCATTGCTTATGCAGCTGACCTGCTTCTTACTATCACTAACCCAGACCAGGCTCTGCCTTCGATCTTGGCCAACCTTAAGGAATTTGCAACCTTCTTGGGCTTACAAAATAAGTGGAAAAAAACACCATATCACCACTTAAGCTTGCCTGTACAAAGGATTGTCTGGCTGGTTCTGACCTGTTATGGGTGACCCAGGGGTTTTCATAATTCGGCATAATGATCCCAGCATACTGGAAGGACTTGGTGGATGTAAATTTTATGCCTTTTCGAGATACCATTAATGCCGAGATGCAACGGTGGAGAAGGCTTAAGTTAGAGAGGGAGGGAGGTGTGCACTAGTCCCTTCACAAAAGAAAGGGTCCTACAAGAGCTCGATAAGCTCAGGGTAGACAAGGCAATGGGACCTGATTGCATACTTCCCAGGGTACTAAAGGAGCTAAGGGTGGAACTAGCAGAGTCATTATCAGAACTGTTTAGTGAGTCTCTGAGCACAGGGGAGATCCCAGAAGACTGGAGAAGGGCTCATGTGATCCCACTCCACAAGAGTGGTAGCAGGGAGGAGGCAGGAAACTACAGACCAGTCAGTCTTACTTCAGTAGTGGGCAAGGTTATGGAGGAACCCCTTAAGAAAAGGATAGTGCAACACCTGGAATCCATAGGAGCACAGGATCCAAGACAGCATGGGTTTACAACAGGAAGGTCCTGTCAAACTAATCTCATAGATTTCTTTGACTGGGTAACCAGAGTGGTGGACCAAGGGGGAGCAGCTGATGTCGCCTACCTTGACTTCAGCAAAGCTTTCGATACTGTTCCACATAGCAGATTGATTAATAAGCTGGGAAGACTTGGGGTGGGAAAGAAGTTGGTCAACTGGGTGGCAAACTATTTGATGGGCAGAAAACAGAGTGGTGATAAATGATATACAGTCAGAAGAGATGCAGGTCACAAGTGGGGTAACTCAGGGATCAGTCCTCGGGCCAGTCCTCTTCAATATCTTCATCAGTGACATTGCAGATGGACTGGAGGATAAGGTTTGTCTGTTTGCAGATGACACCAAGATCTGCAACAGAGTAAATGATCCAGATGGGGTGGGCAGAATGAGAAGAGATCTGGATATACTAGCAAAATGGTCAGAAGAGTGGCAACTGGGATTTAATGCAAAGAAGTGCAAGATCATGCACATAGGGAAGAGAAACCCTGAAGCCACCTATTGGCTGGGAGGAGAGTTGCTGGCAGTCACAAGGGAAGAAAGAGACTTGGGCATCATCATCACAGATGACCTGAACTCATCCAAGCAGACCACTAAAGCAGTAGGTATGGCTAGGGGATGTTGGGGTGTATTAGTAGGGGTATCACAAGTCGTAAGAGGGAGGTAATAATCCCTCTTTACAAGACACTGGTTAGGCCCCATCTGGAGTACTGCATGCAGTACTGGAGGCCACACCTTCACAAGGACATTAACCAAATTGAGGCAGTCCAGAGAAGGGCAACCAAAATGGTGCAGGGACTGCATCAGAAAACATATGAGGACAGATTAACAGAGCTCGATATGTATACCCTTGAGCAAAGGAGGGAGAGAGGTGATATGATCAAAACATTCAAACACCTTAAGGGCACTAACAAGGTGAAAGAGTCTAACATGTTTCAATATAAGAAAAATAGCAGGACAAGAGGACACAGCATGAGATTAGAGGGAGGCCGATTAAGGGGTAATGTGAGGAAGTTCTGTTTCACAGAAAGAGTGGTGGATGAATGTAACGACCTACCTCAGGAAGTGGTAGATATGAATACAGTGCAGGGCTTAAAACAGGCATGGAATAGGCATAAGGGAGTAATACAGATGAGTATGAATAGATAGGCCATTGATGGAGCAAAGTCTGATGGCACATTCGTAAGGTAGAAAAAGAAATGGGCAGACTGGATGGGTCTTGCGGTCCTTATCTGCCATCAACTTCTATGTTTCTATGTTATCCCTGAAAGGAAAGGTAGAAGCCATCAGAATGTTCACCCTCCCAAAAATACAGTATCTTATTTGTTTCTTAATCTCCTGGTGTGTATACCCACTAAAATTTTCACTGCCCTGGATAAATCCATAGCAGGTCTGCTCTGGGAGGGGAAGCTCCCCAGATCTGGGAAGACAAAACTAAAAGAGCATTGATCTAGGGGAGGATTAGGATTGCCATAGCTCCTAGGCTACTCATAGGCATATAGAATGGCTTAGGCGACTAAATGGTTTCTGTAGCCTATGATAAATGCACCCCTTTGAGTATCGTTAGAGACTGATGCTGCCATTGGACAATGGCTGGTGGAAATGCTACAGGCCAGGAAGCCTCGTATAGCCTCATGTGTCCCCATAGTGGTCAAGACATGGAGAGCATGACAGCTGGGACTCTCACTATCTCACATCCCTATGGGGACTTTTATTTCCTCCCTTTAAGTTCACTAGACTGTGGGACAACCCCACTCTGCTAACTGGAAAGGCACCAGTCTCTTGGCCCTCATGGGAAGGCAAAGGGATATGTGTGATAGGGGACTTATGTGTGCCTGCCACAGAGGTACTAATGTCCTTTCATCAGATTCAGGAGTGGTACTCCCTCCCCAAGCAGGATTTTTGGAAGTACCTACAGCTCCGGGATGCCTTGAAGTCTTTCTGGTACCCCCTGGCTAAGACACCAAAATGGGACAGGCTTGTTGCCCTACACAAACCTGGGGGACAGAAGGATGTTGCCGAGAAAATATATAAGGTGCTGCAGGACTCATGTCCTCCTAATCTGGAGAACTGCAGGATTCACTGGCAACAGGAGTTGATCATCACATTATCTCCTGAGCTATGGGCACGCTGTTTGAAACAAGCCCGTCTTAGCTACAGAGACTCAAGAAGCCAAATGATACAGTTGAAAATGCTATATCGTTGGTACCGAACCCTTGCATAGTTACATCAGGTGGGCCTTATATCCAATGTGAAATGCTGGAGATGCCGGCAGAGCCCAGCCCATCTTCTACGTGTTCTGTAGCAGAGCCCAAAAATATCCAATTTTTGGGCTGGAATTCTGGCGGATTGCTTTAAAGTGGTAGGAAGTGATATTACTCGGATCCTTCATTTGTTTTGCTATGGGAAACATCCACATTAGAGCCACTCCCATCCCCCCCAAAACAATGGGTAATGTCAGTCCTGATGGAGGCCAAGTGTGCCCTCCTCATGAAGTGGAGACAACCCAGCCCCCCCATCTTTGCTAGCTTGGCATGTGACAGTAGCCCAACTGTCTGTCTTTGAATGGCTTTCCTATAATAATCTCCATAAAGGGCCTAAGTACTATCTCAAATGGGATGCTTACCTTCATTCTCGTTTATGCTCGGTGCCACCTACACCACCTGGCAACCCCCCACTTGACTGTGTTGGCACCTGGCTGCTCCATTGTCCCTTTTTCATTGTCATTTTTGATCAGCTGGTACATATGGCTGGTACTGAATGTATATGGTATTAGCAATTGGTCCATTATGGACATTTTCTCTTTTTTGGTGAAGAAAGTGATCTACAGTAGTTTGTCCTGTGGGGAAATACTTTTTATTTTACATGACTAAATGTAAGCTCTGCAACTGTTTTCTTTTGTGATCTGTCTGTTGATGCTCTTTCCCTACAGTTTCTTTGGCTGTGATGAGGTGTTCATAATTTAATAATTCTGCAGACAGCTGAATAACACAGTGCTGACGTATGTTTTTGGAACCTCATACTTCACCATATGTAATGTATTGTTTATCTCTAATGCTGAAAATAATAAAATATTTCATGATAAAAAAAGAAACATCACACCATTTATTACTGTATGCTGCTGCCTGGGGTTGGATACGAAGAGCAGCAAGCAGTAAAAGGGCAATGGAGATTGAATAATTTTAGATTTTTTCTTTGGATTCCAGCCCCTGATCAGGGCACACCTGCGCTATTGTGGCTCACTGGGGGCTCCTTCCCACCAGCCCGAATCTCCAGCTGCTGCCCACTAAGCCATAGAAGATTCCAGCTCCTGACCAGGGTGCTCCTGTACTGTTGTGGCTCAGTGGGAGCTCCTTCCTGCCGGCACAAATCTCCAGCTGCTGTCTGCTAACCCACAGAAAATTCCAGCCCCTAACCAGGGCACTCCTGCGTTACTGCAACTTGGCTGGGGCTCCTTCCTGCTGGCCCTAATCTCCATCTGCTGCTCGCTAAGCCACAGAAGATTCTAGTCCCTGACCACGGTGCTCCTGCACTATTACGGATCAGCGGGGGCTTCTTTCTGCTGGTCTGAATCTCCAGCTGCTGCCCGCTAAGCCACAGAAGGTACCGCTTCCGAATTTCTGGTGCCTTTCACCTGACTGGCTGCTTCTACTACTTCAGCCACGCCGCTGGTTACTCCACTTTTAATTCAGCTCTTTTTACCACTACTTCCCTCTGTACATACGTCTGGTACTCAATACTTATGACAAAGCTTACTACTAAGCTGCTAAGGACAACATAACTCTGGTATTGTTTGCATCGATCCTACCTGTACCAGCTTGTTTGTATCTATGTCTTAAGTTACTGTTATATTGTTATACTGTGCATTTTCGTTTGTCTTACTGTGACAAGGTACCTTTGTAAATGAGCCTATGGCTCAAAGGTTTTCCAAACTGCTGTTTAAATAAATAAATAAATAAATAAATATTAAAGCCGCTCTATTTTGTTATATCTATTTGTTGTATTTATTTATTTATTTGAACATCGGTTTACAACCTCTGAGCCAGAGGCTCATTTCCAAAGGTACCTTGTCACATTGAGGACAAATACATAACAGACCTTTGGTTACAGCATATGGGTTACATAGTTAGCAAGCACATGTGATTACACCAGGTAAACAGATAAGCCAGTTTGGTTACAATGGCACATTCTTGCACGATGGTAAGAGCAAGCAGCAGGATAATAGCATTACAAACAGCAATGGGTGAGGATTAAAAGAGGTGTGGCGTGGATGCCGCCCAGTGGGCATTGTCAAGGGCACAGTGAGCTATGCCTCAGTTATAGACAGGTGCAGCTTCGCGTATAAAATAGTTGGCTTCGAAGTGCGGTTTTGAATTTGGAAATTGTGGGGGCAGCTGAGATGGGGGCAGGGAGCGAGTTATACCAGGATGGAGCTCTATAGCCAAAGGACCTCTGTCCATGGGATGTCCTAGATCTTGGGACCAGAAAAGTGGCCTTGCAGGAGGACCGTGTACAGACCAAGGGTTGGTCTTGGCAGAGGGAGGCTGTCAGCCCAGGTGGGGATAGCCCAAGAAGAGTTTTTGTTTGTTATTAGGCATGTTTGGTATCATAGACGTTTGTCTAGATTCAGCAGTATTGCCAAGTCATAGAGCTGGCATGAATGCGTAAGCCTGGGGGCCCCAGTGATTAGCCTGTATGCCTTATTTAGGATGAGGTGAATTTTATTGAGGGCGGTCATGTCAGCAGCACCATATACTGGTAGGCCATAGTCAACAAGGGATAGTATAGAGGATGTAACCGCTATGCGGAGGGCAGCGGGGACACAGTTTTTATAGCAGTATAAGATACCTAGCCGCACATTACATAAACTGCTACTACTGGCCTAACACTGCAAAAATGTTTTAAATGTAGTAAATGTTTAATTACTGGTCAGTGTTAAAATTCAGCTCCTTGTGATTATTTATATGCTAGACCAATTATTTTTATGTAAAAGCTAAGCGCTCAGGCTGTTAGAAATTGTGGTTGTTCTAGGCAGTGATTTACAGCTCCATTGCTACTGTATAAGTATACCTACTTGCTCAGCTTTCCTTTTGTCTCATCTCCCCTTCTGGCACCCTTGCCTCTGGCTCACTTTGCTACCTGCTGTGCAGTAGTCCAGCTGAGTCTGCTGTCTCCCCATCCCCTATCTCCCCCTGCTAAATTCTTTGTCCTTTAGCCCTCCCATCGAATAAGGGTCTGTCGCTGCTCTTGGCCACTTTTAACTCTAGTTCTCTCTCTCATTCCCCCCTTTAGATTCCAGACCCTGACCAGGGTGCTCCTGCACTATTGCGGCTCGGCAGGTGCTCCTTCCAACCGGCCTGAATTTCCAGCTGCTGCCCGATAAGCAATTCCCTGCTGGTGCTGTGCGCCGCCCCCACGCTCCCATCCTGTCTAAGCAATTTTATTTATAGGTGAACATGGTCACCTGATTTGGTGTTTTTTCCTAAGTGCTCAGTTCCCAGTTAACTGCTTATACCTCATCTCCACTGGGGGCTCTAGCTATATTACCACTTGTGCCTATCCCTTCTCCTAGTGAAGATGTTACTCTCACTCACTGCACTCCTAAGTACTTCCAAGTGCCTGTTGCTGCTCAGTCTAACTGTGCAAGTTACTCTGTTGACAACTCTCGACAGCTCACCCTAGTTTCCAGCCCAGTATTATCTCTATTAGATCTTCACCCCTCTGAGCTTCTCTTACCTCTGCTTAACCAGCAGACCAGACCTGTGTTTGAATCCCACAGCTTAAACTTGCATACTGTGTGACCCTGAGCAAGTCACTTAACTTCCCTGTGCTCCCAGGTTGCACCTGTAAAAAAACTTTCAGCTTAGTGTGCTACTCCTGGTTAAACAACTAAATAAAAAAAACTCCATCTCCATCATGTCTCTATACACATCCAGGCTCCTTCTCCTGCTCCTCTCTGCCCTCTTTTCCCCCTCCCTTCCCATACTCCTCTACACTCCACTTCCTCACCAGCAGCACTCTGCCATACCTCCCTCCACCCCCTGTCTTCAATCATGCTATTACCCCTCTCCTCTATCCAGACTTGGGCACACTACCCCTTCTGCCCCAGTGCCTCACTCTTAGTAATGCCTATGTATTGCACTCGAATACTTACGCTTAGTTTCTAGACCCCCTCTGCTTACCCCACTACCCTTCTCTCCACTCATTCATACACCTCTACATGGTTCAAGAGTCCACTTTATTATTATTGCTCTCCTGCTCCTATCTGCTGGGGACATGAACCCTAACCCTGGATCATGCCCTGTAAGTGCCTCTGCCCATCCTCCTCTATTACAGGAACTTCTCCCTCAAGTCTTATCATACTTTCCAGTGGCCTAGAAATCCTACATCTTAACATACACAGCCTCCTCCTTGAAATGGACCTACTCCAGCCTCTGGTTGCCTTGCTCGGCTCTGACATATCCATCCTATCAGAAACCTGTCTTAATAAAAATATAGGCAACCCTTCCCTCTTCACCCCAGGCTATACTATATCCAACTGAGACCGGCAGGGATGGGTGGAGGCATGGCTATCTACATCTCCTTGACTATCCAATTCACCACTTTTTCCATCTCAGTCCCTAAAGCATATGAGGTGCTGATCTTACAGTTTTCCCTCCCCTTTTCTATTCCCATTTTTGTGGCAGGTGCCTACTGCTGCCCTGGAATCCACTCCACAATTACTACTGACCTTATTAGTTCCATAGTGTCCCACATCACTTTGGGTGAAGTATACATGATGGGTTACTTTAATCTAAACTGGTCATCCCCCATCCTAAACAAAGTGCGTAATGATATAAATGCCCTCAACTTAACCCATCTCATCCTGAACTGACTCGGATGTACCACAAATTGGGCAACCACTCCTTAATCAACTGGGCCCTCATCTTGCACCCCCACAGGGTCATTAAATCTGGAGTACTATCAGATGCCCTAAGTGACCACTGCGTGACCTTCCTGGTACATAAAGTTCAGAAAATTAAAGCCCCTCATAAAACTTTACTAATCTGTTCATACAAATCACTGAACCTTGCCCCGGCCCCCCCAGTGGCCTGGCATATACTAACTGGGCCCCCATAGTATCCACAAACTCGTTAGATGAAGCTACAGATTATTTTAGAGGCAAATTTCTCAACATCTGGAACCAGCATGCCCCACTTCGATGGGTCAGGGTCCAGGGGAGCCACCTTCCTTGGATATCACCCAAACTCATAGCGTGCCAAAAAATGCACAACCAAGCTTGGAAGCTTCACAAAGGCTCTAAGCTCCTCAAAGACTACAAAGCCTACTGCTCCCTTCACACTAAGTGCACAAAAGCCACACGTTTGGCCAAGGATGACTATTTCAATTCCAGCTTCCACTCCAACATAAACAATCTCTCCAAATTTTGGAAAGTGATACACTTTCTCTTCTTCCCTCCATCTACCCCTCCCTCTCCCATTCTCAACATAGCAGCTTCCTCATTACTGACCACTCTAGTGTTCCTGCTGCTTTCAAACATGTACTTCACCTCATGTGCCTCTGCTCGTCTGGCCTTCTTACTGGCTACAAGGCCAGTCGCACTGGTCACCTTCCCTCACTCACCCACACAAACAAATAATTTCTCTTTCTCCAAAATTACTCCTACTGAAATGTTGGAGACTTTTTACTCCTTAAATCCTACCAAAGGCAGTTCACCTGATGGCTTGGACCCCAAGCTATTATGCCTTTCAGCCTCGGCTATCACTGTCCCTTTGTCTGATCTCTTCAATCTCTCATTTGACCTGGCTGCCATCCCTACTGGTTTGATGCATGCTATCATTCTTCCTTTACCTAAGGGCGGTGATACCTCCACACCGGGGGAACTACTGCCCCATTTCTCTCCTTCCCACCCTAGCTAAACTGCAAGAACACCTGGTTCTAACTCAACTCTCATCTTATCTCTCTAACTCTAATTTCTTCACCCCCCCATCCAATCTGGCTTTCAAAAACACCACTCCACCACCACCTCTCTGATTAGGCTTACTGACTCGATCCTCTCAGGGATTGATAGTGGCCAAATCACATCTGCCATTTTTGTCAGCCTCGCCAAGGCACTCCACACAGTTTCCCACACCCTACTACTAAGCTTCCTCTCCTCAGCAGGTCTGTCTGACTCAGCCACCAACTGGTTTAGTGCTTACCTAGTAGGCTGGACCCAATCAGTCAGAATCGCTGACTCTATATTTACCTCTCTTCCTTATCAACACAGGTGTCCCTCAGGGATCCATTTTGGGTCCTATCCTGTTCTCCATCTTCCTAAATTACCTCCCATCTGTCTGCAACTCATCTTCTATACATATCTACGCAGATGTTATGGTCCTTTTTACCTCCGGCTGGTCCCCATTTGATGTTATAAATAGACTTCAGCTGGACTTCAATAATGTCCACAACTGGTTTCGCACTCATCAACTCTTACTTAATACTAAGAAGACAGTCTCCATGACCTTTGGCACTAGGCAGAGACTCTCAAGGCTCCCCTCCTTCCATACCCTTGATGGGACAGCTATTGAGGACACCTCCTCATTCAGATAACTGGGTGTTTGGCTTGATCAACATCTCACCTTCTCTGACCACGTAGACGCCATCCTGAAAAAGTTGCACCCCAAGCTTGTCGCTTTATACAGGAGCCGGAACTGCCTCCCTCTCCCAGCAAGGCGCAAACTGGTCCAGAAGATGATCCTACCTATTTTTATGTTTGCTTGCACACATGCCCAAGAAACATTGTGACAGCTTAGTAGAGAAGTTGGGTTTTGGAGGTGCGGCACTGTGTCAGTCAATGCCCTCACTGCATTCTGAGACTTGGCCGTGTTTTCCCAATGCAGTGGCATGCTGCTGCTGACACTAGTTCAGCAAGCGTGCCACCAACTTGAAACAAATTTGCCACTGCAGTGAGGTAGTGACCCGTCATTGCAGGACGTGCCTTGCCTGCTGTAACATTTCAATAAACATGGCAGGTGGTGGCTCACTGCCTGCCACTCAAAGTCCCTAGGAAGCTGACTTCGGGGGTGCCCAATCCCCCTGTCAGCATATGTGTCCCCTTTACTGTTGTGGTCTGCTGAGGGGGTGCCTAATCCCCCTCTGCATCATGCCCCCAAACACAGACATGCTTGTCAATGGGGGTGCCCAATCCCCCTGTTGGCATGTTAACCCCCCCATCGCATCAGCATTTTTCTAGCACTGCCCCACCTCAATTGTGTGCTACACTGGGAGCCCACCCCAGTGTGACCAAAACCTGTAAAAAAAACAGAACACAGTCTGTGGTGATGTGTTTTTTTTTTACGTGAAACAAAGGAAATGGTCCCTCACCATCGGGTCCCCTCCCCCAGCCCGCATCCACCATCTGAGCACCCTGCATCCCCACATACCTTCTCACCCCATACTTACTTCTGGAGCCCAGCGCGACGATCTTTGGTGGACTGGGAACAAGTCTGCACTCTTCAAAGCTGACCACGAACTGAAGAAATGCCGGTAAGCTGAATAATGGCATAAATGTTTTTTTTTCAGCTTAGGTGAATATCTTGGCCATTTTCGCAAGTTTGGCACCAACTTTTCAACATAGGGTTCTTGGGACACCACCTCATAAATTTAGTCACTGTCATGTCGTTATTCAGTCCTGAAAGGTGATTTCATGGTCAATGCGTGGAATCACCTTTCAGGGCTGACTAACAAAATGGCAGTGTTACTGTTCATGAAGTGGGCTCCCAAAAAAGTCTATGTTGCAAATTTGGTGAAAAAATTCCAAAAAATGACTGTGTTGTGAGTGTGCGTTGCACAGTTTCTATGCAGGCTTGTAACTCTGAGAATTTTTAATATTTTCACTCCAGATTTTCAGCATTGCATTTTTCACACCTCCTTATAAACAGTACAGCTGTCATTTTTCACATCCTGCCTGAAATGTGGTTTCACACACATCTGGCATAGAATGGCGTGGTCGCTGTGGGAAATCAGCCTTTGGGGCAGATTAACAAAATCAGTGACACTGTTCATGAGTGGAGGTCCCAAAATGCCTATGTTAAAAATCTGGTGATAACATTTAACAAAATGACTGTATTACAAGCATGCATTGTGCAGTTCCCACGCACACTCGTACCTTCGAGACTTTTTAAGATTTTCACTCCAGATTTTCAACATTGCCATTTTTCACACTTCCTTATGAACAGGACAGCTGGCATTTTTACCATCCTGCCTGAACTGTGTTTTTGCACACATTTGGTGCAGAATGGTGTGTTTGCTGTAGCAAATCAACATTCGAGACAGATTAACAAAATCACAGTGCCACTGTTCATGAGCAGAGGTACCAAATGCTTTCATCAGGTGGGGGTCACAAAAAGGCCATGTTGCAAATTTGTAGTGCAAATACCAACAAACACCCGGGGCATTACGGTTTCTAACCATAACATCCCACCCTGTACAGACTGACAGGCATCGGGGTGTGCCTTTGGATTGCTGGCTGTAATGCTCATGTCATTCCACCCCCATCCTGCAGCCAGTGACAGGCAGCAAGGTGTGCCTTGGGCTCTTCAGCCCCAGAATTCACCCCATTCTCCTATACTGCACTCATTTCAGCATATGTCCGTATGGAATTAAACATGGAAACATAGAAGTTGACGGCAGATAAGGACCGCAAGGCCCATCCAGTGTGCCCATTTCTTTTTCTACCTCATAAATGTGCCATCAGCCTTTGCTTTGTCAGTGGCCTATCTATTCATACTCTTCTGTATTGCTCCTTTTGCCTAGCCCATGCTTGTTTGAAGCCCTGCACTGTATTCATAGTCACCACTTCCTGAGGTAGGCTGTTCCATGCATCCACCACCCTTTCTGAGAAAAAGAATTTCCTCACATTCCCCCTTAATCAGCCTCCCTCTAATCTCATGCTGTGTCCTCTTGTCCTGCTATTTTTCATATATTTAAACATGTTAGACTCTTTCACCCTTAAGGTGTTTGAATGTTTTGATCATATCACCTCTCTCCCTCCTTTGCTCAAGGGTATACATATTGAGCTCCATTAATCTGTCCTCATATGTCTTCTGATGCAGTCCCTGCACTATTTTGGTTGCCCTTCTCTGGACTGCCTCAATTTGGTTAATGTCCTTGTGAAGGTGTGGCCTCCAGTACTGCATGCAGTACTCCAGATGGGGCCTAACAAGTGTCTTGTAAAGAGGGATTATTGCCTCCCTCTTACAACTTGTGATACCCCTACTAATACACTCTAACATCCCCCTAGCCTTACCTACTGCTTTAGAGGTCTACTTGGATGATTTCAGGTCATCAGAGATGATGATGCCCAAGTCTCTTTCTTCCCTTGTGACTGCCAGCAACTCCCTTCCCAGCCTATATGTGGCTACAGGGTTTCTCTTCCCTAAGTGCATCATCTTGCACTTCTTTGCATTAAATCCCAGTTGCCACTCTTCTGACCATTTTGCTAGTTTATCCAGATCTCTTCTCATTCTGCCCACCTCATCTGGATCATCTACTCTGTTGCAGATCTTGGTGTCATCTGTAAACAGACAAGCATTACCCTCTTGTCCATCTACAATGTCACTAATGAAGATATTGAAGAGGACTGGCCCCAGGACTGATCCCTGAGGTACCCCACTTTTTTTTTTTTTTAGTTGTTTAACCAGGAGTAGCACACTAAGCTGAAAGCTTTTTTACAGGTGCGACCTGGAAGCACAGGTAAGTTAAGTGACTTGCTAAGTTAAGCGACTTGCTCAGGGTCACACAGTATGCAAGTGGAAGCTGTGGGATTCAAACCCAGGTCTGGTCTGCTGGATGTCACCAGATTTGCAGCTCAGAGCCTTAAACCACTGTGCTATACTGCCTGCCTCCCACTTGTGACTTGCATCTTTTCTGACTGTATACCATTTACCTGTACCACCACTCTCTGTTTTCTGCCCGTCAACCAGTTTGCCACCCAGTTGGCCAACTTCTGATCCACCCCGAGCCTACCCAGCTTATTTATCAATCTTCTATGTGGAACAGTGTCAAAAGCTTTGCTGAAGTCAAGGTAGGTGACATCAACTGCCCCCCCTTGGTCCACCACTCTGGTTACCCAGTCAAAGAAATCTATGAGGTTAGTTTGACAGGACCATCCTTTTGTAAACCCATGCTGTCTTGGATCCTGTGCCCCTATGGATTCCAGGTGCTGCACTGTCCTTTCCTTAAGGAGTGCCTCCATAATCTTGCCCACAACTGAGGTAAGACTGACTGGTCTGTAGTTCCCTGCCTCCTCCCTGCTACCACTCTTGTGGAGCGGGATCATATGAGCCCTTCTCCAGTCTTCTGGGACCTCTCCTGTGCTCAGAGACTCACTAAATAGTTCTGCTAATGGCTCTGCTAGTTCCACCCTTAGCTCTTTAAGTACCCTGGGATGTACGCCATCAGGTCCCATTGTCTTGTCCACCCTGAGGTTAGTGAGCTCTTGTAGGACCCTTTCTTTTGTGAAGGGTGTGTGCTCACCTCCCCCCGTGTTCATGGTGCTGAGCTGTGGCCCATGCCTACCTTCTATTCAGTAAATACTGAGCAAAAGTATCTATTTAGGATAGATGCTTTTATAGTCCTCCTCCTCACATGCCCCTTTTCTCCTTTGAGCTTAGCGATACCTCTCTGGACTTCTCTTTTCACTAATGTGTCTATAGAAAGTCTTGTCACCTTCTTTACTGTTCATGCTAGTGTTTCCTCAGTTTGGGACTTTGCCTGCCTTACTGCCTCCCTGCTTCCCTTAGGGCAGTTTGGTATGCCTCCCTATCTTGATCCGCTATGTTCCTTATATTTCTTGAAGGCCATCCTTTTGGCTCTGACCTTTTCTACTACTGTATTTGAGACCAAAGTGGTTTCCTTCTTCTTTGCACTTCCTTTTCTGTCTAACACAATTGGATGTTGCTTCAAGTATTGCATCCTTAATGCTTGCCCACTTTGCCTGTACCCCTGCACCTGTGTTTCTTTTTGCCAGGGCTAGCTTAACTCTGTTGGCCATCTTAACAAAGTCAGCTCCTCTGAAGTACCATATTTTTGCCTTGGAATGGGATGATTTAGATGTAGTAGCCAAATTGAACCATACCATGTGATGGTCACTGGCCCCCAGGTGACCTTCTACCTGGAGAGCTGTGATCCCTTCCCTGTCAGTCAGTACTAGATCAAAGATAGCCCTGTCTCTTGTGGGTTGTTGTACCAGTTGTTTGAGGCCTTCCCCCTGCAGGGAATCCACTATGTGTCTAGTTCTGA
Source organism: Neoceratodus forsteri (assembly GCA_016271365.2). Taxonomy (NCBI): domain Eukaryota; kingdom Metazoa; phylum Chordata; order Ceratodontiformes; family Ceratodontidae; genus Neoceratodus; species Neoceratodus forsteri. Next base: position 90,450,841 of record CM028130.1, on the reverse strand, counting down.
CAGATGTTCCTGGGGGTGATTGTAAAGCCAAACACCCAAGGCACACCTCAACACTTGTCAGTGTCTGCAGAATAGGGTGAGATGAAATGGTGTGAGCGTCACGCACAATGACCCAAAGGCATACCCCAATGCCTGTCCATCTCTGCAGGGTGGAGGTGGTGCTCACGTGAAGTTCACTACTTCACTGCCATTCCTATTCTGTATCTGTCTAATTCCTGTACTTCCAATGCTAATACCAGCAAGCAGACATTCAGCATTGACAAATGCTTGTTGACTATGTGACGTAGTCTACAGTGCCACTCCCAGGACTTCCCTAGCCAGATTGGATACCATCTTGGACTTCTTCTATCACGTCACTCTAGTCTCTCCTCCTCTCACCCATCACTGTCAGCTCTACCACCCCCTGGCATTTCCCTCTCTTGAAAACAGATGCTTACACCACTGTGCAAATTTCATTTCAAAATTCTGGTTTGGTTCACTCCCAATATATCTTACTTTCTCCTTAGCTGTCCCCCCTTCCCCTGCCTGCTCACTTAGATCTCATGACTCCAGATTCCTGGTAGTCAGTTGCCATTCTACCACTATAGTCCAGTCTGCCTTCTTGTACCACTTTCCAAAACTGTGTAACTTGCTTCTGCAACAGATTCGCCACTTGTCCTCCCTCTCCTTAACTTCAGCACTTCATAACTACCTCTCTGTTCCTGTGCCTAACTCCTTTCTGGGTCTCCCAGTTCCTATCTATTATCTGCTCAAGTGGGTCTGATGTAACATTGTATCCTATTACTGCACTTAAAAGTGATGTATCATGATTTCTGTGAATTGCTATTTCTATGAACTGTTTCCTGCTAAGCAGAGGTGACCCCTGTTGTGTATATTGGCAACAATATGCTCCTCTTAATTGCATTCCTTAAGTTCTTATAACTTGTATGTATTGTGTACACTACTGTTAAGTACCTTATGGTTATCCCTGTTGTAAGATGGTTTCTGTATGTATTTTGCTAATGTATCTCTTCCATCACCCCTTCCCCCAGGATGCACTGTGAGACAAGTAACTTGTTGTTCAGTGTGCCCTTCCTGGTGAAACATTTCAATCAATAAAATAAATAAATAATTATTAAAGACATATAGACTACCTGGGTAGATTTGCTAAAACTGAAGGGGTGGACTGATCTTTTTTTTCGATGATGTACAAACATGGGAGAGGATATTAAACTTGATTTCTAAAAAAGTCTTTCACTATGCAGGTACGAAGTTAGTAATGGAAAAGTACCATAAGTACTTAGGTTGCAAATCACATTTGGAGACACTCTTAGCAAGATAATGTGATGTGGAGGCTTCCTTCAGGTCACAAATTAGATGAATTAAGGAGGAAATTACAGACTACCAGTGTAATAGGGCCAAGTCACTGCATGCAGAATTAACATATAAAACACAAGCCATTAAGCATAATCTGGATGTTTTTACAGGGTGCAGAGAAAGGTTACAAACAAGAATGATCAAGGAAATGCAATCAGACAGACAGTGTTGAGTAAGTTACTTTTTCTATTACTTTTCTATTACGTTTGGAAACGTGTTCCAGGAAGCTCTGTGCAGTCATTAGCAAGGATGGAGACAGACTAGAAAAAGTAATACACCTTACAATTACAGTTACTTATTTCTTTTTGTACAAAAACAATACAAAAATAACAAATAACTGTAACAGATTACATTTTTTGAAAGTAATATGTTAGTTACTAGTTACTTTCAAATAAATGTAATCAGGTACAGTTATGTATTTCTTCTGTATAAAAATACATAAGTAATTGTAACTGTAAGGTGTATTACTTTATCTAGTACTTCTCCATCCTTGCTAGTGACTCCACAGAGCTTTCTGGAACAAGTTTCGAAAAGTAATAGAAAGTAATAATAAGAGTAACTTACCCAACACTGCATACAGAACAGAGGAGCTTGTTACTGAGATATATAAGGTATTCAGAACATGTTAGGTAAGTAGCTTCTAGCTGCATTTGGTCCAAAAATCCACGCTTCCATGGAACCAAAGGATTTTCACTTGCATTTATCTAGAAACTAATTAACAGAAACAGAAAAGCAGGCATTATGTTGGCCTACTAGTATAGAGGACATATAGAGGGTAATCTGTTCTCTTAAGAATTATTCTACACCTGGTCTGGATGGCTTATCATTTGAATTTTACAAAACTTTAAAGGATTTTTTAGTCACAAATTTGATACGATTGTGTAATGGAGTTTTGGACAGCCGAAGTTTCCCACATTCTATGACACAAGCAACACTGGTATTTTTACTTAAAAAGGGTAATACTGAGTGTCACAGACTGGTTGTCTCCCAGAACTCAGTCTGCATTGTTACCAGTTTTCACAAATCTTCGATGCCTGAATAGTTACCTTGGTATTTGGACCAAAAATCCTGGCTCACCACAATATAACCGAGATAGACCATCTTAGGGTAGCTGGTTCATTCCACTGGGGTGTCAAACAGACAAGGCATACTGATGTTTCCTGGTAGGATGAAACACGTGTCTGTCTTTTGTTGGCACCCTTTGCAAACTGTGTGAGATGCCTTTCGGCACCATGCATTTCTGCTTAAAGTTGAACCAGCATAATATTCTGTGGTGATTTGCATATGTAGCCCACGATGCTTTGCATTGTGGGGGCATGTGTGATTTTGTATTACCTTGGTATGCTGCTACCACCCAGAAGAAATCTGACTCTGGGTATCTCTAGGTCTGAATCCCATTAGAGCCACTTCTCACAGAGTACAGTGCTCTTTGCCAAAGGGTAAACAACCCACCACAGCTGAGAATATGTTGCTTTAGATATGGTAACTTTATAGCCTGACTTTTTGGAAAGTAATCACAGACTTGCCAATTTACCACTGGTTAGCTATTCCTGAAATGACTCAGTTACAGAAAACATGAAGTATATAAAAATAACATCTAATAATCCATGATCTTTACATATCTTACAGGCTAATACACACTAAAGACTGTGTGGAAAGAACAGTTATGTAAGAACTCACCATAACTGTAGATCATCAAAAGAATCTCTCATCAGGCAACACCTTTGTAACTATAACTGCACCAGTGCTAGGACATTAGGAGTCAGTGTATACATAAATGTGAGTGGCCCCTCCTCTCCTCAGTTCTTTTCACACTGTCAATTAGACTTGTTGGACCTGTCATCAGAAATGGTATAGTATTTCTACAGAGATAAAAATAAACACATTTGACGATACAGATTGTACAGAAAAAAAGTAACTCAAAGCTGTCTTAATTCTAAGTAGACTAGAAGAAGTTTACTTCCAACTGGAAACTGGTGAGTTATGGTAAACTTGAACTCATGAGTTACTAGTTCAAAATCCTATACATAACTGAATTCTCACTGCAAACATGCAACAGAAATAACTTTGCTGACCAGACCACTATTCTCACATCACTGGATAGGTCTCTCTGACATTGCATCCTGTCTCTGCTTTTGATCTCTAGGTACCACCTTTTTCCCAGACTGATCAAAACTAGGTCTGTGCATTTGCCTCAGCTTGCTTTGGTACGCTGTCCATCTATCACAGCTGGAAATGTCTTACCCTGCCTTAGTCCTGTTTACATTCAAAGCATGTCTTTTTTTCCTATGAAATGGATGCAGCTCTTTGATGTTTACCCAAAACAAAAGGTCTTTACAGGACAGGAATATGACTGCTTAAACAAAGGCCACTCCTAATTATGCACACAATGTATGGGTTATACAGGAATATTATTTCAGTATATTCCAGACCTTCAACCTCAGCTGAAATACTTTATACAGGCATACTGTAGATGATAATAAAAATAATACAAAAACACACAAACGGAATACGTTGCAAGTTGTCACATCTGCATCCCCTGGAAATCTGAAACAATAGAATTATTCTAAGAAATTGAACCCTGTCTTTATACAAATTAAAAAAGTTGTTTTTAATTGGGATTTTAATTGTGCTTTGGAGCAGTTGGAGAGAGAAGGGACACTACTGAGCAAATGTACTGTTTTTCTAATTATTTAAAATTTATGAATTAGTAGGTTTAAAAGATGAGTTTAGACTACATCATCAATATGATGGTAAAACTTACTTTAGAGGTACCTTACACATACTCATATTGATCTGACTTTTTATTTTCCAACATATACTCACAGTCTGCTTAGGTAACATTGCTTTCTGTACTGGATCATTGTTTAATAAGAGTACAGTACTGTCCCTGCCACTTATAGCGCCCACGCTTTATATGAGCAATCGCTTTTAGCAAGCAGATTGCTGTTTCCAATTGCCCAATACATTGACTGCAATGAAAAAACTGCTGGTTATAGTGATCTATGCCAGCCTTCTATTTTGGGCAGATTTGCTGCTACAGCTTCAAAAATTCAGCATGCTGAAGTGTTATCATTCTCACAGCTAATCTGCCCAAAATATAAGTCAGGCACAGAGAGATAACTACCTGCTAATCAGTCTCGACTTAATGTAGCATCAGTGAATGGAAGAAAGGACTGTCTTACACCTGTCTTAGGTGGATGAAGGTTCCCTCAATGGCTTTCTTCTGACCGTTTAAGTTGTGGCAGTGAAGGGATCCATCCTAAAGAAGGGAAGAAGGGCTTTCTTGAGAGAAAGAAGATCCCTATGTGCTGCTTTGGTGTCCTCCAAAGGGCTTTCCTGAGGGAAGTGAGGATCCTACCCATAAACACTGCTGTAATTTCCTCAGGAGGGCTTTTGTGAGAGGATCTCAGACAGGAGCAGAGTTAGTGGTTACGAGGAAGGTGAGCACCAAACTGTGCAAGGGAATGGGAGTACAGATGAATATATACTGTAACTAGATTTATTTTACTACTAACAGTGGGAGCAGAGTTAGTGTCTTTGGGGAAGGTGAGCAAAAAACTGTGCAAGGGAATGGGAATGGGTGGGAGTACAGTGGACTAACTGAGTAGTAAGGACTAGCGGGAATACGGAAATCAGCATGTTGGTGTAAAATTAATTGTTTTTGGTTACAGTGGCCATGCATTATAATGGGCAGAATCTGCTTACACAGATGTGCCTGTTATAAGTGGCTTTGACAGTATAATCTTAATGCTTGGATACAATTTGGAACAAGAAGGTGGTGGCTGAGTAATGATCTGTTAAATAATGATAATTTACAAAGAGAATAGCAAGCTATATTGGCTTCCCATAGTTCTGTTAAGGTGTTGTATGATGATATCAATGTGTGGTTGCAAGATGCCAAAGCTGATCTGAAAAAAATGTTTCATAAATTTGCCAACCATAAATCTAAGAAAAAGTATATCAAATATTTAGACTTACAGACACAACTGACAAGCAATACGAATTAGTGCAGATTGATATATGACATACAAACTTAATACAACAGATAAAAACATATGTAAAACATATGATTTATGACAGAGTACAATTACTGGCTTCAGAATAATGCTTTGAATCCCAGACCTAGACTCCCTTCAACAATCCTTATGATTGTTTATAAGAGGGAATTAAAGAAAGAGTAATGCACATTTTGAGATGGGTTAATGGAAATGTGATGTCAGACATTGATGTTAGGAAGCAAATACTTCTGAATCATATTTCACAGAATTGTTGTTGCTTTATGGGAGATAGCAGTTGAAGGAGATGATATTCTGTTTAACATTATTTCCCCTAGGCTGACAACTGATATTGTAGTGATACTCATCAGCCCCACAGTATAACAGTGGAAGAAATATGGATGGAATAAAACTTAAATTTGAAAGTGGCACCAGATCCAGATGGTCTTACATCTGAGCTATATAAACTGACATTGGATTGGTATTGTGATGTTTTAACAGAGGTGTATAATGCTGTTCTTGGACAACAGGATTTACCTAATAGAATGTGCGATGCTTTCTTAATATTTCTTCATAAAAAAGGAGACTTGTCTGAAACCTATTAGTCACTTAAACCAGTATTATTAGATTTTAATAAAAATATTAGTATCTTGACTGAGTAAGGCAACAGAACACTATATACTGTAGTATGAGTACAGACATTTTCTATAAAGTCTTGAGGATCCAGGATAATTCGATGTTAAGGGAAATAGTGGAAAGTGGAGGCTGAGAGGAGTTCTCTGAATATTTATTTTCATTAAATTAAAATAAGGCCTTTGACTGTGTGGTACATGAACATATGTCCTATGTGTTTAAAGTCTACAGGATACTGAGTCACTTTATTCTTAGGTTAAATTATTATGTAGATTTGTGACTTTTTTTCTTTCATGAATGGGTGGACCGGGAATAAAATATCGATGCATGTGAGAGTTCTGCAAGGGCATCCATTAAAGGCTTTCTTCTACACTTTTTGTTTAGATCTATTATTGAGAATAATTTTGAATCATTTGGGTATTGCTTGGTTTACAGTCTGCTGTTTATTTATGAAAGCAAATGTTTTAGCGTACACAGATGTTTATGTTTATGGCATTCATCTTTTGTATAGCAAATGTATGAGGTGTTATATGACTTTTCCTGCATTACCATATCTTGAATAAATTATCAGAAGAGTGTGGGGATGGCGTTAAGAATGAGTGTTCAGGATGCAAATTAAAAAATAGGAGGCATGCTATTGATGAGAGGGCCTCTAAAAGTGCAGGGAGTAACATTTGGGGCTGGCAGAATGACACAGCTAAATTGGGAAAATAAATTGAGTGTCTGTTGTCAGCAAGTTGCAAAATTAAAAATGTGGCAGATGTCAAAATCCAAAATAATTCAGATTACAAAGACATTCCTGATACCAATCTTATTGTACTTTATTTATGTTTTTCTACCCCACCTAGTTTAATAGTGAGATTGCATAGTATTTTGTTTTTTTCCAGTTGCTGTGTGGGGTATTAGACTCAACCCAGTAAAATGTAACATAACTTATAAGGTGGTGAAAAGATGTGGATCAAGAATACAGAACCATTTATTTTCTCAATAGTGTTTTTTTTTATTTATTTATTGAAATCTTGGAAATACACCATTGAGCTGGAAGCTAATTTACAAAGGTTCCACGTTAAATGAACAAAAGACTCGTAACATACATTACAGGATTGGAACTCAAGGAACAGTAAAAGTGCAGTGTTATAGGGCACCAGTGTCTGAACAGGGAAAACAAGTATAACATACAATTAGATTACAATATAACAATGAATTAGGTATTTAAGCAGAAATAAATGTTTCTTTGTTGAGCTCAAGAGATAATCAAGATACGTACTTCTTGGTCAGGTTCCATGAGAGAGGGGTTGGGGAAGGGGTAGGGGGGAATAAATGCAGAGGGCATAACGGGCAGAGGGGGGTCCAGGACAGGAATCAGGGGCTAGCAATCACAAATGCTAAGACAGGTGAGGTGCTGGTGGAGTTGTCTCTTAAATGGGCCAATCTTGGGTTCACTGATTGAATTCAGGGGGAGTTTGCTAAGCCATTGAGGGGCTCACTAAGTGAAAGATCTTTGTGCTTGTGAGGTATGGAAAAATGGGACATGGAGAGATTGTCTGATGGTGCTTCTTGTATGGTGAGGGTTGGGGCAGGGGAGATGAGGTTCTGGATGGCAGGCGGAGTTATTCCAAGGTGTTTTTTTTCCCCTAGAAGACATACTTGATACCGAATTCTACCTTGCAGAGTAAGCAAATTAAACTGTTCATAAAGGGCACATGTGTGGGTTAGTTTATTGGAACCAAGAAGAAGTCTGCAGGATTTAAAAATGGCAGTACTAATCCTTTTGAGGGTGGTGTCAGGGTCTGCCCCATGGACTACTAACCCGTAGTCGATGATGGACAGAGTAGAGCTTTTTATTGCAAGTGACAATGCTTCTTGGGTCAGGCAATGACAGTGCCTGTATAGTTGACCAGTTCTAGGACTGACAGCCTTAACAATTTGATCTGTGTGCTGAGCAAAGGAAAGAGCACTGTCCAGAGTGATACCTAGGCATCTGAAGGTGTGTACTTGCTTAATGGGGGTGGCACAGGCTATTCAGGATTGTCAGTTTGAAGCTGTTATGCTTATTATGAGGATTTGCAAACAGCATAACTTTTGTTTTTTTGTAATTCATCAGAAGCTTGTATTTAGAAAATCAAGTTTCTGCCACAGTGACGTCAGTTTGAAGGTTCGACTGAAGATGGACCCGGTCTGGCACTTTCTGACATTAAATGTAAAGTCCTTGTGTTCATGCTAAAGATAGACTTTAGATTCCTGGGATGAAGCAGTGTTTTTTTTCTTTGACAATGCATTGAAATATGACTGGTTTAGCAGAATCACACTTTGGGTGGAGCAGGTGAATGAACATCTCATTTATGTCAAATAGGTTTTGACTCAGCTTAGAAAAAGGAGGGTAATACATGAAATGATAAAGAATGGGACCAGAATGCAATCATGTGATTTTATACAACAGTCCTCATGTAGGGAGCAGTTACAATGTATGGGTTGCAAAGAATTACAGGTACCTGTTTTGCGTCAGTTTGTAGTGGACAAGGCTTGCCACAATTAACATGTGGAATACCACATGGTAATCACAAAATGGTAAATTGAGTGTCTAAGATACAGTATTTAGAAACATAAGAGTGTCTCAGAAGGATACTGTCCACTTGTAGGATGTGAACAATGATAACAAACACTGCTGCATCAGTTTGTAGAGTGCCCATATGCGGAAGATTTCTGGGCATATACTGTGCAATCACGATAGAATCTGTGTTGTTTCAACCGTCTTATGACACTATAGTGTTTGGAACTCAGAATAATAGAAACATAGCATTTGTTAGCAGAAAGAGATCAATAGTCCATTGAGTGTACCCTTTCTAAACTATGTCACCCACCAGCCTATTTTAGTGATGAGTTGTCTCCTGCTTCCCTCCCATCCCCACCCCTTTGCCCCCTGGTATTCCCCATCCCAGGTACAATGAGTTCTCTTGCTCAGTCCCAGTCATGCTTAAACTTATTTAGGGTACTTGCACACATCCCTTCCCCTGATAGTCTGTTCCATGGCTACAGCACACTCTCCATGAAGTAAAACATCCCAGCACGACTACCCTCTTGAATTTGCCCTCCAACTACCTCTTGTGACTGAGTTCCTATTTCTAACAAAGAGGATCTCACTCGTCACCCTGTCTGTACCCCTCAGACAGTTATATGTAAGCAATAAGAGATGACGAGCTGTGCATTAAACACTTCTAATGCACATCCATGGTCATAGTAAGGCATAAGGCCACAGGCCAAGTCCCTTCAGCCTCTGGCTGTGCATTAGAAGTGTCTAATGCAGAACCCTGGGATGTCTTATTGTGCTTATAAAATGGGGATCTGCATTTTACATATATGTAAAAATGAAAATGTATTGGTTTAAATACTAAGCAATTAAATCTTTCATGTATTTTCACCTGAAATAGTTTTTCCACCTGCAAGAACTAAATATATATATTTTTTTGCCCTTTGGAGTTCTGTGCTACTGTGGCCTGCATAGCTGTAGTTCTTTTATAGTGCCAGTCTGGTTGTCATGGCTCCCCCCATGTAGTTTGGGGTGGCCCCCACCCCTGTACACACACAAATCCACTGTTATTTAAAATTACCATGCCTGCTTTTCACTTTTTTTGTTTGAATTAATATCATTTTTTAATTCATGAAAGTAAAGTGCTGGTGCGGTGCATGAGTGAGCATGTTGTGAGACCACTGAGTACAGTACAGCCAGCTATTTACAGCTGATGCCTGTGTTTTTTGTTTTTTTTGTTAACTGTTAAACTGTATCTCATTTAAAAATATGGGAGCAATTATGTAAGCAATAATACCCGACAGGGTGGGTGGTATTGGGCAATACCGGACCGCCAGGGCGTAATGAGGCCCGACAATGCAGGCGAAGGGCCTTATAGCCCCTGGAAGGTCCGGATGTTCATACCGCCCACCCTGGAGGGTGTTATTGCACTTAGAAAATGGGCTAACTGTGTCATTTTTGCAGGATTATACTGAAAAATATGAAGTAATTCTCTAAAAAATGACTACAGTTTCATTTTTTTCTTCTTTTGAGGCAAAGCAGTGCCTGTACATCTGGTAGTATGCTGTTTTAGCCCCCACCTCCCTTAGTCTGTGTCTTTTATTTGCTGTAGACAGCATTATGTCACCCCATTAGTGAAAGTGTTTTTTTTTTTTTTTTTATATGTATCCTGTCAGGAAAAGCAGGAGACAGAAAAGAAAACTGAAGGTCTGCTGCTCTTGGAGCGCTGGTTCGCCAATTGCGGCAAGTTGCCATTGCAATTTTGTGCTGAGACAGTTTGTTGCAGTAATCAGGGAGAGGCTTGCGCTATGCATTTTGAAATGGCAGTTACGAGAGTGACGCTTTTATTCCCATTTGTACGGAGTGTTGTGAGTGCAAAGTGTTGTTTTTTTTAATATATATCCTGTCAGTAAAAGGAGGAGATAGAAAAGAAAACTGAAAGTCTGCTGCTGTTGGAGCGCTGGTTCGCTGATCGCGGATAGTTGCTTAGTGGAGTTTTGTGCTGGCAGAGAGTTTCTTGCAGTAAACAGGGAGAGGTTCACGCTGTGCATTTTGATATGGCGGTAATGAGAGTGACGCCTTTTTTCCCATTTCTAGACTGTTGTGACTGCACTGGATTATGGGGGTTTCAGCCTTGGAGCAGGAGTCCTTGTCATGGGAGCAGGAGTTTCAGCCATGGGAGTGTGAGTCAAGGGAGCTGGGGAGCTGGTGTCCAAGACACAGGATCGGGAATCCGAGTCTGAACCGCGGGAAGAGAAAGAAAGGGAAAACGGTACAGAAAAAAATGCTGTTAAGTGAGGCTACTCTTCGGAAGATGGGTGATTACCAGCACAGTTTTATGTTAGATGCCCACAGTGTGCTAGTATGGCTAGGCAGTGCTATGTCTCACTTAGCGAGACAAAAAAAATGGCGGTGTTTTTGAATTGAGTCGCCGGGTTTGAGCCAATTAGCAAACAAGTTGACACTATGATTTTAGTTATGTTGGTGATGGGGTCAGGTGACTGGCACTTTTTATTTGCTGGGCATCTATTGAAAGTTAATGTACCCCCCTGGCAGGGGTACTAGCCAATCAGAACCCAGCAAATAAAAAGCCCATTTTCTAATTAACTCTAGACACAAGTGGCAACTCTATGTCTTAAATAATAAATGGATCTACAAGCAAGTGGCTGGTGGGGGTGAGTGCAGAGCACACTATGTTAAGTACAAGGCACTGGTAGCAGCTTGATGGCATTTCATTTTGTATACACTGTGAAGCCATGGTGCGATCATTAAAGGCAAACAGAAGATGCAGTTTGTTGGAGTTTAAAACTGTTTTAGAACTGTTTGAATCATTCCTTGATTTCTGTGTTCATGTGCAGTATGAGGGATTAACCGGCAGTCGACTGGAGTGAGCACATGGCAGGTGGGCAGAGCGAGCACAATTTACCTGTATAATACATGCACAGATGAAGTCAGAAGAGGTTGCACTTTTTTGATTGAGTTTGCTGTTTGAAACTGACTGTTAGGGACCTACGGTCTGAAAAGTCTCAAAGTCTCATTAAGGGCAAAACAAAAAATGTCAGTTGTATTATATTGTATGGTTACCACTTTTTGTGTATGGATTTCCATACACATCATTTTCTGGTTATGGTACAGTTCAAAGGTCAGGAAAATGTGTTGCTGTATTATTCTGATATCAGAATGATACCATCTCAACTTTTCAGCCTTGATTTGCCACCTCACTGGCTGAAGACGTGGCTCAAACAAAAAAACGCAGGGTAAAGTTGCAGTGGCAGTAGCTTTGAGCAGTGGACTGAGTCAGTTTGGACACAGATAGCGCTAGATGGCTCTGTGTTACCAAAATGAACCGCCTTTATTATTTTTTTTGTCATTGTTTGTTTGTTTCTGTTTTCAAAAATTAACACTGTGGCCAAAGATGAGAATGAGTGACAGAACACTGTCATGACTGTCACTGGAATAGCTTTGACATGCCAGAGCCAGTGGGAGCAACATACACAATTCAAAACTCTCTCTCCCCAACTCCTCAAATGACATGAGTCAACCAAACCAGATCTCTAACTTATTTCTTTCTGCCTTGAACCATACATTATAAAAAAAAGTGGAGGGTGAATATCCGCAACTAAGGCTGTGTTTCCATTTCAGGAAGTGATGACATCAGTGAGACCCCTCGAGCTTTACTCTTAACATCTCTATGATATCATCACTTCCCTCAAAGAAAACGCAGCCTTAGTTGTAGATGGTCATTAATCCATTATTCTATATTTCCTGGACATTCTCCACATTAGCTTAAGGATTTCACAAATGTCCAGGGTCTAGGATAGTATCAATTGTTTTTAGCCATGCATTACACACTTCTAATGCATGGCTAGCAACCAATCAAGCCACTGGATTTTCTCTTCCCATTTTGTACATTTCTATCTTTTTCCCTTCTCGCGTGTAGCCTCCAGCAAGTACATACTTAGGGCCACCATCTGTTTCTTATAGGATCTATCTTGTTGATCCTTGATCATCTTGACGACCCTTCTCCGCACTGTCTCCAGCCTGTCTTTGTCGTTTCTCAGATGAGGGCTTCAGAACTGAGCACAGAATTCCAGAAGATGTCTCATCAGACCTCTGTACAAGGGTAGAATCACTTCACCTTTACTACTTTTTTACTATTTTGTAACTGGATAAGGCCCACTGGGCACAAAGCCAATTTACAAGGGGGGGGGGACCTTGGACACTGGGATGGTTATATAACTTACTCAGGTTCACACAGTCCACAAGTTGAGGTTCCCATGTCTGCTGGATGTACCAAGTTCATTCACAGCTCATTACTCTAACCTGTAGACTATAATGCAAGCCTACTGTCAAAACCCATCAAAATACAGCCCAGTATCCTCAAAGCCTTAATGTATATATTAATATGGCCCCCACAGCCACTCATTGCGGCATAAGAGTAGTTTCACACACACTCTGCATGTGAGAACAGCAATGCGAAGCTGAGCTGTTCTGACTGGAATAGAACGCAAGTGCAGCCACTCTTATTTCTTAAAAAAACTTCCGGAATGTGCCCATTTCCAGGGCATCTGCATGTGAGACACTCTTCACAGAATAAGAGTGTCTTATGTGCAGGGGAAGGGAGTGCTCTGATTGGTCAGGAGCACTCCCTCAATCAATAATATGTCTTGTTACACTGGCTGGTTGCTTGAGGGAGTCACTGATGATAACCCCCAGATCACTCTCCTCTGTTGTGGTGGCCAGCCTAACCCCAACCATTCAGTATTCTGTGCATGGGTTCCATTTCCCCATCACCTTGCACTTTTTACAATTAAATCTCACCTGCCAGATCTAAGAACACCTCTCCAGCTTTCCTTGGTCCTCCTGTAGTTCCCTTACCCCTTCTACTGTCTACCCTGCCACATAGGTTTGTGTCATCAGCCTAGATACACATCTTCCCTGGACAGCTTCCCCTTTGTCACTAATGAACATATTAAATAGAACAAGTCCCAGGACTGATCACTGTGGCATCCTGCTTATGGCCACCCTGTCACTCGACTTGGACCCATTCACTACTACCCTCTGTTGCTGCTGCCCCCCCTCCTAAGCCGGTTCCCTACCAACCTGACTAAAGCCTGCTCTTCTCCCAAGTCTTCCAGTTTTTTCTGCAGCTTCCTGTGTGGTACTGAATGGAAGAGCTGTATCTATAGCCCTAGTGACATAGTTGAAAAACAGTATTAGTATGGTCTGGCATGACCTCTCTTCCACAAACCCATGTTGCTTGCTGTCTTGCAACCTGGCTAGGGATGGGGCTGGGATAGTGCAGGGGGAGTTTAGAGAGCTGGAGAGGGGTCTTAGACAGGTAGCTCACTCAGTGGCTTTTGCTGAGGTGCTGCCTGTCAATGACAGGGGACAGGAGAGGGAACACTGCACCAGGAGCTTCACCTCATGGCTGAAGGAATGGTGCAGAGGAAGGGTTCAGCTACATTGGGGGACTGGGTACCCACCTGGGAGGATAAAGGCCCATACAGGGGTGATGGCCTACATCCATCTGGGACAGGAACCACAGTTTTCAGTGGATGGTATAATTGTTACTTTGATGAACATTTAAATTAGCCAAGGTGAGTGGCAGAAGGGAGTCAGAAACTGCCTTCCCCAAAGGCTGAAGTAGAAAGTAAGGAGAATACAAGGGGAGAGGCATATCCCAGGGTGCAAATTGATAAAGGGAGCAGGGTGGTAGGGATAAAGGGGGAAAGGAACAGCAGCATTAAAAAGAGAGGTGGGAAGGAGGGAGGGCAAAAAGGAAAAAAAGAGTGGCAACAAGCAAAGTGGAATCAAAATCTGGAAGGCCATGTGTGCAAATGCTAGAAGTCCAGGAAATAAGATTCTGAACATAGAAGCCATCATGGCAGAGGACAACCTGGATATTGTTGCCTTTAATGAGTCAGGGTGGACTGAAAACCATGACTGGGACATGGCCATACCAGGCTACACTCTGTTCAGGAATGACTGCATGAGGATGAAAGGAGAAGGTGTAGTGCTTTATGTGAGGAAAAGCATGGCTACCACAGAGATGCAGAGAATACAAGGGGAGGCAGAGGTACTGTGGGTCTCCTTGTAGATGGGGAATGGAGTCAATATTCACACTGGAGTGATCTACAGACCTCCAGTACACAGGGAAGAATTGTATAAGGTACTGTTGTAAGCCACTGACAAGATGTCAGAAAAGGGAGAGGTGCTGCTGATGGGGGACTTCAACCTGCCAGATGTGTGTTGGAGACTTCCAGCAGCAGCTTCAGCTAGAAGCAGAGACATCCTGGGCTCTCTACAGGGGGCATTCCTCAAGCAATTAGTCAGTGAACCCCCTCACAATGGGGCAATACTTGACCTGGTGCTCACTAATAAGGACAGTGTTGCAGATGTCAAGGTGGGTGGCCACTTGTGAACCAATGTTCACCGTATGGTGTGGTTCAATATAAAGATGGCTGCAGAATCAAACCACACAAGAGTGAGGGCCCTGCACTTCAGGAGGGAAGATTTTAAAAAGTTGGATGAATGCCTCAGGGATGACCCAGCAGGGGTGGGTGACTTGGGTGGGTTGGAGGAACAGTGGGCAAAGATAAAAGAGAGCACAGTAAAGGCAACAAACCTCTACATCAAACAAGTGAGCAAAAGGAAGAGGAAAAAGAGACTGTTATGGTTCTCAAAAGTGATGGCTGAAAAGCTAAAAGGGTAGCAATCAGAAGCTATAAGGAGACTCAGAGAGAGGGGGATAAGTAGTTATAAGGAAACAGAGGGAAGCAGTGAAAGCAGTAAGGAGTGCAAAGGTACAAATTGAAGAGAGAATAGCCCAGGAGGTAGTGAAAGGGGACAAGACATTTTTTAGATATGTAAGTGAAAAGAGGAAGACCAGAGTGGATTGCAAGATTAAAAGGGAAGGGGGGATCTGCAGATGGGGACCAGAAAATGCAGATATCCTGAACAAATAATTTTGCTCGGTGTTCACAGAGGAAGGAGAAGGGAGGGCCACAAAAAATAACAAAGCCGAGGGAGGGAGGGAGGGAGGTAGTGAGTGGACACTATTCCATTTTTAAAATGAGAGTCCTGAAGGGACTCACTAATCTGAAGGTGCACAAAGCAATGGAGCCAGATGGGGTGCATCCAAGGGTATTGAGGGAGCTCAGAGAACTACTGGCTGCACCTCTGACAGTTCTACTTAACAGCTCAGTGGAAATAGGAGTGGTTCCGGAGGATTGGAGGAGGGTGGATGTAGTCCCACTACACAAAAGTGGTAGCAGTGAGGAGGCTGGAAATTATATGCCAGTCAAGCTGACATCGGCTGTGGGAGGGTTAATGGAATCACTGGTGAAGGAAAGGATTGTGGAATATCTTGAATTCAGTGGGTTACAAGACCCAAGGCAGCATAGTTTCACAAGGGGAGATCCTGTCAAACTAATCTGATAGATTTCTTTGACTGGGTGACCAAGGAACTAGATCAGGGTGGAGCGGTGGATGTGGCCTAACTAGATTTCAGTAAGGCATTCAACACTGTTCCACATAGGAGACTAGTAAGCAAGCTAGGTAGCTTAGGAGTGGATCCAAAGATTGTAAGCTGGATAAGAAATTGGTTAGGGGATAGGCAACAGAGGGTGGTGCTAAACGGAGTTCACTCCAAGTATGGGAGAGTGACCAGTGGGATGCCTCTGGGATCAGTGCTAGGACCAGTCTTCTTCAAAGAGGGACTCCCACCAAAAGTTCTACATTACTGAATTAGAATACACATACCCCCAATAAATCTTATACCAAAAATCTGATTTCTGCATTACTTCATTTTAAAGTTATGAGCTATTTTGTAATCCTGATTTCATTACTTATTCAAAAAAAGCCAGAAGAGCCACTGATGATGACATCTCCTGAACTCACACTCTAGTCCTCCCTGTTACCAACCTTATAGGACCTGCTTCTCCAAAGTTTAAGAAACTGTAGCTATAGTAATCCTTTTAGAAAAATGACATAGGGTTGGCTGCAGTGCTTGCATTTCCAGAATGTTCAGATGCATGGCACTGTACTTTAGAACATATAGTGAGGATGCATGCTGTAAGAATATGACCGGACACACCATGTATGCTGAAATTGTTTGTCCCTGCCACATTCCAGAATTGTACGCACCCACCATATTTCAAAATTCTGCATCACATCTCCACCACATTCCAACATTATGCATCCTAGCCACATTCTAAAATTATGCATTCCTGCTACATTCCAAAATTGCATATCCCTTCCCCATTCCCAAACTGTGTATCACTGCCACATTCTGAAATGTCACATCCTAGCCAAATTCATTAATTGCACATCCCCACCAAGTTGTGTTTCAATGCCATATTCCAAAATTGTCACTGCCATGCTCCCAAATTGTGCATCACGGCACTTTCTGAAATTATGCTTCACCACCACATTCCAAAACTGAGCATCACTGCCACATTCTGAAATGGAGCATCACTGCCACATTCCAAAAATGCGTCACTGCCACATTCTGAAACTATGTGTCACCGTCACATTCCGAAACTGTGCTTCACCGCCATATTTCAAAATTGTGCTTCACCGCCATATTCCAAAATTGTGTGTCACTGCCACATTCCGAAGTTGTGTGTTACCACCACACACTGAAACTGTGCATCACCACCACATTCCAAAATTGTGCATCACTGTCACATTCTGAACCTGTGCATCACTGCTCGCTTTCCAAAATTATGCATCACCACTGCATTCCAAAACTGTGTCTCACCACTGCATTCTTTAACTATGCATCACTGCCACATTCCTAAATTGTGCATCACTGCCACATTCTGAACCTATCAGCACCACATTCCAAAACTGTGCATCACTGCCACATTCCAAAATTGTGCATCACTGCCACATTCTGAAATTATGCACCACCACCACATTCTGAAACTGTGTGTCACCACCACAATCTGAAACTGTGTGTCACCATTGCATTCCTAAACTGTGCATCACCACCACATTCCAAACCTGTGCATCACCACTGTATTCCGAAATTGTGCATCACTGCTACATTCTGAAATTGTGAATCACCGATGCATTCTTAACTTGTACATTACCACTATATTCCAAACCTCTGCATCACCACCTGATTCAGAAATTGTGCGTCACCGCTGCATTCCACAATTGTGCATCACCACCACATTCTGAATTTGTGTCACCATCACATTCCAAAATTGTGAGTCACTGCCACATTCTGACATTGTGCATTACCACCACATTACAAAATCGGGCATCACTACCACGTTCCAAAATTGTGCATCACTGCCACATTCCGAAATTGTGCGTCACTGCCACATTCTGAAATTATGTGTTCCAGGTACTTTCTCAGACTGTGTAATTGCCGCATTCTACAACTGCAACCTGATGACATTTTGAAATCTCATACGTGCAGTATTTTAAAAATTGCACACACCTTTGTCATTCTAAAGCCATGTTTGCCACTGCAGTCATCCCCCTGTCACATCTCTGACGTACTGTGCCTTGCATCTGTCTGTACACATTATGGAAGTGCATGTGCTGACCCCCCCATGTCAGCTTTCCTTTTTCAGATGTTTGCTACACCTGCAATTTAAAGTAACATAGGAGAAATAAATCATATAAGGTAGCTTGCAGGGAAGACTAGGTTGTGAGTTCAGGAGATGACATCATCATCAGCTGTTCACAGAAAATGGCTTTTTTGCACAGGCAGTGAATTAAGGGTAGAGATGCAGTGAATTAAAATTCCGCTGGCGAAGTGAACATGAAGTGGGCAATGCAAAGTGCTCACTCCGCCTTGTCATTACCACTTCGCGGTAAGGCAGAATGGCAATGCGAAGTAAGGCGAAGTCATTGTTTTTAATGGACTTCATGTTCCTCATTATGATTCTAAGTGATCCACTTGGTGTTTCAGATTTAGCAGCCCCCCCACACACACATCACATGGCTTACAGTACTGTAAGTCGCATGCTCTTTAGCTAGGCAGGAAGAAAGTGAGTCATACAAATAGACACTTTTACTTTCTTGTGTGCCGATGGAGAGAGAGAAGTGTGTTTTGTGACTACTAATACTTTGAGATCAGAGCGAGGAGGAAATTTAAACTTTGATTTAGACCCAACAGCTTTTTTAAAAGCTACATTTATTTGTCTTTTCTACACTCTTTTTTACTTAATTTGTTCTTTCTGTAAATTTTATTTTTTTTACCTTTATAAGTAATTAGTTGTTCGTCTGTGTCTGTGTGACTGTGTGTGTGTGTTGAGTGACAGTGTGAGTAGTGATTGCTCAGACTGAAGGAGCTCAGTAGGAGAGATGGACCAGGGTGAGGGAATGTCTGGGACGGGGGCAGCTCTGGGAGAGCATGGTAGTGGTAAACGTCATACTCTGTACATGTCTGGAGGGCATGTGTGCCCCTTCCTGTCAGACCGCTCAAAACTTGTGAGTGTCCCCTCACTGGAAGCAGGACCAACGCTGCCTCCTGTCTTGACTCTGAGGCAGTTGAACCACCACCACCACCAAGTCCAGTGCCAGGTCCTTTAGAGCAGGATGCGCCTGTTCCCCTGGATCCAGGTGTGGATCCCATCCCACTTCAACACTGTGACCAGCCAGCTGCCAGTTCATCTGGCCATCCCCTGCCTGTACATGGTCCTCCCCGCACCTCCGTTGTTTGGCAGTTTTTTGACTGTGTCGGGGACAACAGTGTGGTTAAGTGCCGCCTATGTGAGGTGGATGTGCGCTGTGGCAGCCGGGGACTCACCTGGAGACTGGGAGCCAGCACACCCATATGCTCAATCACCAGCAGTTGGAGTGGCAGGCTGCCACAGAACAGACCATGCCTGCACCTGCTGGCCATTCTGTGGCAGAGGGTGCAGCTGAGCATTGCGGCATCCCTAAAAAGATGAGGGCCACAGCAGCACCTGCTGCTCCACCAGCACCCCCCCACCACCACCACCAGCAGGTCAGCTTGTAGAATGTGTGGACCCCAGAGAACTGCGTGTAACATAGGCTGACTTGGCAGTTCTCTGGAGTGCTGTCAAGGAGAACAATGCAAGGGTGAGTGCTGTCGAGCAGCAGCTGGATCACATAGAGGGACATCAGTTGCAAATTATGTCCATGCTGGAACTGCTGCTGGATCACCATGGGATCCCACATTCGTTTTTTTTCCTCACACCATCTGCCCCCCACACCTTCCTTGCTGTGTTATAAAATGTATTCCTCCACCATCCCTGACCCTTGTATGTAATTGTTTTCAATGTACTTCACTTTAAGAATTGGTGGAATAGTGGTTTGGGAAGGTGGAGTAATGCAAAGTCATTGTTTTCAATGGACTTCGAGTTACCCATTATAATGCAAAGTACTCCGCTTTGTGTTGCAGGGCACTCTGCAGATTCGCCTTCACTCTGCGAATCACTTTGCAGAGTGAATTGGGCCCACTTCGCCTATCTCTAATTAAGGGTTACAAAAATTATCTGTAATTTTTAAATGAAGTAACTCACAGATCTGATTTGTGGCATAAAACTGATTGAAGATACATTAATTCAAATTCTGAATTTATTGGTGTCCCTCTGTAATGCCTTTATAAGTGACATTGCAGAGGAGCTGGGAGGGAATGTTTGCCTCTTTGCGAATGACACCAAAATCTGCAATAGAGTGGACATTCCAGGGGAAGTGGAAAGGATGAACAGAGACCTGAGAAAACTAGAGGAGTGGTCAAGGGTATGGCAGCTGGGTTTCAATGTGAAAAAGTGCAAAATAATGCACTAGGGCACAGAAACACTGGGGTGGAGTACAAAATGGGTGTTGTGATATTGATGACCAGCAAGCAGGAAAGAGACCTAGGGTAATCATATCAGATAACCTAAAGGTGGCCAGACAGTGCAACAGGGCAGTAGGGAGGGCAATAGGCTGCTGGAGTGCACAGAGAGAAGTATCACCAGCAGAAAAAGGGTGGTGGTGTTGCCTTTGTATACAGTAGATCGCTGGTAACACTCCAACTACAGAATTATGTCCAGTTCTGGAGACCACACCACCCAAAGGACATAGACAGAGTGGAGACAGTTCAGAGGAGAGCAAATAAAATGGTGCAGGGTCTGCATCAAAAGGCTATGAGGATAGACTAAAGGACCTCAATATGTACACCCTGGAATAGGGGAGCTTGAGGGGAGATATGATAGAGACCTTTACATACCTCACGGGGGGGGCAAATAAGGTACAGGAAGAGAGTATTTTTCAGAAGAAAAGGTGCTGAAGAACAAGGGGACATGCTATGAAGCTGAAGGGGATAGATTTAGGAGAGATGTGAGGAAGTACATCTTCACAGCAAGAGTGGTGGATTCCTGGAACAGCCTTCCAGCAGAGGTGGTGGGGGCAGACACAGTGGTGGGGTTCAAGAATGCATGGGATATGCACAAATGATTCATAGTGGAAAGGAAGGGGGAGGGAGAAAGAGCTGTAGATCAGGCATGGTCTGATATAATAGTCTACTGTAGGTAGGGATAAATGGGAAGACTGATGGGACAAGTGGCCCTTATCTGCCATCAAATTCTACATTTCTGTTTCTATGTCCTTTAAGTAGGCCTCCAGACTTTCTACAATCATGGTTTCCATGCGCTTACAGACAAAGAAGGTATAAGTGACCAGCCTGTAGTTGGCAGCATCCATCCTGCCCCTTCCCCTTTTGTTGAGCAGTACTGCATCCACAGGACCTTTACTATCCTGGCACCACTCTGAACTATAGCAAATCATTAAATAGTTGGATCAAGAGTCCTGCCAATTCTGTGGCCAACTCCCTAAATACCTTCAGGTGCAAGCCATCCGGGCCTGGTTCTTTATCAACCCTGAGAGCTTGTAGCCTCTTTCTCATCCATTAGCCATGACCACTACTTTTCCTGTTTAGTGTACCTTCCCTCTCATGTGGTAGCCTTCATCTTGCTCCCCAATTGATGCTTGTCGTCCTCTACCACTGAGCAGATGTAAGTTTTCAGTATATTTGTTTTCTGCTAATTATTTTCAACTACATCCCCCTGCTAGCCTGACACTACTCGTTTGTTTTTCTTTTCTCCTGAATGTAGATAGTTATTTTTTCCTTCCCTTTATACTCTCAGCAATCTGCAGCTCCGTATCTGCCTTTTCCCTCCTGATGCCACCCTTGCCTCTTTGAGCCTTGCGTGGTATTCCTGCCATTTTTGTTACCCTTGCACCTTGTGAAGGACCATTATTTCACCCTCACAGTCTCTTTTACTATGTTTGAGAACAATGTTGGCCTTTTGTGTTTGTTTCTCTTAGAGACAGACCTTGCACGAGGTTCAGTCACCTCCAGAAGTGCCCCTTTCATCTTAACCCACCTCTCCTCTACTCCTTCAATTTGGCCTGTACCCACCAAGCTTTCCCTAACCAGATCTCACATCTAGCAAAAATCTGCTTATTTTAGGTTTAGAACCACTGTCCTTTGGGGCCAGTGTTCCCCCCTGCTATCTCAAACCAGAAATAATTGATTTTTGTGCTTTTATTTTTATTCAGAGACAAAAAAATGAAAATACAATTAATATCAGGAGCTGACTTCTCGAAAACAAGTAATAAAATAGATTTAACAAAAAGTACAAAACACTTTTACTTTTTAGAAGGGTTGAAAGTAAATGTAAAAAAGAAGAATAAAAGCATGAGATTAATTGTTATATATATATATAGAAAGTATATTAGGAGTTTTATGCTCCAAGCTATATCACTAATTAATTCAGAATTTACTTTTAGCTTCATCTTAGCCATCCATAACCCCCACTCAACCAAAAATGTAAACTCATAAAGACCACATTTCAAAAGTCCTTAATGCCTTAATACCCAATGTCAGGAAAAAAAATTCACAGGCGTATATTGGGTGCTATCAGCTTCCTCATCAAACCACAAAGAACTGTTATTACTGGTCCCCAAAGGTTCTCTGACTGCCACCCCTCAGCTCCTCAGAATTGGTGAGAACCAATTCAAGAATGGTGTCCTGCTGTGTGGGATCCCTGACCAGCTGCACTAATAAGTATTCCTACAAAGTGCCCAGCAGTGAAGAACAAATAGCAGCACGTCACTGGAGTGAAGGGTGGTGGAGGAAAGGGCAGCCAGCCCTAGGTTCAGCTAAACATGTGCAGTAGAGTTTCTGCACTCAGCGAAAAAATAGACACCCAGGGCCAGATTTTCAAAGGGTGAGGCAGGGCTTGCACCACATCCTGTGTCAAACCCATTTTTTGGCTCAACGGTGCCAAACACCTTTGCTGTGACTGCACCTGATTTTAATAGGTCAGGCGCAGTTGCGATTGTTTACCAGATTTATGGCACCTTGCACCAAGTATTTGGTGCAAGCCCCATAAAAAAGGGTATTTGGGATTGATGCAAGTTGCTGCAGAAAAAGTTGATCTAACCTGTGGCAATCGGTGCATGGGATGGAAAATCCCAATCACTGGCCGGGTCAATGCTGCAAGCCCTGTGCACCAATTGTTCAGCACACCTGGGCTTGCGCCAGTTCGAACTGATTTGAAAATCCGGTCCATAGTCTATATTTAGTTAGCAAGAGTTCATTCCTCAAGGAGGACAAAACTTCTGCCCCAGTGCTTCGACCAGTAATTGGTCTTCATCAGGGGGTGGAGTCATGTAAGTTACATAGCATACATTTATCCAGTCATGTTAAAGTGATACACCCTTAATCAGCTCTTATTAAGCATATCCAAAAATTACCCAACAAAAATCCCATTAAACAATAATGTTCACAATTGGATGCAGTATAGCGCAGTGGTTTAAGGCTCTGAGCTGCAAACCTGGTGACATCTTGCAGACCAGACCTGGGTTTAAATCCCACAACTTCCACTTGCATATTGTGTCACCCTGAGCAAGTCACTTAACTTCCCTGTGCTCACAGGTTGCTCCTGGTTTAACAACTAAATAAAAAAAAAGTGATGGAAGGAGTAGGGGAAGAAAAAAAAAGGATACAGGCCATGTATTAATTTTCAAATTGCAAAATGCCAAACATGATCATTGCAGTTCCACTACTGACGTATGATGCATTTTTTAATAAGTTATAATTATACATTCTTAGAAATTATGGTCAGATTTTCAAAGGGTGGCACAGGGCTCGCATCAAGTCCTGCACCATGACACATAGGTTCTGGCAGTTTGTCAAACCCCTTCGCTGCAACTGTACCTAATTTTACAATCTCAGGCGTAGTTGCAACAGTTTCCATGATTTTGAGCAGCTTGTGCCAAATATCTGGCTCAAACTCCATAAAACAGGCCCTCAGGATTGCCACAAGCTAGATCACAAAAAGTTGGTCTAACCTGCTGCAATTGGTGCACAGGTACAAAATCCCAATCGCCGGGCAGGAAAATGCCACAAGCCCTGAGCGCCATGTGTTCCGTGCACCAGGGGCTTGTGGCATTCTCAGAGTTTTGAAAATCCAGACCCATAGCTTCCTATCATATAGTTGTATCACTGAACAGTGATAACTTGAAATGCAGAAGGGAAAGCCTTCACCAGTGCACTTTACCAATATAATTAGCCTAAATTCTAGTTTCCAGAGGAGCCCATTCCAACAATTACCTGGAACAGAGAAAATATATTACCAATGAGACCAAAGAAAATGGAAAATATTCAAGGTATAAGTCATAAATTAACATAGAAACATAGAAACATAGAATTTGATGGCAGATAAGGACTGCTTGGCCCACCCAGTCTGCCCATTTCCCCTACCTAATGGATAAGCTGCAGATCCTAGTTAACCAGCAGCCTACTTCTTCCTACCCCCACCCCCTAGAATTGTCTTCTGACTGTCCCATGCATGCTTGAATTCCACCACTGTTTTTGACTCCACAACCTCCTCCGGAAGGCCGTTCCATGCATCCACAACCCTCTCTGTGGAAAAATACTTCCTTAAATTACCTCTAAGCCGCCCCTCCCATCTTCAAATTGTGCCCCCTTGTTCTTGCACACCTCTTTTTTGAAAGATGCTACCTTCTTGGACTTTGTTGATTCCCTTGAGGTACTTGAAAGTTTCTATCATGTCCCCCCTCTCCCTCCTTTCCTTGAGGCTATACATATTAAGCTCCTTAAGTCTCTCTTCATATGTCATCCAGTGCAGACCCTGCACCATTTTAGTTGCCCTCCTTTGGACAGCTTCCATCCTGTCTATGTCTTTGCAGAGACTGGGTCTCCAGAACTGCACGCAGTACTTCAGATGGGGTCTCACCAGCTGTCTGTACAGAGGGATAATAACTTCCTGTTTTCTACTGGTGATGCCTCTCCCTATGCATCCCAGTATCCCCCCAGCCCTCCTTGCTGCCCTCTCACATTGCTTGCCCACCTTTAGGTCATCTGATATGACTACCCCAGGTCCCTTTCCATTTTTGTTGTTGTTAGTATCTCACCCCCATTGTGTACTCTTCCCCTGGGTTTTTGTTTCCCAGGTGCATTACCTTGCACTTCTTAGCATTGAATCTAAGCTGCCATACATTTGACCATTCCTCTAACCTTGCCAAGTCCCTTCTCATCCTTTCCACTCCACCTTGTGCATCAACTCTGTTGCAGATCTTTGTGTCATCTGCAAAGAGACATACTTTTCCAGGTCCCTCTGCAATGTAGCATAAAGACATTGAAGAGGACCAGTCTAATACTGAACCCACGGTACCCCACTAGTAACCCCTTTCTTCAGAGTGGATTCCATTTACTATTGCTCTCTGTGTCCTATTCTCCAGCCAATTCTTTACCCAGGCTGTCATCTTGGGACCCACTCCTAGGCTGGCTAACTTGTATATTAATCTTCTGTGTGGGACTGTGTCAAATGCCTTGCTAAAGTCTAGGTAGGCCATGTCCACAGCCCCTCCCTGATCTACTACTTTGATCACCCAGTCAAAGAAATCTATCAGATTCGTCTGGCATGACCTTCCTGCTGTGAATCCATGCTGCCTTGGGTCCAGTGCCCCTCTGGCCTCTAGATACTCGACAATTCTTTCCTTCAGCAGTGATTCCATCATTTTCCCTATCACTGAGGTTAAACTAACAGGTCTGTAGTTTCCTGCTTCTGCCTTGCTCCCACTTTTGTGAAGGGGAATCACATCTGCCCTCCTCCAGTCCTTGGGTACCACCCCATCCTCCCATGATTTGTTAAAAAGGGTAGTCAGAGGTGACACTAGTTCTACCCTTAGTTCTTTTAGAATTCTGGGATGAATCCCATCAGGCCCCATTGCTTTGTCCACCTTCAGTTTTAAGAGTTCTTTCAGAACTCTTTCTTCTGTAAATGGGCTGGTATCCACTTCTGTATCCAGAGTGTTTCTACTGTTTGTTTTAGGTACCTCCCCCTCTTCATTTGTAAATACTGAGCAAAAATATTTGTTTAGTATCTCTGCCTTTTCACAGTCACCCTCTGCCCACCCTCCCTCCCCTTTATTAAGCCTCACTATCCTCCTTGGTCTTCCTTTGCTCCTGATGTACCTATAAAAGGTTTTATCCCCCTACTTAACCGAGTTGGCTATCTTTTCCTCGGTTTGGGCCTTTGCTGTTCTGACTGCCTTCCAGCTTCCTTTTGCTTTAACTGATACAGTTCTCTGTCCTGCTCCTTCTGTGATTCCTTGTACTTCCTGAATGCTTTCTTTCTCTTGAACCTTCACTGCCACTTCCTTTGAGAACCATAGTGGTTTCTTACATCATTTCGTTTTGTTTATTTGCTTCACACAAAGGCTTGTTCCTCTGTGATGGCAGTTTTTATTATTCCCATTGTTCTTCCACCCTCCTTCCTGCCCATTTGCTAGTGCATTCCTTAGGCACTCACCCATTTTGGCAAAGTCAGCCCTCCTAAAGTCCAGTACTTTTGCCTTTGTATGGCTTGACTCTATTGCTGTGTTTATTGTGAGCCATACTGTTCGATGGTCGCTAGTTACCAGATGGCTACCCACTTCTACATCTGTGATCCTCTCTTCATCTTCATTTGAGAGAACCAGGTCTAAGATTGCTCCTCTTCGAGTGGGCTCCAATACTAGTTGTCTAAGGCATGCCCCTGTAGGGCATCTAGAATAACCCCACTCTTCGAAGTGGCTGCTGCAACTGCACACCAGTTAACACCTGGCATATTCAGATCACCCATCAGCAATATCTCCCCTTTTTCTGCCATTCCAAGTATACTTTCTATCATTTCCTTGTCCATTTCCTCCCCCTGAGAAGGGGGTCTGTATACAACCCCTGTGCGGATTGTGCTGCCATTGCCGGTCTCCAAATTTACCCACAGTGTTTACATTTTTGTTCTATTGCTTTGATTCCTTCCCTTATGTAAAGAGCTACTCCTCCTCCTCTTTTACCCTCCCTGTCCCTCCTGTAGATAGTGTATCCTAGTATGTTTACATCCCAGTCATGGTTTTGTATGTACCATGTTTCTGTGACTGCCACGATATCCAGATGTTCCTCCTCCATCAAGGCCACTAATTCAGGAAGCTTGTTACTCAGACTATGGGCATTGGTACTCATTGCTCTCCATTTTTTGATGGCTTTACCTTCTGTTGCAGCATCCCCCACTGACCTTTCTACATCGGGCTTTTTCTCATTTAGTACCCTGTTTTGTAGGGAGAGGCTGGGATTTTCCTGCTGCATATCAGTGCCTCCTCCCTTGACTAGTTTAAAAGCTTGCCAATGAAGCATTTAAACCGACTGCTCAAAAGACTTGTTCCCTTCCTGGACAGATGCAGACCATCCTGCCAGTACAGGCTGGTGTCCCTCCAGGTGGAACCCCAGTCCCCAATGAAGCCACACCCCTGTGCTCCACACCATTTTTTCAACCGTTCATTAAACTGCATGGTGCAAAGTACCCTCACCTCACTCATGCCATTGACAAGCAGCACCTCTGAGAAGGATACTGTGTGTGTACTTGTCTTAGGCCCTTCCCCAATTCTACAAAGTCCTTCTGCACTGCTCTAATCTCATGATGAGCCAAGTCATTTGTCCCTAGGTGGACAATGACGTCCAGCTCAGACTCTCGTGCAGCTGTTCTCGTGATCCTGAGGATGCGCTTCCTGTCCCTCCAAGCCATGGCACCAGGCAGGCACCTTACTTCAGTTTTCCTTGCTCCCCCCAGTTCTATCCCCCTAATAATTGAGTCCCCCACCAGGAGCTGCTTCCTTTCCCTGTGGTGTCCTCTGCCTTCTTCCTGTGGGCCTCCCTTGTGACAGTTGTCCTCAGCCTCCTTAGTCTCCTCTGTGGGTGCATCTATAGGGGAGCTATGCTCCCCCAGAATGGTGTATGGATTGTGGAGTGGAACAACTGACTGGGTGTGCCTCTGTTCCACCATCCTCACCCTCCCTGAGCCCACTGTGGTCCAACTGCTGTGCTTTTCTGCAACCTCTGAGGTAGTGGTGGTGGCTCTGGTGCTCCTGGATGGGGAGGTTCCTTCCTACCATCCAATGTGGCCTGGGAGAAGGTTCCCTTACTACTGTCCAGTGTGGCCTGAAGACGGGCAACTTCCTCCCTCAGGGCAGAGAGTTGTCTGCAAATAGGGCAGCATCTCAGCCTCCAGAAAGACTCCTGGAAGACTGCTGCCCCACAGCCATTACATTGCACTACTCCCCACATGTTTATCTACTTTTTTTGTGTGTGTGTGTGATTGGTTTGTTATATAGAAATATACATATTATACATTGTGTATGCTTATATTGTCAGTGCAGTGTGCTAGAGAGGATATGACAGTGATATGCACCTTGCACTCTTGAGGAAATGATGTCAGAACCCCAGGTATAAAGGAACTATTTCCAGGGATGGATGGGGTGAGGGGTGAGAAGGGGTTGGGCCTAAACTGTTCCCTCACAAAACAATCAGCTAAAAGCTCTGACCCACCACTGTGATGACTGCTTTCCTGTCAGCAAGATGCCCTACACAACAATTTGACAGAGAAAATACCCTGCTAATCAAACAGAGAAAAATCCAGACATCCAAGTCAGACACAGGTAAACCTCCCCAGCCCCAAAACAGCCTGGTGGTTTGTGCTCTGAAAGCAGTCAGCCCCAAAATAAGTCAGCTGTGCTTTAAACTATTCCTGCACTGAAAATCTTAAGAATTGTAACAAAAGTGAAGCTAGATCCACCTCCCTCTGTTGCTTGAAAGACTGTCTTTTCCTGATAATTCTAAGTTCCTTATTTCACCTTTCAGTTAGAAGTAGCCTCCACCTGCAGGATATCTGCTACAAACCAAAGACAATTGTAAGGTTCACCTCCCTCTGTTGTGAGCACAACTCGCTTTCTTGCAAATCCTAT
Organism: Neoceratodus forsteri; assembly: GCA_016271365.2. Taxonomy (NCBI): domain Eukaryota; kingdom Metazoa; phylum Chordata; order Ceratodontiformes; family Ceratodontidae; genus Neoceratodus; species Neoceratodus forsteri. The sequence continues at coordinate 90,422,047 of CM028130.1, read as the reverse complement.
GTTCAGTATTGCAGCTTCCATCCAGAGGTAGCTTCACCTGAAGAATATTAGCTGTCTACTTGAAGTATGACTCATAATTGATCTCTTCATTAAGGCCATATGTTTGTGATGAACTTAAAGATACAATCCCTCTTGTTTCTTGCTTAAGTAAGCAATTCACTCTATCACCCCCCCCCCCATGGTTGGGATATGTTCTGACCGCATGAAGGAAAGCTGGGAAGCACTAAATTTGTGGCCAATTTTAGAGTGCACACCAAGGGCATTATTTTTTTCATCATGTATGATGGCTCTCAAACACTGTGAGATGCGCACTTTGAGTGGTCTTACCGTGCATCCCTCATAAAGGTATTTACAGGAACATCCAGCCACATAAACTACAAAAGATGTACAAGAAATTAATTGTCGGACAAACACTTTTCTGTTGATTATAGTATGTTCAAATATTTTTGCCACATGTACGTTTTTGCAGGTAATGCAATTACCACAAAGATAGAAACTGGTTGGTTTTATTGGTAACCAATATGATTGTTTCTTCCTGGATGGGGATGAAATGGCTTGATATTAACATATCCCCTAAATTGTTTACCTTTTTGAATGTGACCCATGGAGTTGGCTCCACTTCCTTGGCAAGTATTTTATCTGCATGAAATATGGACCGATACCTATGTATCACATATCCACTCGACCTACCACATCATTATACATTTTTATTTATTTTTGTATTTATTTATTTAGTTATTCAGAAAAAAACTTTAAGTAAAAGCAATTTTACAAAGTTTCCATGTCATAGATTAGAAAACAAAGTACAGTAGGAGAACGCAAAGGTACATTACAATGAACAATACAGCTTGGATTTAGAACTTACAGAATAATTCAAAAACATAGGTACAAGTTAAATAACAAGAAAAAACACTTTATGGGGGATAAGCATCCACAAAGTGCCTTGTCAGTAGTTCAGAGGGACAGGGATAGCTGGTAGAGGGGTGAAGAAGGGAGGTACAAGAGAGAGAGAGGTAATTATTGCAGATGAGGTGAGGGGGTGGGGGAAGAGGGACGATAAGGTATAGGGAGAAACGGTGGGGTGAGGGGAGGCTAAGCGGAGATGACATGCTAGAATAAAATGCTGGGGTGTGAGGGGGCATGGTCAGGCAGCCAGCATTAGTAGTGACTGTTTGGGAAACTCATGGGACTGTGAATTGGGGGAGGGGGATGGCAGGTGCCGAAGGAGCATAACACAAACTTATTGCTGGGGCAAGTCATGAGATAGGACAGAGGGAGGGGGTACCTGAGGCCTGCCTAGTGCTTGCTGGGGGGCAGAGAGAGCAGGTTGGCTGGATTCAGGGGCAAGTGCAGTTAGAGAGTGCTATTAGGTGCTGTTTGAGGTCAGTTTTGAATTGTGCCAGACAATTGGTGGCCAAGAGGTTCCCAGGAAGTTCATTCATCCTTAGGGGGGGCCCGGTAGGCAAATGCATGTTACCCAAGTGAGGTGCGATGGAAGGGGATCACCAATGCCCCTCTAGTCCTCCCTCTGGTGACCTGTAATGAGTTGGCTGCCTTGATCAAATTGCCTACTCAAGGTGGTGTTTTACCCAATAGAGCCTTCTTCCCTAGGATGCAAGTCTGGAATCTGACCCTGTTTCTTAATCAATCAATCAATCAATCAAATCTTTATTTATTCAGGTGGACATCATTTAGCAAAGCTCATTTACAAGATGGACCTGATAGGTCAAGGATCAAATTGAAGGTACAATAGCAGACATATACAGAACACTTATATTTAAACAGATACAGTAATATAAACATATATACAAATGAAGGATAAGGATGATTCAACCTAACAGGACAAGGTAGGATACAGTAGAAGTACCCTAGAAGAAACCAGAATGTCCAAGATCCAATAGAGCAATGACAATGACAATGACAATGAAGTTAATGACAGCCAGTCTGCACATTCACACAGAGTACAGGTGTGAGTGCCATGCTCAGCATCCAGGGTGAGTCTGCAGGCTTTGTTCAGTGCAGGCTGAACCCTCTTGAGCACTGTATCCGTTGCGGGCCCCATAGACCACTAGTCCATAGTAGATATAATTAAGCTGTGGACTGAGAGGTGGAGGGCCCCTGGAGAGAGGTATTGCCTGTGCCTGTACAGGACACCAATCTTGGTATTGACTGTCTTGACCAGAGAGTCAATATGGTGCGCAAACATGAGGGTATCCGCTATTATGACCCCCAGATACTTGAACAAGTGAACTTGTTGCAGCGGCTCGCTGCATGAGTTGGAGATGATGAGAGGGTGGTACTTATTTTTGTTTTGGGGGCTGGACATAAGCAAGGCCTTGGCCTTCTTGTAGTTTAGTAGCAACTTATGACTACTGAACCAGTGCTCATGTTTGGAGAAGGAGTTCTGCAGCTCAGATTGTAGGGCAGCCTGAGACGTGCTGCTGCTCAGGAGCACAGCATCATCTGCATACATAGTTGAGAATTTAACAATTTTTGTCTCCTTTGGGGGATTATACTTACGGAACAAAAGGGTTTGCCTGTTCACCTGCCTTGCTTTCTCATAGTCTAATTTTAACACTGCTTCTTTGTACCCTCTTTCCCTAAATTTGTCTAACATCTCTGAAGCTTGTTTTTCAAATTCATAGTTATCAGAGCAGTTTCTCCAACTTCTTAGAAGCTGGCTAAACAACCGTCGAGGGTGTGAGCTGTCAGCCTGCAATATTGTATTTGCTGCTGTAGGTTTCTTATAGCCAGCAATGGAGACTACTTGCCTCAGAACTCCAGTCAACGTTACAGCCAAAAAGTGACATTTAGACCGATGTGATACTCGTATGTGAATTTAAGGCTATCAGAGGTACTATTTAAATACATCATGAAATCTATGATCTGTTGTTCAGTTCCCTGCCATACACACATGCTATCATAAACATATTAGCTGCAACTCACTGTGTATTCAAAAATTTGTCGTTATTGTCAGAATACACACACCTCTCCTCCCATAGCCCCATACACAAGTTTGTGTAACTAGGGGCCACAGAGGCCCTCATGGCTGTTCCACATAATTGTCTGTAAAGTTCCTCATTAAAGGTAAAATAGTTCTGTTAGGACAAACTCTAGGGCCTGCAATAGGAAGTTGGTAGGTATAGTGTTCCCTTGAGGTGGTAGACTGAGATAATGATGAACTGCTGAAATCCCCTCATGATGCTTTACACACGTGTATAAACTTCACATCTGTAGCTAACTAGTAAAATCATTCTCCCATCTCAAATCTTTAAATTTGCTAAGAAAATGCATAGTATCTCATTTGTAAGATTTTAAGTTATGTACCTAAGGCTATAAGAAGAAATCTATAATCTGAGACATATTCTGAGTTGGGGAACCTATTCCTGAAATTATAGGCCTCCCTTCGGGATTCTCAGGATCTTTGTGTATCTAGGATATGATGTACATTGTGGGTACTATGGGGAACTATACTTTTAAGAAACCAGCCTCTTCTGATTTGAACCATTATTTGTCTGAGGCATTTTCAACTATGTTGTTTAACTCTTAATTATATTTACTAGTTGGATCCCTGGCTAGCCTTTTGTAGTTATCTGTGACACACAGCAGTTCATATAATCCTGTTCCCTCAATAGCATCACATTGCACGCCTTGTCGGCTGGCATAATAACCACACCTTTTAAAGTCTGAAACTGTTTTGAAGCTTTCTTTTCAGACAAGGGAAGGTTACTGTGCTTTTGAAATTTATAGTCCTGAAATTATTTTTCAGTTTCTGAAATCAGGTTTTTCACAGGTGCATAGTAAGAACTATGCTGACATAGTGCAATTACATTGAGGAGGGGTCATTGGTAGCACATGACTATGAGTGGGGATCTTTCATAGCATATCACTGTAAATACACCACAATTGTGTCCTTTCACTGGAGTGGAGTTGAATCACTATAGAAACATAGACTTTGACGGTAGATAAGGACCACTTGGCCCACCTAGGCTGCCCATTTCCCTACCTAGAGGATAAGCTGCAGATCCTATTTAATGAACAGCATTTTCTTCCTACCCCCCACAAAAATTGCCTTATGTCTGTCCCATACATTCTTGAATTCTCCCACAGTTATAGACCCCACAACCTCCTCAGGAAGGCTGTTCCATGTGTCCACCACCCTCTCTGTGAAAAAATACTTCCTCACATTGCCCCTGAGCCGTCCCCCCTCTATCATCGCTACAATGTATTTGCCCCCCCACCCGCAGCACTATTTCTTTGCTATTGACCCTGCTGGCCATGCATTGGGGAAAGTAGGGAACAACTCAATAATCAAGCAGTTTGTTATTGTGATTTACATGCACAGGTTGCAAACCAGGGCTGGGTAAGGAAAAGACACAGAGACACAGCAGCAGGCCCATTAAGGTGAGTGCAAGCAGTGCCTCTCTATGACCATCAACTGCCGCACTGGGTTTCGCTCCTCCATCATTCTGGGCCTTACCCCTCAACTGTCCCTGATTATGAGGAACGTCCCTCATTTTTGTATCTCCATGTTTGAAGATATGTCCTTCATTATAATAGTCGGTGTTTATATTGTCCCATATTTTGAGTGCCTGGGTCCCTCATTTTAGAGATAAAAGCTTGAGAGGTGTGCTCTGTACCCTGCTCCAGGGCTATCGACTGTCAGTTCATTACCTCACTTCTGATTAACAACTGTCAGGCTGGGCTGTCAGACTCAGGCAAGTTTTTCCCCACTCGGTAGCTGGTGGTAGCGGCTTGGCTTCATTGATGTCTGCTTAAAAAGTCTTTTGCTGTTAATTGTTTTAACTCAAAACATTGTTTATACAGGTTCTAAACAATCCAGAAAGCCAAGAGTGGAGTTCGTTCAGGACACAAATGGTTGAACTCGTAGCTGAGTTTGCATCAGTTCAAGAGTTTGGGATTAGCAAAATAAAAATTGCAGAAATCCGATTTTGGGTGAAAATGAGCAGTGAGCAGTTCAACAGGGGAATGGCTTATGGATTTTCTGCTGAAGTCAAGAGCAAAGTAGGTTTAGGGGATAACAGCTGAACTTTGTGACACTTTTAGAGTTTTGCAGAAGTGATTTGCTAGCATTTGTTGTGACTGAAAGAATTTTTATTGTGATATGCTGCTCTGTTTGGTTCATCTTTGGTATACAAAACCTGTAAACTGACTTTTTTTAAGAGATGGAAGGGAGCTGCACTTGTTTTTTGTACTTTGTTGATGTCTACCTAAAAATTATTTTGTTAATCTTTTTAAGTCAAGCATTCTTTGATCAAGTTCTCCACAGTCCCAAAAGCCATGTTCTGCACATACTGCAACAGGCTCCATCATTTTGAGGTACTTTTGCAGAGCAGTTTGAAAATGTAATAACTGCTTTTTTTGCTCTTTTCTTGCGCTACCCCAAGGGGTGGGAAAACTCTATTAGTTTCAGTGTTTGCTTTTTTTTCTCGGTGCATAATTGTATTTGGTAACTTGGTGGATTATTGACAGACGTAGTCAGTTGCCCATCGTGACTGTCACCCACATAGTGTGAATCAAATATGCTTAGTATCCCATGTGTCAGTTCAGTTCACTTTTAAATGCCTTTATGTTAGTGGTGTTTACTAAATGTGGAGGAAGTCTGTTCCATTTAGGTGGAACTCTGACTGCAAATAGTTGTATCTCCTTTTAGTACAGGTACAGTATGCTGTACCTCAAATTGTTTGTTGTGTGACCTTAGATTTAGTGGACGCTCGATAGGGGTGAAGACACAGACATTTCTTAATCTGTTGCTGTTTGCTATATTATAAAATTGTAAACAGCCCCCCCCCCTTCACTGTCATCAGATTTAGTTCCTCCAGTCCTTTGCTACAGGGAAGATTTTTTAGTCTGGGGATCAATCTCATTTTTCTTCTCTGTACTTCCTCTAGAAGCCCGATGTCCTGTTTTAAGTATGGTGACCAGAAAAGTGACCCATAGTCCAGATGGGGTCAAACATAATTTCTGTAGGTTCGTTATAATGTGCTCATGTGCTGGAGATTATGCTTTTTTATAATGTTGATGTATTTATTTGCTGTAAATGTGGTTTGTCTTACCTGTGTCTGTATTTTGAGTGAATTTTCAATAATCATTCACAAATCTTTTTTGCTTGTAACTTCTGGTAGCAGTTTATTGCTGAAACAGTATGGTCTCATTTTGTTATTATGGCCTAAGTGTAATGCTGTACATTTCTCTAAGTTAAGAAACATTTTATTGGATTCAGTCCATTCTATAGCATATTTTAGGTCCTTAGCTAGAGTTTGGCATTTAGAGTCAGTATCCATCACCCAGTAGTTTTGGTGTCATCAGCAAGTTTTATTGTGGTGTTCTGCAAGTTATTATGTAGGTCATGAATAAAACAATTAAAACAGTAGGGGTCCCAGAACTGATCCCTGAGGGACGTCACTTGTAACCAGGGTTGGTGATGAAAGTTTCCCCTGGATTCTGACCCACTGGGTTCTGTTGTCTAACCAAGAGTTCACCCATTTAATCAGGTTTGGACCGTATCCCATGTTTATTAGTTTTTGCAGTAATTCACAATGGGGGACTGTGGCAAAAACATTCTTGTAACCTAAGTAGATTACGTCACATGGTTTGCCCTAATCCAGTTAGAGTTGTTTGATAAAAAGCTATAAGGTTTGTGGTGCAAGATCTACCTTTATGAAATCCATGTTGGGAGTTATCTACCAGGCCTAGAATCTCTGTTTCCTTTTCAAACCTTGCCTTAATGAGTCTCTCCATAACTTTAAATCAAATCAAATTTTATTTGTACATAAAATCAATAGCATCACAAAGATGAAATACAATACACAATCACCAATAAGTTAAAATCCAATAAAACCACAAACTATAAATAAGATGACAGCCCATTCTAATTAGATGTTAACATTCTTTTGGAAATGCCTGGCCAAAAAGGTTGGTCTTTAACTCTGTTTTAAAACTTTGGATGGTCAGGCACTCCCTTGCCTGATGAGGTAGAGAATTCCACAGGGTAGAGGCCACAAATGCAAAGGAACGGGCCCAGGATGTTTGCAATTACACTCTGTAAATCTCTAGCAATCCCTTGTTGGTGGATCAGAGTGGTAGGGAGGGGTGGTAGGGAGAAAGGAGATCTTGCAAGTAACTAGGTCCCTGGTCATGTAGGGCTTTTTAGGTCAGTAAACCAACCTTGAAAGTGATATGCCACCGCACTGGCAGCCAATGCAGTCTGCAGAGCACAGGCATAATATGACTGGTCCTAGATGTACCAGTCAAAAACCTGCCAGCTGCGTTCTGCACCAGTTGCAGGCAGCGAATATCAACCACCGGTAACCCTTGGTAGAGGGCATTGCAGTAGTCAAGGCAAGTGGTCATGAAAGTATGGACCAGTGTTGGAAGATCCTCAGGAGGGACCAGGTGTTTACCTGGGTGATATTTCTCAGATGGTAAAAAGAGGTCTTGACAGCTGCTGACACCTGTGATTTTAGGGTCAGGCTGTTGTGTAAAATAACACCCAGGTTATGTACCTAATCTGAGGTGGTAAGCTTGACGCTCCTGAGCCAAAGACCAGAGGGTTGTCCTACCGACACACCCATCTCTCAACAATCTCAGTCCACCACCACCTCAGTTTTATCCAGGTTCAGTCTCAGCCAACTAGCACTCATCCAGTCCTGGATCTTGGATAGGCAGTTGTTAAACATCAAGATACATGGTATTGCAATCAGGCGTATTGGTCTGTAATTTTCTGGGCTTATCCTACTGCGTTTTTTGTAAATAGGTGTTACAGCTGCTTGGTTCCATTCCAGTAGGACTAGACCAGATACCAGGGATTTATTAAATAAGATTTGGAATGGTAAGCTTAGGCTAGTAGCTAGTTGTTTTAAATACTGTGGGTTTATTCCATCCAATCCTGTTGCTGAATGATGTTTTAGTGCTAGTAACTGTGTTAGTACTTCATCATTGTGGGAAACCCGTTATAAGATGATTTATTATGTTATTGGGCATAATAAAGTCACCTCTTTTGTTAAATACAATGGCAAAATAGTTATTAAAGGTATTTTTTTAATTTAAACATTTGGTGGCTGTGAAAGGCATACTGAGCCAAGGCGTGTCTCCAGGTGTGACCCAGGGGATAGGGAACATGGGAATCAAAAGTATACAGATAAAATAGTGTACTATACTACACAATAGGTAGTATAATAACACATTTCATGATAACTAATACAGCAAAACAGGCTGCACAAATAGTTGAGGTGCAGGGTAACAGAGGAATGTAAATAAACATGGGACAAACATTTCAAGTGCAAGTGATATTATGGCAACAAGTAGGGAAAGATAGGAGGTGTAGCAACTATTTGACAGAGAAGTGAGAGGGAGAGTTGCATAGGAGAGGAGTTTGAGAGTTCCACAGAGAGGGAAGACAATAGTTGAAGGCAGATTTCCCCATGTTGGAAGATGAAGTGAGGAGTGAGAAGGAGCGTGAGTTCCTAGAGCATAAGGAATTTTACAGTTTCAATAGTATCATTTATATTTTTGCCATTTATTTTCAGAAGACTGATGTTGTTATTTGCTTTACTCATGTTGTTTAAATAAGAGAAGAGTGTCTTTTAGTTTCTCTTAGTCATGGCAATTTTGAACTATAGGTTATGTTTTTATTTTCTTATGAGCAGTTTTGTTTTTCTTAGTTCTGTTTTATATTGTGTAAATGCTGATATGCTCTCTGTGTTTTATGTTTGCTTGCACACATGTGCAAGAAACATAGTGCCATCATACGAGTTTTCTAGAGGTGTGTCAGCCTCTTCCAATTCAGTCAGTGTGTTTGCAGGCGCGGTCGCAGTGCGCCCATCACTGCTGCAACTGTCTATGACAGCAGGAAAATGCAGTGGCATACAGTTGAAAGGGAGAGCTGCGCATCAGTGAGCAGAGCTCTCCCCACACACACGCAAGCATGCATATTGTGTGCTGATCGCTCCCTCCCCCCACGCACACACTGTGTGGCCGTGAGGGGTGCTTAATCCCCATCGGCTCCATGCCTCCCCAACAACAGCTGTCCAGGTGTCACGCTGGAGCCCACCCCAGCATGGCAAGAACTGTCATAACCAACGGGTGCCCAATCCCCCATCGGCTTTGCATGGCTGCACGCCTCTAAAAGTTTTCCATGTGCCACGCTGAGAGCCCACCCCAGTGTGGCAAAGCATTATATGGCCGACGGGGTGCCCAATCCCCATTGGCTCCAGCCCCCCAAACAGTTTTCCAGCTGCCATGCAAGCCCACCCCAGCGTGGCAAACGCCCCGCTCGCCTAAAACCTGTAAAGAAGAAAATCATCCCTTGCAGTCTCCCCACCCCACAGCCTGCACCCACCCACTGCACACCCTGCCTCCCCACACACCCTCACCCCATACTTACCTCTTCAAAGCCGACCGCGAACTGAGGAAATGCCGGTAAGCTGTAAAATGGAATAAATAGGGTTTTTTCAACTTTGTTGCATATCTCAGGCATTTTTGGGAATTTTGGGCCCAAATTTTCAACATGGGTTTTTGAGACCCCTCCTCATGAATTCTTGCACTGTCATGGCGTTAATTGGGCCCGAAGGGTGCTTTCGCAGTCACTGCACGAAATCACCTTTTGGGACCATTAATGAAACAACACTGCCAGTGTCATAAGGTGGGCTCTCAAAAGCCTATGTTGAAAATTTGGTGAAAAAATTCCTAAAATGACTGTTTTACGAACGTGCGTTGCGCAGTTCCTATGCACGCTCATAAGTTCATGAATTTTCAATATTTTCACTCCAGATTTTCAACATTGCCATTTTACCACACCTCCTTATGATCAGTACAGCTGTCATTTTTCACATCTCACCCAAAATGTGTTTCCGCCCATGTAGCGCACAATGGCGCAGTCACTGAGCGAAATCAATGTACGGGACACATTAAGAAAATCACAGTGACACTGTTCATGAGCAGAGGTCTTAAAATGGCTATGTTGAAAATTTGGTGAAAAAATTCCCAAAAATGACTGTTGTAGGAGCACACGTTGCGCAGTCCCTACGCACGCTGGCAAGTTTGCGAATTTGTAATATTTGCACACCAGATTTTCAACAGTGCCATTTTACCACACTTCCTTATGAGCAGTACAGCTACCATTTTCACATCTCGCTAAAATGTGTCTCACATGTAGCTTAATAATGGTACAGTCGGTAAAGTAAAACAATGTTTGGGACAGATTAAGAAAATCACAGTGACACTGGTCATGAGCAGAGGTCTTAAAAGGCTATGTTGAAAATTTGGTGACAAAACTCCATAAAATGACTGTGTCATGAGTGAGCATTACGCAGTTCACGCACCCTCGTAAGTTCATGAATTTGTAATATTTTCAGTCCAGTTTTCACCAGTGGCATTTTTCCACACCTCCTTACGAACAGTACAGCTATCATTTTCACAACATGGCTGAAATGTGTTTTCACACTTTAGAGCAAAGAAATACATGGTCGCGTGTGGGAAATCGTTGTTAGGGACAGATAAAGAAAATCACACTGACACTGTTCATGATTGGAGGTCCCAAAATGCCTGTGTTAAAATCTGCTGTAAAAAAAAAATCCCCAAACTAGTTACATTATGGTGTGCATTGCACAGTTTCCTACATAGCTTCGTGACTTCACCAGTTTTTTAAGATTTTCACAGCAGATTTTCAACATTGCCATTTTTACACCTCCCCATGAACAGTACCGCTGTCATTTTCACATCCTGTTCGAATGTGTTTTTCACCTGTGGTGCCAAATGCCGTAGTCGCTGTGCAAAAGCAGTTTTGGCTAACAAATTGCCACTGTTGTGAGGTGGGGTCACAAAATACCATGTTGAAAATTTGGAGTGAAAATACCAACGAATGCCTGAGGCGTTAGGGTTTCCGACCATAACGCCCCACCCTGTAGAGAATGACAGGCATCAGGGGTGTGACTTGCGATTCTTGCCTGTAATGCTTATACCATTCCACCCCCACCCACACCCTCCAGCCAGTGAGAGGCATCAAGGTGTGCCCAGGCCCAAACTTCACCCCATTCTCCTATATCACACCCATCTCACCATATTTCCTGATGGAATGGGGTGCGCATAAGGGCCAAAGACCCCAAGGCACAGTGACACTTGTCAGTGTCTGCAGGGTAGGGTGTGGTGAAATGGCATGGTCATTATGCCTGATGACCCAAAGGCACACCCCAATGCCTGTCACTCTCTGCAGGGTGGTGGTGGGGTTGACTTCAGTTCAGTACTTCGCTGCCATTCCTATTATGCAGCTCTGTAACTTCTACACTACCAATGCCAATGTCAGCAAGCAAACATTCGGCATTGACAAATGCTTGTTTAATTTATGTTACATCTTTTCCTTCTTTTTAATTTGTCTTTTTAGTTAATGGGTCATCCATAAGGGTATCCAAGCTTTATTGTTTCCGATAGTTCTATTTGGTATATACCATTCTTCTGTTGTTTTTATTATGTTTTTTTTTATGGTGTTCCAGCAATCCTCTACTTTAAGTTATGTCAATATTTCTTCCCAGTTTATCAGATTTAAGGTCTCCTGAATTTTTTTATCATTTGCTTTATTTTCAAAATGAATCTGCCTTTTGCTTCAGTGAATGCAGACACGAAATACCGGAGTGGAGTTTGTTTCGGACACAATGGATTGAACTTCCAGATGAGCTCCTGCCTGCCCTGGGAAGGTCTAGGGCTGCTGTCTGCTGAACTGGGAGGGAATGAACGGTTGGAGGTGCTGCCTCCTGCTCAGCAGTCAAAATCAAGGAGAAAGTAACCTGTTGGAAGATTTAGTCTGTTGTAAAGCTGTGCAAAAAATAAGTTCACCGGCAGATTTTCCCACGAAAGTCAGATTTTCACTTCCACAAACGTTCAGAAATCAAATTATCAACTTTCACAGAAATTCCAACTTACAATGGTGGAATAAATGTATGAATTGTGGATTATTGTATTAAACTGCAGAAAAAAATTCCACAGAACTGATCACTGGTCAGTGGTCAGTTTTGCAAAAAAATTTTCTGCAGTTTAATACATAATCCGCTGTTCATGCTTTTTTTCTATAGGTCAGAAAGTCACTGAACTGTGGAATGAATGTATGAATTGATGAATAATGTATTAAACTGTGGGGAAAAAAGTCTGCAGAACTGATCACTGAACTGTGGAATAATTACATGTTTTGTGGAATAATCCATTAAACTGCAGAAATAAAATTCCTCAGAACAGTTATTCCACAGCTCATGTGTATTATTCTGCAGTTCAGCCAAAACATTCCACAGGACAGGGTGAAACTCTGACCAACTTATTTGGAAGATTCTGATCTCGCTAATGGTGGAAGTTCAGAAAATTTTGCGAAAGTTCCTCGAAAGTGGAATTCACAACTTTCGCCTAGCTCTGGTCTGTATTTTTTTTTTTTTTTTAATCCAAAGAGATGTTTTATTACAAATGCAAAATGAAACCATGGCCTAGACTTTATGATTTCATTGGTGGTGCATTTAAATTTTCTGGTGGTTACTTTTTCACTTCTTTTTCCCCTCTGCCCACATGATCTGCTGCTGGGACAGAAGTGTTACTGTGTTTAAATGATAAAGTGAAGGAGGTGACTTGAAGCTACTGTGTTTCATGACTTTCCTCCTTTTTACAGCAGCATAGTGAGATCTAAGCTGATGTATTATGAATGGTGGAGGAGAAGGAGAGAAAATATCTGATCTGGGACCGGATACCAAATGCATCACATGTTTGCTCTGTGCTTCTGCCCAGTGGAGTTGAAGCACATATGCATGAATCAGTCAGCTTTCTCCCTCTCTCTCCCTCTTCTGCCTCCCACACACTTTTTTCTTTTGCTACCTCTTGCACCTGACACAGTTTTGCAGAGAGTTAAATGCTTGGCTCCCCCCATCCCCCAGCAACAGAGCCGCTTGGTGGCCCACTGTTCCTCTCCCCACCTCCATTTACAGAGCTGCTAAGAGGCATTCTGTCCCAATCCCTCTTCCTCAGTAACCATGACATCCCTGTGCTTCCTCTGTCTGTATCTCTCTGTCTACCCCACACCCTCTCCCTCTTTCTGGCACTTTTTTCTTCTGTAAGTTCTGTAGCTCTCCTACCCACAAACCCTCCATTTCTGGTTTTCACCCACTCCCCCCTCCATGCACTCTTCCACCCGCCACTCCATTTTGCCAACTGGTTATTGGTACAATCTCCCCTCTGTCTTTCTGTCCCTACTTCCTCCCCCCATGTGGACTCATGGAAGTCACATAACCTCCAGTACTCCTCGGTTGCAGGCCTTAGTTATGGTTCAAATTCCCCACCCAGCAGCAACCGTGATCTTGATGTATGGAAGGCTGGTGCAAAAGTTTGGCAGCTCCTTTTTTTTCCATCAGTTTGTTGAGTTTGAAGAGGGAGCTTGTTTTAATTCAATTTAATTCAATTTTATTTTACCAGGATAACACCATAGAGACAACTCATTTGCAAGGAGGTCTTGGAGGACACAGAAAATATAACAGAGGAAACTAATATCATACAGAAAAATAAAATACAGTGCATACAGATACTATACAGCTGAAACTAAAAACCAATGCAGATACAATATTTATACAGTGAGAACTAAAGGGCATGCACAGATGCAAAAAAAAGGAGGATAAACAGAATAAGGGGAATCAGTGCAAAGGAGCTGTGCAATGCAACTTACTCTAGGGTACTGCCCAGGAAAGGGAAGACTCTACAGTAAGGAAACATACTAATTAGCAAGAGTATAGTGAGAAAGGGGGGGAGGCACAGGTTGACAGTGAAGATAGGAAGGCAGGAAGAGGGCACTAGAGAAATTGAGTAGAGAGAGAGAGAAAGAAGGCAGTAGAGGGGATAGGAACTGTGAGGAGGATGAGAAATGGGGAGAGTAAGGGTGAAGGAAGGGATATGTGCTAGAGAACAGCCAAAAGGTATGGTTCAAAGGTAGGCATGTAGATTTATGCATAGCAGTTGCATTCTTCCTTCAACATGAATCTAAACATGGACTTAAATGTACTCGGCCAATGATATGCTTTGGTTTTAGTGATTTTTAAAGGGTGTTCCATAAAGAGGACAAGGCATGGCTTTTGGATGAGGAACCAAACTGGGTTCTAATCCTGGGGATATCAAATGGTATGTAAGAGAGTTTTCTGAGTGTATATACACAGGGAGCGTGTTTAAACATGGAGCAGATATAAGGGGGGACCTTCACAGCTAAAGCTCTGTACACCCAAAGGGATGTGTTTCACCATTTCCTGGTGCCAAGAGATGGTTAGCCAAGCTGCAGGTAAAGGGAACAGTGGTGTGTGTTGGAAGGGGCATTAGTGACAAATCTTAGGGCCCTATGATAAAGTGTATCCAGTGTAGATAATGCTGTTTTAGGGATATGATTCTACAGAAAGTCCGCATAGTCAAGTAACAGAAGAAAAGTCATTTGGATGAGTCTGAGTTTGGCATTATAAGAGAGCAAATGTTTTATTCAGTAGAAAATGTCAAGCCTTTTACATACTTTTTTAGCAGTTTCCTCAATATGCATGATAAAAGATAGCTTGTAATCTAGCCAGAAACCGAGGTATTTAAATTTCTCGACAGATTCGAGCATCTCACCAAGGATAGTCTTGATATGGTAGTTCGTATCCAGTGTGTTAATAGCACTTCTTTGTTGCTGGGAGAGAGGAGCATAATTTTGGTTTTTTTAGCATTAAGAAGTAAATTAAGGAGGAGCAGATTTTGTTGAAGTTTGTTGAATTAGTGTTGTAGTTCATGGCAAGTGAGTTGTAGGGAGGGCCTGGCAACATATAGCACAGTGTCATCTGTGAACAGATGAACACTTTGCTGAGTTAATGTTGTCATTGATGTTATTAATGCAGACAGCAACTAACAGGGGCCCCAGGATAGACCCCTGCAGCACACCTCTAAGAAGAGGTTTTAGGGATGAGAGGGTGCCATTAGCTTTAACCTGTTGCTGTCTGCCAGTAAGATAGCAAGATAACCATTTTAGTGAGGTAGCATTTAAATCAAGTTTGTTTAACATGTTTAGTAATAACTGATGATCAACAGTGTCAAAGGCCTTGCTTAAGTCTAGGAAAAGTACACAATCGTGATTTTTGGCATCAAATGATGTTAGCCTTTCATCGGTAACTTTAGTTAAGGCTGAGACAGTGCTATGCTTAGGCCCAAACCTTGATTGAAGAGGGTTCAGTAGGTTCTCAGATTCTAGGTAGTCTCTAAGTTGAGAGTTAACTAGTTTTTCAAGCAACTTAGAATGAGCAGGCAAGAGCGAGATTGGACTGTAATTATTAAGATCACTTTGATCACCGGATTTAAATAAGGAAATAACAAAAGCTATTTTCCAAACTGTTGGCAAAGCACCTTGGGAGAGTGACAAATTGAACAAATGGGTAATAGGTGGGGATAGGAAGTAATATCCCAGCTTTAGGAAGTAAGGTTCCAGCAAATTGGCTCCTGCAATTTTTTGGGGGTCCAGGGAAATAAGGAGTTTCTCAACCTGTTTGATAGAGACAAGGCTGAAACTAAATTGTCCACAATGGGAATGGGTTTCAGAGGGAGAAGGAGAGGGAGAGGGGGGTTCCAGCAGAGGGCTGGGGAGGAAGTTTACCAGTAGGGGAAGTTCGAACGCTAGTCTGGTGGTAGCAAATGGTTATTTAACTGATCCAGAATAGCATCGCTCATCGTAAAGGTAAGGGCTCCATTGACTATCTTAGTTGGGAGGGATGAAGGGGAACTATGTCCTTCAATTTCCTTAAGAATTTATCATAATTTGGCTGCATTGCTTTTAGATGATTCCAGTGCTGCCTGGTAGTAATTTGCTTTTTCAGTCTGAGTGAGTCTTGTGCACTGGTTCCTTGCAGCTCTAAACTTAAGGCAGCCAAATCGGTGGTAGATTTTGTTTTGTGGACTTTCTTCCACAAGTGATCTTTGTGGTGTTTGGCAGTCTTTATTGAATTAGAGAACCATGGACATGTTTTCTTCCTTGTTCTAATTTTTATCATTGGTGCATGTTTGTTAATTACCTCCGTAACAAGGTTGAGAAAGAGGGTGCAAACTTCAGTTACAGATGGGGCTAAGTAGAAGTCTTGCCATTTGATCCTGCTCAGATCAGTCAGAAAATTGGAGGCATTGAGTTTACGGAAGTACCTTTTAAGAATATAGTTTGGTAGATTGACTGTGGGGGGTGCCTCACACAGGCAATAGCACAGTGATCACTAATATCATTATGAAACACTCCAATATGCGAGAATTTGTGAGGTCTATTGGTAAGGATCAGATCAAGGAGAATGTTATGCTTGAGGTTTCTAGTATTTTGGCATGTAACATCACAAATAAGTTGGGTGAGATCATAGTTATCACAAAGGTTTTTTAGGGGCTCAGAACAATGGGAATTCCAATCAAGATTAAAATATCCCACAAGAAGGTATTCTGAATTAATGACTTCTAGGATCCTATGCAGGTATGAGAGTAACCCAAGACCTCCTTTCTTGTCAGGGAAGGAGCTCCAAGTGACACAATCTAAAAATCCCCCACACAGTTATATGTACAGTAACATGTTTTTGTATCTTAACAGCATTACTTTAAGGGTCTGATTATGCCATTACCATAAGTATTAAAAAAAAAGAAAAGAAAAAAAGAACATTGAAAATAATTAGACATTTTGGCTTTCCTTTTGCAAATTAAATATATTAACAATTCAGCATATTGCCTATGTCTTTGCTTGACTGACAAACATTGCTTTAATACTTGGGAGAAACCTAAATTTTTAACTTAAAATGCTAGCTTGCAAAAGTGTGTCTGATATATGCCAACTCATTTCTAGACATATTCTGAGGCGCTATACATGCCCAATAAGTCAACAGTATTAAACTGATAACTAAAGAGTTATGAAACCTGGTAAATATGAATACTACTCATCCCCTTTTTTTCTCTAATGGGGAATAATGTTAACATTTGATTTCACTCTACCTACTATTAATATAACAGCATATAGGTAGAACCAGCTTACAACATACACCGAAGGATTTAATAACCAAGGCAGGTCATACAGCTTAACAGTTGGACTTTCCACTGTCCTCATCTGTGATCATCATGGTTGAGGTATGGGTGGGGGTAACAAATTGTGCAATTCTATTGTTTTTCTTTACCATAGATCAAATACTGAGTTATAAAAGGGGCATTGCATAATTGTGGAAGATAAGGCAGATAGAGGGACATAGAGGCTGTGAGATACAGTACAAGAATGTGTTAATGAAATCTATCTGTGGGAACATTGCTTGTTGCATTAAAAATGGTATGTACTTAGCATATTAGAAGGGCAGGGATGGAAAAAGAAATATGTAAATAACTTAAGAAATATAAAGATTGATCAACATTGTAACATAAAAACATGCAGACCTTATTGCAATTTTTTGGCAGGGGTATAGACAATACTATTATCTATTATACACAATGTAACACCTACACATTAGTAACACAAGTAAAGCAAATAGGATGTTGGGATGCATAAGCAGGGGCATCACCAGCAGGTAAGGGAGGTCATAATTAGAGATGGGCTTAAGTGGCCCCCACCCGCTTCCACGGAGTGATTCATGGAGGAAGGCGACCAATGTAAGTGCTCCGCAACACATTATAAATGGGTAACGTGAAGTCCATTGAAACCAATGACTTTGCATTACTCTGCCTTCCTAAACCACCACTCCACCAATTTTTAAGGCAAAGTACATTGAAACATTGAAAATAATGTACTTTGCTTCACTTTGACCTTGTTTAAGCTCCAAAGGTGAATTTGCAGTGATTCATGGGATTTCCGGTCACATGGGCTCTAGATTGTTCTGCACAGCCTCAGTTTGGGGTAGTGTGTGTAGGAAGCTGTAGGAGACAGTCTTCTCTGACAGCTCTCTGTGATTCAAACCCTCAAAAAGCTATTACAAAAGTATTTTTGAGTAATTTTTTTTGCTGAAACTTTAGTTCATCGATTGTAGGAAACCCTCCTGTGCTCATATCATCGAGGATTTATTTGTTTGTGTGTGGATTTTGAATGCTAATGTACAACATTCAGTCTGTGTACTGAGAGACAGTGGAAGTATGCTTTGCGGTAGGGGTGCATCTGGTGTAGGTAGACTTAAGTTGGAGAAATAGGGAGTTCTTTATTGTTGTTTTTTTTTGTATAACTGACTGTGTTATTGTACACACAGTAATATTTTCAGTAACTGTTGACATTTTTTGCTGATTGTGTGTGTTGTGCTCTGGAGGGACCTGGTGCAGCATTGAGGTTGTTTAAAAAACCTTGTATATTACTGAAGTTTTAAATTTGGTACGCATTACTTGTAGACAAATTCTGTGTGTGTGTGAGTGTGTGTGCAGTGCATGATGTGACATCAAATAATACACCTTTTATAGTGCCACAGTGTAATTGGAGGAACAGCAGTGTGAACCTACTATCCATTGCAGCTGCATGATTTTGTACTGCCATTGTGGTATCTTTTCTTGGTTTTGCACTGCAGTAATCTGCAGTCAGTGCCCCCTTCCCACTGGCAAAAGGTATTCTTTTCCAGATTGGATTGTTTGTGACTTGAGAACACCACTGGTTCGTTAAGGTGTTGTTGAACTTGTTGTGACTTTGCGTCTGTATTTGTTATTGAAGCCAGAGTTATTTTTCTGGCTTCACATCCAGTGTCCCCCCCCCCGGCCCCCACCCAGAGTGAACGCTTTCAAAATCTGAATTTGTTTAGAATATTCCTGTTGATCCCCCAAAATGCCCACAAAGAGATGTGCAAGCAAAGCTGTTTCTCGCCATGGCACTGCTGCCAGTGGTATGTAGTAGTGCGCAGTCACAGAAGTGCAATGCTGATGTGAGGAAAGGTATTTCTCCTTCAATGTTTTTTTACAGTGCAATCAGTAGCTTCACGCATAGTTGGATGAGATGATGTTGTCCTAGCTGGTGGTATTAATGCAGTTGCTGTGGTGGTATGAGTATTGCTGCCTCAAGTTCCAGTTCTGACCAGTTTACCGTGTCCAAAAATATAGTGGGGTGTGAAGCAGTGGCAGTGAGTGACAGTGTAGATTATGTCATACTCACCAGTAACATCTCAGTAACTGAACATGTGGATTCAGATCATCATGTTGACGATAGCACACAAAGTGACATTTCTTTCACCGCAGTTCAGGTCATGCATTTGCCATGCAGTGATTCACAGTGTGGTGAAAACATTTTGGGTGATGGTGGTGCTGATGATGATGATGCTGCTGTGGTTGCAACATACAGTCCATATGTCAGCATCCAAGCAGAAGATGTGAATGATGTTGATGAATATGATGACATCAGTGACCCCTGTTCAGAACCGGAGAAAAAGAAATTCAAGGTGTCTGTGCCTTGGTCTGTTTGAATTTCCCCTCCTCCCGTAAAAAGTTGTGATTTACTAGTTTCAGTTGATGATGATGACTCAGTAATAATGATAGATAGTTGTGGTGGTCAGTTGCAGTCCAAGTGTGTCCTGCCTGAAAAATCATGTAGCTCACCCCACTTCATGGCTTAAAAAAATGGAGTCCAATAAGCAGCATCGGGGGGACATGTTAAAACTAGAGCATCAACATCCCTTGTTTGGGATTTTTTTGTGGAAGATGCAAATGATGAGTCAGTTGCAATCTGCTAGGTTTGCCAGGTGCGTGTGAGTTGAGGTAAAAAGGGGTGCCATCTGGGCACAGGGGGTCAGCATACACATCCTAAGGATAGGCACATGGCACTGTGGACTCAGCACAAGATGGCAGCTAATAAGTGGTTCCCAGTCTCATTCCCTCTGGCACCGGGCCTTCCTTGTGACTCCTTTCCTGCTTCATCTCCACTGGTACAAGACATTTTCCACCACCATCGGACAGTGGCCCATTAGCCTGCCAACTTCCTCTCCCAGTCGCACGCCTGCAATACTAACTGCCTATGGTGCCCTCTCTCTCTTATTGTTACCGTAGCCAGCTGGCTACTCAAGCTGCTCATTATATGAATATTATCTCAAAGTATGTTATAACTGAGTATCTTTATTTTTTCTTTTAGTTGTTTTGGTTGTTTATTGTGCATTCTTTTACTAACTCTGTATGTATGTTGACCCTCATCCTTTGACGTGGAACCTTTGTAAACGATCAGTTTCTGCTCAAAGGTATTTGTAATCCGAGAATTTAATAAAAAAAAAAAATAAAAGTTTATCACAGTGGGGTATTCACCCTCATCATCAAACATAATGAACATGTTATCCCCTTCCATGACTGTAGCATCAAGTAGAAAATTAAATGTGTGCAGTAGTGATGAAATAACAGCTGAGGATTACTACAGACATGATGAGGTGGAAGAGCAGAATCATTTTGAAATCTTGTCCAGTGGTGGTGAGAGTAGCAGTTTTGGTGGTGGTGGTCAATGCAGTATGTGTAGTGCAAGTGGTACATCAACCCCTGTTGCTAAATCTGAAAAAATAACTGCATTTCTGGGTTTGTCATCACCTGTGCAACCATCTTCATCACACATCTACACTCCACCCCCTGCCATTTGCAGAGTAGAACCATTTGCCATCACACCCCATGTAAAACGTTTAAGTCAGTCCACTTTACAGAGTGTTTTTGTGCATAAGCTGAAGTACCCGCCCAATCATATAGTGTCACGTGAACTTAATGCTGCTGTAGCTGAAATGCTGGCAATTGATCTTTCACTCTTCTCCTTTGTGAAGAATTCTGGGTTCCTGCGGTTTGCTATACATGCCTGTCCAAAATGAACAGTCCCATCCTGGACATACTTTTCAATCCGTTCTGTCCCAGAGTTTTACCGTACTGTGTCCGATTCAGTAAGACATGCCCTTTAACATTCCTCCTCTCCATTCATCCATTTAAGTATGGATATGTGGAAAAGTGGCAAAACAGCGGGGAGTTCATATTTGTGTATAACTGCACACCGGGTGCAGGTGCTGGGGGTTGTTTGTGCTGTTGGTAGTGTGAATAATCAGTGTAGTAAGGTAGAGTGTTGTGGTAGCAGTCTTCCAGGAATTCAACAGCATGTAATGATTGCTATGTGCAATGTGACCTATTCACACACTGGCGAAAAAATGTTGGATGTGGTACTGATTGAAATTGACAAGTGGCTGAACCCCCTGTTCCTGAGAGCTGGGTTCATAGCAAGTGACAATGGATCAAATGGGATGAAATGCATCACAAATGGTGGCTTTTTGGGGTTCCATGCTTGGCCCACTGTTAAAATCTTGTGATGCAGGAGTTTCTGCAGCACCCTGATATAAAGGAAATGCTGACAGTTGCATGCCATATCTGTTCTCACTTTTCACGCTCTGCAAAGGCCCGTGACCAACTTCGGCAGTTGCAGATCCGAAACAGCCTTCCACAGCACTGCTTGAAGCTGGAAGTTGTCACCCAGTGGTACTCCACTTTATACATGGCAGAGAGGTTGCATGAACAGTTTAAAGTCATCTCAGAATATCTTGTAATGCACACTAGCTGTGACAATTCCGGGGCCTCCATGTCTATGATGACTGATCAGTGGCACCTCATGGACTCTGTAATAAGAATCTTGAGGCCTTTTAAACATGCCACACAGGCAGTGAGTGGTGAGTCTGCCTCCATTAGCCAATCAATTCCACTGCTGCGGGTGCTGAGGCAGAGATTGGTGAATGTACAGCATAGCCTTGGTGTTGCCAGACACAGTGCTAGCAGTGAGTTGCTGAAACACATGCTGACAGTATTCGACCAGAATCATCACATCTTCAGCATTCAGCGTAGTGACAACTTTGCAATAGCAGTAATGTTGGACCCATGATACAAACGTGGAATTGCCTCAGTACTGGAGGGCGAGGCCTGAACAGGTAAAAAATGTCAGTGGGTAACTGTTGCACTTGGTTCTTGGGGCACAGAAGTCATATGCCAAGGTCAGCAAACCTCAGCAGCATAATCAGGCTGAAAGTGAACCTGGAGAAGTATCAAGCATATCCTGTAAGAGGAAGGGGGCTGCAGTTCCAGGTGGTCTGTCATCAAAAGCTGCTGGTGTTAACAAACTTTGGGAGGCTTTGTCACAAGTGGGGATTTGTGACATAAATGATTCTGGTGAACAGGATGATGCATCAACCACTGGACTTATAGCAACACAGTGAATGGTTGAGTCATATGTGTCTGAAAACAGGCATCTGTCAATCACTGATTATCCCCTTTAATACTGGAGTGGAAAGGTCAGTGAATGGCCAGAGCTGAAGGCTGTGGCACTGAAGTACCTGATATGCCCACCCTCCAGCGTGAGTGTCGAGAGGGTATTCAGCTCAGCAGGTGCAATTGCTTGGGATCACCATACAAATCTCTCTCCTGCAAATGTCAGTTTGCTGACATTCATAAAAATGAATGAGAGGCACAACCCAGCTCAGACTGCAACCTCAGTATTCGTACCCTGGCATACTCATGATTTTGCTGATGTTGAAGAAAGGGACCATCCTGGTGGCAGTGACAGAATGAAGTGGCCTCCCACTGATGTAGATGATAACACAGTGGAGAAAGAATTTCCCTGTGGTCTGAATTCATATATAGAAGACTGCAAGGGCAGCTTTCTTTCTGAGGATGATGATGAATGATGATGAGGTTAATGTTGGCAGGTTTTAACTTAAGTGGTCAAAAGGCAGTCACATGTCTTGTATGATACATGTTCTCTTTTTCATAAAGTTAAATCACTGTCCCACTAATACTGACTCAAATTCCATGTCACTTCATCACATTAACAACACAGAGCACAGTATATCCTGGCCCCCGAACTACCACCACCATAAGTCCGCTGTTGTCCACTACCACCAAAGGAAATGTGACCGTATGTCCCCATGACTACCACCACAAGATCTCTGTTCACCACTGCCACCACCACCAGATACAGGAAGATGTGAGAATGAACGTCATCATGTGCCACAGCTATGACCACCAGCACCCACCACTAGTGTCATTGTGACAATGTTTTTCCATTGCATTGACCATGCCAAGGCAGAGGGATTGAACAGGAGACCACATCCATCAGCCACAGGTGCAAGGCTTCTTTCTATTAAAACTATAAAGTAAGTATGTGTACTAATGTTTTTATGCTACTCAACTTCCTTTAGCTGTGTGTTTTGTTTTCTGTTGCTTTTCTGAGCTGCAATGGTCAAACACATATGGTCAACTTATTTTGTTTTTTTACTGGTTAACAACAAATGACTCTCCTTCGCTGAAGGTCTGTATAAATAGTACAGCAGCAGTACTGTTTACAGGAACCTATGGAATATCCATTTCCAATCCACACAGGTAAGTATAACAATTTTATTTCATCAGTTCCTTTTTTTTTCACAACAGTGCAACAAATCTGACTGAGGATTCATAAACAAGGTGACATTTGTACGTCACAAAAACATATTTCTGCAACCTATCATGCACTGTATTCCAAATTTGCAGCTGTGCAGCCATGACAGTGTTGAAAAAGTTGGACTCAAGTTGTATTACTTGACAAGATATGGTTTGTAACTTGAGTTGAGATGCAGGGACACTGACACAGTGTATTTTTTACACAGCCTGGTACTAAATTAAGCTGTGATCTGATGATTGCAGTGGGACAGCTTGTTATCTGTGTTAATCCAGATACCCGTGGAACAGCCATGGCTTAAAAATAATGTCTTACTGCTGCAATCAAGTTGTAATAACTAATTCATTTCTTTTTTTTTAGGAAACTTCCAGATGCTTTGTTGTGTCATAGTTGCCTTATCCAAAGAACTTCTTCAACTTCAGTCCCCCGGGTTGGGCCAGACATGCAACACACAGAAGTCGTTTCAGTCGATGACCATGATCATCATTACCAGACTGGAGAAGGATGCAGATAAAATCTGTGAAGAAGTAACCAAATAATAAATCATTAATGAGACCTACTTGCAAATATGCTTCCCCCCCCAAAAAAAAAAAACTTACCTTCATTGGCTTGAGAGTATTCCATTTCCAATTTCAATGCCAATATTTGTCATCAAGCACTGGAATGTGCACACCAACAATAAGTGTGACCTGTGATACAAAACAATACAATGAGTACATGTCTATATATGTCAACCCCCCCACCTAGAAAATACATAAATATTTATATATATATATCAACTGATCAAGGCTACTATTAGTCTACACACAAAGGGCACCCTTCCATCTGGTTGAGGTGATCACATTGCATTTGAGGGAATCACAGCACACTTTGGACCAACAGCAGTTCTCTCACGGTAATAATTTCTGACAGAACACTGAATGGATTCATGTCATGTTATCCCTCCTTCACATGGATTGGCAAAACACTGTGCATCATGAGTACATCATCATCACAGAGTATGTAAACTTTATGAGCAAAAGACAGACACATTTTGGAGATGAAGAAACGTTCTGGGGCCTCTGTGTGACCACTGCGCACATGAGTGACTGCACAATACATTCTGGGGGACTTTGCATGTGTGTAATGCTCCCATTTCACTTCCTCAGCACTTGAGAATTTTCTGGGCACAAGACATATGCATTTTGGGGATGCAGAAAAATTCTGGGGACTCTGTGTGACCACTGCACACATGAGTAACTGCACAATACATTCCGGGGAACTTTGCATGTGGTGTAATGCTTCTATTTCACTTCCTCAGCACTTGGGAATTTTATGGACACAAGACAGTTGTATTTTGTGTGTTGTGATTGTGAGCACACAATGTCATACTTAAATTATAAATTAAAGCAGGAGTGCAACAATGTGGTAAAAATGTTGACCTATACTGTTTTATGCTATTTTACATTGCCAGCCACTAGTTACCTCCTTACTTGTATGATACCCTTCTTTTCACAATTTGTGTCTGCTTGACTACTTTGTCTCATGTCTGGAAAAAAAAGGAGCATGCCTTTTAATATGGCTCTGACCAGGTTTTCATCACTATTTGCAGCTGTTTTTGAATAAATATTGTTCTGTGAGGCCATAAAACACTGCCTGCTGCATAATTGTTAATTTTACAACAGAAGTAATATATAACAACTGATGGAGAAAAACAGTGGAAAATACTGACGAAGACCTGGTCCACACCGTATTAAAAGCAGTGCTCCTTTTATTATTTCAGGCATGAAAAAAAGTACTAAAGCAGACTCAAATACTGGAAATAATGGCATCATACAAGTCAGGAGGTAAGTAAAGTGGCAATGTAAAACAGCATAAAAAAGTATAGATCAAAATTTGCACCAGATTGTTGCACGCTGCTTTAATGTCTATTTCAAAAAAGAAGTATTTCTGGGCCTCAGTAATGTTTACTTTGTGTCAGGACTCATGATTTGAAGTGTTTCACAAAAAGCATGACTGATCAGTGCAAGTATGTTGTGCAAAACTGAATGTGTGCCATCAGTGTTCTTTCCTGTGTGCGCAGACATTGTCCAGCTTTATGCAAACAGATATAAGGTGTGACTTGTTGCAGTATGTCAATAATAAAGATAAGAAAGAATATATGATATATATTTTATTTGTATCATCAGCACCAGCAGACTAAGTGATATGATATTTTTTCAGAGGTATCAGGTCACTGTGCACCTCAGTCACTCACAGTGTCACACATGACTTTGCAGAGATCATAGCACAAAAAACATCTGCTCTCTTAAAAGTCATGTGTGCAGTATGTGACTAAGGTGCACTCTGACCAGACACCTCTGAAAAAATATTGTATCACTTAGTCCACTGATGATGATGGTGACAATAAAATATACGTTATTCTTATCGCTATTCTTTATACCATAAACACTGCAACAAGTCAGAAATATATGTTTACAAGAAGCTGCACAATGTCTGATGTCACACACACACAGAGGAAACAACACTGACTGCACACATACAATTTAGCACATTATACTTGCACTATTCACACCAGCTTTTCCACAACCACTCCACAACAGAAAGCAAACATTACTGAGGCACTGGATTATAATTACAGGGCAATAAGGAGCATGTATGACTGTATGTGTATGTACAGTCAATTCCGGATGCATGCACATGCCTGGGAACTGCTAATTTTGTGCACACATCCGAAAATGCACATAGCCGAAAATGTGGTAAAATATTATCTCTGGACTGTCTGTGTGTGATCTGGAGATCGCGGTTATACAGAAAACTTACTGATTAAGGTGGCACAGTAAATAACAGAGCTGTAAAAAAAATGATTTAACTACAGTATGTTTAAATTACACAGTAATAAAATATAGTACAGCATTAAAAGCAGTAAAAACGTTCAAAAAGTGCAAGTGCTAGTGTTTGCATAACTGGAGTCGCTGTGATAAAAATCAGTAATGCTCGCCTGCCTCATGTTGCGATTGCTGAGTGTCTCCATTTTTTTCGACTGAAAACTCGGACAAAAGCTCCTTTTGAGTAACCCCTGGGAATGACGCCTTATCAGAATGGGATTAAGCAGGTGATTAAACTGATGTTTAACACCTGCTTACATCAATTTACTGAAGGGCATTCAAACCCAAGTGAATTAGTCTGACAATTATTTTCAAGTGCAGCTAAAGTAGCTTCTGACTGCAAGATTGGCATGTTATTGGAAGATTTCAGCCTGAAATGTGTGCACACATCCAAAAACTGTGTGCACAGAACCGAACAGTTTAACACTGAGAAGTATAGGCATTGAATCGGCACCCAGCAATTTTGTGCACACAAGCGGAATGTGCACACATCCGAATGGCACACAAATGGAATTGACTGTATATATTTAAAGGGAAGCAGTCAACAACAGCTACCTTCCGGTTAAGCCTTTAAGTATTTTGCAGCGTTTTTCTCGCCCCTCAACATACTTAATTTTAATAAAGAAAGTCAGCAACCCGTATAGTGGATCAGGCGCTATAGGGGGCTCCATTATTGTAAAGAAAGGTGTGGTGGATACCTCATGCACATCAATACTTTTGTATTGAAGTGCATGATGCGCCGCCATTACACCTTTACACATAATGGAGCCCTATAGCGCCCCGCCATACTCGGTTGCTGGACCTCCGCTGCTGACTGCCTTCTTCAACTAATACTGTGGCCTTCCTCTGTCTGTTATTAAATGTAAAGAAAAGACAAAACACTACAGCAGTTGGGGGGTGCTAAAAAACTAATGGGGGATCCCCTGATGTTCCAGCAGCGGATGGAACATCATCACAATCTGCAGCTGGTGTTGCTCAATCTGCTTCACCTGCTGCTGGACAGCACCCACCCTCTCATTATTTTCCTCCACCGCACCCCATAAAAGTTCTATGTCTTCCTGCATTGCAGGCATTGTGGAGTCCACTGGTGTGGCAGGTGGACCAGGTAGTGGTGGTTGTGAGGGTGGAGCTGGTGGCAGTGGTGGGGGTAGTGGTGGAGCAGCTGCTGCTGTGGTCCTCCTCCTGCTGTGGTGATGCACAACAGCAGCACCCTCTGCCACTGCCACAGAAGGGTCAACAGGTGGAAGCCTGCCTTTTCAGTGGCAGCCTGCCACTCCACCTTGTGGTGGTTCAGCATATGTTTGCATTGGCTCCCAGAACCTAGATGTGTTCCCCAGGGACCACAGTGCACCTGCACACCACAAAGCAGACACACCACAAGGCTACTGTCCCCCCAATACAGTTGAAAAACTGCCAAGCTGGGGAGCTGTGTAGGGGACCAGGCACAGGAGGGGCAGATGTAGTGCTGACAGCATGGTCATGCATCTGGGGCTCCACCTGCTGCTGAGGAGGTGGCACTGCTAGAGCTCCTGCAGCTGCTACTGGTGGTGGTGGTGGTGGCAGACTTGGTGGCTGTGGCTGTGGCACTGGTTGGTGCTGCTGCTTCCAGAGGGGAGGCAGGACCTAAGAGTCTGGAGCTGCAACGTCACCCGGCTATGACCCCTATGCATGTGTGCTCCCCTACGGCCACAGGCCACATACTGTCCCTGGTACATCACACAAAAACACACTCCTTCCCTCCCCAACGCGACGAGCGACTTCACACACACTCACACAGATGCGCACACACAGTCACACACACACACATGCACACACAAAAGAAAACTTATAAAACAAAGAAATCAGTCACCAAAAAGAACTGACAAAACAGTACCAAAAAACCTAAAAAATTAGCTTTTAAAAAAGCTTTTGGGTTTTCTGAATTTGCTCAAGAAAGAAACTAATAACGAACTCTTCTCTCCTGCACAAAATGCTTCCTCCTTCTACTTCTGCAAAGGAGAAAGTGAAAGTATCTGCTTGTACGACTCACTTCCTTCCTGCCTGGCTAAAGCATGTGACCTACAGTACTGTAAGCCATGTGATGTGTGTGGGAGGCTGCTTAAAGTGCCTATGTTGTTGTCATTCCACTTTCCTTCGCATTAAGTCGGAACAACAATGCAAAGTCATAATAACAAAGCAAAATGAGCACTTTTCAGTATCCACTTTGCATAGCATTATGATAACGCGAAGTGGCCACTTCACATTCACTTTGCAGGTGGAATTTAATTTTGCTGCATCTCTAGTCATAATTCCACTATACAAGACCCTAGTGAGGCCCCACCTGGAGTACAGTGCACAGTTCTGGAGACCTTACCTACATAAGGACATAGGCAGGGAAGAGAAGGTTCAGAGGAGGGCAACAATGATGGTACATGGATTGCATCATAAGTCCTATGAGGACAGGTTGAAGAACTTGAATATGTACTCTCTGGAGGAGAGGAGGGAAAAAGGGGATATGACAGAGACATACAAGTATCTTTCAGGGAGAAACAGAGTGCAGGAATACACTATTTTTCAGTGAAAAAGATGTTCCAGGACTAGAGGGCATGAGATGAAGTTGGAGGGAGGACGATTCAGAGGAAACATGAGGAAGAATTTCTTCACAGAAAGGGTGGTGGACAAGTGGAACACCCTGATAGAGGAAGTGGTGGGGGCTGAAACAATCACGGGATTTAAGAATGCATGGGACAGACAAAAGGGAATCCTGGAGTTCAGAGGTAAGGGGTAACAGACTTCTAGGAAAACATAAAGTGAACTTAGAAGGTCAAATGGGCAGACTGGGTGGGCCATACACCCTTTTCTGCAGACAGCGTATCTTTGTATCTAGTACTTAAATTTAGAAATGAATGAAAACCTGAAAATCTTGACATGGAATGTGAAAACAGTAAGAGACAGAACCAAAGGGAAACAAATCTTATAATTCTGCAGATCGAATGGCAGTCAATTGTATTATGCTTCAGGAAACACACCTTTCACACACAGACTTCCAATGTTACTCTCTAAAATGTGGATCAGGTATAAACACAACCTATTGACCAAACTCCAGAGATGTGACTATATTTTTGTTTAAAAAAGCTCCAGAATTGCTACTAAAAATTCAATCATTGATATGAATGGTAGATTTATCTAACTTGCAGAAGTGTGGGTGATACAGTATATGCCAACTCATTTCTAGACAGATTCTGAGGTGCTATATATGTCCAATAATTCAACAGTATTAAACAACTTAAGAAAAAAATCATAATGATGTATTATTAGTATTATATACTAAACTAAGTTAAATAAAAAGTGCTATTCTAGAATCTTAAGCAGTGCATTACGTGCCACACAAGCCCCACCAAGCTGTGTGAGCAGTCTTGCTGTCCCATATTGATTGTTTCAGTGCATCCTGAAACAAATGAATGAAGTATTCACAGTGTGGATGTGCTATGCAGTATGTACATCCTCTGGTAAGCAGGCTGGCTGGGGTCAAGACAAATAGGAAGTACACCTGGCCAGAACCATCAGAGGGTAGAAGTGTTAATACATATCCTGTGAAAGGCAGATATCGTGTAGCTCTTTTGCACCCTTCTCCAATATTGCTGCAGAATATTGCTTTTCAGTTAAAAACGAACTAAAGTAAGTAATTCCTAGGCTATGGAAAAATGTGTGTGTGTGTGTACGCACATGTATGTGCATGTGTGCTGGGGGGTATTTTTTCATAAACTTCCCCACAAGGTAAGGGCCAGAGACTAGAGAACTGAGCATCCTGCCCACTCCATGTACTGGGAAACAAACTGTGCCTCCCATCCCATACGAGGTCCTTGTTAATTGAGCAGTGACCTTGATTTGTCATAATTGCAACTTTAAAGTAGATAAAAAAGAAGTTTAAAAGGTCCCTATTGCTGTCTAGGGAGCATGCCCCCATGCTCTCTATTTACTGGTGTCATGAAATGTTCTGGTGGGGGTTGCAGATCAGCTGCAGGGATAAAAATGCAATCTATTAGATTGCTCAGACCTGGCTGAAATAAATAAAAGATTTTATGGCAGTCAGCTTGGGGCCAGGTAAGATTTTATTGCATGTTTGAGGTGGGACATACTAAGACCCTGCTCCTTAAATAGATCAGCTGGTGAGTTTGGGATGAAACTGAGTCCTCTTGACGATATTTTTTCTTGTGCCTCATTAAGTTCAATGCCACTCAGATTAATTGTTTGTTCTTGTTCCTGGAGTGTTCTGTTTTAATTTGTATTTACGGCATCTCCTTCTCCCCATCTCATCTCTTTGACTGGGTTTCTTTTGAGTGCACTGATTTTCCTGTTTTGTCCAAAGTCTTGGACCCCTGTAGGTTCTTTTGTCCTTTTCTGAAAAAAACACACTGATGGGTGAGATTCGGGCCTTTTGAGATGTATGAGTCTACTTGTATAGGCTGGGTATCTTTTTTCCTGCCTTGTTTTCTTGTTTCTGGATTTGCTTCTCCAGTTTTTGCTTTGAACGATTAATTATTTATTTATGACTTTGATAACCAGGTGAGTGCACTGATCCAATAGACCATTTACAGGCACAATCCGGGCCAAAAGGCATGAGCAGGTAAAGATATGGAGTAAATTAAAGGTACGAATACAAAAACATACACTGCATTAGTACAATCCAAGGGGAAAAATCACTGAGGGACTATGGCAGAAAAAGTAATAAATGTAAATTAAAGGTTGCTAAGCAATTAAAAGTTAAACTGTACTAAAAATGCAGGGATAAACAGATGAACAGTGATAAAATGCAAATAAATATTTCAAAAGAAACAGTCACACAAGGGTAGCATTAATCAACAAACAAACTGACCCGCCAACACACATACAAGCAAACTGCGTACTCACTTCCTGCTCAGTGACTTCCCTCCTATATTCATTTTTTCTGGGCATTCCCACCAAAATATTTCTGCTTTTTAAAAATCCCCTGCATCTCTGGTTAACTTGGACTTTTTATGATTTACCAGCTCTACTTCGTGTTCATAAATGTTATCAGTGTATGTCTTCTTTCATTCATTCTTTGTTCTTTTCTGTAACATCCATGTTGGTCCAATAAAAGGTATCAAATCATTTGTTTCTGGATCTATTTTTAAAAGGACCAATACGGCACCTACAACATTTTCTTTCATTCAATAAATTGAGGCTTTTGGTGAATTCTTGTAACTGGTTTTGAACTTCAAAAATCTCAGTTTTAAGTTTATTTAAATCTCTCTCATCCTTACTGATAAAAGATCTTATAACTTCTGTGTGAGCTGTTGTTAGTGCAGTTTCCCATTCAATTTTAAGAACTGGGTTTTCTAACCCACATGCAGGCAGCTTATCAGTATGCAAAACAGGTGGGAACTAGCCCTTGTCTAAATAGTTTTCCAAACTGCTCTTGTTATAGTAGTTATTTTTTTACTATAATTAAAAGTTATTTAGTTTCCTCTTATGAACACATTAACAGAATAATGCACCTAAGTGTCAGCAATAGATTCCTAACCGGGATTTCTCCCATGGATTAACAGACCATAGGTATAACACAATGTTGTAATAAGTATGGAATAAGACAAGAGGGGGTGTGCATTAGACATTTCTAACACATGGCCAGGGGCATAGTGAGGCATGAGGCTGCAGGCCAAGTGCCTTCAGCCCCAGGCTGTGCTTTAGAAATGTCTAATGCCCATCCCCGGAGTGTCTTATTGTGCTTATAAAATGGTACTCTGTATTTTATATGTTTGTTAAAATTAAAACTATTAAGTTTAAAATAATACCAAAGTAAACTGTTTCTATAAATTTGTCATAAAATAGTTTCTCTGCCTGAATGCAATTTTTCTTTTTATAGGACTCCATAGTAGTTGTTTTCCTGAGTCCACCTCAGTAGCTCTGCATGTATACCATATTTTGGCTTTTCACTCCCCTGATACCATTGATCAGGGTTTTCCTTGCCCCTTGCCAAGTAATATTATTTTGCATATCTTTCCTTTGTAATGTCCCGGGTCATACATTGAAAATAGGCATTTTTTTATCTAGTGTGCTTAATGGAAGATGGCAGCCATGCTGGGCTGCCATCTGCTCAGGCTGTGATTGCCCAAGTCACATTCATACTGTAAAATGCTTTCCGAATGTTTGTAGGATAGCGTTTGCTACTCAAAATGTCTGTTCTCTCTGAGCAGTCATTGGGGATTTTATTTCTACTTTTTAGTAAGTTTAGTGATAGGGTTCTAGTGTCAGACAGGGTACCTTAGTGAGTTAGCGTAGGAGTGCAGGTTTTATTTTTAGTCAGGGCTTTTCGAGGAATGATGCTGAGAGTCTGGCCTGCAGCTTTCTACCCTGGTTTTCAATGTCTTTGAGGAGCCTCTTTTAAGAACTGTGGCACTCACCTGAAGATCTAGAGGAAGAGGAGTGGGCATTGGTGAGATCAGAGTCTTCGATCAGTATCTGTCGATATCAGTCTGCTGGACTCTTGCTGGAGCGCAAGCTAGTTGTCCTTTGCTGGGGCTGCCTCAGAGGTGAATAGGTCATTGCTGGGTTAAACGGCAGTTGAGTGGTGGGGCTAACTGGTTTGGCAGAAGGTGGGAGCTCCACTGCCATCCAGGAAAACCCTGCCTGTCTCCCACTTCATTAAGTGCAGTAGCGGATCCTGGGCCTTAAGGAGACAGACCACTCTGAAGTCTATCTGCAGGGGAATTCCTTCCACATCTGACTTTTTGTTCTGGCTCCTGGCTTGATTGTAACTGCCCAGTCGTTACTTTTCTGGTGGCTTGCTTGCAGCACTCCTGTTGGATCTGTTAGTTCAAAGAGGTGAAGATTTTATCCTGGAAGGACTTGGTGAGAACTTGTCCCCATTTTTTTTTGTACTTTTTCTGCCATTGGGGTGAGTGCCCTCATTAAAATCTGTCAGTCATGCTGCCTGGGTGAGAGCTGAGCTGTTTTTTGACTGGGTGTCTTGGAGGAGCGCCTTAAAAAAACTGAAATTTGCTTTTGAACTGGTTGTGCTGTCTTAAAAACTCTATTTGAGCTTTGGTGGTGAGAGCACCTAATAGTTTGGACTGTACCCTGAGACATTCCCAGCCTTCTAGTTGGGATTTTGAGTTTGGACATTTCAGTTTATCGACTTGGAATTGTCTGTTTTTGTTTTTTGCTGCAGCTTATACTCACTGTTTCTCTCCTCTATTGTTCCTCTGAATAATTTATTTATTTTATTCTGGTTGGGGGGATGTTGACTGGGGGTGTGTGGGTGAAATCTAATGAATCTGTATTAGTAGAGTGAGGGGGTAATGTAATTTATTTAGGGTGTGCATGGTTAGTATGTAAGAAGGGAATTTCTTTTAGTGGGGTAATTTAATTCTTTGAGGTTTGTTTTGAGAAAATGGTAGAGTGGAGGGTGTGTTAATTGTTTGTTTTTGTTTTTTTGTACAGTAAAACCTTGTGTCATTTCAGAATTCCAGTGGTGACTAGACGGGCCAGGTAAGATGTGTTGATGATGTCGGATGGCTAGAATTACCTACGCTCCCACTCGGCTTAGCGACCTTCACCCTCTTTACTGACCTCCCAGTTCCTGTCATCACAGCTAGATGCTGTAGGGAGATCAGAATTACTAGGATGTGAGGGATCTGCAGGGAGCTTAGGGCAGTTGAGGAGGGGGTGGTGATCTGCATTGAGGTTGTCTGATCCAGGAGACTTTCTGGGTGTAAACAGAGCCAAGGGAGTGGCCAGATGTATTTGGTCTCTGTACCCAGGGTTCCTACCGGACCAAGTGGGCAGGCAGCTTGAGGTCCAGCCATATCTTCTCATCTCCTTTGGGTGGTGCTTTGCAATGCCAGATCGATGAGGAACAAGGCTGCCATTTTTGTGGACTTGATTGCCGCTGTCAACCTGGCTTGCATAACAGAGACCTGGCTTGGTGACAATGACTGCCCAGTTCTTGTGGCCGCTGTACCAACTGGGTACTCTGTAGTGCACTGCCCGAGGAAGGATCAAAGGGGAGGGGGTGTGGCCATTGTTTTTTGAGCCAGCCTGGGCTTCATGGTGCACCTGGTTGGTAACACCCAATCTTTTGAGTGTGTTGCTGTGTGTGGGGGCACAGATGCAGGTTGCAGGATTACCTCATTTACTGCCCTCCTGGGGCAAGGGGAGATTTTCAGCAGGAGGTGGTGGACTTCATTGTCGACCAGGTGCTGGAGTCCCCCAGGTGTTTCATCCTGGGGGACTTCAATGACTGGATCAACGATGAATCCTCGCATTTCAGTTTTGACCTCCTCCAGTTGATGCATTCACAGGGCCTGTCACAAGCGGTTGCTTCTGTGACCCACCAGCACAGCCACACACTCAATCTGGTGTTCCAGCTGGGTCTTGAGACTGATAACCTTGAGAATGATCAGGTAGATTGGTCTGATCACTGTACTATGGAGTTCACATTTGGGGCCCCCCCAGTAGTCCCTCCCCTGTAGAGATGGTCAGCTTTCGCTCTTTAAGGGGCGTGCACCCTGACGGACTGTTAATGTTAGCTGACCTATCTCAGGTTAACGCTGCATGTACAATGTGTTCCAGAGAGGCGGTGGCCACTTATAACAGGGTGGTCTCCGAAGCTCTGGATGCTCTCACACCAGTTCATATATGACCCATATCTTCTCTCTTGAGGTCCCCCTAGTTTGATGGGGACCTCAAGGTGATGAAGATTAAGGATCGGAGGTTGGAACATTGTTGGTGGAAGTCCCGGCTGGAGGCCCATAGGCTGGCCTTACGTGCTCACGATGTGGTGTACCGGGGAAATTTCATGTAAGAAGGCAGAATTTCTGTCCAGGGAAATTGCTGTGGGGAAAAACAGACCATCCAGCTATTTCATACTGTAGACAGGCCTCTCCACCCTGCCTGCCTGCAGCTGAGAAAAGCATTGTCATCCACCTTGTGTGAAGAGCTTGCTCTGTTTTTCTCTGACAGAGTGTCAGCCATCGGGTCGGGGATCCCGCCAGGGAGGCATTCCCCTCCCAGTGGTTGAACTGGGGCTCTCAGAGGCAGTCCGCCTGTTTGGTATGAGTATAGGCCAGTGAAGGTGTCTGAAGTGGCTAAGGCAATCTTAGAACTGAAGCACACTTCTTGTGAACTGGACCTGGCTCGACACGTTTCTTAATGGGATGTGTTGAGGTTGTTGGCCTGGTGTTTTCCAGGATTGCCAGGTGCTCAATGGCAGAGGGGGTCCTCCCAGTGGCTTAGAAAGAAGTGCTGGTGAGGCCTCTCCTTAAGAAACCTTCCCTCTACCCTGATGTCCTGGCAAATTACTGTCCTATCTCCAACCTACCCTTTTTGGGTAAGATTGTTGAGAAGCTAGTGGCACATCAACTCGAGGATTGCCTGGTGTCCTCAGACATCTATGAGCAATTTCAGTTGGGTTTTTGGGCTAGACATAGCACAGAAACAGCTCTAGTGAGGATGCATAATGATCTGCTCAGGGCTAGAGATAGAGGAGACAGGTCAGTTCTTGTTTTCCTTGATCTCTTTTCAGCATTTGACACTGTGGACCATGTTGTGCTTCTTGTTCAGCTTGCTTCTTGATCAGCTCTGTGAGTTTCGTGGATGCACCAGTACTGTTATCAGGTAGTTTGAGTCCTATCTCTCAAACAGGGTGCAGCGGATAGTGATGGGGAATTTCTCCTCCCCCAATGCCCCTGTCCTGTGAAGTGCCACAGGGCTCAATCTTCTCGCCGATGCTGTTCACAGTATACATGCTGCCCCTGGGCAAGATCATTCAACAGTACAGCATGGAGTTTCGCTGTTATGCAGATGATACCCAGTTGAACTTGTCCTTTGCCCCAGGAACATCAGGAGCCATTGATGTGCTTAACAACTGTCTAGCTAAAATCAATGACTGGATGGCTTCCAGCTGGCTGAGACTTAACCCAGCCAAGATAGAGGTACTCGTGATCGAGCCTGGTCGTGGACATGATAGGTTGCCACCTGGGGCTATCTCAGGGCTTTTCCTGGGTTCTGCTCCATTGGTGGCTTCCCTCAGGGTGTGAAATCTGGGCATGATCCTTGATAACGGATTGACTTTTGAAGATCAGGTGTCATCTGTTGTCAGTAGTGGTTTTTACCATCTGAAGAACATTGCCTGGATTAAGCCCCTTGTTCCATCTGAGGACCTGCCAACGCTAGTGCATGCCTTTGTAACCTCCAGGTTTGCCTACTGCAACTCTCTGTACTTTGGGGTCATGGGAGGGAATCTCCACAGACTTCAGCTAGTGCAGAATGCTGCTGCCCGGTTACTGATGGGTCTTTCACGTTCCAGTCATATGACTCCAATCCTGCAGGCTCTGCATTGCCTGCTAGTCAGGTGGAGGGTCCTTTTCAAGGTGGGTCTTCTCACCCTTACGGCCCTATATGGACTGGGACCTGGTTACCTGTTGGAGCTCTTGACACTGGTGACCTCTGCTCACTCCCTCCTTTCCTCTTTGAGGGGCCTCCTGGACATTCCCAGGGTTCGGCTCAAGACTTTAGGAGATCATGCATTCAACATCTCTGGGCCAACCCTGTAGAATTCATTACCACGTTTTGTCCGGAAGTCTCCCTTGGTTGAGGTGTTCAAGTGTAGGCTTTTTGTCCTGGCTTTTTTCAGATTTCGGCATCCACTCTGTGTTAGTCCCTTTCTGTGACAGTGTGAAAGCCTTTTAATCCATTTTAATTCATTATACTAGTGTTTATGCATTGTTACTGTTTTATTTATGTTGTTTTCCACTACGTTTTGTTATAATTCCTCTTATGCACCAGAGCCTCCGGGATTGGGTGCCCTACAAATAAGATTGCTTTGCTTTACCTTGTCCTGCCTCCCTTTGTATGTATTTTGTTTAGGTCCACCTTGCCTCCCTTCACTCATCCACCACAGCCTTAGCCACTGCCTGCAGTGTACTTTCATTAAAAAAAAAGATAGCGTGTTTGTTTAATTTGCAGTCAGCACCTGCCCTGATTGCTCCCTCAATATTTAACTGCCTGATTCGAAGAAATTGAGGTCACTACTGTGTGTGCTCAACATGTCGCTGATGTTTGATTCTCTTCTACTGTCTCCCACACCCAATTGTTTTATGTACCACTAATGAGACTTTCAAAAAAGGCAACTGCTCGCTCCACAGAAATCTTCCAACACCAACTGGGAAGCTTTATGTCTTCCGGCTGGTTCCCGTCAACTGTTTCCGGGTCTCGCTGACACAGTAATGTAACAGGACATAAACATGATCATGCACTATTTATAGGTAGTTGTTTTCATCCAGATTGGAGAATTACACAGAAAAAAGGCTTTAAAAAAACTTAGTTGTACATAACGGGAGCAAACGGATGTCTGGAGCTGCCAACTTGGGGGGGGGGGGTTGCTCGCAACTTCACTCCCATAATAGCAAACTGGGGAGAAAAAAAAGAGTAAAAATAATAAAGGTTCATTTTGTCTATGCATACTTTGGCAGGCGCCACTAGGCAGGGTTTCTTGTCTGTGCTTTCAGTGACCAATTCAGCAAGGGGCAGCCGGGAGTGAGTGGCAGGCAGAAGCAAGTGGTGAGTAAAGCGAGAGATTGTCTCAATAACTGGCAGGTGGGTGGCAGACGTCACATGAGAAAAAGTGAAATAAAAAATACTTTTGCAAATCAGTTTTAAATACAGACTCTGTTATTTTGGAGCCAAGCATCTGTTCTATGTTATAGAGAATTAAGCAGGCTGTGGCAAACTCTCGCTTACAGAAGGAAAAGAATATCATCTCTCACATTTGCCAACATTCTAGTGGCCCTATGATTTCTTTAATGCCCTGGGTCCAGCTGACCAGTACTTGTTTTTAGCCATGCATTAGACACTCCTAATGCAAGTCTAATGACCAATCAGGACACAGGTTTTTTTCCTTCCCATTTTATAAATTGTTATATAATCATTTTAGGGGTGTCATTTAAAACATATTGAAATAACAACTAAGAATGACTGTGTAATAGTAATCAAAAGTATTGCAATAAATGTATATAAATATATATTTAAGCATGCACTGAATTGGTTCTTTCATCTCCACTCAGCTTGTAGGCCCATAACACCTGAGGCAGAAAGAGAACATCCACCCCCAATGTGGTGGTGGGTTTTAGCCTCAAGTTTGCCACTTGGGTGTATGTTGCCCTTGTGGTCAATATTCTATGTAATTTATAACCGTCAGCAGATGGGGACAAGGGGGTAAGTTAAGTTAAAACTGTTTGTATCCTTACTGGTATTAAGTTACCCACTGTTTAGGTTTACGGGGAGTCTCAGGGCATCCCTCTTGCTTGGTTTCCTTGTAGTAAGTAATGGGGCATATAGTGTCCTTGTGGTATTCTGCAATATTTAGCTGAGAGATAGGGGACCCATATCTCCATGTATTTCCCCATTCTACCAGTGATGCTGTAATGCACTCTTTCATAAGTTGCCATTTCCCCCATTTCTGTCAACCATTCTGTGATGGGAGGGGAAGAGGGGGTCACACCAGTGAAGCAGAAGGACACATTTGTTGGTTATCAATGCTTCTCGTAACCATCTAAGCCCCATCTTTCAAGGGGGCCTCTCTACCTTCATTCTCTGAGGGCAGTCCCAACATTACTAGGGTATCAGTAAGCATTATCTTACACCTGAGAATCTCTCTAAGAATCCTCTGGGCTGTTTGCTAGAAGGGGTAGAAAACTGGGCAATCCCACAGCAGGTGGCTAATGGATCCTTGGGCCTGCAAACACTTCCAGCACCTATCAAAGGTTGCCAGTCCCCATCTGTGTTGTTGCTGGGGTGTCCTATGCTACCTATGTACTATTTGAACTATGTAAACCTGTTCCTTGTGTCCCTTTCAGCCTTCCAACTGTCCCTCCACACCTTCGCCCATTCTTGGGGGGTAAGGTTTCTGTTAAACTCTGTGTTCTATTTTTTATCAGAGAGTATGTGTGGGGTCTGACTGAATGTCCAAAATCCCTTTATATATATAGCTCTAGCAGCAGGTGGTGAGGAATCTTTGGGCCAAATTAGCTGTTCTGTGATTTGCTTCTGCTCCATCCTATATTGTGGTCCCAGGAGGGAAAGCATCTCATATCTCAGCTGGAAGTATTGCCAGTGTTGAGATTTGCTTAGGCCGAATTCAGTTTGCATTTGCCCAAACGTGTTTAAGTACCCTGAATCTCTGTCCAGTATCTGATACAGACAATGCAGGTGCTTATGGGCCCAGCACAGCCAGTGTGGGGGTGGGGTCCCCCAATTCTGATGAGGGGGTTCTGCCATAATGGGAACAAAAGCAATTTTGCTGGGCCCCACTTGGTTGTTTTGTAGTGTTTTTTCCCATTTGTTTTTCATTGGTGGGATTGTGGGGTGAGTGGTCACCTCCTTTGGCACTTTCTGAAACATAATGTCTTCATGCAGCCCTGCACCTAGAATGTGAGCCTCATAAATGATCCATTACAAGATATTATCACCCTCCATGGTGGATATCATGCTTGCTATCGGTACCAACAAATGTGCTTTATGCTTCAGCTGAAAGTCACGTAACTTCCACCCCCTTGTTCTTGGGGTCTAATTAGCTTAAGGTGACTGATCCGCTTTGGTCCCATGCCCCATATGAAGGCTAACATTTACTAGTGTAGCTCATGTATAATCACTGGGTTAATCCAGATGGGGAGATTATCACACAAGTATTGTAACCTTGGTGCCATTCTCATTTTATATTCGTGCACCTTTCCCCAGTGTGAAAGGTTCCATCTGCTCCACCTGTCCAGACCATTGGTCAGGTCCTTCTGGATTTGTTTGAGGTTAAGTGGACCTAGCGAAGGAATATTCCAGGAAAATCTTACCCCCAGATACTTGATGTATTGCTGAGCTGGTTGTAGGCCCCAGGGGGAATGTGGCAGTGCAGTGATACTACTTTGCGTGGGCAGGATAAGGGATTTGGGCCCCTTAGCTTAACAACCTGCTAATCTGCTGTACCTGACCAGTAAATCAAGTCCTGCTGGGACTGATTTCTCAAGTTCTTACAGCACTAGCATGAGCCATCTGCATATGCTAGTGTTTTGTGGGACTCCATCATGCTTATGCCATGTATGCCTTTGTCCTGATTTATGGCTTGCAGTCGGGGTTCCAGTGCCAAGATGAACAGCAGAGATGAGAATGGACAACCCTGGAAGGTGCCTCTACCTAGGAGGAAGAGGTTTGATGTAATGCCATTTGTGGTGACAGAAGCTGAGGCCCCGTTATATAGAGTACAAATGTACCCTATGTATTTGTCTCCTAATCCAAAGTGCTTGAGGACTCTGAATAGGAAGGGCCATTCCACCTGATCAAATGCTTTCTCTGCATCAAGCAAGAGAAGCACCACCCCTTGTTGAGAGGATGTCACCTGCCAGATAAGGTTCAGTAGGCATCTGGTGTGTCGTCTATGGTTTTCCTCTTTGGGAAGATGCTGACCTGGTTTGGTTCTATTAGACCGCTTTCAGCTGGGTGGCCAAGACTTTTGCACAGGCCTTGCAATCCACTGTAATGAGTGATATAGGCCTGTAACTACCACAGGATAAGGGATCTTTACCGTCTTTTGGTATTAGGATAATGTCAACTGATTGCATGGATGGAGGTACAGTAGTCGACCTTCCCGTGTAGCTTCTGTGAGGGCCTCTGTGAGAGGTTGTAGGGGAAGTTTCCGGAAGTAACAGAGGAATTCAGCGGATATGCCATCTGCCCCTGGGCTTTTACCCCCTGACGTAGTGTGGAGGGCCTGCTTTAGCTCAGCCTCCGTAATGGGATTTTCCACATAGTCTTTCATCTCTGGACTGATTTTTGGTAAGGATAATGGCTCAAGGAACTGGATGAGTTCTTGTTCAGTGGATTGGATCTGTTGTTTGTACAAGGACTTGTAGAACTCTCTAAACTCTTCATTGATCCCTTTAGCGTCAGTTTTAATCTGTCCCTGTTTGACCTAATTCCAGCAATTCTTGAACACTCCTACCTCTTTTTAAGCTGGTACACCAGAAGGTGGCCAGACTTTTCCCCAGTTTCCCAGAAGTTTTGTTTCATGAGGAAAAGGGCAAATTCTGCTTTCTGATGTAGGTGCATGTTGAGTTTGTATTTGGTGCCTACTATCACTGGGAGGACATCCTTCCTGATTGGATCCACTAGGTTTTTTAGAATGGCAGTCATCTCCTCTAAGTCCTTCTGTTTGACCCGTTTAACATGGAAGGCATAATACAGCACCATAGGAATAGGCTTTCAGGGCATCTCATCTGACTGCTGCAGAGGTATCGCCTGCCCAGTTCATGTCCAGGAATAACTGCATGCCCTGAGCTAATGTTTCACTGAATGATTCATCCTTCAATATGGTGGCATGAAAGTGCTACTGTCTCTGGGTCTGTACCTATGTATTAAATGGGATCCAAAGAAGGAAACCAGGATGTGGTCTGAGATCAGGATAATTCCAATAGAAGTATCTGTTACACTTTGGTCCACCGTTTTCGGGATCAACCATAAGTCCAGCCTGGTGAACGAGTCACGTGATGTCAAATGACAGGAGTAATCTCACCCATTTGGATGTGCCAGGTGCCGTATATCTATAAGACCCAGTTCAGCCACCAGTTCTATAAGATGCTCAGATGCTGGTATTCTGGGCCCAGTTGGGGCTTTGCGCTTATATAAGAAGTTGTCCATGACAGTGTTCATGTCACCTCCAAATATCAATAGTTCTTTTGTGTGAGTCACCAGTAATTGCATCATGTTATGAAAACAAGGTTGCCTATGTGGAGTTTGGTGTATAAATATTGCACTGAGTAATCTCCAGACCCTGGAGTGTACCAGTGACGATAAAGTACCTACCTACCTTATCCTAGAAAATCTCTTGGACATGGAAAGGTGTTGATTTATGGATCAGAATGGTTACTCCCCTGCTCCTTGAATTAAATGAACTACCAAAGATTTGTTCGACCCAGCCCATTTTGAGTTTCTCAGTCTCAGCCTCAGACAGGTGTGACTCTTGATGGAAGACTATGTCCACCCCTTCCCTTCCCTTCTCAGGTGGTCCAATATCTTCCTACGCTTAATAGGGGAATTTATGCTGCTAATATTCCATGAGATATTTTTAAGTGGGTAGACCACCATTAGGTATTGTAACCAAGAAGCAGAAGGGTAGATTTGTCACAGTGTATAGCACCAATTCATAGGTGAAGTGTGCCCAGGCCTCCACCAGATTCTTTATACAGTATGAGGGGCACAGGTGGATGTCTGGTGTCTATCATGAGTAAAGAGATGCATGTAACATTCAATGTGTAATTTGTTTAAACAAGAGTAACCATTAATACGTTTAAGCATACATAACAACATGAGTAATATCAATAAATCATAAACTGAGTTAAGCTCAAGTACTTTCTGTTCTTTATGCTCCTTAATGTAATTAAGGTTGACATAAGTCATCGTGGGAGAAGGGAAACCTGTCTAACATGAGAATAGAGGCCCCCGAAGCAATTGCACCCTGTCCCTTGCACCACCTGTAGAGTGAGGCATTATGGAGTACAGTGTGTACCCAGAGACATTAGGGTCGGAGAGCACCTCTGTTGTGAGTCCTTCCAAGCATTTAAACTAGATCATTTAATATAGTTATCATAGTAGTGATTTAACTCTTTTTTTTCTCAAATTTTCTAGTAGTACAAAAAGTTCTTTCAACTCTCCCGCTCTCTCAGTTTCAGGTTCTATCTCATCTGTGAGCAAGGAGATTACAAGGCATGCTCTCTGTTTGACTGTGGAATCCCAGTTCACCAGATGTTTAAGCATGCACCCTCTCTGGCACCAGTACTTGCTCCTGCTGCAGTCACACTTTTGATCAGTGTTACTTGGGACATTCTGTCCATGATATATGATGCCAAATTGATGATTTCTGTCTTATTCCTGCTTCCACTTAAGGAATGATGAGAAATGCTGGATTGTGTCCAAAAACAATCTTTTGTTTAGGTACGTATCCTGTAAGTGTGTGTGTGTGTGTGTATGTGTGTGTGCATGCGTGTGTGTATTTCGTGGCCTGCTAAACCTATTGTTATCCCTATAAAGAGTTTTCTGAAATGGCATCTCTAGCAGTAGCTGCACAGCAAACGTCTATGCAATGAAAAAAGATAGCAATGCATCATTGAGCAGAGGGTGGTGCAGGAAAGGGTGCTAAAATGCCTATGTTGAAATTTAGTTGAAAAAGTAAATAAAATGATTGTGTTACAAGCATACATTGCACAGTTTCCATGCACCCTCGTAATTTAGCACATTAGTAATATTTTCACTCCAGATTTTCAACATTGGCATTTTTTCACACCTCCTTAAGAACAGTAAAGCTATCATTTTTCGTATCCTACCCGAAATATGCATTTACACATCTGGCGCAGAATAGCGCGGTCGCTGTGGGAAATCAATGTTCAGGACAGATTAAGAAAATCATAGTGACAGTGTTCATGAGCAGAGGTCACAAAATGCCAATGCTGAAAATTTGGTGAAATAATTCCACTAAATGACTATGTTACGCACATGCGTTGAGCAGGTTCCATGTACGCTCAGAAGTTCTAGCATTTTTTATATTTTCACTACAGATTTTCAACATTGCCATCTCTTTACACCTCTCTATGAATGGTACAGCTGTCATTCTTCACATCCTGCCTGATCTGTGTTTTTGTACTGTACATCTAGCACACAATGGCACGGTCACTGTGGGAACTCAAAGTTCGGGACACATTAATAAAATCACAGTGCCGCTGTTCATGAGAAGAGAGTCCCAAATGCTTTCATGAGGTGGGGGTCACAAAAATGCCATGTTGAAAATTTGTAGTGCAAATACCAACAAACGCCCAGGGCGTTAGGGTTTTAAACCATAACGTCCCACCCCGTACTGACTGACAGGCATCGGGGTGTGCCATTGGATTGCCGACTGTAATGCTCATGCCATTCCACCCCCACCCCCACCCTGCAGCCAGAGACAGGCATCGAGGTGTACCTTGGACACTTCAGCCCCAGAGTTCACCTCATTCTTCTATATTGCACCCATTTCAGCATATGTCCTTATGGAGTACGGTGACTGTAAAGCTGAACACCCCAGGACACACCTCAACACTTGTCGGTGTCTGCAGGATAGGGTGAGGTGAAATGGCATGAACGTTATGGGCAATAACCCAAACACAAATCCCCATGCCTGTCCGTCTCTGTAGGGTTGTGGTGGGGTTGGCATGAAGTTCAGTACTTCATTGCCGTTCATATTCTGTATCTGTCTAACTCCTGCATTGCCAATGCTGATACCAGCAAGCAAACACTCAGTAGTGACAAATGCTTGTTTTTAATTCATGACAAGTTTGTGTGCCTTGAACCATTTTTCCACTGAGGAGAAGCCGTCTTGTAGAGTGAGCTCCAGTGACCTGGGGTCTGTGCCTTTAGAGAAGAGGACAGCATCATCTGCCTAGAGCAGAATTTTGCTAGGACAGAAACTAGGAAGCTGATCTAAAAATAAGCTCGAACATTAGGGGACCCAAGATGGAACCCTGTGGAACACCTGAGCGAACTGGTCTGCTATCAGAGTAGACATTGTCTATCCTAACTTGCTGGGAGCGGTCCGAGAGTTCTTTATTCCCCTCCTTTCTTTGTCCTCACAGTCTGAAGACCACCCTCAGTCTAATCCTCATATTA
The DNA here is from genome assembly GCA_016271365.2 of Neoceratodus forsteri. Taxonomy (NCBI): domain Eukaryota; kingdom Metazoa; phylum Chordata; order Ceratodontiformes; family Ceratodontidae; genus Neoceratodus; species Neoceratodus forsteri. The sequence continues at coordinate 90,377,107 of CM028130.1, read as the reverse complement.
ATGCTGACCTTATTGCTCAGGCTTCACACATTTAGGCAGACCATCCTCCACACACCTCCTTATTTGCTGTTTGCTTAGCTGTTCCACTTTTAATACCCTCCACAGCCTTCCCAGTCTGTCCATTTGCCTCTCTGCTAGCTGGTTTGTCACAACCCCCTCTTATCTGCTCTTCACCTTCTTCTATCTGTTTCCTTTTCTTGTAACTACTGGCTTCCCTTAGTCCTTTTTCTGCATCGGGGGAGTCTCTGCTATGTTCACTGTGCCTCCAACTCCTTCCAGGAAATTGCATTAAAACTCTGAAATATTACTGCATTTGTATGCTTAATTAAAATATTATTTGTGGCAGGACAGGTGCCAATTCACTTTTCGAATGAGTTCATGAACCATTTACTTATTTTAGTGATGAGGGAAATATATGATAATGACTGTAATTTTGTAACAGCAGCACAATTGAAAGAGTGGTGGCAATGTAAACATTGGCTTTTGTGAATCTTATTGGTATTATCTAAAAAAAAACTCCAGAAAACAACTAGGTTATAGGAAGTTGTATGCTTCGTTATTTGTTAGCTGATTCCAATTGCTCTGAAGGTGAGCAGTAGTTTATAAAGAATTAATGTATTTTTTTTTATTTTGATGTGTTTATCTTGAGCTTGGTTTAGCTTATATTGGTGTATAGTACTGTCTTTCTGTTTCTTGTGGAGCTTTCATTAATTTTTTGGGGGGACTATTTCTAATATTTTTTTTTTATTTGTATACTGTCTTAATAAAAAATTCCCCTTCTCTAATGAAGTACAGTACCATGGAATCATTTAAAACCACTTGCACAGCCACACCAGAAATTGATAGAAGGGACCTTAGATTAAACTCCAATGACTGCACCTGAACAGTGCAGAGCCTACCTAGTGCTATACTACAGTGACAATACTGGGTATTTGCCCAAGTTCCTGTAGTGGGACTAGAACCCACAACCTTCTGATCTTCCAGCCCCTGAGTTCAGCAAGCAAGCAACTGAATCATTAACACTAATAGGTTAGAGTGTTACTCCAAGATGTCTATAAAAGCACCAGCACTCCAAACAAATGAAGAATCATCATAGGGTAACTCACAAGTGCTTTTGCGACTTGCATTTAACCAAGGGAAGGAGCAACACACAGCATCCTAAGCTTCACTTGCAGCCACAACCTGCTCAAGGGTTCTGAAAAAGCCAACCTGTTCCCCAGATCCTAAACATCATTACTGATACAAAAAATTTACTTTTTCTCTCACCCCAGTAGTATTCACATTCTGACACTGAGTAAAACTGCTCTATTCAGGTAAAACAGTCTTAGTCCACTGAAGAATGCTGCCAGTGCCTCAAGGTGGGGTAACTCATTTTCCATTTTGGCGTGGTTTCTATACTTGCAGAATATTACAGGACAGAGGGGAATAGGATCACAGAGAATAAAGGTAAAACACACACACAAACTGAAGACAGACCAAAGCACACAGTGACATATCGAAAGCAACAGCTCAAAGGGAATCATAAAACACATATAAACTGATGGCAGATAAGGACCGCTTGTCCCACCTAGTCTGCCCATTTTTCCTACTTACTGTACTGTGATATCGCAGACCCTACTTTATCTCCAGCTTTATCCACCCATTCCTAACCACTAAGGTTCCCTCATGCCTATACCATGCTTTTTTGAATTCTGTTACTATTTTTGCCCCCACCACCTCTGTTGGGATGCTGTTCCATGCATCCACCACCCTTTCTGTGAAGAAGTACTTTCTCACATTTCCCCCTAGTCTACCACCCTCCAGCTTCATAGCATGATCCCTTGTTCTTGGACATCTTTTTCTCTGAAAAATGCTACCCTCTTGTACCTTATTTATACCTGTGAGATATTTGAAAGTCCATCATATCCCCACTCTCACTCCTCTTCTCCAGGCTGTGCATACTGAGGTCCTTTAGTCTCTCCTTATAGGGCTTTTGGTGCAGACCCTGTACCATTTTAGTTGCCTTGCTCTGGACCGCCACTACTCTGTTTATGTCCTTCTGGTGATATGACCTCCAGAACTGGATACAGTACTGAAGGTGAGGTCTCACTAATGATTTGTACAGGGGTATCACCACCTTCTTCTTTCTGCTGGTGATACCCCTCCCTATGCACCCCAACATCCCACTGGCTCTCCCCACTGCCTTGTCACACTGCTTGGCCACTTTTAGGTAATCAAATATGATTACCTCCCAGGTCCCTTTCCTCTTTGGTGGTCATCAGTACCACTCCCCCCATCTTGTACTCTGCCCTGGGTTTCTGCACCCCAAGTGCATGATTTTGCACTTCTTTACATTGAATCTTGGTTTCCACACTCTTGACATCTCCTCAAGCTTTCTTAGATCCCTATTCATTTTTTCCACCCCCTAGGGTGTCAACCCTGTTACAGATCTTTGTGTCATCTGCAAAGACGCATACCTTTCCTTCTAACCCCTCTGCAATGTCTCTAATAAAGACATTAAAGAGGACTGGCCCCTGTACTGATCCTTGTGGCACCCCATTGGTCACACACTCCTCCTCAAGGAACTCCATTTACCCCCACCCTCTGATACCTATATATCAACCAATTTCTTTCCCATTTTATCACCTTAGGACCTACTCTCAGGCTGCCCACCTTGTTTATGAGTCTCCGATGTGGAATGATGTTGAAGGCCTTACTGAAATTTAAATAGGCCACATCCACTGCTCCACCCTAATTTAATTCCCTAGTCACCTAGTCAAAGAAATGTGTCAGATTTGTTTGCAATGACCTTCCCCCAGTAAATCCATGCTGCCTTGGATTCTGTAAGCCACGTGATTCAAGATATTCCATAGTCCTTTCCTTCAGCAGTAATTCCATTAATTTCCCCAATACCAAGGTGAGGCTGCCTGGTCTGTAGTTGCCAGCCTCCTCCCTACTCCCACTTTTGTGAAGTGGGGCTACATCTCCTGCAGTCATCTGGAACAACTCCCTTCTCCAGACAGTGGTTGAACAGGACTATCTTTGGTGCTGCCAGTACCTCTCTAAGCTCCTTCAATATCCTTGGATGTATCCCATCTAGCCCCATTGCCTAATCCACTTTCAGTTTTGCAAGTTCTTTCAGGACTATCTCCTCTTTAAATGGACTGGTGTCCCCCTCCCTTCCATTGATGCTCCTGTCACTTATCTGTGGTCACTCACCTTTCCCTTCTTCTGTGAATGCTGAGCAAAAGTATTTGTTCAGGATTTCTGCTTTTTCTTGGTCCCCTTCACATACACACACACCTCCTTCCCTCCTTAGTCTTACAGTCTTTCCCCCACCAGAGTGTAGAAAACAGAGAAACAGAGAGAACTAAAGAGCAAGGCCTAAATGAAAAGAAGAGCAGAAAAAATGAAAAGAAAAACATTTGAGTAGAGAGAGAGAGTGAGAGAGAGACTAGCCTCAAGATGTAGCGAAGACAGGCTGGCCCACTATTACAGCTGTAGCCGCACGACTCACAACATCTGCAACCCAAGTTGGGAGCAAGCTTAAGTTGTCAGGGGCTGGCCTGGGGAAGAAGGATAGATCAATAGACTGGTCTTCTCCTTTGGGGGGTAGGCAAGCAAGACCCACAACTTGACTGCCATCTAGAGAAGGATGGGTGGTAGTGCATCTGGGTCAGCTGGTGCAGGGATTGTTGGGATGCAGCTGGCACTAACTCAACCTGCTATATGCAGGCACATGTCTTGGGCATCATCCACGGCAGTGTCCAAGGGAGGGCAGAAAGGGGAAAAATCAACAACTAGTTGAGCAGATGAAGCCTTGCCTACTCCCACATTCCCCATTGGGCTTTTCTTCCCTGGCTCCTGGGTATACTCCCAGGCTTCACCTCCACTGTGGGAAGCTGGATATGGGGTGGAGCTTCACAAGCTGAAAGGCAGGCCCCATCTCAAATGCCTAGTAGCAACACAGCGATGAGTTACTTGTGGCCAGAGAAGTCCTCAGGAGCCCAGTTAGGAAGTGCCGTGATGGAAGGGAGGAGGTGCTGGAATGTGGCAGAAGGAGTTCCTAGCCAGAGGCACTGGTGAAAAAGTAGAATTAAAAAAATAGGAGTAGCAATAGCAAGCTCACAAAGAAAAAGCCCCCATCATCCAACAAATATGTTGTGATATGTTCCATAGTAGAGCTATCACATTTGGAGTTTGGACCCTTAATAAAGATTTAGTCAATACCATTGATTCTTATACCAGGAGATAGGAAAATGTGATCACTCACCCAGAATAATCAGTTAAATAAGTTTATTTAGGTACAGAAAAAAGTCATCACCTGCTATGACCACCTATGTTTCGAGGTATGAAAAACCCTTTCCTATGTTTGGACAAGTGTATCTTAGTTCTGTACCCTTTTTCCAAGTTTGAGATACACAGATACTTAACTGTATACATGTGTCTTTCAATAATATTTCTCGATGTCTCAGTCATTTTTTAATTATCAAGATACTAACTATTGTGGCTCCAGAGGCATCCAAATGGAGTCATTTTTATGTTTCCTTGCGCTTGCTCAAGAAACACCTAGGGACAGTACTGCATTTGAAAGGTGTGTCAGGGATGAGTCCAATGCAGAGTACTATGCAGTGTGTGTGACCCTGACACACCAATGACCTCTGAAGTCGAGTGTGGTGGCCATCTGAATTTCACAGTGGGGAGCCGGCTTGCACTTGAGAGAAATGAACCACACCGATGAGAGAGAGTGCGCTTCATTCCTCTCATTTGCATAGCTGGCATTGCAAGTCTACAGACTCTACCACTGCTGCAGTCCGCCCCACATGCACCCTCCTTTCCCCCACTTGACCAGCATCTTTCATTAAACCCTCCAGCTGCCTCCCACTGCTGCTGTTGTTCCTGCTCCCATTCCAGCCCTGGGCATCTAACTGTAATCCCTTCCCCCCATGGTTGGGGGTTTACCAGATGCCATCTCCATTTGTGCTCCCCAGATCCAGAGGGGCTCTTGAGTGCTCCTGCTGGTCCCGTCATCCCTGGTTTTGCTAATGGGGACCAGCGAAGCACAAAACAAGTAAAAGAAACAGCTGGTTACCGATCACTGTGCAACTCCTGAGTGAGCTGCTGTGGTCGGCTCCTCCTCCTCTTCCTCTCGCACACTGACGGAGTGCTGCAACACTTGAAAGTGAAAGCCACTCTGTGCGACTGGCAACAGTCCTGTTTGTCTGTGCACCAGCCCTGAGTGAAATATTAATGAAAGGGGCTCTGGAGGCAAGTAGGGAACAAATAAATTAAATGTTAATCCTCCTGCTCCCTCCCACTATGTGCTGTCCACCCCGTATCCTCCATTCCCCGTTCCTGTACTGACATCAGGGTGCCCAGTCCTTCTGTCAGTATCATGTACCCCCACCTCATGTGGCATACTGGGAGCCCACCCCAATGTGCCCACATCTTTTTTTGTACCTGTAAATAAAGAAAACCATCCCCAAGTTCTGTTTTTTCAACCTGTAAGATAGAAAACGGTCCCTCATTGTCTCCTCAGTCCCCCCCCAGCCCCACCTTCCCACTGAGCACCCACCTCCCCTTCCCCCTTACCCCATACTTACCTCCATAGGTCAGTGCTGTCATCTTCTGAGGACCAGGACACATCTGCAATCTTCAAAGCCAACCGACAAACTGAAGAATCAAAGGTAAGCGCCGTATAATGGCAGTCATTGGGGTTTTCAACTTAGGTTGATAATGCAACCATTTTTAGAAATTTTGGCCCCAAAGTTTCAACATGGGGTTCTTGGGACCCCACTTCATGAACACTGTCACTGTCATTTTGTTACTCAGTCCCAAAAGGTGATTTCATGGTCACTGTGAGGAATCACCTTTTGGGATAGATTAACAAAATGACAGTGACAGTGTTCATGAGGTGGCAACAGCACTGCAAGTAATGACGTCCTTTTTTTTAATCTGCAATTTTTATTCTCCTTTCTAGCCAAGCTACCCCTGTCTGGACCTCTTTCTAAGGGTGACCACCCTACCTAGTCACCCCTGTCTCTGTCTTCTCTTACCTTCATGGCTTACCTCCATGATGGGGTTGCTGGTGTGGAGACACACACTGGAACTGAGCTGCCAGTTATGTTAAGCAGTAGGGGGAACTTAGGATCAGAGGATGCCTCAGAACCAAGGATCAGAGGGTGCCTGAGAGCCATAATCTTGCTGTGCCCTCCTACATGGTTGGCATCTCTGGGAGACTCCAGTGTATGTGCATGCAACGCATGAAATGCAGAGTTAGACCAGGATCCTCCCTGCCGTGTGGTGGTTCCATGTTAGTACTGCCATCTATGGGTCTGCAAGTGGTTGTAACGCAGTAGGAACCAGTCAACCTCCCACCCCTTAGGAGCAGTGCATTCACAGGGATGCTCAATCTTCTTCCCGGCAGCTGATCCTTAGATGGTCAGGGCTTGTTCTCGAACCCTGGTCTCAGCTGGCAACATTGCCACTGTACCTGTTGGCCAGTCACCAGTAATGGGATTCTATCACTTCCTTCTGCTTTCAAGTTTGAGATCAGGCTACAAGTAAAATCAGTTTGGTCATCCCCCCATCCTTAATTTCCAGTGCACGTTTCAGAAAAACACGCACACGCAAGCATCTCCAGCACACACAATTCTGCTGCTTAAACTAAAGAAAATAACACACGGTACTTTACATATTACTGCATTTGATAGGAAAATGGAGCAATCTCCAGGGAAAGTATTTCCACAGACATCTATGGTTTTTACATAAAGACTAAGAAATGTGCTTGCCACAGGTAATAATAATGCAACTGACAAGAAAACGGAGGAAGCACTTTTACAGCAAAAATCCTTAGCTGAGCAGATAGCCCTGTGGTTATTCTGAACCTGAATAACTATTGAGTAACACCACCCCCAAAAGAAAGCTCTGACCCCCACCAATCCCCCATAATGGAAGTGAGCTCACTGACATTGCATTACATCATCTTCTTTTGTTCTGAAGGTTCTATAATTAGTGTCTTTTCAATCACAGCAAACTTTATTATATAAGTGTTAGTGTATATAAATACACACACATATTGTACAGTATGTATGTGTGAGTGTGTGTGTATATATATATATATATATATATATATATATATATACACACACACATAAATATACAGTTCATATATACATATACATGTAATTTTTCTGAGATGAACAAAATACATTTCCAAGCTGTAATTAAGACAGAAAGGAAAAAAGTGGTACAGAAGTGTAACAAGATCCATAGAAAAATTAAACCCTAATGCATCGTCAATCAAGACAAGCTGTCACGCTGAAGGCTCTCTCCCATGTGCATCCTGCCACTCTCTCTGACAGCTTATCACTTCAAGGGTTACTGCGGTAACAATTAAGTATGTTGGAGAGTATTCTCAGTCTATGACTAACAAATGATACAATACCTCAGGGAGCAGCCTGGGCCGTAGGCTTCACCCAGCTAGTTGCTTTATTATTTTTTCATGAAGTAGCTCTGTTCAGCAAGTCCAGAAGGAAGATGCAGAGCAAAAGGGGAAAAAAACACCACTAGAAGCACTAATTCAATAATTTGAAAGCAATGCTTGAAAGGGGTGGAGGGACCGGAATGTCTTTTTTTGTATTCCCCTTAGGAATAGCAATTCAGGAGAAGATACACTTGCATACAAGTTCACAAAAACATGTTTTTCACTGGGCTAATGAGTTCAGTCTGAGGAGAGCAGAATATCCATGCTAGGAGGTTTAAACAATACTTTTAAAATGGGGTACAGCCATTTCTGCTGTGCATACAGGTTTTTCTCCCATGGAGCTGGCTTGGCCTCTGCCCAAGCCTACCCCCCAGCCGACACATGCCTTCTCCTGGACTTACCATCACAAGCCCCAGTAGCTAGCCTTGACCCCCATAATGGTGCCAGTTGGGGGATATCCACACCTAGAATCACCAGGCCTGGGTGGTAGCACAGGCCAAGGATCAGCCAAGCTTCATTTGCCAGCTCCATTTACTGTTTTCACCTCACCCGTCTCCCCAATGTTGGGTACAACTCACAGTCAGCCTTACACACTGTAGGCATGCCCCTGCAGAGGAGCAAACTTCCTGGACCACCTCAAGGTCACCAGAGCTGTGGATCCTGATGACATCCCACCCAGAGCTGGTATCTCCTTCCCTGCCCTTGGGCCAGCCCAACCCAGCTCCCAAGTTGTCTCCCAAACTCGGGTCACTGGTGCACAAGTGCAGAGCAACACCCTCTAGGCCATTGGACAGCCCGGACCAATTCTGCTTTTAGAGTGGTGAAACCCTAGTCACATGGGATATTTTTAACTTACCATATAACCTGATAATTACTGGCGAGCAATTATTTCAATGGCCTCAAGCAGTTGATATTTGCCGTAATAACCAGTCGATTATTACGGCATTCACGCGCTTAGTCTGTTAGAAGTGAGCGGTCCCTCACTGGCTCACATTTTCTGTTTGGGAGGGACAAACAAATCTTAAAACATGGCGACTCCGAGTCCTTATTAGCGAGGAACCGCCACCACAACACTCTTACATTTTTAAAATAATTTTTTGGCTATCTGGTTGATCCTACCATTAATCCTATCGTAATATTTTTTAAAATGTTCTGGTTGATCTTGCGGTTCGCCAGCTTCCAGCGATGATGACTGTGAGGCACACTGACAGCGGGAGCGGTCCATGGCTGACTCTGTATAGCAAGAGGTAAGCGCAATTCTTCGCAATTGCGAATTGAACTGTAACTAAAATAAAAATTAATTATTTATAAAGTGTGATCAGGAGGCTGCTGTGATGTTCTGTGGCTGCTAAGGTGCAAGAGGGAGCCGGACAGGGAATGGGGAGGGGACAGCTCTGGAATCTGGAGTGGGAGGTGGAAACTGCTACTGCATTTAGGGCTGCCATGTGGGGCTGCTGAAGTGTGCCCCCAAAAACTAGACTGAAGGTGAAATGGGTGGGGGTGTGGGGGGAATTGAAAAGGAGGGAGGGAGTAAGTGTGTGGTGTGTGTGTGTGTGTGTGTGTCTCACAGCACTCAGACTGGGAAAAAATTGCTCACCAGTAAATTATAAAAAATAAAAGATGGGGGAGTGTGCATATGAGAATTTAATGAACACCTTGGTGTAGGATGCTTTGATAAACCCCTCGGGCTTCGCCCTTGGGGTTTATGTAGCATCCCACACCTTGGGTGTGCATTAAATTCTCATAACACACACTCACCCATCCTTTATTCTCTATTTAGTGTAGGATATTAAAACTGACACTTTAGAATCAAAATATCATAATGCATTTGAGAGACAACTACATGGCAAATTCCAGTAGAAGTAAGCCCCCTGTACTGATAAAAAATAGAAATGACTCCAAATGCCCATACAAGCAATTCCTCCCACCCCAGACCAACAAAGAATCAAAAACAACTTCAAAAATGCTGGCACAAATCCAACACTGCAAAGCCATGCCATTATAAAATACAATGGAAAACTGAAACTGACACCCCCCCACAAAAACATTCTAAAGAACAATAACAAAAACCTTCTAAACGAGCCAGTTTACAAAAACATGTTAATACTGTAGTACTCACCATACTTGCAAATGAACAGAAATTACTCCAGAATGCCCACAAAAATAAAGCTGTACAGCCCTCAGAAACACAGAAATGTAACGGTAAACAGAGACAGACACACCCAACTGTACTATTATCACCAGCTGTGTAAGTATGCAACAGCAGCCCTACATACTCGTATCAGTGTCAGTGGCTCAGTAGGTAGCACACTCGCCTCTGAAGCCAGGAGATCAGAAGGCTGTGGGTTCAGTTCCCACATCTGGTACTTGGGTTAATATCCCAGTACTGACACTGTAGTGCAGCATGAGGGGGGTGCTGCACTTCTGAGGTGCCATCTTTCAGATGAGACATTAAACCGAGGTCCCATCTGTCTGGATTGTTGGTAGTTCAGATGGATGTTAAAGATCCCATAGCACTTATCGAAAAGAGTAGGGGATTCTCCCCCCATTCACAAAAATACCACCAACAGCTTAATCTGGTTCAAGGTCAGTTGGTATTCATCTGTATCCCCCTCCCCCGGGTTGTGCCTGAAAATAGGTAGGATTTGTCTAGTGCACTTACTCGGTCAATAAAAACTAAATAAATACTGTGTGCATTTATTTATTTTGCACATGGTAAGTGGGGTTACTCTTGAGCAGAACCCTGCTCATTTGCAGGAGTGACCCAGGAAAGAATACATGCATAGCAAGCATAAAAGTATAAAAAAAATACAAAAATGGATATAAAACAATACACTACAAGCACAGACAAACACAAGAGACTCAGTTCAGTTGTCATTAAAAACTCAATGAAATCCACCAGAACACTACCAATACTGTAGATAATGGCATTTAGTGGTATTAATCAATGAAATGCATCCCAGTGGCACCCTGTACCATCATCACTACTATCAAAACTGCACGGTTCTAATTTGGAAAGAATCAGGATGGCATGAGTGAGCATGCCCTACATAAAGTTTACAATTGTACTTTATTTTGCACCTGGTGAACACCCTTGGATTCTGGTCATTCTGAGAAATTTCTAAATGCCTCGGAAATTCGCCTTCACATAGTGAAGCTCTAATTTGGATTAGCACTGTACACAAGTGCATTTTTGTCTCTTCTCTTCTGGTCCTGCACTGCTCTGCCCCATCACCCCCACCATCCCCAGGACATACCACTTTCTCCAGTGATTCCCCACAAATTGTACCTCATGGCAGTGCTTTAAGGGCATGCCAAGTCCCTCCAGAGCACAATGCAGATGCAGCACTGGAGGGGGTGCCTAGTCAGTGGGAGTGGGACCTTCGACAGGTGGGCCACTATCCTGCATGAATGTCTCCTGGTTTTACTGCTTTTCTCCCAGGCTGTACAGCACACAAGGACATGAGCACAGGAGTTATGCAGCCATCCCCAACATTGCTCACTTTACCTTGCCACCCAACCTCCCCTGAGTGGCAGGCAGAGTGGAGTGGACTTTCTTCCTTTGTTGCAAGAGGAGAGTAATCCCTGGGATTCTTGATCCTCTTCCCCCCCCCTCCCCCCAGTGACCTCCAAGTGATCAGAGTCCACTTCTGGACCTGAGTCACCAGCAAGGCAAACAGTAGCTCTACCACCAAGCCACCAGGCCAGCCCAAAGAGTGCATTTCTTAAAAGATTCTTCATTTGATACCTGCTGTCCCTCAGAACTTTGGCTGATGTAGATGGAAAGATAGACACAGCAGTGAGGCATGCACGTGGTTCAGGTCAGATAAGGGTACCTTGCAGTTAGATCAAAGGTATCAGCTACAACTTGATATTTTGGCTAGGAAAGCTATTTTGAACATGGTACCTTGTTCTTTTCATGTATTATTTAAAAAACATAGTTCCTATGAAGAAGACTTCTATGAGACAGAGACCATTGTTATATTCACTCCCTACAGTTTATAATGTTTTATCATCATGTATAAAAGTGTCTGTTATGCATTACATGTCTATAGATCAGCTTTGAAAACAAAAACACATCTTTTTGCTATCAATGGCTGTGAATGTTTGACTGTTAATTTTTTGATTGTGTATATTTCTGTTATTGTTTATGTAGTATGTATATTCTGTTATGTGTCCTGGTCACCCATGTAAATAGATCTTTGGCCCATGGAGTTTTCCAGATTTTAAGCAAACAAATCTTCTTACTGTAAATATGAAAGATATAAAGTGATTGATGGTGCAAAGTGAAACAGAATTTGTAAACTTTATGAAGGGGGTGCTTGCTCACTCCATCTTGAGCCTTTGCAGGTTAGAAGTGTGTAGTTTATAATTCATTATAATAACTGGGTTCCCCTTTTTCCCATAGGGAAACCATGGCATAATTTGCCATAATAAAGGAGTGTTTATTACGGCAAACACATGCACAGTTTCGCTCTCTCTGCACGTGCACCCCCGCAGGTCCATGCTTCCCGACCGCTCTCTCTGCTTCCTTGTCACCTGCTCAATTGCCAGAGGAACTTGGCGGTAAGTTATATTAAAAATAAAAATGTAAATTTCCAGATATTGGTGGATAATAAAATACTTTAAAACAAGTTTAAAACTCACCCAGTGAAAGTTTGATGTCCAGCTGAAAATGGAGCCAGACCGCGGACTCACCGAAGTGCCTAGTAATTTATATAGTTATTGTGGTGAAAAAGGAGACACCCAGCAATTATATAAGATAAAATATGGGGTGGAGTGTGTAAACTCAAAGTTTACACACACCTGAGGGGTTAGTTGCTTTCACAAACCCCTTGAGCTTTACTCTCAGGGTTTATGTAACATCTAACCCCTCGGGTGTGTGTAAACTTCTCGTTACACACACCACCCCATACTTTATTCTATATAAAATACATTACAAGTATTTCATTAGTCAAAGCCCTGATCTACCAGTTAGCAGTGTAATCCCTTATCTTGTAACACTTCATAAGGATATCCCCTGAAAGACACAGTGTCTCCAGTGATCAGCCCCTCACTAAGGTTGCTGTCCCGATGGTGCACGCACTGAAGACAACAAACAAGGCAAGGCAAGTTTATTTATATGGCACCCTATCCTTGAGACTAATGTGCAAAACAAAGAAATAAGTAAACAGGAACAAAGAAATAACAGTGTGAAACAGCAAAAAGAAATACTCGAATTTGCTTAACATCTGGCTCCCTCTATCCTTTTTCAAGTGTATTCATTTAAACATGACTTCCTTCATCTGGTTGGACAAAGCTCCTGGACACACTTACCTCAAGTTGGGGCTTCCTAAAGAATTGAGTGGTCTGAGACTTCTTAATTTCAAGCTATATCATTGGGCCAGTCACCTCCACAAATGTGGAAAATGGCTCTCCATACCTCAAACATCAGACAAGGATTACATTCCCATATGGTTACAAATAGAGTCCAATCTAATATCCAGCCACAATTTATGTGTTAATGCCCCTGGAACTCCATTCCAAAGCTGCTGGGAGCATCCCCAGTCGGTGTGTCTATCAAAGTCTTCACACAGCTTTGTTTTTACTTAAAGGTATCCCTTTCCAAAGATTTCTCTCAGCCTATTTTTTCCAATTTAAATATTAAGGGCCCAATTCTCAAAGATGACTTTAGAGCGGCTCAAGGTGCATCAGACGCACTGAGCACCAAAGCCCCCTGCGTCATCATCAATGTACCCTATTCTGTAAGGAATGCACCATGTGCCAGATGCAGCACACGTGGCATAAAAATACACAGTGTGTCAAATAAATAGCGTAGGCAACACACAAGGAGCAGGCAGCATCTAAACGCAAGGAACGGAAGAATGGCTGAACCACGGAGGACGCAGAAGAGGAGAGGGGGCAGCCAACCCCAGGGACACAGAGGAAGAAGACGGGGCACACCAGGAAAAAGAAATTCACAGACATTCTCCTGAATGCAATAGAGGCCCAGGTAAGTGTGATGTGTGACAGGAGGACAAGAGCATGTGAGGCAATGGTGCAAGGCCCTGACCAGTGTGTGACACCCAACAGGTGGACCTGCTACTGTCCCAGGTAGGGGACCAGAAGATATGGGCAAAGTGGCAGGAGGCATTGGATGAGGTAGCCAGACTAGTGAATGCAGTGGCACCCAACAAGCACAGTGTGAGGGAACTACAGAAGCGGCACTGTGACATCAAGCACCATGCCAAGGAGAAGGCAGCCCACAACAGGCACTGCACAATGGCAATGGGAGGAGGACCCACACAACCATGGCCCCTCAGCAGACACAAGGAATGTGTAGTGGCACAGATCAGCATGCACAGCATACAGGGCAACACAGAGCTAGACCTATATTGGCAACAACATGCACAAGGTAAGCACTGGGCATGCATATGGCGGGTGGCACCACTGTGCAGATAGCCAATGTGACACCACCAGTGGAGGTCAATGCACTGCAGGGGCACCAGGGTCTCACAATGGACAGGGACCCAGGGGCAGGTGTAGAGGGATACAGTGTAGCCTGGGCCCCCATGCAGACACAGGAGATGCGAGGTGACCCCCACTGGCTGCCACAGGCTGGACATGCACCGTGGCACTGGACACATACCAGTACATGGGCAATTGAGGTAATGCACTGTGCACATCTGTCTGTATACCCAGCAGGTGCCAGGACCACAGCTACCAGACAACAGGCCACAGCCAGTCAGGCAACACCACCACAATGTCATGCTGTGACCCACAGTGACAGTGAAACATCAGAGCACATAGACACAGCAGCAGTGATGAGGAACAGCAGCAGACATCCACCGGTGACAGAACAGTGAGCCAGGTCCACAGGAGGGTGACAGACAGTGAGTCAGAGGCCCAACTGGGAAGTGACACTGACAGCAATGCCACGCCATCCAGCAGCAGAAGCAGCACCATTGGGCAGAGCTGACCCATGGCCAGAACTGCTGATCAGCACCAGAACTCAGTGGACACACAGTGGCAGGGGACAGAGGGGATGGCCCTGTGGTGGGACAGGCGGGCAATGCACCCACCACTGTAGGCCACAGTGGTCAGGTGCACCGCACCACCATACTGGACCATGGAGGTGCATGTGGGACAGGTGAACATGGTGCAACTCCACTGCCACTTGAGGACGACCTTGGGGAAGATCTGCCATGATACTGCCAGGACATCCTGCTCACCCAGGAGACAGCACAGTGGGAGCTGGCAGGGATACAAGACAGCATCTGGGAACACACCACTGCCACGGTTGCAGACATGGGACAGCTGCAGCTGACAGTGGCAGATATCCATGCAGCCATCATACATGGGATCCAGGAAGTGGCATGCCAAACAACACAGACAATACAGCTACTCCAGGACATATGGCTGTGCGGCTCATGCCAAACAGATGCCATAGAACAGCAGGCCATGATCATGGAATGCAGCATGGGGCAGCATATCGCCCAGACAGAGGCAACATCGGCAATGGCAACTGCACTGCAGGAGATTGCAAGAGGCATGCAGCAGCATGCAGCTGGAGCCGGTGTTGCACTGGTCCCACAGATATGCCCGGTCTGCAACGTGTGGGGCCAAACAGAGGGGCAGTAGATAACCACCATGGTATGGGGGACACAGCCAGCAGACAGGAAGTTGGACAGGGCCATGAGGGCGCACAGGGCATAGGAGAGCCATTGATGCCCACGGGACAACAGCCAGACACACTGCTGACACAGCACATGTCAAGCACTGCTGTGCCTGAGGACAGGGCTGTGGGCGACACGGCAGGCACACACACAGCCAATGGGGAACAGCAACCGGATGCAGAAGCCACTGATGATGGACACGTGGCCTCAACAGACAGCAGGGATGGGCTGGAGCCATGCAGCGATGCTGGTGTGGAGGCTGGCCATGGTGCAGTGGGGCACACATTGCAGGGTGACACAGCCACACAGGGCATGGATGACAACTGTGGCAAAACACCCAGTAACATGGATGAGGGTGTGCACCCGCACACAGGGATACTGGACCATGATGGACACAGGGGGATAGACATGCACTCACGTGTCAGTGACATGGAGCAGCCTGAACAGACACAGAATGGTGCAGTGAAAGCCAACAGCATAGCCATGCCAACACCCAGTGCAGCATGGAGGCTGAGACAACACATGCCAACCCATTCACAAGGCTGCAAGAGGGCCCACCCTGAGGCAGGTAGCATGGCCCGTGAAGGGTGGATGGCCAGGCAAGGAGCACCAGCAGCAGCAGCAGTAGCATCCGTTGCACAGTTGGCAACAGCTGGCAGCAGGACTGGAGGTAGGGGGGATGACAGCAGCAGACTGCCAGGCACCGCTGCAGCACAACAGATACCCCTGGTGACACGACGGAGGTCACAGAGGCACAGGGTGCACAAAGTGCCACCTGTGGTGGAGATGCAGCTAGGGTATGCCACACTGCTGGAAGCTACACAGAGCATCAGCACTCTGGTACAACCACCATGCACTGCACAGAGTGAGCCACCGGACACCATAGGCCAGAAGGGGAGGCCAGCACACACGCACAGTGGTAGGATGCATGCAGCATGCTAGGCATGTGCATCAGAGGGAGGTCATCCTACGGTGCTGCCCACCACATTGCAATGGTCCAGTGCACCCACCTGACCATGGGCAGGGACCACAACACAACACACACCACACATGGATGTGCAGGTGACTGTGCCATGCATACCCATGCTGCATGCACCTGTAACCCATATCCCCTGTACAGTGCCCATGGCCATGGTGCTCCCCGCATGGCACTGCAGCATGGGAAACACACAAGCCTGCATCCCCTGACAGTGGCACCCCCCCAACATTCTAGTGAGCAGCACACTGCCATCCCTGCAGGCACATTCCGGACACCTGCATGGCCCCCAATGCCAGCCCTGGGACCTGTTGCATGCATCCAGGTACATACACCATGGCATGCCACAGACCACTCACACAGCACTCCCACACCCATGCACCTCCATCCACCACCAACCAAACAAGCCCCACCCCCACATGGCCAGTGTGAGCGTGGTGCACACACCATGGCGTGGAGCACCAGCACAGGTGCAGCCCCTGGCACACACAGCACCATACCTGTCCATGATGCCAGGTGTGCCCCGCCCCAGGTGCATGGCTGCAGCAGGACTGTCACCTCCCCACCACACAAGGGGTACCACAGACCACCCAGCACCAACCCGTACACACAATACCCACCGTGGGGCATTCCACGACAGCAGCCATAAAGAGCTGCAACCAGCAGTCCACTGGGTGGGCCCTGTGGTATGCCACATACCATGCCTCACCGCCCGGCCCCACATGGCTGGTACCGACACATGCATGAAAACATGCAGGCCCAAACCGCGGGGTCCCACCTTGTTGACTGGTGGTTTGGCTTACCCACCATGGCATGTCACTGTGGAACTAAGAAGACCCCTACACTAGGTGGCACAAGCCCACAAGGGTACAGTGTCCTGACACTGTGCCCAGCATGTGGCAGCAACACACCCTGTGGCACACTGAGGTGCTGTCCACATGTTGCTGGACGGTGGTCCCTGTCAACCACATGGTGCCCTGCAGAGGCCCTGTGGGCTGCTACCCACACAATGGCTGTCCCCGACTGGTGTACAGCATAGACGGGTGATTAGCATGCACAGTACAGAGAGACACACAGACACAGCTTGCACATTGAACAACATTGTACTGGGGACACATAAGCTACACACAACAGCAATAGTCAAGATGAACCAAGAGGCACACAGTGCAATAGGCACAGCCCCACAATCTGCAATGGGCTTACAACAGTGATGCACTTAACTGCAGTGCATGTGCAACTGCATTATCCCTGATGTCCCGGTGACTGTCACAAACTCACTCAGCCGGTCAGTCCTCTACTCCCAAAGTGTCAATCTCTGAGTGTATGATTTGTATACAGTGAATAGAACAAGGTAACCCTCTTGTCTGTTTTGTGGCTTCAAGTCACCTTAGTCTCAAGCTCTGGAGGGATTCAAGCTGATAACCTCTTGTTAGCGTACCCAATTATCAGGCTCAGATAATTCTGTCTTCAGGGGCCAGATATCTTTGCCTACAGGCACCCAACCAGGTATTTCAAATGAACCCTTAGAACTCTATGCAAGACTTTAGAGAACTCTATCCATTTCCCAGTTTGGTATACAATCAGCTCATACACAGTGTTACGTATAACCTTTAAACGCTCCACTTAAAATAAAAAGAAATATCAAGACACTCCAGACAGTTTCCATTGTAAAAATATCTCTTTACTTTAAAATATCAAAACAGAACAATAAATATAGAACAAATATATATCCCAACACATTCAGCCTTAAAATAAACAGGTAAAAGTGCAGTTCCTACAATACATACATTCAGACTGGTCTAATCTAATGCTTACTTTCTTTCAGGTCTCTCTTCTCTCAGTCCGAAATATTGTCTTGTGTGTCTCTGTCAAGGTTCTTTCAGCAATTAAACACAGTTCTGAGCCGGCCTTCTCATGAGGTCACTAACACCACCTTGGTGAATCAAAATCTATATTTTAGTATATAGGATGTCCAAATAGAATATTTAAAAAAAACTATTGGGTGACCTCACTGCCTTTCCTCCCGCAGGTTAACCAGACCAAACCAGTTTGTGCTCTGCTACACATACATCTCAAAAGTTTATTTGATCTAAGTCACGCTATTCAAGCAAAAGTGTATTTGCCTCTTTACTCCCATTTGGGCCTTGGAATCTACACCTCAGAGGTCTCTCTGATGTAATTCAAGGGTTCCCCGGGAAAGTATATTGGACCTTCCAAATTCATCTGGGTTCTCCCTGGCCCAGACATCAACCTCTCTTCAATGTCCATTCTGGTTTCTCTCTGACACCCTTCCCTCTCAAGTTCTTCCTGACAACTATTGTAAGTCAAAGGATTTTCCTTGAGGGAATTGTGAATGACTAATCTTATTTCCTGGGATGAAAGCAAATTGACAAGGTAATTGCACCCCAGATATCTGCAGTTTAGCTATGTCCTGTCCTTTGAACTTATCCCTGGGGGGTCTTGATGTGTCAGTTCCAGTAAGACAGTAGTTTCCTCAAACTGACCTTCCCATCACATATTTTATAGGTAATAAAAAAAAATTGATACAGCACTCAGATCTGGCTGTCTACGTCACAGTGACCTGTGTCCATACTACCCATTGAGCCCTGTCCTGGGCATGTCCGCTATTGCATGGCAGGGGCCAGGACTTTGATGCACGCACATGTCTGCCACTCATTGTCCACCAATCTGGTCCAGGTAGTCCAGCAGGGCTTGCACTACAACTTGTAGGTCAGTCAGCAGCCTTGACATGGGCCTGATGTGCAGGCTGTGTCGCTGGGCAACGTCACGGAGGGTGTGCAGCTGGGGCTGCATGTCAACAGCACCTCTTGCGTCCCTGTCTGGCAACGTGTCCCTCTCACTTCCAGGCTGCCCCAGACCATGGTCAGGGGTTGCATCACCACCACCATGCATGGGGGCATCCTCATCCCTGGTTGGTTCGGCACCCACCCAGCCAGCTTTGCCACGGGCTTCCCCTCCTGGTGCCATGTCGGCCGTGTCACCTGCCACATGCAGTCCCACAGCACTGTTGCCTGGCCCTGCATTCCGACGACACTCCTGTCGGGCATCTGGGACTTCTTCCTCCTCCTCCTCCTCCACATCCTCCTCATCTGTTGCATCCTCCACACCCTACTGTGGTGCCACCTGTTGCCCACCCTGGGCCATCATCCAGGTCGTAGCTGCGTACGCCCGTGCATCGCTCTGCTTCAGGTGTCGCATCGCCTGCTCCAGGGAATGCCACCATGCATCCCAGCCCTGTTGCTCACTCCTCACACCACCATGGGCATCTGGAACACAAAGTGACAGCCAATGAGTGCACCACATGCCCATGCACTGCCTCCCTGCATGTTGCCCACACCACTGATGCAGGCCCGTCAGGCCACCACCATGCCATGTCATGTGTTGTATGGTCTGTGACATGCACCGATCATGTGTGGGGCACTGGTGCATATGATGTGTGTGTGTGTGTGCATGCACGCACGCGCGCTTGTAACCCCTCTGCCTGCTTGTCCCCACACAGTAGCCTACACAGCTGCATACATGTCATGACTTCTGCACACCTACCTTGGTGAAGTTGCTCTCTGTAGTGTCCTCTGCCATGTCCATCCAGTCCGCCTTCCCTGGGCCTGCTCTGGCCTTCGGCATCACTGCCCTCACCTGCTGGGACATAATGGTGAGTGACATCATCAGTTCCCTTCTGTGCAGTCGAGGTCATTGTAGTGTGCTGTGTGTTGGACATGTTACTGGTGCCACATACCTGACTGGCATGGGCATCCTCCATGCATCTGGACATCTGCCTCTCATGCCATCCTCCTCAGGTGGGCAAGGAGCCACCCCTCCCTCCAGGCCAGGTCATTCCAATGGTGCCTGACCTGCTGCATGGTTCTCCTTATTTCAGACACCACGTGGAGCCTGCTGCCTATGGTGGACCACACCCTCTCCCTGTCTGCTGGGCTGGACGGCTGTGCCCATTGTGGGAACAGCACCCTGCTCCACTGCTCAGCCAGGCTGATGAGAAGCACTGTCTCATCATCTGTGAAGTTAGGTGCTCTGCTCCAGCATCCCATTGCAACTGGGACTGCCACCTGCTGCTTTCCCTTGTGACTGCTGTAAACCTGTGCCTCCCTCTGCAGTGTAGTAGGAACTGTGCTTGTGCTACACTGTCCTGTGTGGCCTACCATATGCTACTGAGGCCCTACACATGCTGGTGGCTCAGTTCCACGTGTTCCCTGCTTCCCCCACAACTCACACACTGTGATGCACATGCTATGCAGCTTGCATCGGCATGCAGCATGCAGCGCCCTGTGAGTTGCATACAGGATAACTGTATGCAAGTAGCATTGCTGTGGTTGATGCACAGAGTGACTTGCATCCACCCACTGCCGCTGCACAGTGCAACATGCGGTGCAGTGCTTGCCATCCCCGTCACCACACACTGTGCCTATTGCAGGTACCTTGGCTGTGTATGGGGGGCATGCCTCCGGTGGCACTGTGCCAGTCCACATGATGTGTCCTATGGGTGTGCCATGACACACCCATGTCCTGCTGCTTGTGGTGCACTACACCCACCCATGTGCATCATCTGTGGCAGTGCTGCATAGTGTGTGCAGCCTTCCATCCACACAGTCCCCCATGTCCCCGTTCTGCCTACCTCTGGTGCCCACTGCACACTGCCACTACATGTTGGCACCAGCAACAGTGTGCTGCATGCCACTTGTCCATGGATCCAGCCCCATCACGTGCAGTCTTTGCTGTCTAGCACCATGGCTGCTGTGCAACTGACCCCACACAGTCTCCCATCCCTACATCACACTGCTCATGCAAGTCACCTCTGCTAGCATTGGACACCTGGACACCCATGCCGCTGTCCATGTCACTGTGCACTGCACCACCTGGGGTGACACACATACAATGGGCACATCTGTGTCACCTGTGCTGCCATTGTCTGTGTGGTGGCCCTGGCGGTGACACCTCTGTCTCACCACAGCTGTTCCAGTCCACCTGCTGTGTGTGCTGTCTGCAATGGTCCCTGGGTTCCTGGTACTGCATTGTTGTTCCCTGTGATGACATGGCACTGCTGCTCAGTGTGCCTGTTGTGTGTGCCATTGCTGCATGCGTGTGGTCTTCCCATGGTCCCGAGGCTGTGGTTCAGAGCCTGCACACAGCATGGTGGTGTTGGCGAACCTGTGGCTGTGCACACTGCACATACTGTTATGTGCTCATCTGAAGTGTGATGCAATCAGCTGTGTTTGCATTCGCTGTCCTGCTAGTGTGTGTTGTGCCTGGCCTTGCTGTCGCCAAGCATGGGCTGGCCCCTCTGCCTCCTCCTCCTCCACAGTGTCACCATCCTCACTGGGTGCCTCCTCATCCTCTGCCAGTGGTGTGCCATGTTCCAGTGCTATGTTGTGCAGCACACAGCATGCTATGAGCAGTTTGCATGCCATTACTGGTGTATACTGCAGTGCACCCCCTGATCTGTCAGGGCACTGGAACCTCGTCTTGAGGATGCCAAATGTGTGCTCTATCACACTACATGTTGCTGTATGGGCATCATTGTACCGTTGCTGTGCCGCACTCTGTGGATGCTTCACTGGTGTCATCAGCCAGGGCTGTTGAGGGTATCCACTGTCACCTGTGGGGAGGGAGATGTAGGTTAGTGTTGTGCCCACATTCATCCCATGCCCACCCATGCTGCATGTGTCCATGTGTGCCTTACCAAGCAGCTAGCCATATGAGAGTGTCCCACTGTGGAAGGCCTCACGCACTTCACAGTTCCTGTAGATGTACGCATCATGTGTGGACCCTGGATTCAGTGCCACAATGTTGAGGATCCTGCACCTGCTATCACAGATGACCTGTACATTCATGGAATGGAAGCCCTTCCGGTTGACATAGGTCTCTGGTTTTCCAGTGGTGCCCTTATGGCAATGTGTGTGCAGCCTACTGCACCAAGCACATGTGGGAATCCTGCCATGCTGTAGAATCCCTGCTTGATTGACAGTTGCTCCTGGGTGTCTGTGGGTAGGTGGATGTATTGGTGTGATCAGTGTACGAGGGCATCCACGACTGCCCTCAGGCACCATGATACAGAGGGCTGTGTGATGCCCATGGTGTTGTCACTCAGTGTCTGGAATCTTCCAGTGGCCATTACCTGTAAGGCTGTGCATACCTTCACCTCTATTGGTATGGCATGGCCTCTCCGGGACCTGCTTCTGAGGTCGGCATCAAGTTCCTGGCATAGATCTGCTATGGCTGCCTTGCCAAGTCGATATCATGCGATGCACTGCTTCTCACTCAGGTCTGTGTGGGTGGTGTGTGACCGGTACACATGCATAACATGCCTCCGGTGTCTGGGTTGCTGCTGTCTGTGCACCTGCTGTGCAGCGCCACCCTGTTGTGCAGTCTGGCGGGCACGTTGCCTATGGTGTTGCCTGGCCAGCTGTATGCCCAGTAGGGCCTGTGGTGCTAGCATCCTCCTAGTAGTCATCTGTATCTGTCCTGCTGCAGTCCTGTGTCTCATTCCTGTATCACTACCCTGCCCTTTCCCTTCCTTTTTCTAAGTCCCCTTAGATCAGATCTGTGTGGCATAGCAGGTGTTTGATAACTGCTGTTAGGTACCCCTTTTGTGAATAGCACTCCTGCGTCCTACATGTTTTACCCCTATCACAACGCACCATGCGTCATGGTGCTAGTTGCCTTCTGGTGCTGTGCTGGTGCATGAGGTGCATGACGCAGTGGGTCTTTCCTTTCATGCATGGTGTGTCTGTGAATCTAGTCTTGCTTGCATCTTGCTGCTTGGCGCATGCACCTTGCATCTTGGTGCAGCATTTGAGAATCAGGCCCTAAGATTGGGGGCCGCCCATTACCTTTAAGCTGGTTTTCTGTCTCTCCCAAATGTAGAGTATCAGATTTTTTATACTCAGACATCTATGCTCACCTCTTCTGAGTTGTTAACTAAATTCTGATTGCAGCCAGCTAACATTTTTAAAGTCTATAAAGGCATCTATCCTAAATAGATATTTTTGCTCAGTATTTACTGAAGAGAAGGTAGGGCAGGGCCCACAGCTCAGCATCATGGACACAGGGGGGAGAGAGGTGAGCACTACTCCCTTCACAAAAGAAAGGGTCCTACAAGAGCTTGCTAAGCTCAGGGTGGATAAGGCAATGGGACCTGATGGCATACATCCCAGGGTACTTAAGGAGCTAAAGGAGGAACTAGCAGAGCCATTAGCAGAATTGTTTAGTGAGTCTCTGAGCACAGAGAGGTCCCAGAAGACTGGAGAAGGGTTTATGTGATCCTGCTCCACAAGAGTGGTAGCAGGAGGAGGGCGGGAACTACAGACCAGTCAGTCTTACCTCAGTAGTGGGCAAGATTATGGAGGCACTCTTAAGGAAAGGATATGCAACACCTGGAATCCATAGGCACAGGATCCAAGACAGCATGGGTTTACAAAAGGAAGGTCCTGTCAAACTAATCTCATAGATTTCTTTGACTGGGTAACCAGAGTGGTGGACCAAGGGGAGCAGTTGATGTCGCCTACCTTGACTTCAGCAAAGCTTTTGACACTGTTCCACATAGAAGATTGATAAATAAGCTAGGTAGGGGGTGGGTCGAAGTTGGTCAACTGGGTGGCAAACTGGTTGACTGGCAGAAAACAGAGAGTGGTGGTAAATGGTATACAGTCAGAAGAGATGCAAGTCACAAGTGGGTACCTCAGGGGATCAGTCCTGGGGCCAGTCCTATTCAACATCTTCATTAGTGACCTCAGCAGATGGACTAGAGGGTAAGGCTTGTCTGTTTGCAGATGACACCAAGATCTGCAACAGAGTAGATGATCCAGATGGGTGGGCAGAATGAGAAGAGATCTGGATAAACTAGCAAAATGGTCAGAAGAGTGGCAACTGGGATTTAATGCAAAGAAGTGCAAAATCATGCACATAGGGAAGAGAAACCCTGAAGCCACTTATAGGCTGGGAGGGAGTTGCTAGCAGTCACAAAGGAAGAAAGAGACTTGGGCATCATCATCACTGATGACCTAAAATCATCCAAGCAGACCTCTAAAGCAGTAGGTAAGGCTAGGGGTGTTAGGGTGTATTAGTAGGGGTATCACAAGTCGAAGTAGAGGAGGTAATAATCCCTCTGTACAAGACATTGGTTAGGCCCCATCTGGAGTACTTCGTGCAGTATTGGAGGCCACACCTTCACAAGGACATTAACTAAATTGAGGCAGTCCAGAGAAGGGCAATTAAAATGGTGCAAGGACTGCATCAGAAGACATATGAGGACAGATTAACGGAGCTCAATATGTATACCCTTGAGCAAAGGAGGGAGAGAGGTGATATGATCAAGACATTTAAACACTCTAAGGGCATAAACAAGGAAAGAGTCTAACATGTTTAAATATAAGAAAAATAGCAGGACAAGAGGACACAGCATGAGATTAGAGGAGGCCAATTAAGGGGAATGGAGAATTCTTTTTCACAGAAAGGGTGGTAGATGCATGGAATAGCTTATCACAAGAAGTGGTGGCTATGAATACAGTGCAGGGCTTCAAACAGGCATGGGATAGGCATAAAGGGAGCAATACAAATGACTATGAATAGATAGGTCACTGACAGAGCAAAGGCCGATGGCACATTTATAAGGTAGAAAAAGAAATGGGCAGACTGGATGGGCCTTGCGGTCCTTATCTGCCGTCAACTTCTATGTCTATGTATCAGCTATGACACTTATTAGTCCAGCAATTTGGGCTCTCCTTAAAATCATCCCCACTTGATGACCTTTTTCAGCAGATTCAAGAATGGGCTTCTAAGCTCCATGGGATCTCTTCCATATATATGTATCTGCTTACCAATTCTCAACCTTTTTCTCTGACAGGCTCTAAGACATGGGAATCCCTCATACCAGACCTCACCATTAATTGGCCATGCCTTTGGAAAGACCTATATATTTACTTAACTCAGGATCGTTTGAAACTTACACAATATCAGATTTTAAATAATATGTACTACACCCCAGTCAAACTAGCCAAAATGGGTTGCCTTCCCTCTTCAACCTGTACTAGATGTGGCAAAGCAGAGAGCACCCTGCTACATGCATTTTGGTCTTGCGATAAGGTATCTTCCTTATGGGTACATATTGAAGAATGTTCAGATCCCCTTTTGGGGCTACGAGGTCTCTTTTCTCCTGAAATATGTATTATTAGTGATTACTCACAGATTCAGGTCAAGGAAAGGAGATAGCATATGGCCCTCATCTTCCTAGTGGTTAAAATGATAGTCCTTAGGCACTGGCTAGGTCAGAACCACATCACATACATTGAATGCCTACAAGAGCTTTCATAGAAACATAGACTTTGACGGCAGATAAGGACCGCTTGGCCCATCTAGTCTGCCCATTTCCCTACCTACAGGATAGGCCATAGATCCTAGTTAACCAACAGCCTATTTCTTCCTATCCCCCACAAGAATTGCCTTATGTCTGTTCCATGCATTCTTGAATTCTCCCACAGTTTTAGACCCCACGACCTCCTCAGGAAGGCTGTTCCATGCATCCACTACCCTTCTATACTTTCCTTCTCTCTAAGGACAGAACACCTGACTGCTAGTATACAACACTGTAAATCCTGGTTTAATAACAAATGGGGCAAATTATATGCCCTTCATTTGAACTGACGGCCTGAATGCTCTCAGACTTCTCATTGAAGATGCATAGCTTCACAGCTTTAACTTGTTTACTGGTCTTTGAGTTATTTATTGTCCTGTGTCAATGCATACTCCACATGGGGAAGGGGGGGTATGGGGTAGTGATGGTGGGGGGTTCTTTTAGTTTTCTCCTGTTCTATTTCCTGGCTGTGATGTACTAATGTTGTTGAAGGTACATATAAAATGAATAAAGTTTTTTCAATTTCAAAAAAAAAGAAAAAATAAATACTTATACAAATAAATAAAAAAAACTGACTGAAACAGTAGGCCTGCTCACAAAGATAAACATTTAAGGTTCACTTAAAGGCCTCCACAGATTGGAGCAGACTGAATGTGGGGAGGCAAAGAATTCAAAATACTGGAGCAGCCACACCAAATGACCTCTCCCATGAAAGCTTCAGCCTAGAGCGGGGGACTGAACAAGCCAAGCTCTGTGAAGTGGAGAAGGCAAACAGGAAATATTCATGTAACGAGGGCCTAGACCATGTAGGACCTTGTCTGTTAGTAAGCCAATAATGAATCAAGTATTTGACAGCACTGTTTCAGACAGCGGGGCAGCACTTGGTGGATGTTTTGATTACTTGCAAGCCACAAAAGGTATATGACATGGAAGATGCATGCAGGCTCGATTCTCAAAGAGCCCTTTGACTGACAAAAGCTTTGATAAAGGCAGCTTGCATTACAGCTGGGTGCGCCAGGGACCCTGTGCCTGATTCTCCATGGGGCAGGGTCCCTGCAGCAAAGTCCTACAGTTTGCAGCAGCCATGCCTGGGTGCCAAACAGGAGGTGCACTGGGAGGGTTTGCTGCAAGCTGCAGGCAGCCATGCACCACTTTAGACCCTAGTAGTCTCTCCCACATGCCCATATTTGTAAAAGTGTATAAAAACCTATACCTTGTGGTCTAGCAGTCCCCCTTCCCTGATCCCCACATCCCCAAAGTGGTATGTATATATATACCACTTCCTGGTGGTCTAGGGTCCCCCCTCCCTGATCCCCGATGTGACCCATTAAGATTATAATTACTATTACCCCCTTACCTAGTGGTCGAATGGCCACCCTCCCCAATCCCCGATGATTCTCATTATGTTCATAATTAATATTGCCCCCTTCCCTGCTGGTCGAGTGGCCCTCCTCCCCGATCCCTGTTGTCTCCCGTTATGTTCATAATTAATCTTGACCTTTCCCTGTTAGTTGAGTGGCCCTCCTCCCTGATCCCCAATGTCTTCCATTATGTTCATAATTAATATTGCCCCCTTCCCTGCTGGTCGACTGGCCCTCCTCCCCAATCCCCATTGCCTCCCGTTATGATTATAATTACTCTTGCCCCTTTCCCTGGTGGTCAAGTGGAACCCTCCCCAATCCCCAATTATGATAATAATAATTAAAACTGAACCCCTTCCCTGATAGTCAAAAGGCCCCGCCACCCCCACCCTAGCAGGTAGTGCCCACCACCCCACTCCCCACCATCCCGAAACAGAGCCAGCAACCTGCACAGCCCTTCTCTCACCTCCACTGCTGACCGCTGACTGAACTGTCACTGACTGTACTGTAAGATGTATGCGCTCATTGATTAACCTACTAATATTGGCCCCTATGCATTAATGGCTGCAAGTTATGTGCCAAAAGCGCACATCTCACCCATGCAGCTTGGCACCTGTGGACAGATGTGCACCGGCCATTATTCAATAATGGCTGCCACCTGTCCGGGCTCTGCCCCCCAGTGTGCAGGGCCACGCTGGGAAGCTAAGGGCAGGGTAGTGGATCAAGCTGTAAATTCAATCGGATGCCTGGTATGGGTCCCACAGTGGATCCCTAGCATTACAGAGTAGGTCTGGGTGCATGAATGTCCACCGCAGATACCAAGACCTGCATGGAATGGCCCTGACATCTAGTGGACACCCCCACCAGTGTGAACTGCATGGTGCCCTCCTGACACATTGACAGACTCCCAGCTGTGGTACCCTGCCCCAGTCCCGCAGGCTGCCGCCCAGCTCAGATGTGCCCCAATCCCACTCCTGCACAACCCCCCCAGATCCCGACACTGGACCCAGCACCCCTGAGCCACAAAGGTGATCTGTGAACCCCCTCCCCCATGCATACATAGGCCCATTTGGTGACAGACCATGGGCCACCCCCAGTACCCCAAGACCACATCCTTGGGCAGTGAACCCCCCCATCAACCGTGGCACCAACAACCTCCCTCCTGCCCCTGGCCTGTCGGTACCACGGGGTGGGGAGGCAATGGTTACCACTGTGGATGCTGGTGTCCCAGACACTACCAGTTGTTAGGGGGTGTGCCTGGGTAAAGGGGGATGGGCTGCCATATCCTTGGGGGAGTCTGGCACTGTACGGGTTCCCACCCGTCCAGATGCTCCATCCCTCTCCATCATCCTAGTGGGCTGGAACGGCATGTAGGATGTTTGCCTGGGGCCTCCGCAACTGGTGGGGCACTTATGAGGGGGATGCGGAGTGAATTACAGCAGGGTCTCCCCTTCCCTAGGCTTCACCCTCCTCCGTACCCCACTGGCAGCACTACATGCCATAGTGCATGGTGGATAGTGCTGGCATGCCACCAGTCCACCCCAGCATGTTGCTGTCCATGCGGCTGGGGGATTGAGAATGCAGCTATCTTGCACCCAGTTCGTGAATGCCACGCAGGCCCATGGGACCCCACCTTGCGGCATTCATGCTTATCGATGACAACGTGCCTGGTTTCCGCGGTGAGTTGGCTTTGTTCATTGGGCCCATTATTAGTAGCTCCTCTTCACACTCCCTATTTAGGTGATCTCTTTGGGAATACTTAAGGAATAACACTGCTTGTACCTGGACTTGGCTGTATGTTTATAGGTACAGTTCTGTATCTCTTATGGTTATAAGTGTGCGTTATCAAGTACATTTGGTGAGAGAACTGTGAAGTGAAGCTGAGCATTTCTGGCACACAAAGGGTTTGAGCAGAAACTCCTATTACTGTAGGAGATGAAGTAATTGTATGAATCAGTTAAGAAACAATTTTGGGATCTGTCAAGAAGGAATGATTAAACTGAATTTGAGGCATGTATTGTAGTCATTCCTGTTTGCAATAAAACATCCTTTGCTAAGAAAATAATTGTACTTCATTTTAATTCATGACTTAAAGATATTCCTAAAAAGGTGTGTTATGGTAACTACTTGTGGTCTAAATCAGTACAAAGATATTTACCACATAGAGATGTGTTATCCTTGGTACAAAGATCTTAGACCAAAATATCTTGCTCAATCCTTCAGATTTTTTTCTCTTTTCAAATTAATTGTTCTACTGCTATTTAAGGCAACCAATCATTTGATCCTATTAAACCTGTTTAATATTTTTTGAGAAAGGCTGAAAAATGAAGCTATATAAAATATGAAACCAGTTGTAAACTGACAGCTATTTAATATTATTTGAACTTATGATTCCTCCTTTGAATGGTTCTCACATTTTGTGACTATTTAAAATGGTAATATCCTTATAGGAATATAATGTATCTGTTTTGTTGGTGTATTAAAATTGTAATGGCTTTTCTGGTGATTAATAAAGTTCTGTCTACACTCAGCAGGAGGTACAGTACAGTTAGGTGTCTCTATGCATTAGTTGTCTTTTTATATTTCAGCCCTATTGATGACCTTCAAATATATATTTAGATATCTGTATCAATCTATATCTATATATTCTTTGCAAAAAAAAAAGCTGCATTATTAGGGCTTAACTTAATGCCATAAAAGTAGGGAAATGTGGTGTTAGGGTTTCCGATCTTAATTCCCCCCCACTCCTACAGCCAAAGAACAAGACCACACCAGTAACTGCAGACATCACAGACAAATAACATACAGCTGTTTCCAGATGACACAAAATACATCCATCGTCAGGGTCCAGCACTTCTGCAGCCATGGATACACAAGCATACTGCAAGACATGCACGTCATAGAGGGAAATCCACGATATTCCAATTGCAACATTACTTTCCTACACTTCTGCAATCACACATACACATGCACATAGAAACACAGAGATATATAATTTGACAGAAGATAAGGACCACTTGGCCCACCTAGTTTGCCCATTTTTCCTTCTTATAGTGTCAATGCAGACTCTGTTTCATCTCTGGCTCTTTCCACCCCTCCCCTTTCCACTAGTATTCCTGTATACTTATCCCATGCATTCTTAAACTGCACCATTATTTTTGCACATCCCATGAATTCTTAAACCCCACCACTGTTTTTCCACCCACTACCTCTGTTGGAAGACAGTTTCATGCATCCATCACTCTTTCTGTGAAGTACTTCCTCACATCCCTCTTTAATCTACCCACCTCCAACTTTCTTGTTCATAAGCACCTTTTTTCTGAAAAATACTTGCCCTGTACCTTATTTACTCCTATGAGGTATTTAAAGGTCTCAGTCATAGTCCCCCCTCTCCTTCCTCTCTTCCAGGGTATACATATTGAGGTCCTTTGTCTTTCTTTGTAGCACTTTTGATGCAGACCCTGCACCATTTTAGTTGTCCTCCTCTGGAAAGCCATCCCCTCTGTCTATGTCTTTTCAGAGATGTGGCTTCCTGAACTGGACACAGTACCCTAGGTGGGTCTTACCGGTGATCTATTCAGAGGCAACACCACTTCCCTTTTTTCTGCTGGTGATACCCCTCCCTATGCATCCTGGTTTCCCACTAGCCCTGTCAACTGCCTTGTCACACTGCATGGCCACCTTTAGGTCATTAGATATGATAACCCCCAGATCTCTTTCCTGTTTGGCGATTGTCCTTACCTCTCCACCCATTCTGTACTCCATCCCTGTTTTTCTGTGCCCTAAGTGCATGATTCTGCACTTTTTCACTTTAAAACCAAGCTGGCATGCCTTTGACCACTCCTTAAGTTTTCTCAAATCTCTGCTCATTCTTTCCACCCTCTTCCAGAGTGTCCACCTTATTCCAGATTTTGGTGTCATCCGCAAAGAGGCAGATCTTCCCTTCCAACTCCTCTGCAATCTCACTTATAAAAACAGTAAAGAGGAACAGTCCCAGTACTGATCCCTGAGGCACCCCACTGCTCACACTCCCTCCTCTGGAGTGAACTCTGTTTACTATCACCCTCTGTCACCTATACCCAAACCTATTTATTAACCAATTTACCGGTCAAAGACATGCATCAGATTCATTTGACATTTCCTTGCTACCATGAAGCCATACTGCTTTGGGTCTTGTAACCTATTGGATTGAAGATATTCCACAATCCTTTCCTTCAATAGTGATTCCATTAACTTTCCCACCACAGATGTCCGGCTGACTGGCTTATAGTTGCCAGCCTCCCTGCTGCCACTTTTGCGGAATGGGACTACCTTAGCCTTTTTTCCTCTTGCATTTGCTCATTTGCTTGATGCAGAGATTGTTGCCTTCACTATGCCTTTTTTCAGCATCTTCCACTGTTCCTCTACCATACTGAGGTCATCCCCTCCTGCAAGGTCATCCCTGAAGCATTCATCCTTCTTTTTAAGATATGCCCTCCTGAAGTCCAGGACCCTCACCCTTGGGTGGTTCAGTTCTGCAGCCATCCTTATGTTAAACCACACAGTATGGTGTTCACAGCTCCCCAGGTGGCCTCCCACATTGATATCTGCTACACTGTCCCTGTTAGCAAGTGCCAGGTCAAATATTTCCCCATCATGAATGGCTTCTTTGACTAGTTGCCTGAGGAATATGCCCAGCGGGGAGTCCAGAATGTCCCAGCATCTATCTGAAGCTG
Organism: Neoceratodus forsteri; assembly: GCA_016271365.2. Lineage (NCBI taxonomy): Eukaryota > Metazoa > Chordata > Ceratodontiformes > Ceratodontidae > Neoceratodus > Neoceratodus forsteri. Next base: position 90,345,550 of record CM028130.1, on the reverse strand, counting down.
CAACTTGGAGGCTCCAATCTACATCCGGCAAATGAAGTCCCCCACCCTCAGTGCCTTCCTCTTTTCTGCCATCTTGCCAGTGGCTAGCACCAGTACCTTATCTAAATCCTCCCCTCTGCAGATCTGTAGCTCATACCAGTTTAAATATTGGCTCTGTTCCTCATCTCAAGGGTGACCCACAGTAACTCTTCCCCCTGTATTCTCTGTATCTTCCTTGCTTTTAAGCCTTCCTTCAGTTAAACCACCACACCCCCTCCTTGTCTTCCCATCCTGTCCTTTCTAAACAGAGTATAGTCTGGTATGGCCATGTCCCAGTCATGCTTTTCAGTGCACCCTGTCTCAGTAATGACCACAATATCCAGGTCAGCGTCAACTATGATGACCTCTAGGTCTGGAATTTTATTTTATAGACTTCTAGTATTCGCACACATGACCTTCCAGATTTTGTTACCACTCTTCTTTCTTTTTTTTTTTTGCTCCTCCCTTGCTCCCTGAACGACCATTCCTTTGGGACCCCCACTGGCACTCTACCCCAGCCACCACCCCACATGTCATCCCCCCCCGGGTAACCCCACTTAATCCTTCATCAGATGGGTCCCTGCCTCCGAGGGGGAAGGTGCTGGGAGGAGCTGGCAAGCGCAACTTGTTTGGCCCGGGTGCTGGTAGGGTGGATTGGGCTAGTCAAGGGCTTCATGGTGGTGGGGGGCTGGCAACCATCATCCAGCCAGCCAGGGAGCCATTTCCTGGTTTTCCCCCTGGAGTGTGACATCTAGGATGTCAAGGCAAGGTACTATATCTGTCGTGCTCACTACACAGTGGGATCTGACACACAGCACTACCCCTGGACTCTGCCAGAAGTCAGTAGACACTGGCCATGGACCCTCACTCCCCCCAGGAGATGACAAGCCATTGTGAGATGCTCATCTTCCCCCTGGCTGGCACTCCAATACCTGGGTCCATTTCTGAACCCAGGTCATCAGGGTCACAAGTGGAAATCCATCCACTGCACCGGTGGGTAGGTCCACCACTCTGCTTTCTAACCCCTTTTTATGTTGATTGTGCACATGCACAAGAAACATATTGTCGCAGCTTTCTGCAGAAGCAGGTTGTGGAAACGTGGCACTGTTGTGGCCAATGCTCCCACAGCCATTGTAGGCTTGGCCAGCTTTTCCAAATGTGGTGGCACATTGCTGCTGACACTAGTTTAGCCAGTGTGCCACAACCTTGTAAGGTTTCAGCTGCTGCAATCAGGGACCACCTCATCATTGCAGCATAAGCCATTCCACTGCAATGAGGGAGCGACCCGTCATTGCTGGGCAGAGGCTGGTACATGATATTGTTTGTGAACATGGCCGCTGGCTGCCCTCATGTCTCAAACAAGTATTGTCAGCTCCCAGTGCTGAGGGGGTGCCCAATCCCCCTCGGCAGCATGTACCCCCTCCCAACAGTGATTGTTTGCCAATGGGTGCCCCAATCTCTGTTGGCTTCAGTCCCCTGTGTCCATTCAGGTTGCCGACTGGAGAGCCCACCCATTGGCATTATCTCCACCCTCCCAGTTTGATTTGCCGATGGGGGAGCCCACTTCCTGTGGGCATCATATCCCCCTTGGAGGAAACCAAGTGTGTGGTGAGGAGGAAACCTAGGTGTGTGTGGGAGTGGGGGTGCCTAGTCCCCTAGGTTATTAAGTGCCCCTGTAGATGCAGCCAATGGGGTGCCCAACCCATTGGCTACTGCTGCACCCCCACACAAAATAGTAGGTTACAGCGCGAGAGCCCACCCCAGTGCCAAATGTCCAAAAATGCCCCTGTAAAAAAAAAAAAATAATGTGTTTTTGTCACAGGGAGATTCCCAAAAATGAGGCACAACAACTGTTAGTGGGTGCTTGACTGGCAATTTGATTTATTATACATATTTTACAATGTTTGCAATTACTTTCGCTTCCATTTCAATAGTCCTTCATTTTCCATAGCTATCCATTTTACATTAAACCTGCAGTCAAAGATTTACATTTTCCAATCACATATTTCAAAATTGTCCCTTTTTCCATTGTCTTCTCGGGGTCCAGATGCTTTAAAGCCCGATACCCCTTGGTCCTCTTCTTCTTAGAAAGAGTCTGTTGTCCTTGTCTTCTTGGGGTCTGAATGCTTGGAAGCCCAATACCCCTTCTCCTATTCCCCTTGCTGCCCTCCCTTTTTCTGGCTGCCAATAGCAACTGGCCTTCATATTAACCCTTCTTCCCTCATACTTTTTTGCTTGCATCCATGTCCAGGCGTCTGAGTCCGGTCCATGGTTCCTACTTGCCCCTCCTTTCCACCCCCATTTATTTTTTTCTTTCTTCAAACATCCCACCTTTTTTTACTTAAACCCACCCTTCTCCTTGCTTCCTTCCCTTGGGGGAACACCCCTTACTCCTGCATCCTGTGCCCTTGTTTGGTCCCTTCTTTCCACCCATGCCTCACCTTGAATTCTCCCTCTTACTGTTGCCCTCCTCCAGCAACGTCCTCACCATTCCTTTCCCTTCATCTTGTTGTTCTCCTTGTTTGTCCCTCCTTTTCCCTTTCCTTTATCTTGTTGCCCTCTCCCAGCAACCCATGCCTATCCAATTCCTTCTTAGGCACTCCATGCCCCCACAAGCCCTGCTTGCCTGGGCAATCTCTTGTCCTGTTGGCCTCTTTCACCAACCCACCTCCTTCGGGGCTCACTCTCCTTTCCCTGTCACCCTTTCTGGTGACCCATTCATTGCTGCCTTCTGTGCCTTGCATCTCCCTGTTGGCCTCTTTGGCAACCCACTGTCATTAATGGGGCTCACTCCCCATCTCCCATCACCCTTCAGTCGGTGACCCAGTATTCCCTTCCCCTTTCCCCCATCTCCTTTTTTGTGTGTGCCAACTCCGGTGGGCGGGTGGATGTTAAATCTTGAAATCCAGCAAAGAGGGAGTCCCCTTCTGCAGGCTCCCAAATACCCCCCAGCCCCTCCCCTTCTCCTTTCTGCCCAATCCTCACCTGTCCTACCTGCCTAGTCATATTAGTCATGGCAGGTATGACATCACAAACCCTCCCTCTTACCTGAGCTCCTCCTCCTCCACTTCTTTCTTCCTCCTACCTCCCCCACCTTCAACTGCCTGCCTTTAGCCTAGCCTCTGCCCCAGTGAGCTCTTTTTCCTGATCCCCCTGACAGGGTTGTCCCTTAGGGAGCAATTGCATTGTCAGAGGAGATCCTCAAAAGAGGCACAACAACTGTTAGTGGGTGATGACTGGCAATTTGATTTATTATACATATTTTACAATGTTTTCATTTACTTTCACTTACATTTCAACAGTTCTTCATTTTCCAAAGCTATCCATTTTACATTCCACCTACAGTCAAAGCTTTACATTTTCCAAACACATATTTCAAAATTGTCCCTTTTTCCATTGTCTTCTCGGGGTCCGGATGCTTTAAAGCCTGATACCCCTTGGTCCTCTTCTTCTTGGAAAGAGTCTGTTGTCCTTGTCTTCTTGGCGTCTGGATGCTTGGAAGCCCAATACCCCTTCTCTTATTCCTCTTGCTGCCATCCCTTTTTCCGGCTGCTGATGGCAACTGGCCTTCATATTAACCCTTCTTCCCTCATACTTTTTTGCTTGCATCCACTTCTGGGCGTCTGAGCCCAGCCCATGGTTCCTACTTGTCCTCCCCCTTTCCACCACCCCATTTATTTTTCTTTTCTTCAAACTTTTTCACTAGCCCATCTCCAGCTTATGCGATGGAATGATGGGCTTCCCCCCCTTCTCCTTTTCCCACTTTTCATACTATCCTCTATTTGTAATACATATATGTGCCATCCCCACCATCAAGAAGTGTACCCATCCTGCCTGTGCATTCCTGGGTTGGAAAAAACAATGCCTTATGTTCTATGTAAGCTCCCACCATCTTTAACCAAGCCGCCACCTTCCTGTTGATTCTCTTCCTGGCCTGCCCATCCTTTTATGTCCCTGGCCTGCTGCCAAACCATCCTAGGCACCATCTCTGACCAGGCTATCCTTGCCTGTGGCCAAAACTGTTGCACTGACCACATATCACCTATCATCTCCTTGCACAACAGCCCCCACGGTCGCTCTCCTAGAGCATTACCTCCCAAATGTAATATTATCAGGTCTGGCTTTGGCCACTTCTGCTTCAACTCCTCTAAGGAGCCTTTGCAAAAGAGTCTGTGACTCAAAGGGTTGTAATTCTGATTGTTTCCAAATAAACAAATAAACAAAATAAGGTTGGCATAATCTGTGCCCAACTCATTCCCCTTATCCCCTTCCAATGGACCATCACTCTGTTGGGATCCTGTCCTATCTGTCTCCCCCCTTGATGCTTAGTGGCCCACCTCTCTGCCCAGAAAATTTAATAGTGCCCTAGTATACAGACCCGTCTGCACCTTTCCTGACCTGTGAAAAGCAAGCGCACATATTAGACCATTTTTCTCCCATATGCCTTATAGCAGCTTGACCTCCAACTGCCTGCTTTTTTGTTTCTTCTTCGGACCCACCTTTTTCTGCTATCATGGAAGCGGCTCCTATACTAAATGAATGGGAAGAGTAATTCTGTGGGTTCTCCCCCAAGTGTGGCATTCCTTTCTTTAACACCCCCATTACCTGAAAACATGTCACCGGTTTTCCGTCTCTATGCATAAAGAACTGCCTGCCCTTACTCTGTTTCTTCACTTTGTAACTCCCTAGCGATACTACTGGGCATGTTCTTTCACTCTTCTGTTTTTCTAAAACTATCTCTGTCCCCATTCCCTTCTGGTCAGTCTTTGAATGTCTCAGCCAAATTGTGACCTTCTCTTGTTCCCAGTGTACTTCCTCCTCCCACAGCCCCCCATCTCATCTTTCTTGTTGGCCGCCACTACCTCACTGACCCTGAATGCGCCCCCTACCATCACTGTGAAAATGGCCCTGAATAAGGATGCTTCGAAATCTGACATACAAATCTCTCCTAGGGCCCCAACCAATCCTTTAAGTTTGTCCCGGCAATGGACTTTCTTACATCTGCCTTCCCTCCTTTCAGCCGCTGCCAGCCCATCAACATGTGTCTCACCACCCTAAACTTATTTGGCTATGCCCAGCCCTTTGTGCTACATGTCCATCCTATCCCTGCTAGCTGAACCCCCATTGTCCTGCTAGCCATTCCTGCCTCCCACTTTTCACCATGTACTTTGTTAACTGGTCCTGCGAAACTGGTTTACTTACCTCGAACCCTTCCTGCTCCCGGAACTCCTGGAATGTCCCCCACACCCCTTCATATGCCTTCAGCATGTTGGCGGACCAGGAGCTCCTGTATAACAGTCGGGCTCCTTCCAGCCAATTTCCCACACTTTTCCCGCTACCGCTGCTCTTTTTGCAGCCACTTGTGGTGCCATGGATCTGAACCTCTCCAGCTATAAATGGGAAAGGCTGTCAGCTATGTCATTTTTTACCCCATCTATATGCTTGGCTTTAAATGACATGCTTAATTGTAATTCCCTCAACACTAGCTGTCTCAAGACCCTGTTTGCCATCACTGAGTGCCCTCACTGCCTGTTGATAACTTCTACCATGGCTCTGTTATCACACCAACACATTATCTTTTTATTCCTTAGGTGTTCTCCCCATGCCAACACTGCCACCCATATTGGAAAAATCTCTAGCAAAGTTATGTCCTTCAACAGCCCCTTGTGCATCCATGAATCCAGCCAAGCTTCAGCGATCCGTCTTCCCAAAAAGAGGCCCCCATCCCAATAGCCCTGGATGCATCCATATATAGATCCAAATTGTTATTTTCTAGCCACTCCTTCTGTCAAAATGTGACCCAGTTGTATTCCCAATGGTGTGGCCGTTTTTGACCCACTGTTTCCCTGGCTAGCCTCCTGGTGAACACTTTCCCAGGAGTGACCGCCCAGCATGCAAAATTCAGATGCCCCAACAGCTGCTGGACCTGACTCAGGAGAACTCTCCTCCGACCTTTTACATCTTTTAGCGAAACCTTGGGCATGGCCACCTTCTGTTGTGGCAATCTGAAGATTTGCTCATCTGCATCAACCTAAATTCCCAGGAATTCCAGCTTCCTAGCTGGACCTTCCGTCTTTCCTCCAGCAAGTGAGACCCCCTAACTTCCCACATATCTCCTCAAAGTCTAGGAGCATTGTTCTTGCCTCCTCCTCATATTCCCATATCAGCAGAAAATCATCCAGATAGTGCACTATTGCCTTGTGCCCATACTTCTTCCCAAATGCTCATTGGATCCAGGAGCTAAATGCCTCGAATTTCACACAGGCTGTGGAACAGCCCATGGGCATTGCATCGTCAAAATAGAAGAACCTCTGGAAGCAGAATCCCAATAGGTCCCAATCTTCCTTCTGTACTGGTAGTAGCCAGAAAGCTGACTCTATATCGGTCTTTGCTAGCCAAGCCCCCTCCTTCACTCTTATCAACTCCACTGACTGACCCAGGGTCATGTATGAGACCGTGCTAGACTCCCCCGGTATATGGTCATTCACCAAAGTCCCCTCTGGGTAAGACAGGTAATGAATAAGCCTAAATTCCCCTTGTTGCTTCTTGGGCACTAGGCCCAAAGGAGAAACCCGCAGGTGGGGTGGGGGGTTGTCCGAAATGGCCCCTCCATCCTCCCCGCCTCTATTTCCTTCCTTATTTTCCTCAAAGCTATGTCCTCCTTCCCTTTAATTGATGTCAAATTCTTGGACCTCGTGCCCTTTCTCCTGCCTTAATATTCCAAACTAAATCCCTTTTCGAAGTCTTCCACTAACACCTGCCCTGCCCTTCCATCTGGGTATCCCTTCATCCATTCCTTTATCACCCCCACCCTGACCAGTGTTCTGGCTAGCCTAACCCCCCCATTGCCATCCTCTCATTGGTTCCCATGCCTCCGCTTCCAAACCCATCTCTTCCTTGAAATCCCTTCCTCCCTGTCTGGTTATCCCCCTTCTCCTTGAAATGGCTGTCCATTTCCCCATTGCCCGCTTTTCCTGTCCCTCATTGCTCTGCTTCTGGTCGCAGGGTGCTGCCAAGCGCATTTTGAGCAAATGTGCATAAATTTGCAACTACACCTGGAGCATGATGCCGTGTTGAATCCCCAACATGCTTTTTCTTGTTGACCACCTCCGCACTGTCTGTTCCCTGCTCCTGGCCCTGTAAACCCTGCTAGGCTCCTCACCCATAGCTCAGAATGAGTCAAATCCCACCTCAGATCCCTCCGCCACCTTCCTCTGCCGGAATGCCTTGACAAACTTTAGCCAACCTACCCCCATCCTTACCTTGTAGGCATCCTTTATCGTGGTGGCGTATGTAAGCAACGGGATAGCCAGCTCTGTTTTTTTTTTTTCCAGCATAATGGCACTGAATATTGAGAACCCTGCTTGCCAGGCCTCTATATTCTTCCCCATGTAACTTGTCTCTTCTACTTTGTTCCCCACGATCGCCAGGGCCACCACCATCTCCGATTTCCCTACCGTCTCCTTCTGCACGTACCTCTTAGCCAACTCCTTGTCCACCAGCACGAATATGTCCATTTACTCCCCTTTCCATATCTTTTCTTTAATCGTTAACGGGACATGATCTCCCATTGTCATACCTGGTATCCCCTCATTACCCACTCTAGTTTTAGTATTTTCTTCTACCCCTGCAGCCTTAATTTCCTGTAATGCCTTTTCCATTCGCTCTAAGCCCCTTTCTCCCATATCCTCCATCATACCTGCTGGATATTCAGTCAGATCCGCCTCCGGGATCTGTTCACCCTTATCCTTACCACTCATGCTCTCATCTGCGTCCAGGTCCACCCTCCACTCAAGCTCCGGCACCTGTCTTGGGGCTCTTTTCTCTGCTGGGCTCTTCCCTGCCCCTCCTGCTGGAGTCTTCCATTTTCCCACTGAATCAATGGCCTCCTTCTGTTTTGCTGCCTCTCTCAGTTCGTTTATTTTCTCCATCAGGCTTTTTCCTTGACCTTTCTTGTTCCTTGCCCTCTCCACTTCTTCTTCCGCTTCCTTCCTCCTTGCCATGTCCAGCATCTCTGCCACCTTCTTCATCATTTCTGATGCCTGCTCCATCATCTGCACACTTGTGACTTCTGCCATCCTGAATAATTAAATACTTAAAGGTGGTATACAATAAACAGACTTATCCCTTGCCCAGTATTGAATTCACCTCAATATATGCCCCCCCCTCCATTTGGGAGAGCTCCCCCTCCCACCGACACATTGTTCCCCTTTTTGTCCCCCCTTCTCAAATGCCAGTACCCAAACTTTTTTGCTAGCCACAAACGCCCGGCTAGATATGTCCCGGACTTCCCCTTTTTTTTTTAAACCTTGGCACAGTGCCCTAAACCCTCCTTTGGATAAGGTTATCTCAACATAACCTAACCACATCACGCACTGACAATTGCACAGGCAACTATAAAAACCGCCCTGTCTTCTCGTACATAACTGCTATACTTGCAATTCCAAACGTAAAATATATATTTAAATAGTAGCGAGCGAGAAAGAGAATAAGCTATCTGCATTAATGTAATCTTTTGCAATGAATATCTGTACATAGCTAAATAGTGGTGTATATAGGAAGAGTAATCCCCACCATTTATTTCAATGGGATTTCCAGTGATGTATATGGCTATATCAAGATATATTCTGGGGCATATCTCTGGCTACCACTGTACTGAGAAGGTCCTCTGCTGCTAGAGCTCTAGAGGTTCCCCTCAAACACGTAATACAATACTGTACCTCATAAACATACTAGAGAATATAATTTATGCTAACAAATGTAGCAATCAGTATTCTTAAATGTGCTTTTCTGGGCAAGCCCATACAAGGTGTTGAAAAACCTGCCTGAAACAGGAACAAATATCACAATCAACAATGCATATGATACACATAATTTGGTCTATTAACAAAAATGAGTGCCCACCCCCCTGCCCACGCATGCGCGAACGCTTGTTTTCTTTGCCCATACATGACTCATGCAGCTCCCAGCATCCCTCCTGAGGCTCAGAGCCTACTCTGCTCCCTTCAGGAGCCCTGAACCTCCAGCCCCTCAAGAAAACCAAGCAATGCGCATGGCTCCAGGCTCATTTTTGTGTGGCACCTCCCTGACTGTAAGGGCCTCCAGCCCCTCAGACCCTACTTGATTCCCTAAAACCTCTGGCACCCCTGGGAGACCACAGCGAGGCACCTGCACCCACTCCCTCAGTGAAGCGAATGGCTCCTTGGCCTGCTTTCTGTGTGGCACCCTGGATTCTCCTGCCACGAATCCTCTGCGACCATAGAGGACCAAGAGAGACCCTCTACCCCCATCCCCTAGAATTGCCTTATGACTGTCCCATGCATGCTTGAATTATACCACTGTTTTTGACTCCATAACCTCCTCTGGAAGGCCGTTCCATGTATCCACAACCCTCTCTGTGAAAAAATACTTCCTAAATTACCTCTGAGCCGCCTCTATCTTCAAATTCAGGCCCCTGTTCTTGCACACTTTGTTTTGAAAGATGCTACCTCTTGGACTTTGTTGATTCCCTTGAGGTACTTGAAACGCTTCATCATGTCCCCCTCTCCTCCTTTTCTCGAGGCTATGCCATATTAAGCTCCTTTAGTCTCTCTTCATATGTCTTCTGGTGCAGACCCTGCACCCTTTTTTGCTGCCCTCCTCTGACAGCTTCCATCCTGTCTATGTCTTTATGGAAGACTGGTCTCCAGAGCTGCACGAGTACTCCAGATGGGGTCTGACCAGCTGTCTGTACAGAGGATAAATAACTTCCTGTTTTCTACTGGTGATGCCTCCCTATGCATCCCAATATCCCCCAGCCCTCATTGCTGCCCTCTCACATTGCTTGTCCACCTTTAGGTCATCTGATATGACTATCCCCAGGTCTCTTTCCATTTTTGTTGTTGTTAGTATCTCACCCCCATTGTGTACTCTTCCCTGGGTTTTGTTTCCCAGGTGCATTACCTTGCACTTCTTAGCATTGAATCTAAGCTGCCATACATTTGACCATTCCTCTAACCTTGCCAAGTCCCTTTTCATCCTTTTCCACCCCACCTTGTGTATCAACTCTGTTGCAGATCTTTGTGTCATCTGCAAAGAGACACCTTTTCCTTCCAGTCCCTCTGCAATGTAGCTTATAAAGACATTGAAGAGGACTGTCCCACACTGAACCCTGCAGTACCCCACTCAGTAACCCCCTTCATCAGAGTGGGACTCCATTTACTATTACTCCTGTGTCCTATTTTCCAGCCAATTTTTACCCAGGCTGTCATCTTGGGACCCACTCCAGGCTAGCTAACTTGTATATTAATATTTTGTGGACATGTCAAATGCCTTGTTAAAGTCTGGTAGGCTATGTCCACAGCCCCTCCCTGATCTACTACTTTGGTCACCCAGTCAAAGAAATCTATCAGATTTGTCTGGCATGACCTTCCCGCTGTGAATCCATGCTGCCTTGGGCCTGTGCCCCTCTGGCCTCTAGATACTCGACAATTCTTTCCTTCAGAAGTGATTCCATCATTTTCCCTACCACTGAGGTTAAACTAACAGGTCTGTAGTTTCCTGCTTCTGCCTTGCTCTCACTTTTGTGAAGGGGAATCACATCTGCCCTCCTCCAGTCCTCGGGTACCACCCCATCCTCCCATGATTTGTTAAACAGGGTAGTCAGTGGTGTCACTAATTCCACCCTTAGTTCTTTTAGAATTCTGGGATGAATCCCATCAGGCCCCATTGCTTTGTCCACCTTCAGTTTTAGGAGTTCTTTCAGAACCTTTTCTTCTGTAAATGGGCTGGTATCAACTTCTGTATCCGGTGTGTTTCTACTGTTTGTTCTAGGTACCCTCTTCCTTTGTAAATACTGGAGCAAAAATATTTGTTTAGTATCTCTGCCTTTCACAGTCTCCTCTTCCCACCCTCCCTCCCTTTATTAAGCCTCACTATCCCTCCCTTGGTCTTCCTTCGTCCCTGATGTACCTATAAAGGTTTTATCCCTTCTTAACTGAGTTGGCTATCTTTTTCTCAGTTTGGGCCTTTGCTGTTCTGACTGCCTTCCCAGCTTCCTTTTGCTTTAACTGATACAGTTCTCTGTCCTGATCCTTCTGTGATTCCTTGTACTTCCTGAAAGCTTTTTTTCTCTTGAACCTTCACTGCCACTTCCTTTGAGAACCATAGTGGTTTCTTACATCGTTTAGTTTTGTTTATTTGCTTCACACAAAGGCTTGTTGCCTCTGTGATGGCAGTTTTATCATTCCCATTGTTCTTCCACCCTTCTTCCTGCCCATTTGCTAGTGCATTCCTTAGGCACTTACCCATGTTGGCAAAAGTCAGCCCTCCTAAAATCCAGTACTTTGCCTTTGTGTGGCTTGACTCTATTGCTGTGTTTATTGTGAATCCATACTGTTCGATGGTCGCTAGTTCCCAGATGGCTACCCACTTCTACATCTGTGATCCTCTCTTCATCTCCATTTGAGAAAACCAGGTCTAAGATTGCTCCTCTCGAGTGGGCTCAATACTAGTTGTCTAAGGTATGCCCTCTGTAGGGCATCTAGAATAACCCACTCTTCAGTGGCTGCGCAACTGCACTCCAGTTAACATCTGGCTATTCAGATCACCCATCAGCAATATCTCCTTTTTGCCATACTAAGTATACTTCTATCATTTCCTTGTCCATTTCTCCCTGAGAAGAGGTCTGTATACAACCCTGTGCGGATTGTGGTGCCATTCGCGGTCTCCAAATTTACCCACAGTGCTTCTTCTCCTCCCTGTTTTCTTTTTTGTTCTGTTACTTTGATTCCTTCCCTTATGTAAAGAGCTACTCTCCTCCTCTTTACCCTCTGTCTCTCCTGTAGATAGTGTCCTGGTATGTTTACGTCCCAGTCATGGTTTTGTGCAAACCATGTTTCTGTGACTGCCATGATATCCAGATGTTCCTCCTCCATCAAGGCCACTAATTGAGGAAGCTTGTTACTCAGACTACGTGCATTGGTACTCATTGCTTTCCATTTTTTGATGGCTTTACTTTCTGTTGCAGCATCCCCCACTGACCTTTCTACCTTGGTCTTTTTACCATTTAGTACCCTGTTTTGTAGGGAGAGGCTGGGATTTTTCTGCCTCTTACACTCACCTATTGCTAGTAATTTACAAAACTTAAACCTTCTATGTTTCCTACCCATGGTATTACTCCCTACCCATCTGCAGCTGTCTCTTTCTTCTCTGTCAGGACATTTTCTGCTTCTGTCTTCTGCAGTGTCTGTTTTCTCTAATTCAGTAGATGTCTCCCCTGTTTTTTAACAACCCTCTCCTTGCCATCAATCATTTTCATCGTTTTCATCCTGCAGGCTTTTCCCCATTATCTCTCTCACCGTGCTAAGCCCACCCTTTCTTGCTATTTATTTCCTTCCTTTTTACTTGTCTAACACCATCCTGCCCATTCTTCTAATAGCTCTCCTCTCTCACCACTGTCTCCTCAATCAGTCCTTCCTTTCATTCCCTCATACTACCCAACCTTTCCATGCTGACCATCTCCCCCTTCCCTGTGTCCTATGTTTCACCTTTATCTACCCAATGCCCACCCCACCCCTCCACACACACCTTGCTCTCCTCAGCTCCCCCCACAATGTCTCCCCTCATCCACCAAGCACTGCTTCCCCCTCCCCAGTTAAATCTCAAATCCCTGCATCATTGTTTGAAACCCTCCACTTCTCCCTCATACTACCCAAGAAGGCAAAAGTACCATCCACACCTTTTCCTATTTCTTCTCCTCTTGCTTCTCTTTGGAGATGTACAGTCCAACTCTGGCTCTCCCTCAACCCACATCCCTCAGTGCAGTTTAACCAACGCCACCCCTGATCTCCTCACCTTCAACCCTGCCCAAGTGCCTTTATATTTTTCACCTAAATGCCAGAAATCTGCATCCAAAAATCTGTGCCCTTAAAGTATGGATAACCTAACACCCTTCAGACATCCTTTGCATTTCTGAAACTTGTATCTCAGCCAGAATTCCAGAGTCCTCTCTCTTTCCCTGACTTTTTTTTTTTTTTTTTGGTAAGATCGTGGCAAGTGTGGTGGAGGTGTAGCCTTGTATACCAGGCAGTATCTCTCCTTTAAAGAATCCTGCCCCTCCTCACACCAACTAATCACATCACCCTTACTTCCTTCCCTTCATCCACTCCACTCTACATTGGCACACTCTACACCCCACCCAAAACCTCTCCAGACTCCCTAGTCTCCTCCATCTCTTCTGTCATGTCACACATTGTTAATGGAGAACTCTTGCTCCTAGGTGACTTCAACCTGAACTGGCTTCCCCCTCCTCCAAACCCTCACTCCTCAGAATTGAGTCCCTTAATCTCACCCAGCTCATCCATGAACACACCTGAATTAACACTCGCTTCCCAAAACACTCCCTGATTGATTGGTTGCTCTCCTCTCACCATCACCGCATCGTAGCAGCAGGGGTCCTCCCAGATGTTCTAAGCAATCACTGTATCTCTTCCCCAATGCACGCCCCAAATGCATTTGGACTTGACCACTCCAGTCCAAGGATACAGCTGCCCTCCTTCAGGATCTCATCCAAGCTGGCTACCTGTATTTTCATCCCAGCATGTAAACTCTGTACTGTCCCTCTTCTCCAGTACACTAACCCATATATGGAACTCTGACACCCCCTTGAAGAAAGCCAGTCAAATGACACCACCATCATTGGATAACAGTTGACATTCTGGTTAAATGCAGATCTAGGGACAAAGCTTGGTCAAAATACAAAGCATCTCTATCTCACACAGATCTGCAAGTCTATAAGTCATTTAGAAACAACTGCATCAAAGCAATCCTCCTTGCCAAGGCTAAATACTTCAAGTCCCATCTACAGTCTGTTCACAACACACCAGCCTCCTTCTGGAAAGTTGTACAGTCTCTCCTAGATCTTGTATCTTAACAGGCCTCCCCTTCCCTTAAAACTGATGGTTCTCCTCTTACAGACCCCTCCTCAGTGGCTGAGATCTTCAACAATTATTTTGCCACACAGGTGCTCCCTGACCACCCCTCCTGATGCTATTCCATACCCTGCCACTTTCTCCTCCCCCCAGGAAGTGTATGCAGCTCTCACTGCTCTTAACCCTGCCAAAACCAGCCCCAATGGGCTCCATCCTATGATCCTTATTATCTTTGCCCCTCTTATAGCAACCTCCACTGTCCCCAAAGCATGGAAATTCACAAAGTTGCTTCCTCTCCACAAAGGGGGTGACTCATCCATCCCCAGAAATTACCAGCACATATCTCTCCTCCCATCCTTAGCTAAGTTCATGGAATCTCTCATCCACTCTTGGTTTCAGAATATCTGTCCTCTAATAAGATTCTCTCACCTGTACAGTCTGGATTCAGAAAACAGTACTCTATCTTCTCTTCCCTAATGTGAGTCACTGACTCCATTTTCACTGCTGTGGATCAAAGTCATATTACAGCCACTATCTTCACAGATCTGGCTAAGGCATTTGATTCTGTCTCCCATCCCCTTCTGTTACACAAACTACAACTGGCTGGTCTTTCAACTACTACTGTTGACTGGTTTAGCTCCTTTTTGCATGACAGGCAGCAAGCTGTCCAACTAGGTGACATATTTTCTTCCCATCCTCTCTGGGGTCCCTCAAGGCTCTATTTTAGGCCCCATTCTATTTTCCCTCTTTATTAACGACCTCCTTTCTGTCTGTAACTCCTCCCACATGCACATGTATGATGAAGATATCATCATCTTCACCTCTGTCCTCTCTTCCATCAGTGTGCAATCCCCTCTCTGCAAGACTTTGACGGAGCACAGGCATGGTTCCAGTTTAACCAACTAAAACTAAACACAAAAAAGACTGTTACCATGACTTTCGGCACCAGACAGAAATTGTCTATTCTCCAGTCTACCCCTGCTTTCTCTACATTGGATGGCCCCTTAGCAAATGTTCCTGCTTTTAAATATCTAGGGATATGCCTGGATACCCACTTAGATTTCTCCACCCATATAGATTCCATCTGTTCTAAACTCCACTCAAAGCTTGCAGTCCTTTACTGACACAAAGACAGTGTCCCTCTTCCCACTTGATGGGAGCTTGTAACAAAAATGATTCTACCTGCCTTTGGCTATGCAGACGTGGTCTATGGCACTGCCCCTGCCACTTTCTTCTCTAGACTGGATACTCTCCTAAATTCCTTCTGTTGATTTGCCACCTCTGCCCCTCCCCTTTCTCACCACTGTCTTCTCTATTCTGCTCTCTCCCTATCACCTCTTTCCCAAAGCTGCATGGTTCACTGCGCCTCCATCATTGCCAAGTTCTGGTTTGGGACTGCTCCCCTCTACCTCTCCTCCTGTTTCTCACAAACTAACCCCACAGCATACTCCCTTCAACACAGGGACTTTCATACCTTTTCGCTTCCTCATCTGCACTATGCTGCAGGCCAGTCTGCTTTAACCTATCATCTCCCCCTACTCTGGGACAAACTTCCCTCTGACTTTTGCCTATCCCCCTCTGTCTTCTCTTTTCAAAGACTACTCAGACTTCTCCACTCTCCTCAGTGTTCACACTCCTCCTCTCTACAGCCAGCTTAAGCTATCCTCCAGGCTATTACTGCAACCGCCATACTTAGTTTTCTGCTGGCTTCTCCAATTGCGCTGCTGACTTTTCCAAGCTTTGTGGTGGGTTTGAGAACACTGCTCCTAGTATGTCAGTATGTTCCTAGTTATTATTTTTATTTATTGTTCCTGTCAAAATCTGATGTTATGTAATTTGCTTTTGTCCATGCATCTTCAATGTTTTGTAAACTGTGAATTATGTTTTATAAAAACTGTATTTACTGTACTTGCTTATTGATTGCATAACTGTACCTCCATTCTCCCCTACACACCTGGAAATGGGATATGACTCAGTGTGCTTTTCCTGGTCACCAAGTTTTAAATAAAATAAATAAATTTCCAAAGAGGTCTACTCATGTTACAAAAAAATCTTCATTTTCACTGAGTAACCCTTAATTTTCCTGCACTTTTAAAGACTATGCCTGAAAAAGCATTGAAAGAAACCAAGAGAAAAAAGGGCCAAGGCATGGTCCTTAGGCTCAACAAGCACCTACGGCAGCTGATACTGCACAGAGAGGTCTAACAAAGTACTAGATGTAAATGGGTTGCCTACAGGTCAATGAAGAATACAGAGCAGCACTGAAGGACTGCAAGACTAGAAAGACAAGGAGGTGCTGAAAATCAGATAAGAGAAGAAACAGGGCATGGGGAGGAAACCTATGAAAGAACCATTGGAGGTGGCAGATATTCTGAATGAATAGTTTTTATCAGTTTTATTTCCCCCATCCCTTTCCCATGTAAAAAATATTTAATTGACCTGGTGGTCTAGTGAACCCCACTCCCTCCCTGTCCCCAATCCTAGCACTTGGTGTTTTTTTTATTTATTTATTTAAACTTATTCATTGGTGATCTAGTGCCTTCACCCCACCCCCCAAACCAGCAGGAAGTGTTCCCCCAGTACCACCCCACTCCCTCACCTGAAAGAGCTGAGACTGGCACAGCCCTCCGCTGTCCTCACAGTCGGGTTGCCCAGTGAGTTGTCAATGAATGAACATCCACTTACAATGCAGTGGGCAGCCAACCATGGAGGAAAGCAGAGGGCTGTGCCAGTTGCCCCCTCCTTTTTGGGATGGGAGAGTGGGGTGGTACCGGCGAACACTACCTGCTGGGGTGGGGGAGCAGGGGGCCACTAGACCACCTGCGAATAAGTTTCAAAACAATAATAAATAAATAAATAAAAAACATTGGCTTCTAGGATTGGGGACAGGGAGGGAGGGGGATTCTCTAGACCACCAGGTCAATTAAATATTTTATTATACACAGGAAAGGAATGGGGGTGTTACTATTAGACAGGGGTGATCAGGGTGAGGGAGAGTCCACTAGCCACGGTGGAGGGAGTGGTTCAACTTCTGAAAGTATACTTGTGGGTGATCCTTTTGGGGTGGGAGGGACCGCTAGCCATGAGGGGGTTACTGAAATACCATGGGGTGGGTGATCGGGTGGGGGGAGGGCTCACTACCCATGGAGGGGGTTACTGAAATGATACAGGGCAGGTGATCGGGTGGGAGGAGGGACAGCTAGCCACCAGGTATTTATGTTATTTATTTTTATTTATTTCGGGCAGAAAGGCAGGAGAAATTTCTGCAAAAGTCATACTTTCTCCATAATTCCACCTGCGGAAGATTTTTTTTTTGCATACCCCTAGCATCAGGGGTAGTGTCAATGCTAAAGACCAAGAAATGGCATGCACTCATAAAGTGCTTGATCCTGATTCCAGAAAAATGAAAAATCCCCCAGTCACAACAGGGTTGGGGACTGGTAGGTGGGCTTCATGGCAGGAGTCAGTGGTGGTCAGGGCCAAACAGCTGTATAGCAAAAAAAAAAATTGACTGCAATTATTAGTTGTGGAAACATGTAAGATATATTCATATATTGCAATGCTGGGTGTTGGGGGAGGGGCAATGTCAACCATAAAAGACATAAAACACAAGTGATAAAAAATAATTGCCCAATCAGGCAGGAGTGTGTGGGATGGTTTGGGGCCCATGATGATTGCTGTAACACCAAGTAGGCAAGTAAAATAATTACAAATTAAAAAAATAGCATCTCAAGTCAAAAGGGTGGGAGGGATGGCTGGGGCACCATCACATATCCTGCTCATGCTGCTTGTCTCCCACCAAAAATCCTGCCAGGCTTAGTGAAGGTTTACGCTATGCTATTGAATTAATTGGTCTTCTCTCTCTCTCTCTCTCTCTTTCTAAGGTTTGACACACTGCCTCCTTTCACTGCAAAGCCCAAAATGAGCTGCATACACTGGGCTGGATTCACAAATTTTTGGGGATGAAGTCCAACACTGCAACTCCAGCTGCAAACCGAAATCTCCACAGCTGTGTAGATTACTATTCACATCTGCAACAGCTGAGGAAGATGTGACAGCTGGTCCCACCAGCCGTAACATTTTTCTGCAGCTGCAGGGATTTCTGTGGAAACAACACCCACAAGCTGCCATAAATTGCAACCGGCTCCACTTTTGAGAATACCATACCTGCAGGAGAAATTGTGGTTCCAGAACTGGCAATCCACTTGCGCTGAGTTTTTCCCGCAGCTGCGAGATTTTGAAGAGTTTTGTGAATCCAGCCCACTGTTTCCTATGAATGTCATACTGTGGCTGACAAACAGAATTGGCAAGAACAACAGTCAGTTCATTTTATTACTGCTGGCTATTTGCTGACCTTGAAAAATGACATGAAAATACAGACACAATGTTTTCTTTTAAAAAGGTTACATTTTATTTTTTTTAACAGAGGGACACAAAAGAATATTATTAATGCATTTCTCATACTCAAATAGACTAAAATAGATTGACATTTCATCAGAGGAAAGCAGAGTAAGTCAGAACCTTTTGGAAAAAAGTCAGAGTCGGAATCAGAACCTGGTCATAGCTGATTCGCCCGTCCATAAAAGAAACCACTGCTCAACCCTAACTGTAGTAGCACTACTGCACCACTATAATATGTACATATATATATATTTATATATGTATAATGCATACTTACATACACACACACACACACACACACTGGTGTGGTAGTGCCAGTATAGTTAGGGTTGAATCAGATGTCTAATGTTAAACCCCAAATGTTGCACCTTAATAACTTTGGTAGTATTTGACAAAATTGCCGTAATTTGGCATGTATTTTCTCAGAGGCTTGTTCTCAAGATGTGAGAAGTGTCATGATGGCAGCTTGTCTGATTTCTGAGCTACAGAATGTTGAGTTTTAACAAAAAGGAATGCCTTTTCCTATACTTTTTACATATTATTGTTTCTTCCTGTCCAGCCTAAATGGTATGGAATGCTTTCCAAAACCTTTAGGGTAGAAGCGACCTGTGCCAAGATAGTGTCTTTTGAAGGTTTTGTGAAAAAATATTAATGGGTTCCAAAGTTTAAAGGCTTTGAAGTTTTTTTCTGAGCATGCTTTTTTAGGGTTTATGGATAGACCTCCGCTACAACATGAACATTTTTGTATCACATGAGGATTTTGCTTTTGCACCACTTACCTCTCATGATATAGGAAACCCATTTTCAGGCTGTGACAGCTGCCATCTTGTTTTTTTAGACTGTAAAACATAGAAACACATAAAAATGAAGGATTGTTAAAAAACAAACACCTGAACGTAGCTAAATGAAACCAATTTAGCCAGATTCTGGTGTTTGTTTGCTTTTTAAATTAAACCTAAAAATATGTTTTTTTTATGAGCACCCCAAAATCCTGGGTGCCCAACTTATTGAAATGAGCCATTTTCATGTTGTGACTTGTGAATTCCCTGTTGCATACAAAGTGGTGTGATAGGGGATTTTTTGTCTTGCACCCAAAACCACTGAAACTTACTTTGCCCCTCCCACTACTATCTCAGTGGAATATTTTGGCAAAATTACCAAGTTATGAGTGAATAGTAAAATATTTCAATGTTCACTCCTAACTTTGCTATTCATTGATATCTTTTCCACCAAACTTTCAAATGGCCCTTTTGGGACCCCGCCTAATGAGCAATGCATATGACATTTTACAAATCCAGGTTGAAAGGTGATTTTGCAGTCACTCCACAAAGTCATGTTTCAAGCAGGATTTGAACATTTTCACCTACTGAGTTCATGACATGGGGTCATAAGAAGACTATATTCAGAATTTGGATCAGGATATTTAAAAAAAAAGTTATGAAAGTAGGTAGAACATTTTCCATGCCTACTCATAACTTTGGTAATTATTAATATTTTCACTCCAAACTTTCAACCTAGCCATTTTTTCACACTACCTCATAAACATAACAGGTGTGGTTTTTCAAATCCCAAATGAAATGTGTTTTCACATTTGTGGTGCAAAATGATGCTTCAGCCAGTACTCTACAAATACCGTATCATGTTTATAAGGGGGAATCATAAAATGACTGTTTTGGCTTCAAAAATAAAAAAAAGCATAATTATTATAAACTGTTGTGTGTAGTGCCAGCCTTTACCTCAGCAGGTAGTGCTTTGTGATGCTATGTTGGGGAGCAGAGTTCCGAGGTGAGCTCAGTGAGCCAGCTAGGTGGGCTGAGGCTGTGGGATGGTACAGTCATGTGGCAGCACCCCCCCCAGCCAGGGACAAAAAGGTACAGGATATTGCCCACACAGACCCTGGTACCATATAGTGAAGAACAATCTTCTTTTGGCATAGTGCCTTGCACGTCTGCATGTGTGGATGCCAGTGGGACCTGCACTTTGGTTGACAGATGGACTCTTTGCTCTGTTAGTTTGTATCTGCAGCCACATAGAGGTGTAGGGCACAGAGTGCACTGTTTTTCCAAAACCCACCTGACAGTCACACAAATTCCTGGCATTAATTGCTGCACTGAAGTGCGAGGCTGAGGGCCCTGCAGTTCTGTAGGCAGATGGACTCTTCCCATGGTACAAGACCCAAAGTGCCCTATGTGTTGGCATCTGTTCATCTAGGTCCTGGAGCAAATTGTGCAAATGAGGACATAATTCCACTATCTCAGAAAGTAAGTTCATTAAAAAAAACTGACTTAATTCACCAGTCAAGTTTCAACTTAATGCCACAAAAGTAGAGAAATGTGATGTTAGGGTTTCCAACCCTGACTCTCCACTCCCCCACCCCCAGGCAGCAAAGGAAAAGATCACACATGCAACTAGACAGCCATCAGCAGATAAGACAAAAAAAGTACATCTGTTTCCAAGTGACACAAATGCAATAACACTGATGTGCTTCCTTCATGGATTTGTATATGTTACTGCAAAAGCACAGACTCCACAACTGTGTGTATGTCTTACAGCATTCATAAGTATCTTTGGCTGCAGAAGCGCAGGCTTTGTAGGGGTCTGTGATTCTGCAGATAGAAATACTGTTGCAATTTCTTATGGCACTGTATAAGTGCAGGCCCCAGTAGGGGTGTTTGCTTATGCAGCCAAATGTCAGAGTGTGTTTTACACCTGTGGCTGAAGAGGTGCAGACCCCTCAGTGGCCTAAACTTCTGCAGACAGAAGTGTCATCGTGATTTGGATATCATGAATTTTGTAGTGCTGGCGCTTCTACAGCCAGAGGTTAGTGTGAATTCTACAAAACTACAATAGTGTTGTTTTTGTAGTTCCTAGCCCTTCCAGCCACTGAGCACCATAGAGTAATGAGATTTGGGGGAATCCTCAACAGAGATAAGTGCATATTTGTTACTGTTACTTCAAGGGCAGGCTGCATATTAAACAGAACAATGTGGGCCTTTTAAAACTGTTTGTGCTGAGATGGGGATTGTGGAGTGGGATGAGGGATGCAGTGGGTTCTTCTGAGGGCGGGAGGTCAGAGCGAGCTGACAGAGTCAGTAGTGGAACACCAAACTGCATGGTTTGGGGCACCCAATAGAAGCCAAAGTCCATAAAACCACAAAAAGGCTGTTTTTTTTATTCCTTTGTCCTTTCAGCTGTTGAGCACCCCAAGCATTGGGATTGGGTGAATTGTCAATGGACATAAGTACATATTTGTTACTGGAATTTCTAGGGCAGGCTGCCTAATAAATGGAGCAATATGGAGCTTTTAAAACTGTTTCTTCATGATGAGCTAGGGTATTGCAGGCTGGCAGGCTAGAGAAGGGTTGCAGTGGAGGGGGTTATGACAATGGGATGTTGGAGTAAGCTGATAGAACCAGTGGCTGGAACACAAGACCATGTGGCTCAGAGTGCACAATAGGGGCCAATAAGTACTTAATTCATTTCTAGGAGGCCTAGCAACCCTGAAGTGTGAGTGCCATGAAGCAGGGGTGTGGCACCTATCTCTGAGGCATCTGGGGGGTCATTGGCAGTACTTCCACAGGGAGGAACATAGACCATGCTGGTTAGTGGTAGGTAGGCAAGTATATAAGGGGGAAGCAAGTGCACTGACAGGTGTTGCTAATAATTTGCAACTGATCCCTATCAGGGGTCAGGTTGAAAATATGTAACTCATCAGAAGATTGCTAGGGAGGGCAGCTGGCTCCCTTCTGGAACCAGCCCATTAGGTTACTATATGCAGGAGAGTATAGCTGACCCCTATCAAGAAAGCAGTGTGAAGGTAATCAGTAAAGCTGCAGTTACTCCCTATCTAGGTTTAGTTTACATTTCTATTGAGTTTCAAGGTAGTGGTGGGGAGTTAGCTGAATAAGCTACAGGTAGCAAGTAACTGTGGCTTTTGCAGTTATCCACATTTGGATTATCTACAGAACTTGCTGTCTAGAAGGTGAATGATGTGTCAAGGATTAGGAGGATGTGGAGGAATAGGAACATGTTTCGGCATCAGGATGGCAGGAGAGCTAGTAGTGTGCTGTAATGGTTGTCAGGCAGCAATATTCTTAAGGACAATTTGGATAGGAAGGTGATGTCCAGTATGCAAGAGCCTGGAGCACCTAAAGGCAGAGGTGAGGCAGCTCTGGTGGGAGCTGGGGAGAACAGCATGGAACTTAAGTGTAGCAGGACAGGGGAGACAGAGGCAGATGGGGATCCCCAGGGGAAAGAGGTTGACAGGCAGGGGAAGGGTGTAGATGGATTCAACCAGGATATGTGGGTATCCTTACTTCAGAGGGTGGGGTATCCCAGGCAGTGAGAATGACAGGTGGTGTGGAAGTAGGCACTGTGAGAGGAGCAACAGAAGTGGGAGCATTCAAAGGTTTACCCTTAAGGAATATATTTCAGCCACTGTTTGGAGGTGAGTACAGGGGAAATAGGAGGTGGCGAAGAGGTTAGGTACAGGCAACAGGGTCATTGGAGTAATACTGAAGAAGAGGACAATACAAAGTAGCCATAGTGGGGGGGGGAACTGGGAGAGTGGAGTAGGAGTTGTGGGGAAGGGGTTAGGTGACAGAAAGGAAGAGTCAGAGAAGGGAATGGGAAGGCAGACCAAGAGGTGAGCAGTGGCAGTGGGGCAGTCAAGCAGAGGCTGAGAAGAATAGATAGAGTGGTACCCCTAAAGGGGGGGAGCAAATAGGTGACAGAGAGGCTCATAAGGTAGACAGAGAAGCAAAAGAGGGAGAAAGGTATAGAGTGGGAGGCTGAAGGGTGATAATCCTGGGTTCCACCATTCCACTTCAACAGGAAGTTTGGCGAATGCCATTACAGCAACAGCGCAATGCCGACAGTTGGCATTGTGCCATCCAGGAACACAAGTGCTTTAAGTATCTGAAGGGAATACATTGGGTGAACAAGAAGGGTCTCTTCAGGCTCAGTGGGAATTGAAACACTGGGAGTCACAATTTCGTGTTGAGGGGAGGTTTAGGAGAGAAGCTAAGAGGCACTTCTTCATGGAGAGGGTGGTGGCAGGCTGGAATAGCCTTCCTGAGCAGGTGGTTTAATTGAAAATGATGGGCAGCTTCAAGAGGGGCTGGGATAGAGTTAAGGGTATGAGCAGACTAGATAGACCTAATGGCCTTATTCTGCTGGCTTCAACGTATGTTCCTATGTTCGTGTATGTCTGACACTTGCGACCACAGAAGTGCAGTCCCTTCGGGGGCTTGCACGTCTGCAGACAGAACTAAGTGTATCTCTCATAGTATAGATGAGTACCTATGTCTGTAGAAGTACTGGTCCCAATGAGGCATGTGCTTCTGCAGACAAAATAACTCTTGTAATTTTGGTAATGTATATTTGTATCTGTGGCTGCAGGAGCCTGTGCTTCTGCACATAGGAGCAATGTTGTGATTTTAGTATTGTGGATTTCTATCTGTAGCCTGAAGTGAATGTGTATGCTTTGCACTGTGCATATCACAGATACAAATCCATGGAGGTAGCACATCAGTGCTACTGCATTTGTGTCATGTGAAAACAGTTGTGTGTTTATCTTACCTGATGATGGCTGTCTGTGAATGTATGTACATTCATGTCACACTGCTGCTTGGGAGTGGCAGGGTGGGGAATTAACAATGGAAACCCCCAACAGCATGTGCCCCTACTTCTGTGGCATTACGTTGAACCCTGACTGGTGCATTAATGCAGTTTTTTGCAGTGAATACTACAAAGGTGTGGTTGCAGCTGTATATTAGGGTTGAGTAAGCACATCAATGTTAAACTCCAATTTTTTGCAGCTGAAAAACTTTGCCCCTGTATAACCGATTTCATGAAATTTGGAAAGCACAGCATTGGTGTCAGGATCTCTGGATCCTGAAAATTTCATGGGAATTGGATAACTGGGGACAAAGTTATAGAGGTGCAAAAAAAATCTAAAAATCACCAAAATTCTGCCTTTTTTGTTTTTTGCTCAACCATAATTAAGATCTAGAAGGATCTGTAATCCTGAAACTTGCACGTTTCATTGAGTTTTGCCCAAGGTGTATATTTTTGTGTTTTCTATGTCGCAAATTTAAAGGGGACAGGAATTGTATGCCAATTAGCAGCAGTTAATAGTTTCTATTTACAGATATGCAATTCATACCTCCAAATGATTCATATTTAACTGTAACTGAATAAACAATTATGTGAAAAAACTGTTTTCAGTTGTTTGCTTTTTTCTATGGGCGGTATTCTGTTGTAGTTTTTTTCATGAAATCAGTAGTTCAGAGTTTTTACTATGTCACAGTTTGTATACAGAATGCTAAGCATGAACCGTTGATCTATTAAAACCATGTTTAGAGTTCTGTGCATAAACTGTGACATAGTTGTAATTTTAATTATTGGTTCCATGAAGAGAACTGTAACAGAATACTGCCCATAAAAAGAAAACAAATCAAACTAGTTGTTCACTTTATTTTTATTTAGGTAAAGTTACATATGAATCATTTAGGGGTATGAATATTGTTTATGAAAATAGGAACATTATAAATAGTTGCTAATAAGAAATAATTTTCTGTCCTAAGTACTTATTAAATTATTTAAGGAAAACCGTTCTGTTTCTGAGCATGCCGTTTAAAATATCAATGTAATTTATCTATATCTGTATCTGTATCTATATCTTTATCGATAACAATATATGGAGTACATATACATATACAGTGCAGTCTCAAGCTAATGAATCCCAATTATATGGCTTTCTCCATCCAATGGACTGGCAACATGTCTCCTAAGTGAACACACTCTGAATGTTTTAATCCCAGTTTTATA
Source organism: Neoceratodus forsteri (assembly GCA_016271365.2). NCBI lineage: Eukaryota > Metazoa > Chordata > Ceratodontiformes > Ceratodontidae > Neoceratodus > Neoceratodus forsteri. The sequence continues at coordinate 90,320,390 of CM028130.1, read as the reverse complement.
GACTTCCTATTACCTGAACTAAGTTCATGTCTCCCAATCAGTCTAGATCAGGGGTTCTCAAATGGTGAGGCCAGCCTCCCTGGGGAGGCCCCAACCTGTCCCTGGGGAGGCTCAAACAAGTCTGAAAAAGTACTGTATTTAAATTTTGAGTTTTATGTATTTTGTTTGAAGAGATGAAGCAAACTGAAAGAGGATAATAGGTGAATTTTATGTATTTATCTACTAATAGGTGACAAGGAAAGGTGAATGAGCCATGGCTCATTTCCGGTGTACCCGGGGAAGGGTAGGTAGTGAATAGATTTCAAAAGGTAACTGCAAGACAATCAGGAAATACACAATGAACAATAGTGCAAACAAATATGAACAATGAACTAATAATGAGTGCTGGTAATTGATCAATTTGTAGACTGATGGCAGAACAGCCCAAATACAAGGGTTGAGTATATGAATGAATGAATGAATGAATGAATACTTTATTTCTAAAAAGCGCCTTTCCAAAACCAAGGCGCTTTTACAAATCAATGCATAAAACTTAAATCCTAAAAACAAGTATAGAAGTATAAGAGCAATAGCAGGAAGGAGCAAAGTAATCCCAGAGAAGTTGCTTGGGAGCAAGGAAGGAGGAGGAGAGGCAAAGTATGTAGGAAGGTTATTTCATATAGAGAGGAAACAGAGAAAGCAGTCTGACCCATGAAGGTACTGCAACAAGGGGTAACAATGGTTCAAGAATGAAAACAACAGAGCAAGTAGGCTGGCGGGGGTTACAATAAGCTGAATAATAATATTTGTTTGTTTCATTTATTTGTTATTCAGATAACACCTTTGAGCACAGGAGCTCTTTTTCAAAGGTTCCACATCAATATACGACAAAGAACTGAATGAAAGAACTGAATGTGAGCCAAGTACTCAAAGGGGTTTCAATTTATTCATGGTGTACTGCACAAAGTACAGTATGTTATTTTGCTTTGGGGAGGCCCAAGATTATTTCAGTTTTTGGGGAAGCCCAAAATCTTTTCCATGGATTTGGGGAGGCTCACTATGACAAAGTCTAAGAACTACTGGTCTAGATAGCTAAGATTATACTGTTGTCATATATACACATATATATATATATATATATATATATATATATATAGATAGATATAGATCTATATAATAGTGGCACCATAGTGCCACTATATAAAGGTTAAGTAGGCAGTTTAATGCTAAACTCCAATTTTTGTACTTTAATAATTTCACAACCAATAAACAGATTTACATGAAACTGTGCATGCTTTGTCTCCTGGGGTCGTTCTCTGGATGTGCCAAGCTTCATTCTGCCTGGACATGTGTATTCTGAAATCAGAATAGTGCAAAAAGTTAATTTTTAAGGGTTTTTTGCTATTTATTTTAGACAGCTGGTAGGTCCCAGAAGGACTGGAATTTTTGTTGGAAATTTTCAGGGGAAAGGGGGGCTGGCCCACAGATGGGCCTTTTGCTGGATTGGTGAAAAATGATTAATCTGTTCCAAAGTTATTAAAATTTAAAATTGTGGGTTCTGAGTATGCTCAGTAAACACTAAGCACTTCACAACAGCTGTATGAAACAAAAAAAGAATCCTTTTTCATAGGGGCCCAATCCTTTTTCATGAGAAATCAATTCCTTTTTCATTTGCCACCGTCTTATTTCCATGTAAAAACAAAATCAAAACACACAAAAATAATATCCTTCAGAAAGACCAATACATTTATCTTGCCCATTAAGACTCCATTAGGTGGATTTTGCATTTGATGGTTGAAGAGATGAGTGGGAAATGTGTTTCTTTGTACATTTTAATCCCTTTTTTGTTATTCATTTCCAGTACAAACATTTTTGTATGAACAAACATTTTACACAAAAAGTTTCTGTTAATCACCATTCCCATATTTATATAATCTTTCCCTGGTGCCTAGTGGCACCCCACCCTCCAATCACCATCCCCTTGTTTATTTAATTGTTCCCTAGTGTCTAGTGGCACCCCTACCCAATGATTGCCATCTCTGTAATTATGATATCTGTCCCTGGTGTCTAGTGGAACCTCCCACCCCTCCGATTGCTGTTCCCATAATGTTTAATATTTCCCTGGTGCCTAGTGGCACTCCCATGCTCTGATTCTCATCCCTGTAGTTATTTAATGTTTCCCTGGTGTCTAGTGGCACTCCCACCCCTCCGATTGCTGTCCCCATAATGTTTAATATTTCCCTGGTGCCTAGTGGCACCCCCATGCTCTGATTCTCATCCCTGTAGTCATTTAATGTTTCCCTGGTGTCTAGTGGAACCTCCCACCCCTCTGATTGCTGTCCCCATAACATTTAATATTTCCCTGGTGCCTAGTGGCACCCCCATGCTCTGATTCTCATCCCTGTAGTTATTTAATGTTTCCCTGGTGCCTAGTGGCACACCCACACTCTGATTCTCATCCTTGTAGTTATTTAATATTTCCCTGGTGCCTAGTGGCACCCCCATGCTCTGATTCTCATCCCTGTAGTTATTTAATGTTTCTCTGGTGTCTAGTGGAACCTCCAACCCCTCCGATTGCTGTCCCCATAATGTTTAATATTTCTCTGGTGCCTAGTGGCACCCCATGCTCTGATTCTCATCCCTGTAGTTATTTAATGTTTCCCTAGTGTCTAGTGGCACTCCCACCCTCTGATTACCATTACCATATTTGCTGTACTTTTCCCTGGTGTCTAGTGGCATCACCTACCCTCGTGATTGCTGTCCTTTCTGAATGAAAGATAACTGTCCCTTGATATCTTTTTTTCTTAAAACCTGTAAAAAAGAAAATGGTCCCGCACCAATCTGACCTACTCCAACCCGACTTTCCATTCAGCACCCATCACCCCTCACACTCGCTCACATGAACAGGTCCCAGGGTGAAGATCCCCTCTTCCATAACAGACATGTATTGCTGCCGAAAATGCCAACTGCTGTATGACAAAGTAAGGTAAGTGCTGTTCAATGTACGTCAATGAGGTTTTCAACTTTGATGCATAACTCGCCATTTTTGCATGTATTTGCACCAAATTTGGAACATGGCCTTTTTGACACCCCGCCTCATGAACAATGTTTATGAAATTATTCAAATCCAGCCCAAAAGTTGATTTTTCAGTTTCTTGGTGAACTCACCTTTCAGGGGGATTTGAACATTTTTACCACGTTTGTTCATGAGGTGGGGACATAAGAAGACTATGTTGAAAATTTGGAGTCAAAATATGTAAAAATAGCAAAGTCATGTTGTTATGCTTGGGTTATGCCCCCTATTGTCCCACATACACCTCACACTGTATTCCTGGTCTATTGTACTGTGATACTACTATTTTGCACTTATATATGGATATGAGTGCTAGAAATGTGCTTTGCTGCTAAGATGTGCTAATATTTTCATGCATGATTCATTATACCTCACTATAATACATTTATCTAGATTAGTTTGTCTTTTATAGATATTCCATATATTATCTACCTAATCACTGATAAGATGACTCAGAGGGATCATCAGTGATTATTGTATACTCATATTCTCATATAATTACATGTAATGTGTATTTTACACTCAGGCAGATATGCCTGTCAGGAGTTCTCTTTGTCTAAGCAAGCTGACACACAGAGAGACAGCTTTGTTATGTCTCTATGTTTTATATTGTACATAAGCAAGAAATGTAGTTTTCGACTGTCAGCATTTCTTTTGTCTAAGCTGTAATGCTAATGGAAGCATATTCTGTCTCATATGATACTCGTTAGTAATTGTGTCTCCTAAGTCATTCTCCATTGGAGAATGACTTAGGACCAATACATATTGTTTTTCATAACTGTAACTATGTTGTAATCTCTGATGCTATGCTGTTATCTGTAGTATTAAGCTGTCTGCAACCCACTGTAGTGCTCTTGAGACACTACTGTAACTTCTCTAGAAGGGCAGAGAGCTGGAGGGCAGGGAGAGATAGAACAAGATCTTAGAGAACCTAAGATCTACAATTCTGGAGATTATGTACATTCTTGAGGAATGGTGAGAAACCCATCTCCCTTGTGATTTTCTCTGTCACATGCTTGGCGTAAGTAGTATAATAAACTTTATTAGTACTCCTTGCTTGTTTACGAATGTTTCTCAGCAGACTCCGAGACACAAGAATCTGTATTATTATTATTTTTATTGTTTACCCTACACACCAAGAGTGTTTAGACAACAATGTGCATATGTTGAAATTTTACAATGCTCACTCAAAACTTTGTTAATTTTAAATATTTTAAGCACAAATTGGGAACAGTGATTGGTGGGTGGGAGGGTGCCACTAGACACTGGAGAACATATGATTTTATAATGGGAATGGTGATCGGTGGGTGGGGGGTGCAACTAGACACCAGGAAAATTGGGAATGGCAATTGGTGGGTAAGGGGGTGCCACTAGACACCAGGGATCTATTTATTTCTTTACAGAGATGATGATTGATGGGCGAGTGGTACCACTAGACACCGGTACAATAGCACACATTGCCAGGGATGGCAATGGAGTGTGGGGGGTGCCACCAAACACCAGGGATATGGTGGCTCACAGCTCACACTGCAGCTGGCAGCATGAATTCAGCTGTGGCTTCAGGAGTCAAGAAATTCCTACTGTTCTCATACAGACAATGTAGGGAAAGCACTTCTCTCACAAAGATGGGCACCTGGAATTTTGGGTGCCCAGAAAATGTATTTGTGGCCATTATGTTAATAAATAAACATCCGAATCTAGTTAAAAGAATCTCAGCATTTTTATGAAATGTCCACGTTTGTTAGTTAGTGGAAAAAATCAACAAGATGGATGTTTGCATAGCACAAAAAATGTTGGTGCTTTGCCAAGTAAGTGGCGTGAAATCAAAAACTAGCATTTGAGGCATCATATTTTTTCTTTCACCACAGAAAATTATCTCTAAACCCCTACTGTGCATGTGCAGGTCAGAGACCACTAAATTTAAAAGCCTTATAGATCAGGAACCATTTTAATATTTTTTTTTAATCAGGCATGCCAAAAGCACTGCCTCAGGACATGACACAAGTCCCCTGCAAATTTGGGATAAAAATGTCATTCCATGTAGGCTGTAGGGGACAGCAAAACAAAAAATATGTTAAGTATAGGAAAAAAGTTATACATTTATTAAAATGACACATGTGGATCTTAGAAACTGTACAAGCTGCCATCACAAAAATTCCCACAAATGAAGTCCTTGCTTCCTAGACAACACATACAGAATGTCAGCTGATTTTGTCAAATGGAGCCAAATATATTAATGTGTAAAGTTAGGGATTTATCATTGAACAGGCTACTCAAAGCTAACTATAGGGGTGCTACTGTGCCCCTATAATATATGTCATACATAACAGTGACCTGTGGAATACATGATTTTTTTTCACAATAGCTGTTTGACCTTGGGTAACCTCACAAGTGGTGTAAGCCACAAGTGATGTGCCTAAGGTCAAACAGCTTGAGTGAAAATAAATCATGCATTCTGCAAGGTCCCTGTTACATGTTCCCTTTATGCACTACGGATCCTTTAGAATAGTGCAGGGAATTTTGTTTTAAATTGTTTATTTAATTTTTTTTTTTTTTATATTTACTTTGTGTGCCCCCTCTATCACCACTGAACTCCTGCTCCTTCTGGAGACTCCATCAGCCTGATTTGTCCCAGCTCCTGCTAGCCGATGTCCAGTGCAGTCCATCCCCCCATGAAGCCTTGGTTGTACCCCCCAGGCCGGTATGGGGTGGAGGCCCTTACACCCCGACGTGACTTAGTTTTCATCGGGGGATGCTGGTACTGACGTCGGTAGGGGCATTGGGGATTGTGGCCAGGAGCTCCATCTACCAGGAGTCTGGTGGGGTATTTTCCTGTTTTCTTCCCCCCCACAGGACGTCGCACGCTAGGGGAGCCAAGGCGTGTGCGTCATGACGTGCCTGCGCTCCGGCTCCTGGCAGATGTCCTTCCCTCCCTGCTTTGTGCAGTCTCGCTCCACCTCCACCTGTGGTCACCCAGGTGGCGGGTGTTGCCAGCCAGGACTTGCATCCCCACCCTCCCCTGGAGGAGGAAGAGCAGCCGTTGGGCGTCAATCCTCCTCCCAGCCAGCCTCCAGCTACGAGTCCGTTCCTGAACCCAGGTCAGCTGGCGTCGCAAGCGGAAATCCAACCGCTGCGGCCGGGGCCGGAGTTTATTTAATTTTCAATGTAAACTTACACATACTTTCTGTGTTTTTCCCAGTGTAGCTCCACATAGCACAGTGGTTGCTAAGCAGCTGCTATGGACTCTTGCATAATGAAAAGGTTTGGTGCACAATTGTCTTGTTTTTGCTTTGTTTGAGGGTGTGCATTTATTCATCAAAAAAGTGAATAAAAATTGAATTTTCTGCCATTTTTTTCCGTTTATAAAAAATAATCTGAAAAGTATCTATAAATGAAACACCTGTCATTGTGTAGATATTTTTGTGCTGAACAACATTTGTGCTCAAAGTACCATGCTATCATTTTTCATTTTAAAGTTATTTGCATTTATTTTTGAAAAAGTGCAAAAAGAAGTTTTTCTTCAGTTTTTTTGCTAATTATAAAAAAAAAGGTATCAATAAATGAAACATCACTCATTTTGTAAATATGTATATGCTGGATAAACTTTGTTAAAACACAAAGAACTTCATTGCGACAAAACTTTTTGCTCACAGCACCATGCTACAATTTTTCATTTTAAAGTTCTTCACATTTGTTTGTCGAAAAAATGAAAACAAATTGAATTTTCTGCTGTTTTTTTGCTAATTATAAAACAAATCTAAAAGGTATCTATAAATGAAACACCAGTAATTTCATAGATATTTTTGTGCTGAACAACTTTCATGTTCACAGTACTATGCTACAGTATCATTTTTCATTTTAAAGTTATTTGCATTTGAATATGGTTAGTATTGCTATCCGAACCAAACATTCTATATTAGTTCCAAGTGCTTGTGCTAGACCTGCTGACATAATAACTGTGTGGATAAATTGACTGATGATATAACAACTGTGTGCATAAATCCTGATGATGTAGCTTCTATGTACATAAATGAAATGTATGTACACAGTAGCTCAAATATCAGGATTTATGCAATGGGCATTTTGTCCACACATAGAAACGTAGAATTTGACGGCAGATAAGGACCGCTTGGCCCACCTAGTCTGCCCATTTTCCTACTTAACAGATAAGATGCAGATCCTAGTTAACCAACAGCTTACTTCCTCCTTCTCCCCACTAGGACTGCCTTATGTCTGTCCCATGTATTCTTGAATTCCCCCACTGTTCTTGACTCCACGACCTCCTCAGGGAGGCTGTTCCATAAATATATATTATAGGAGCCTGAAAGCACCCCTATAGTTAGGGTTCAGTAGCCTGTTTAATGTTGGAAACTCCTTGGCAAAACACAGCCCTATAATGTAATAGAGCAAGTTTAGCTCTCCACCTCCAATCACTTTCCCTGGTGTCTAGTGGCACCCCCCCGATCAATGTCCCCAGATTTTTATTTAACAGTCCCTGCCCCCAGCCCATTGTTTGATTTACACTGCAACATTGGAAGGCCCAATCTCCATGTTGATATTACAACCCCCCAGCAATGTGTGGCACTGGGGAGCCCACCTCCAGTGTTCTTAAATGTTTATTTTACTTGTCCCTGTGAAAAGAAAACAGTTCCCCGATGTCTTTTTTTAAAAACCTGAAAAAATTAAAACTGCCCCTCATCATCTCTGCCATCACCCTCCCCCATCCTAACCCTCCCACTAAGCACCCACCATCCCACACAACCCATTACACTATACTTACCACTGGAGGTCATAGGCTGTCACCTTCTGTGGATCAAGACACATCTGCACTGACAACCCCAAGGAAGACTTTACCCCTGATTTGCTACAGGTGTGTGCAGGGGTTAGGGCTGGAAACACTAAATTCACAGTTCTCTACTTTTGTGTCTATAGTCTTAACCCTAAATGGTGCATTAAAGGATTTTTTTGCAAAGAATATATATATATCGTCATTGCACAAAACTTTGCTAATGTGCTACTTAGAATTAAAGCAACAGAAATAGAGAAATGTGGTGTTAGAATTTACAACCCTAACATCCCACCCAAAGCCTGCAGGCAATAATAGGTGTGGGGTGTGCCTTGGGGTTGTCAGCAGTAACACTTACCCCATTCCACGGGTAAATAAGCTGAAATGGGTACAGAATATGAAAGTGGGATGAGCATTATGGTTGATAACCCCAAGATATACTCCACACCTGTTGCTGCCTGCAGGGTAGGGGTGGAGTGTTAGGGTTGGAAACCTTAACACCTTGGAAACCCGAACACCATGTTTCCATACTTTTTTTGCTTTAACTCTAATTAGTGCATTAATAAAGTTATTTTGCAATGTATTCTTTACTTTCTGAGATAGTATAATGTCATCTTCATTTGCCTATGTCATGTCCCTATAGTTAGGGTTCAGTAGGCAGTTTAATGTTAATCTACAAAGTTTGCACTTTAGTAACTTCACAGCTGTTCAATGGATGAGCATGATATTTTGCATGCAGCCTTGTGTGGTAGTTCTGGGGATATGTCAAGTTTTGTTTTGGTTGGATGTGTGGATTCTGAGTTCTGGAAAATGCAAAAAATTTTTTCTCATTGGTTTTGTGTGTTTTTTTTCTTTGAACTTGCCTACAGTCCAGACGAGGTGGAATTTTGGTCTGGAATGTTCAGTGTAGAAAATGGACCGGCCCACAGATGTGTCTTTTGCTTGTTTGGTGAAAAAATATTAATCCATTTTAAAGTTAATTTTGAAATTTTTTAAAATTTGGTTCTGAACATTTCAAGATAGCTTTTTGAAACAAAAACGGAATCCTTTTTCATACTGGTATAATCATTTTTTTTATTTTCTGCCATCTTGTTCCCATTTTTTTATTAAAAAATAATTATAAAAGCCACAAAAAATGACATCCTGGAGAAAGACCAACACATCCCTCTGGCTGATCAGGACCTGTTAGGTGTAATGTGCACTTCACTGTTGGAAAAATGCCCATAACATGTTATTTTTTTAAATATTATAAATCTTTCACAGTTATACATGATACAAAAAATTATCCTTTTTCATGAAGGGAAAATTATTTTTCCTTTGCGGTATCTTGTTCTGATCACTGTCCCACTAATATCAAAATATATTTTTAACAAAACTGCAGAGAAATGCAAGTTTAATAATAAAACATCAGAAAAGGACTCTGAAGAGTAATAAAGGCCCTACTCAGCCTATCAACATGTCATGCATGTGTATCTCCTTTGATGGGTGCATCTCTCAGCTGGTTTCCATCTGTTTGGCATTTTTAGTTGTTTAGTCTGCACTCCCAGCTCCTCACCAATGTGCATGGTCTGTGGGAAGGCTCCGGATCCCCCCATCACCTTTCTTGGACATGCACCCTCTCTCCTGGTCACAATCACAGGATGACTGAGGTGGGGGATTAACCCCAGTCATAGGCAGCACTCATGGCAGCAGACATTACAATGGCTGTCCTAGATTCATTGGATTGCAGTTTGCTGTTTCTGTCAGTCCCAGACTCTCTCATAGCCTATCGCCACACACTTTATTGATCCAAGGCAAATAGATGCTGTTCCTGGGAAACTGCTGCTCCTCCCTGTGGGCAGAACTAGTGCTTCCTCCCACACTGAGAACCGAACCTGCACCTTATACAGCACTGCATTCCTCCTGCTCTTCTCCAGTCTGAGTTTAGAACACAATCCAGAAGCAGACAGTACAGCCTCAGCCTTTTCCTCTGACCAGGTCACCCAGAAGGTACCAGGATACTGTGCAGAGCAGGGAATGAGGAAAGGAGCCTTTGAAGAAGGACTGTGAGTCTAAAACATGTCAGGCAGTTTGCACTGGCATTTGCTATTTCATTAAATGTTTATTTTTTGCTAATTTGGCTTGGCATCCCAGTTTTGGTTTGTGTGTGCAAGAAACCATGCAGTAATCCAATGAGGAAGGGAAACAGCAGAGAAAGGGACTTCACCAGCTAACATTGCTTGCAGGTGAGGAGGACCTGTTTTGGATTTTCACCCAGCTTGGGTTTGCCAGAACTCCCTGTGCTAAACTTCAGTGGTGTTTAGGACTTTTTGGCACTCCCTTGGGTGTGTAACTGTTCATTTGTTTTCCCCTTTTGAATTCTGAATTTGGACAGTGATACTTATAAGAAGGTGGGGGGTAGGGTTTTTGGGTTTGGGAGAGCACTTTGAATGGGTACCATGGGGTGGGAAGGTTGTGTGGGGGCATTTTTAGAATTGGTTGGTGAATGTGCTTTAGTGGCCCCTTGCAGTACTCCCCTGCTCAATTTAGAGAGCTCCTCCCGTTTGAGCTTTATGGTTTTCAACCCTAAAACTCACCCCATTCTCATGTGCTCTGCACATCTCAGCTTCTTTAAAGCAGCAGTGCAACTTAAATGTTTTTCCAAAACAGCTAGTTTCAGCTAGTTAGGAAAAATATTAGCATACCCATCAAATATCATTGTCTTGGTACCTCATATACTGCACACCGTAAGTCATTTCATTTCATTTTTATTTTTGATACTTGTAAATCCAGATGAGCAATAATGCCCGTTTTCATTGGAGACAAGTTCAATCTAAAAACATAATATAAAACATACAAACATACAACATAGGAGCAGACTATACTGTACAATTGATCAATAAAGTGCAGTGCAAAGAAATACATTATGTTTTAGAAAAAAGCCAGTGTTTTAACCTTTTCTTGAAGCCCTGGGTAAGACTACTCTCAACAATTGCTGATGGTATTTTGTTAAAAAAAAGTAGGGGCTCTAAATGATAAAGATCTTTATTTATTTATTTATTTATTTATCAAGTCTAGGATTACAGATACCTTTGAGCCAAAGCTCTTTTACAAAGGTTCCACGTCAGAGAAATACAAATTATGGGGAACATCAAGACATGCATTACAACAATGTGGACATTGCAAACAGAGTAGAGATTAATACAGTTCAAGGGTAGCATTGTAACAAGGCAGCCAGCGGCATTTGTCAGAGAAGATAGACAACAGAATAAGAAGTGCCAGAATCAAAGGGAGAGGGAAGAGGGTAGGGGGGGAAGAAGGAATGTAGGAAGGGTGGCAAGAGGGTGAAAAGTGCAGCATTGGGTATACCAAGATGTGAGGGTAGAAACATAGAAACATAGAAGTTGATGGCAGATAAGGACCGCAAGGCCCATCCAGTCTGCCCATTTCTTTTTCTACCTTATAAATGTGCCATTGGCCTTGCTCTGTCAGTGACCTATCTATTCATAGTCATTTGTATTGCTCCTTATGCCTATCCCATGCCTGTTTGAAGCCCTGCACTGTATTCATAGCCACTCACTTCTTGTGGTAAGCCATTCCATGCATCTACCACCCTTTCTGTGAAAAGAATTTCTCACATTCCCCTTAATCGGCCTCCCCTAATCTCATGCTGTGTCCTCTTGTTCTGCTATTTTCTTATATTTAAACATGTTAGACTCTTTCACCTTGTTTATGCCCTTAAGGTGTTTGAATGCCTCGATCATATCACCTCTCTCCTCCTTTGCTCAAGGGTACATATTGAGCTCCGTAATCTGTCCTCATTGTCTTCTGATGCAGTCCCTGCACCATTTTGGTTGCCCTTCCCTGGACTGCCTCAATTTGGTTAATGTCCTTGTGAAGGTGTGGCTCCAATACTGCACGCAGTACTCCAGATGGGGCCTAACTAAAGTCTTGTACAGAGGGATTATTACTTCCTCTTACGACTTGTGATACCTCCTACTAATACACCCTAACACCCCTAGTACCTAACAGCTTTAGAGGTTTGCTTGATGATTTTAGGTCATCAGTATGATGATGCCCAAGTCTCTTTCTTCCTTTGTGACTGCTAGCAACTCCTCCCAGCCTATAAGTGGCTTCAGGTTTCTCTTCCCTATGTGCATGATTTTGCACTTTTGCATTAAATCCCAGTTGCCACTCTTCCGACCATTCTGCTAGTTTATCCAGATCTCTTCTCATTCTGCCCACCCCATCTGGATCATCTACTCTGTTGCAGATCTTGGTGTCATCTGCAAACAGACAAGCCTTACCTCTAGTCCATCTCAGTAGGTCACTAATGAAGATGTTGAATAGGACTGGCCCCAGGACTGATCCCTGAGGTACCCACTTGTGACTTGCATCTCTTCTGACTGTATACCATTTACCACCACTCTCTGTTTTCTGCCAGTCAACCAGTTTGTCACCCAGTTGACCAACTTCGACCCACCCTGAGCCTACCTAGCTTGTTTATCAATCTTCTATGTGGAACAGTGTCAAAAGCTTTGCTGAAGTCAAGGTAGGCGACATCAACTGCTCCCCTTGGTCCACCACTCTGGTTACCCAGTCAAAGAAATCTATGAGATTAGTTTGACAGGACCTTCCTTTGTAAACCCATGCTGTCTTGGATCCTGTGCCCCTATGGATTCCAGGTGTTGCACTGTCCTTTCCTTAAGGAGTGCCTCCATAATCTTGCCCACTACTGAGGTAAGACTGACCGGTCTGTAGTTCCCGCCTCTTCCTGCTACCACTCTTGTGGAGCTGGATCACATGAGCCCTCTCCAGTCTTCTGGGACCTCTCCTGTGCTCAGAGACTCACTAAACAATTCTGCTAATGGCTCTGCTAGTTCCTCCTTTAGCTCCTTAAGTACCCTGGGATGTATGCCATCAGGTCCCATTGCCTTATCCACCCTGAGCTTAGCAAGCTCTTGTAGGACCCTTTCTTTGTAAGGGAGTAGTGCTCACCTCCTCCCCTGTGTCCATGATGTTGAGCTGTGGGCCCTGCCCTACCTTCTCTTCAGTAAATACTGAGCAAAAGTATCTATTTAGGATAGATGCCTTTACAGGGTCCTCCTCCTCACATGCGCCTTTTCTCCATTAAGCTTGCAATACCCCTCTGGACTTTCTCCTTTCACTAATGTATCTATAGAAGTCTTGTCACCTTCTTTACTGTTTGTGCTAGTGTTTCCTCAGTTTGGGACTTTGCCTGCCTCACTGCCTTACCTGCTTCCCTTAGGGCAGTTTGGTATGCCTCCCATCTTCATCCCGCTGTGTTCCTTTATATTTCCTGAAGGCCAGCCTTTGGCTCTGACCTTTCTGCTACTGTATTTGAGAACCAAAGTGGTTTCTTCTTCTTTGCACTTCCTTTTCTGTCTAACACAATGGGATGTTGCTTCAAGTATTGCATCCTTAATGCTTGCCCACTTTGCCTGTACCCCTCACCTGTGTTTCTTTTGCCAGGGCTAGCTTAACTCTGTTGTCATCTTATCAAAGTCAGCTCCTCTGAAGTCCCATATTTTTGCCTTGGAATGTGATGATTTAGATGTAGTAGCCAAATTGAACCACACCATGTGATGGTCACTGGCCCCAGGTGACCTTCTACCTGGAGATCTGTGGATCCCTTCTTTGTTAGTCAGTACTAGATCTAGGATAGCCCTGTCTCTTGTGGGTTGCTGTACCAGTTGTTTGAGGCCCTCCCCTGCAGGAATCCACTATGAGTCTAGTTCTGGCAGATGTTCCTGCTGGTATTGACCAATCTGTATCTGCATGTTGAAGTCTCCCATTATCAGAACCTCCCTTTAGCTGTCATGTTTTGTATATCTTCTAACAGTAATGTGTCTATGTCCTCCCTCTGGTCTGGGGGCCTGTAGACAACCCCAGTTCTTATGGCTGTCCCATTTCCTGTTTCCAGGGTGACCCACAGTTCTTCTGGCTCCTTATGTGTATTCTGAATTTCTGTAGCTTTGATATTTTCATTAACATACAGGCCACTCCTCCCCCTTTTGCACCTCGGTCTCTTCTGAACAATACATAGCCAGGTACTGAAGTCTCCAAGTGTGCTTACTGGTAAACCACGTCTCACTAATTGCTACTATGTCCAGTTTAGCCTCTGACATTATTGCCTGCAGGTCTGGGATCTTATTTCCCAGGCTGTGAGCATTTGTGTACATGATTTTCCATTGGCCAGATTTTGGTGTGTTAGTTGTTGGGTGAAGTTTGGCATTACCCCTATGCATCGTATGGGGAGACAAACCTTTTTTCTTACCTGGTGATGCAAATGAACGGCAAACACTCTGAATTCCTGTTTGACCACTAGCTGAGGGGGGAGGGGTGTTCTTCCCATTCGACGTTGGGGTGCTGCACCCTCTCCTCATTTGCTAGTTTAAATATTCTGCAAAGACATCAAACTTCTGCCCCAATGCACTGACTCCTCTTTAGTCAGATGCAGTCCATCAAATTTAAAGAACTTTCGCTCCCAGAACTGTTGCCAGTTCCTACAAATCTGTGTCCTTTTCCTGGCACCAGTCCTGAGCCACATGTTTAGCTCCCCTATCTCCCCTTCTCTGACCTTCCGTCCATCTGCTCCCTTCTCCCAGACTGGCAGGATCTCAGAGAAGGAGATGCCGGACGAAATAGATGATAGTTTGTCCCCCAGCCTAGTCAGGTGTTCCTTGGTCTCCACAACTGACCGGCTGGCGAGATCATTAGTCCCTGGTAGAATCCAGTGGGGGGGGGACCAACTAGAGCAGAAAGGGAAGTGGAGAACAAGGTTAAGTTGGGCAGTCACAGGAGCCGTTGGTAGTGAGATAGTCCTGGACCCTAGTTTTAAACATACCAATAGTTGGGGCAGAGGAGATGGATGGGCTGAGGCCATTGAACCAGAGTGGCGCTCGATAAGCAAAAGAGCGTTGTCCCTGTGAAGTGTGACAGTGGGGAACTTTCAGTAGCTGTAGCGTGGATCTCCTAAGGTGCCATTTGTTAATTCGGTGTTGTAACAGAGTTGAGACTCTAGAAGGTGCAAGGCCAAGGTAGATTTTTTTCACCATGGAGCAGGTGAGAAACTTTATACGGTTTGATAGTTGGAGCCAGCCGGTCTGAGTGTACAGGTCACATGTGTGGGTGAGACGGTGAGCACCAGTAATGAGCTGACATGCTTTATTTAAGGTAGTTGAGAGGCATCTAAGGGTTGTGGTTGTGGCCGAGCCATAAATGATGAGACTGTAGTCTATTACAGAGATCACAGAGCTCAGGACTGCAACCTTCAAAGCTTCTGGCGTGAGGTGTGGTCTGTGTTTGTAGAGGAGACCAAACCGTGTATTAGCAGCTCTAGCTACATTATCTACATGAAGTCCATAGGAGAGATTAGGGTCAAGCTGTATCCCTAAGTATCTGAAGGACCCCACCTGATCTAGAGTGTTCCCCTGGGTAGTGGAGATAGCCAAGTGGTGTAGCTTGTGGGTTATGAGAGCTGCAGAAGAGCATAGATTTGGTTTTCTTGTCATTGAGGACCAGTTTATGATTAAGAAACCATGTTTCTACAGAACTGAAACCAAGTTGAAGGTTGTGTTGAAGAGTTGCAGGATCTTTGTGAGTGGAGAATACAACAGCATCATCGGCATATAGTATGATCTGCTCAGAGCAGTGGTAAGGAAGGGAGTTTAGAAAAGGCTAAAAGGAGGGGTCCCAGTATGGATCCCTGTGGGACACCCTATCGAACAGGCAGGGTGTTAGAAAGAGTGTCCGCAATTTTTTACTCTCTGTGACCGGTTTTCTAAGTAGCTTTTAAACCAGAGAGAAGAGTCAGGTGATAGCCCAGCATTCAGTAGTTGGTGTATTAATAATCCATGGTGTACTGTATCGAAGGCCTTGGAGAGGTCGACGAAAACAGCCCCTGTGAGAAGGCTGTTGTCAAGGGATTTGTGCAAAGCAACAGTGAACTCAAGAAGGGCTGTGGTGGTGCTGTGACCTTTCCGGAAGCTGTGTTGTTGTGGACAAGGTATATTGTATTTATCCAAGTGGTCGGTAAGTTGATCAGCCACGATGCGCTCAAGTGCCTTAGAGTGGGGGCAGTATGGAGATAGGGCGATAATTTGAGTGAATCGTCTTGTCCCCACTTTTATGGATGGGTGTCACGGTGGCTGTTTTCCATAGGTCCGGGAATTTTCCACAGCTGAGAGAGAGGTTTAGGATTTTTGTTAATGGATGAATTACCTCATCGAGGGTGAGCAAAAGAAGCCTAAGGTCCAGGGTGTCGCTACTAGATCTAGATTTAGAGATAGCTGCAGTAATATAGCGGCGAGCTTCATTTAGCCTTACCTTCCTGAAGTAGAAGAGGGGATGGTTAGACTGAGGGGCTGAGGTATTTGGGGAGTAGGCCCTGTTTTCCAAAAAGTCATGGGGTAGAACAGCACTAAGGTCTGAAAAAGTCGTGTTAAAGATGTTTACGATCACCTTGGGGTCAAGGGTTGAGGATCCATCAACCATTAACATGGCCAGAGAGGTTTTTGGCTGCTTCCTGTGACATCCTTGATATTGTCCCAGAAAGCACGACCATTTCCCATGTATTGGTGAGAGCATCTTTGTAATAGGTGGATTTCATTAGCCGTATGGCTTTTGTGCAGGCATTTCGTGCTTGTTTGTAATTTTGATGTCCAGTTGTTTGCCAGTGGCCTGGCAACTGCCCAGAGGTGATCCCTTAGTTTCAGCTGTGAGAGAAGAGCCATGTGACCCATGGGTTAGAGAGAGATTTTGTTTTGCCTTTAGCAGGGGCAAAGAGGTTGCAGGCTTTGTTGAAAATTGAGATGAAGTGATCAAGAGCCAAGTTAACATCTGTTGCTTCATAGATGGGTAGCCAGTCTTGTAGAAGCAGGTGTTGTTTGAGATGTGGAAGTTTTCCACGAGGAAGGACTCTGCTAGCGATAATTTTGGGAGAGGGTTTAAGGAATTTGTTAGACCATGCACACATGACTGGGGAGTGGTCACTGATTGAGTCTGGGAGAATGGTCGTATGAGAAATCCTTGTGGGGTGAGTGGTGAGGACCCAATCCAAGAGGGTACTGGTGCCAGTCTTGTAGTTAATCCTAGTAGGGGAGTTTACCATTTGTGTGAGGTTAGCAGTGAGATGGAGTCTTTATAGGCACTGGCACTCGATGCTAACCAGTTTATGTTGAAATCCCCTAGTAGAATAAGTTCACTTTCGGGAGGATGTGAGTTGATAAAGTTTAGAACATTGTTGAATCCATGTTTAGGGTCCCTGGGTGGGATGTATACGGAGACAATAGTCAGAGCTTTATGGTTGGGACCTAGGATGATTTTTATTGGCAGAATCTGGGCTGAGGCAGAAAGTGATGGAGTTGCTACAGGGTGCCAAGACAGGGAGTCTTTGATATAGATTGCAACCACCGCCTTTTTTGCATATCCGGTCCAGCCTGTGAACATTGTAGCCCTGTACTGTTACTGCTGAGTCAGGAACTTTAGGTGTCAGCCAAGTTTCCACCACTGCAAGGATGTCAGGGTTGTGTTGGCATATGAAGGCTTGGAGTGCATCCAGCTTTGGTAGTAGGCTGCAGATATTAATGGTTGCAAGGATAAGGGCACCTGAAGTTTGTGTGTGGCCTGAACTTCTAGGGCCAGGATTGGGATGAACGCTGCCTGAGATGAGAAGGAGGAGGAGCAGAAGTTTTAAGGAGCAGAGTCGCAGCTCTTTGAGAGATAGTTTTGATTGTTGTTTCCTGGAGTAGAAGTTGCAAGGTTCCAGGTGGTGTCCCATATGGACTGCAAGGTGGTACAGTGTAGAGAGGTGGCCACACTTGTTGAGAGTAGTGGTCATGTTAAGTAACCAGGAATATCCAAACAGTGCACCAAGCACAAGTCTCGAGTGGAAGTGGAGAGTTCCCTTGGAGTTGCAGTGGAAACCAGAGTAGAGGGTGGTGGGGGTGGGGGTGGCTAGGACCAGGGAGAGAGAAGAGGGGGCCAGAGCAAGGAGGAGGAGGAAAGGCAAGAGAAAGGCAGAGAGAGACCACATGGCGTATGTACTAGATAAAGAGATAGAGATATAGCCCTCTAGTGGTGAGAGGATATAATCTGCTAATGGAAAAGTCAACTGTTGGGAGGGGGGAGCTCTAAATTCACTTCTACTATTAACTCAGAACTTAAAATGACTGCAAGGATTAAACAAATCATTAAACCCTAGCACATAAATTCAACTAGAGACACAGAGGGAGATACAGTAGTTAGAGGTGTGTTCAGCAGCAGATAGTATGGGCCACTTGGAAATCAGCTTCCACTGGTACCAAATCCAAAAGTCAGGGCTAGTACCTTGCAGTACAGAGGATTTCTGAAAAACTGTTTAGGTTCCAGAAATAGAGGGGTCCATGGCCTGGTCAAGGCACGCTGGATCCCTGAAATAAAGTAGAAAAACAGGATTTTTAAAGGCTGGAGAAGTGGGCTGGTCACATCAGAACAAAGAGAATAAATATAAGTGGGCAGGTTCAGAGAGCAAAGCAGACGGTGTGGGGAGGAGGAGGAGAGGTTGCAGAGCAGACAGCAAAACAAGGATTTACACAGTCAAGGCTCTAAATTCACTTCTAATATCAACTCAGAACTTAAAATGACTGTAAAAAAAGCTCTAAATTCACTTCTAATATCAACTCAGAACTTAAAATGACTGTAAGGATTAAACAAATCATTAAACCCTAGCACATAAATTCAACTAGAGACACAGAGGGAGATACAGTAGTTAGAGGTGTGTTCAGCAGAAGATAGTATGGGCCACTTGGAAATCAGCCTCCACTGGCATCAAATCCAAAAGTCAGGGCTAGTACCTTGCAGTACAGAGGATTTCTGAAAAACTGTTTAGGTTCCAGAAATAGAGGGGTCCATGGCCTGGTCAAGGCACGCTGGATCCCTGAAATAAAGTAGAAAAACAGGATTTTTAAAGGCTGGAGAAGTGGGCTGGTCACATCAGAACAAAGAGAATAAATATAAGTGGGCAGGTTCAGAGAGCAAAGCAGACGGTGTGGGGAGGAGGAGAGAGGAGAGAGGTTGCAGAGCAGACAGCAAAACAAGGATTTACACAGTCAAGGCTCTAAGTTCACTTCTAATATCAACTCAGAACTTAAAATGACTGTCTTTGCCCAAAAGTAGTCTTAACAAATGGTATTTTAAATTTATAATTAAACTGGGACCTGGTAGACAATGCATTTGTTGCTCTAGGAAAACATTATAGAAGTAAACGGAGGAACAAGGTTGCATTTTATTTTAAATAAAAAAAACACCCATTTTGTAGAGAACTCAGTTTTCGAAGGATAAAGAATGAGACTGTTTATACAAATCAGCACAATGGGTTCGTCAGTCTTAAGTTTTTTTTATACTAACCCTTGCCAAGTCTACAATGTAATTTCTATGCAAAATGTGACAGTCATCTTATTTTCTTGACAAACAAATTCAAGTAAAACATTTCTAACAAACTCAAAGTTTGGTGGAATTAGAAAAGTGTACCATTAAATAAGTGGAAGGTGCCTAGAATCTATTATAGTGTAAAAAAGGTGGGGTCAAATTTTTTTGCCCAATTTCATTGCACTGCTTCTTTAATCTCAGCTTATTTAATGATGGAATGGGGTGAGTGTTAGGACTGATAACCCTGAGGCACACCCCACACTCGATTTGCGAAGATGCAGGAGAGGTCAAACCATAAATGTTTCTGCTGTTACTGCCTGCAGGGTGGGGTGGGGTGTTAGGGTTGGAAACACTAACACCACATTTCCCTATTTTTGTCAGTTTAACCCTAACTAGTGCATTTACAAAGGTTTTTAAGAATAATATATATATATATATATATATATATATATATACACACACACACACATACATACAGGCTGGGTAGCATCTCTATAGTACGGGTTGAATAGGAACTTTAATGCTTAACCCCAGTTTTTGCACATTAATAAATTTGCAATAGTTCAACAGATTTGTATGAAATGTTGTATGTCTAGTCTCGTGGGGTTGATCTCTGGATGTGCCAAGTTTTGTTCCCGTCAGATGGGTGAATTCTGAGTACTGGATAATGCAAAAAGTGAATTTTGCACTCATTTTTCCCATTGTTTTAAATGGGTTTTTCTTTGAATTTGGCTGTAGACCAGATGGTTTGGAATTTTTGTCTGAAATTTCCAGGGTAGAAAAGGGATGGTCCTCAGATGTGCCTTTTCCTTGTTTGGTGGAAAAATATTACTCCATTTCATAGTTTTTCAATTTTGAACTTTTAAAAAATTGATTCTGAACATGCTCAGTATGCACTTCAAAATAGCTGTATGAAACAAAATAAGATTTTTTTTTCACATAGAGCAATCTTGTTTCTTGAGGGGAATAGGCTGTTTCATTAGCCACCATCGTGTTCTCAGTTTTTTCTAAAAATTTCAGTTTTAAATGTCTTAAAAATGGGAAGCTGGAGGCAGACCAGTACATTTATGTTACTCATTTGGACTCAGTTAGGTCTACTCTGCAGTTCAGTGTTGGACAAAGGACTCAAAATTATGTTTTTTTTTTAAATATTTTAAATCCTTTTTCATCACTCCCTTTGGTTGTTTTGTTTAACGTTCATATGAAACATGTCATATGAATGAAAAATGGGTGTCTTTTTGCTGTTTATTTCAAGAACTCTAGCAATAAGAGGGTTTGGAATTTTGATTTGATATTTACAGGGTAGAAAGGGTCTGGTCCACAGATGTGCATTTTGCTGGTTTGGTGGAAAAGATATGAATCTGTTTCAATGTGATTAAGGTTTAAAATGTAGGGTTCTGAACATGCTTAGTTCTGTACTAAAAGTAATAAAGAATAAGCACAGCATCAGCACACATGGACCATCCTGTAGCTGAAAATACCTCAGACTTGAAAACAACATGAATGTGAAAGTACAGCACAACCTGGTCCATCCTTTGCACCATAAACCATAAAGCAGGCACAAAAACACAAAACTCAACTGACACACCAGAATAACTGAGTCACTGTAAACAATAGGTGCTATATGCTGTATGGGAGGTTTGCAATTACTCGCCATGGCTAATGTTACGATTCCTTGGTGTCTAGCAGTCCCCCTCCCACCTGCACACATGCCCAACTTTAATGTTAAAATTCCATGTTGGCTAATGGTCCCTCTCCCCACCCAATGCCTTGCTTGACAGTTCAAAATGCACTCCCCAGTGTCTAGTGATCCTTCCCCCCACCCAATGCCCTTCCAGAAAATAGTTAACAGTATCCCTGGTGGTTAGTGGTCCCTCACCTATCCACCACCATACCTGACAATTTGTGAAACTATCCCTGGTGGCTAGCAGCCCCTAACCCTCCACTCACCCAACACCCTTCCTGTTAAGTCATGAACATGCCCCTGGTGTCCAGTGGTCCCCCCGCCACCCGACCACCCATCCCAGTATAAAACTATGTATCCCTGGCATCTAGTGGTCCCTTCTCCCAGCTGCCACCTATCCAGTTAGAAATTAACCTTATACCTGGTGTCCTTGGTCCCTCCCCCCACTTAAAACTCATCCCCATAGAAAGTAACTGTAGCACTGGTGTCAAGTGGTCCTCCCCCCACCTGACACCAAGCTCCAAAGAAACAAACTTCATCCCACGCATCCAGTTGTCCTTCTCCCCATCTGACATCCATCACGACAATAAGAAAATCTGTCCCTGGTGGTTATGTTACTCTCCCCACCCGATGCTTATCCTGACAAGTATAAATGTCATCTGTGGAGGAGCCTCCCCCACCCGCACCCATGCCCTAGGTAGGGGCACCATTACCACGGTGTCTAGCGGCCCCCCCAATCCCTGAAACTGTACTGTGAGTGTCAGCATAGGAAAAATATCAAAGGGATGTATCCTTGGAAACAAAAAAAGCCAGATATGGATGAGAGTTAATTTCCTCCCCACCATGGCTGGTGGCAGTGGCCTCCCATGCCACACTGACCCACTCCAGTCACCTGTACCTTTAAGTAGGAGCTGTGATCAGGGGATGGCAAGTGGCACAGCCCACCACAATCCACCTTGCCCACCCACCATCTGAATGATACTAAGAACATACTGCTTTGATGTCTTTTTTTTTGCTGACACTCACAGTACAGTTCTGGGGATCAGCATGGGGGAACCACTAGACACTGTGGTAATGGTGTCCCTACCTACGGCGTGAGTGCAGGTGAGGGGAGTATCCACTAGCCACCACAGATGATATTTACACATGTCAGGACAGGCATCAGATGGGGGGAGGGACTGCTAGCCACCAGGCATGGATTTTCTTTTTGTTGGGATGGATGTGGGGTGGGGGAGCGAACCACTAGACACCAGGGATTACCTTTATTTCTACCAAGTTGAGTGCTGGGTGGGGGGAGGGACCACTTGATGCCAGGGGATAAAGTTCATTTCCAATGGGATGGGTATCAGGTGGGGAGTGGGACTTTACAAATGTAATAGAGTACCTAGGTATTGCTTGTCCTCCCTATCTGTGTAGTGTATTTGCATCCGTCTATTTGACTGTAACACTGAATATTTTATTTGTTTATTGTTTACTTAACATTTTCCTGTAAGACATACCACACTGGCATAATGTTTATTTTGCATGTGGTCACTAGGCCAAATAGCAGCAAAAGCATGCATTATGTGATACTGCTGCTGGTACACCCAGTGGGGGACACCGACTCTTTTGAGTGCATGGCGGTGTCAGGGGGTCCCAGAGTGGAGTTCGGATTCTCCTGGTCTACCTGCCACCTGGGTGGGACCAGAGTTTCCTGTAGGAGATGTTGGCCTTTGTCACCGAGAGGGTGTTGGAGTTGCCGAGGTGGCTTATTCTCGGTGACTTCAACACCTGGGTGGTCAACATGGCGTCATCTGGGGCCAGAGACTTCCTATTAAATATGGAGGCTCTGGGCCTCTCCCTGATGACCACATGCAGGATACACCACTCTGGCCATGTGCTCATTCTGATGTTTTCCCTGGGGCTTGAAATTGACACCATCGAGACTAATCTGGCCATTTGGCCAGATCATTGCACCATCAGGTTCAGCTTCAGAGCCCCCCTAAATGTCCCTTCCCCCGTGGAAATGGCCCAGTTCCACCCATTGAAAGGTTTACAACCAGAGGGACTGATTGTGGAACTGGATGTTTCGTCTGTGCTTGAGGCTTGCGCTGATGGCCCGGAGAGGGCTATGGAGGCATTACAACAGAGATGTCACTAAGTCTCTTGACCACCTGGCACCAATCTGTGTATGCCCCTGAATTCTTGTCTTGGCTTACCATGGTTCGATGGGGAGCTGAGAGAGCTGAAAACTAGGGAGTGGAGGTTGGAGAACCATTGGAGGATGACCAGGTGTGTGGAGGACAAGCTGGTTCTGATTACCCATTATGATGGGTATCAGAATGCAATCATCCAGAAAAAGGCAGCTTTTATGTCTAGGATGATTGTAGCTGGGAAGAACCGACCAGCTCAGCTCTTCTAGGTTGTAGGCAGGTTATTACATCCAGCCTGTCGGGAACCATTAGAGCAGTTTTAGCTCACAAGTGTGAGGAGTTTGCTTAGTTCTTCTCAGATAGTCTCCTCCGTGAGGGCTGGGTATTCTCCTAGTCGAATACCACCTTCCAACAGTGGTGGCCTTCAAGTGGATGGATGCACCTGGTCTCCTTGGGGAGAGTTCCGGCCAGTGATGACAGAGGAGGTCTGTGGGGTGATCTCTAAGCTAAGACCAATGTTCTGTGACCTTGACCCATGCTTGACGCGATTGCTGGTTGGCTGTGTTGAGGCTCTGGGTCCGTTTTTTGCTGAGATTGTTGGGAGTTCCTTGTCAGCCAGAGTTGTCCAGAGTCCCTTAAACAGACTCTGGTTAAGCCTCTGCTGAAAAAGCTATCATTGGACACCGAAGTATTGGTGAATTACTGGCCTATATTGAACCTCCCATTTTTGGGGAAGGTTCTTAAGAAGGTGGTCGTGGAACAGCTTGAGGGTCACCTCATGGATTTCCATATCTATGAACCTTTCCAGTCCAGGTTTAGGGTATTGCATAGCATGAAGACCACATTGGTTAGGGTGCTGAATTACCTGCTCAGGGTGATGGATAAAGTAGAGTGAACGATTCTCATTTTCCTCAATCTGTCCTCAGCGTTTGACACTGTGGACCATGGGGTACTGTTGGACAGGCTGAGGGAGTATGTAGGACTCACCAGCAAGGTCATCAGCTGGACTGAGTCTTTTCTCTGGGGCAGGTCTCAGAGGGTAGTGCTGGGCAATTATTCCTCAGACCCAATGGACCTGCCCTGTCGAGTCCTCCGAGGCTCTGTCCTCTCCTCTTCTCCATGTTGTTCGCAGTGTATATGCTGCCCCTGGACAAGGTTATAAGGTGGTATGAGCTGAGTTGTCACTGCTATGCTGATGATACTCAGCTCTACCTGTTCTTTGCACACAGGAGATCAGAGGGTCGACATGCTAAATGAATACTTGGCTGAGATCCGGGCTAAGATGTTGTCAAACTGCCTGGGACTTAACCCAAGGAAGACCGAGGTGCTGGTGGTTGAGCCGGGTTGAAGTGGAGGAGTGAGGATCTCTGATGATAGGTTGGGGTGTTTTATTGGCCCCACTGAACTGGAGGTCTTCCCAAAGGTGAAGAATTCGGTGTTGTTTTTGATAGCGAGCTGACGCTTGATGCTCAGGTGTTGGACATTGTCCAGACTGGGATTTACCATCTCCGGAACATTACCTGAATTAAGTCCCTTATCCACCCCCCTGATGACCTGGCCGTGCTGGTACATGTTTTTGTCACCTCGGGTCTTGATTACTGTAACACACTCTACCTCGGGGTCAGAGGGGGTGTGATGCAGGACCTGCATCTTCTGCAGAATGCTGGGTCCTGGTTGTTGACTGGGCATTCGCGATGCAGTAATATTACACCACTGTTGCATGAATTGCATTGGCTGCCAGTGCACTGGTGCATCACCTTTAAAAAAGGTCTCTTGACCTATAAGCCCTACATGGGTTGGGTCCAGGCTATCTAAAGGAGCTCCTGCATCCCTACACCACACATCTCTCCCTTAAGTCGGTTGGAGGTGCCCTTCTTGAGTTCCCCCGGGCAAGGTTAAAGTCTTCCAGGGACTGAGTGTTTGAAGTTGCAGCTCTGTTCCTCTGGAATTCTTCACTGGGTACCTCCAGAAGGCACCTTCTGTAGAAATGTTTAAGAAATGCTTGAAGACCTTCTTGTTCGAGCAGGCCTTTTGGACCTGATACATTTATTGGGACCATTGGACAGTTCAGAAATGTGTCTGTTTTTAGACTTTTAGTTGGTTTATGGAAACTGTTTTGTATTTTATATTGACTGTATTGCATTGTTTTCTATGTTTGCATTTTTTGCTGTGAGGGTGCCCTAGAGCCTGGGGGAAGGGCACCCTATATAAATAAACCCTACTACAGCACGGGGTCATAATGTCACACGACATTATGCCGCATGGCAAGATCACACTCCCAATACAGCGTGATTCTTGCCATGCAGCATATCTACCCCCTGTTATGGGGGGTTGTGCCCCCAACCCCCCACTATAGATTCTCAACTCCAGGAGGGGTGCAAGTCGGGGAGCGCACAAAGATTGAAAAGATAAAAGTTTCTGGGACAGGGAATCAAACCCAGTCCCAGAAGCACTGCCTGGGTTCCCTGCGTCTATGGCTCAGTCCGTTGAGCCACAGCAGCTGGCCGACGGAACCCACTCCCAGCAGAGATGTTATCCTCTGCCTGGGAGAATTAGAATGGTGCAATAATGTGTACAGCAGTATACGTGGTATTGCACCATTCACTCCGTGGTGCAGTGCTGTACCGGGTAAGCCATAATGTCGTATGCAATTACATGCAAGATTATGACCCGGAACCCTCTACTACTACTACTACTACTATTACCCCTGGAATCCCCTTACAAATGAGGTGCTTCTTTTCAAAGAACTTATCCTGCTGTGCTGACTCCAAATGTATACTATAAAATCATTTCTAAAACTGTGAACACTGCTTGAATTCAGCCTAATGTATCCATTCTGGTCCCTCGCTAATCCGACCGACCCCCCCCACAACCTCCCACTGAGCAACCACCTTCCCGCATCCACTCCATACACCTTCACTCACCTGAACAGGTCTCAGGTTGAAGATCTACTCTCTGATTGAAGACACATCTTACTGCTAGAAACGCCTACTACTATATAAGAAAGTAATGTAACTGTGTTTCAATGCATTTTAATGGGGTTTTCAACTTTGTGGCATCATTTTGCCATTTTTGCATAACTTGGGCTCAAATTTCCAACATGTCCTTTTTGGCATCCCAACTCATGAACAATATCACTGGAATTATGCAAATCCATCTGGAAAGGTGATTTTTTGTCCACGTGATGAAATCACCTTTCTAGTGGGATTAAAACATTTGCACTACCCTTGTTCATGAGGTAGGGTCATAAGAAGGCTATGATGAAATTTTGGGTCATAATATGTAACAATGGTGAAGTTATGCGCATATGTTAAACTTTTGCCCCGGTCCATTGTAACTTTGGCAATTTAAAATATTTTGAACATAACCATCTTTTGACAACACCCCATGAGTATGACAGCTATCATTTTTCAACCCCTAACCAAACTGTTTTTGCACCTGTGGCATGCCTTGTCATTGCGGTGGGGTGGAATCATGTTTTGTTGGGGATTTCAACATTTTTATTACTAGGCTTAGGTGGGGTAATTAGTATACTATGCTGACAATTTCATTCCTGTTTTACTACAAATGCAAGTGCAGCGCCCTCTGGGCCCTGTGCTTCCACGGGAATGTATATCTATGCATCTAGGGCCACATTCACGTAGGTGCACGAGATATGCATGAAACCAATGAAAGGAGGGTCATGCAGCTATGCAGTGTGCAGAGCTGGGAGAATATGCAGCATGCATGAACAGGCAAGTAAGACACTGGGAGGGCAGGGCCGTGGACAAGCAGGGTACCAGTTGCATGCAGGGGCTGGCCGCAGCCCATAGCGGGAACTAAACCCCACCCTATGAACTCACCATACAAGGAGGTGTGATACAGCTACATGGGCATAGGAAGATGAGGCATGTAGGAGGGATGGAAGTGGTGCATGCACAAGCCCACAGAGCAGGGGAAAGATGGCCAGAGCCAGGTCCAGCCCCACCTGCAGCAGCCACAGTGGGTGACATGCAGGTAGGACAGGGCAGGGGCCAGCACCTACAGTCAGCAAACTTCAGCTGGGCACAGGTGGTGGTACTAGTCAGTGACATATGGCAACATTCCGATGTGCTTCATGGACACAAAGCCCTGTGCAGTCCTGCTGACACCAAGGCCAGGATATGGCTTGACATATAGGTGACAGTCAAGACCAAGGGACCAGAGGCCTGCAGAGGCCTGCACACTTGCCGCCATCAAGCACAAGTAGTGGGGCCTCCAGTCCCTGGTGAAGAAAAAGATGAATCATGCACTCCAGTCCCAGGCTGCCACTGGCAGTGGACCCCCCCCGAAACCACTGCTGACACCCATTGAGAAGATGGTGGGTGACACCATCAGCAATATAGTGATGGACGGGGAGCTGAGCAACATCAACAGCATGCCAGGTGAGTGTAGTATCAGTAGACAGTGGGATGACCATTGGACTGTTGCATTACTGTACATGCTGACAGTGTCCCTTCCAACCACAGTGCATGATGAAGACAGCCCTGGGAGGCCCCTCTGGCCACAGCACCAGACCATTGCAGGCAGACACCAGGGACGGTAGGTGCTGGCATGCCAGAAAGGCACAATCCACTGTGGACATACACACCACAGTGACTAATTGCATTCACCTCTCCCATCCAACAGGTGACACACAGCTGGATATCCCACTGGCCATGGGAGTAGTGCCACACCATGCAATGGGCATGGAGCAGAACAGGACAGAAGAGACACCGCAGGGTGCCAGAATTGTGACACAGAGAGACACACCCAAGGATATGGACGTGCACCCAGTAACATCAATGGACAGTCAGACAATGAAGGCCATAGCAACAGATGATGACCAGGGCACCCTGGAAATGCTACAGGATGGCTGCAATAGTCCAGAGATGCATGGCACAGGTGCCGCAATGGTGGAGGCCATGGAGTCACAAGAAACATCACAGCAGTCCCAGGACCCACAACTAAAGCATCCACTGGTCCCCACCAGTGAGACAACCATGTCAGACAATGTCCAGCAGCCCCCTGACAACATACTACCCTAACCTCCTGAGGCTGGAGTGGGAGAGATTGCAGGCAACAAGGGACCACAAGCAGGCCCTGGAGCATCTGACAGAGGTTATATCTGGTGCAGCAGTGTCACAGGAGGAGATGGTTGCAGCTGGCTGCTGAAGTCCATGCACATGAGTGGATAGCAGGTGCACTTGAGGCTGGTGTGCTGGCACATGTGAGGATAGTCACCAAAATCACCGCCGTGCCCAGTAGAGACTCTCTGATGCACTCACGGCCATCAACAAACACCTGGGGGAGCAACAGGCACAGACACAACAGGTTGCAGCCACCAGCACAGGGGGATGCAGGTGACAACACAGCTACTGGTGGCCACAGGACCAGGGTTGCACAGCCTGGCACAGCTAAAGAGGACCTGCCCAATAGCTCACCTGCAGGTCTCCAAGGCACGAATGCCCCCGTGGGACTTGCCGCTCACAGCATGGCCTGCAGCCAATGGCCGGTGCAACAGCAATTGGACGGGGATGGGGCATGGACAATGACTGCCATGCCCATAGAGGATGTGGTGTATGACCCCCATGTACACAGACACCCACTACATGCTCAGTAACACAGCACACTGACACCTGGAACATCCACACATGCACAGCAGATGCACATAACCAAAAGGATAGCACCACTCAACAGGCACCACAGACAGCACAGACCTCACAGGTGTAGGACAGTGACCCAGACACACATCATGCTCAGCCACCACAAGGCTCCACTCCTCACACATAACGTACATTGATTTCAACAGACAGTCATGGCGAGGGCATGATCCGTGTGAGCAGCATGGTGGCCATGCTGTACCGTCACATGTGTGCCTGTCTGTCCCCAGCATATCCTGAACCACACTGTTGCCGCACTGCATATGGGCAGTGATGTGACAGAATGGGAGCCACACAGTGAATGCCACCGTATGTGACACTGACATACACATGCACAACCGACACGGCACATGTGTCTTCTAATACACACCAGCCATGGGACAACATGTGTGGAAATAGGAATGCTCAGTGGAATAGTGTCATCATTGCACCCCTGGCAGTGCAGCCTACTGTCCAAATGTACCATGTGCCACATGGTGCTGGACCACATGTGCGGCCACACATTCCAGCAGTGGCATGTCACAGTGTCACCTATGGCCTATAGCAACCCTTTGGCGAGGCACTGCTCGATTGTCCTGCCGGCTGCCCTGTTGTCCAGAGTGTGTGGTTGTGGTGGTCATCGGGGGCATGGGCAGTCTGCATCGCTCACACATGTTGTGCAGCATGGCACGTGTGGTGAAGACTGCACACTTTCCCAGGTGGTAGCATCATCATCCCACCCATATGGTCCAGGCAGCGGAACCACATCTTCAGGAGGCCAGTGGTGTGTTCCATGATGTTTCTGGCTCTTATGTGGACGTGGTTGTAGGCATCCTCCACTGGGTGCAGAGGTGCCAGGTAGAGCTTCAGGAGGTATGTCTGCAGAGGACAGCCACTGTCACCTGTGGGGGAATACATGTACAGCATTATTATGGACATGGTGCAGACAGGGCACAATGTAGACATGGCACACCACAGCCATACAAAACTAAAAGCCACACTGAACCCTTGCACAGCGATGCAAGGTGCTGTTTCAGGGAGCGGTTGTCGAATATGTATGAGTCATAGATACATAGATACATAGACAGTGTCGGCAGATAAGGGCCTATGGCCCACCCAGTCTGCCCATTTGAGCTTGTAAGTTCAGTTTATGTTTTCCTAGAAGTCTGTTGCCCCTTACCCCTGACCTCCAGAATTCCTTTATGTCTATCCCATGCATTCTTAAATCCTGTGATTGTTTCAGCCCCCACCACTTCTTCTGGCAGGGTGTCCCACTTGTCCACCACCCGTTCTGTGAAGAAATTCTTCCTCATGTTTCCTCTGAATCGTCCTTCCTCCAACTTCATCCCATGCCCTCTAGTCCTGGAACATCTTTTTCGCTTAAAAATAGTGTATTCCTGCACCCTGTTCCTCCCTGTGAGATACTTGCATGTCTCTATCATATCCCCTCTCTCCCTCCTCTCCTCCAGGGAGTACATGTTCAGTTCCTTCAACCTGTCTTCATAGGACTTGTGATGCAATCCATGCACCATCTTTGTTGCCCTCCTCTGAACCTTCTCTACCTGTCTATGTCCTTACGTAGGTATGGTCTCCAGAACTGTACACTGTACTCCAGGTGGGGCCTCACTAGTGTCTTGTATAGCGGAATTATGACCTCTTTCCTGCTGGTGATGCCCTGCCTATACATCCCAGCATCCTATTTGCTTTACCTGCTGCCTTGTCACACTGAGTTTCTACCTTGAGGTCATCAGAGATGATAACCTCAAGATCCCTTTCCTGCTTGGTGCATGCTATATCTCACCCCCAACTGATATATTGTGCCAGGGTTTTTGTGCCCATATGCATTATCTTGCACTTCTTTGCATTGAATTTCAACTGCCAAACCCCTGACCATTCTTCAAGTTTCACAGGTCCTTCTCATTCTGTCTACACCTCTGGTGTCTACTCTGTTACAGAGCTTTGTGTCATTGGCGAACAGTGAAATTCTGCCTTCTAGGTTCTGTGCAATGTCACTGATGAAGATGCTGAATAGGACCGGTCCCAGCACTGATCCCTGTGGTACCCCACTGGTCACGCTTCCCTCTGTGGAGTGACAGCCATTTACCACCACCCTCTGTGTCCTGCCACCCAGCCAGTTACCTACCCACCACACTACTGTCCTGCCCACACCCATATTCCCCAGTTTGTGTAATAGTCTTCTATGTGGCACAGTGTCAAAGGCCTTGCTGAAATCCAGATAGGCCATGTCCACTGCCCTCCCCTGATCCACCTCCCTAGTCACCCAGTCAAAAAATTCAATGAGGTTGGTCTGACATGACCTCCCCCTGGTGAAACCATGCTACCTTGGGTCCTGTCATGGCACAATCATGGGTACTTGGCATAGACATTGGTCAGTATGCCTCTGGCATTGCACACAACCTGGCAGTTCACACTGTGGAAGCCCTTGTGGTTCCTTTATGCATCTTCGTCCACCTGAAGCAGTAGGATCACTACATGGGTGCAGTCCATAGCACCAACCATGTTGGGCATTCCAAAGGTATTGTGGAATCCCCGCACCACTGTTAACACATCTCTGGGTGCTATAGAAACATAGACTTTGATGGCAGATAAGGACCGCTTGGCCCACCTAGTCTGCCCATTTCCCTACCTACAGGATAAGCTGCAGATCATAGTTAACCAACAGCCTATTTATTCCTACCCCCAACAAGAATTGCCTTATGTCTGTCCCATGCATTCTTGAATTCTCCCAGTTTTAGACCTCACAGCCTCTTCAGGAAGGCTGTTCCATGTGTTCACCACCCTCTCTGTGAAAAAATACTTCCTCACATTGCCCCTGAGCCGTCCCCCCTCTATCTTCAAATTATGTCCCCTTGTTCTTGCACATCTCTTTTTCTGAAAGATGCTACCCTCTTGGACTTTATTGATTCCACTTAGGTACTTAAAAGTTTCTATCATGTCCCCCCTCTCCCTCCTTTCCTCAAGGGTATACATATTAAGCTCCTTTAATCTCTCCTCGTATGGCTTCTCTTGCAGACCCTGCACCATTTTAGTTGCCCTCCTCTGGACTGCCTCCATCCTGTCTATGTCCTTGTGGAGATGGTGTCTTCAGAACTGGACGCAATACTCCAGATGAGGTCTCACCAACTGTCTGTACAGAGGGATAACAACTTCCTGTTTTCTGCTGGTAATGCCTGTCCCTATACATCCCAGTATCCCCCAGCCCTCCCTACTGCCTTCTAACATTGCTTGCTAACCTTAAGGTCATCTGATATGAGTACCCCTGGGTCCCTTTCCATTTTTGTTGCTGTTACTACCTCCCCCCTCCATTGTGTAATCTTCCCCTGGGTTTTTGTTTCCCAGGTGCATTATTTTGCACTTCTTTGCACTGAATCCAAGCTGCCATACTTCTGACCATTCCTCCAACCTTGCCAAGTCCCTTCTCATCCTTTCCATGCCTCCTTGTGTATCAACCCTGTTGCACATTTTTGTATCGCCTGCAAAGAGGCATACTTTTCCTTCCGGTCCCTCTGCAATGTCACTTATAAAGATATTAAAAAGGACTGGATCCAGTACTGAACCCTGCAGTACCCCACTAGTAACTCCTCTTTCTTCAGAGTGGACTCCATTTACAATTACATTCTGTGTCCTGTTGTCCAGCCAATGTTTTACCCAGACTACCACCACACTGGGACCCACTCCCAGGCTGGTTAATTTGATTATTAATCTTTTGTGTGGGACTGTGTCAAATGCCTTGCTAAAGTCTAGGTAGGCCATGTTCACAGCTCCTCACTGGTCTACCACTTTGGTCACCCAGTCAAAGAAATCAATTAGATTTGTCTGACATGACCTTCCCGCTGTGAACCTACAGTATGCTGCCTTGGGTCCTGTGCCCCACTGGCCTCTAGGTACTCAACAATTCTTTCCTTCAAAAGTGATTCCATCATTTTCCCTACCACTGAGGTAAAACTGACAGGTCTGTAGTTTCCTGCCTCTGTCTTGCTTCAACTTTTGTGAGGGGGAATCACATTCGCCTTCCTCCAGTCCTCAGGTACCACACCATCCTCCCATGATTTTTTAAAAAGGATAGTCATTGGTGTCACTAGTTCTCCCCTTAGTTCTTTTAGAATTCTGGGGTGAATCCTGTCAAGCCCCATTGCTTTGTCCACCTTCAGTTTTAGGAGTTCTTTCAGAACCCTTTCTTCTGTGAAAGGACTGGGATCGACCCCCCAATCCAGAGAGCTTCTGTTAATTGGATTATTGGATTAGGCACCCCCCTCCTCTTTTGTGAATGTGAGCAGAAGTATTCATTCAGTATCCCTGCTTTTTCACTGTCCCTCTCTGCCCACCCACCGTCTTTTGTATTCAGCCTCACTATCCCTCCCTTTGTCTTTCTACGCTCCCTGATGTACCTATAAAAGGTTTTATCACTTTTCTTAGCCGAGTTGGCTATCTTTTCCTCAGTTTGGGCCTTTGCTATTCTAACTACCCTCCCTGCTTCCTTCTGCCTTAACTGGTACAGTTCTCTGTCCTTCTCCTTCTGTGTTTCCTTTTACTTCCTAAATGCTATCTTCTTCTCCCTAACCTTCCCCACCACCTCTTTTGAGAACCATAGTGGCTTTTTCTTTCATTTTGATTTGTTTATTTGCTTCACACAAAGGCTTGTTGCCTCTGTGATGGCAGTTTAGATGTTTCTCCATTGTTGCTCCACCCTCCTTCTGGCCTGTTTGCTAGTGCTTTTCTAAGGCACTCTCCCATCCTGCCAAAGTCAGCCCTCCTAAAGTCCAGTACCCTCACTTTTGTATTGCTTGACTCTATAGCTGAGTTTATTGTGAACCACACTGTTTGGTGGTCACTTGTTCCCAGATGGCTACCCACTTCTAGATCTGAGAGCCTCTCACTGTTCCCATTTGAGAGTATAAGGTCTATGACTGCTCCCTCACAAGTGGTTTCCAAAACTAGCTGACTGAGCCATGCCTCCTGTAGGGCATCGAGAATGGCCCTGTTCTTGGATGTGGCTGCAGCAAAGGTGCTCCAGTCAACATCTGGCATATTCATGTCCCCCATCAACAGTATCTCCCCTTTCTCTGCCATCCTAAGGATGCCTTCTATCATATCCTTGTCCATTCCCTCTCCCTGATATGGGGGTCTGCATACAACCCCTGTGCAGATTGTGGTGCCATTTCCAGTCTCTAAGGTGACCTACAGTGCCTCCTCTCCTCCCTGTTTACTCTTTTGTTCCAATGCTTTTATCTCTTCCTTTACATAGACAGCTACTCCTCCCCCCCTCTTCTACCCTCCCTGTCTCTCCTGTAGGTTGTGTACCCTGATATGTTAATATCCCAGTCATGGTTCTCTGCGTACCATGTTTCTGTGACTGCTACAATTTCCAGGCATTCCTCTTCCATCAAGGCCACAAGTTCAGGGAGCTTGTTGCCCAGACTACGGGCATTGCTACTTATTACCCTCCCCTATGGGGAACCAGATGTGTTCGCCCACTTGGTTTATCAGAGCACTCATCACATTGTGCAAGGCTTGGGACACATATGACTGGCTGACACCTGCGATGTCACCAGTCACCCTCTGAAATGACCCTATAGTATAGTACTGCAGGGAAAACATGACCTTCATCTCCACGGACAGGACCCGTGACCTGCATGTCTGTGGCTGTACCTGGTCATCCACAAGCCCACACACACACATATATATATATATATATATAATATTTTGCAGCATGGCATGGTCCACGCGGAATCACTGGAGGCATTTGGCATCCCCTAGAATGTGTGCCTGCAGTCTGTCATGGAACAAGTGTGGGTGTAAGCAGTGCTGTGCCTGACACTGCCTGTCCAACATGTTCTCAATCAGCAGGCCGTTCATTCAGCAAGACACCAGGGCACATTTTGCATCATACACTGTTCATCTGCTGGCTACTTCTGTCTCCTGTTGCACAGTCCTCATCATGGGCAGTGTCATTCATGGTCACTGGATGTGGACGTGTGCCCTTTAAGGGGTGGGACACATCACATGCAGTGGAAGCGTTTTCTATAACTCTGTGCTGCTGCCTCACAGGTCTGGCCTCCACTCTGCAGTAGCGATGATGGTGCGTGTTGCAGCTGCTCATTCTGGTAAGCCTCTGGAATGTGGCCTACCTAGGCATTTCATTTGGGTGTCTGCAACCATGTACCAGGATGCACTCCTGGTGGGGAGTATCTGGGAGGTTCTACAGAAACAGTTATTAGGTATTTGTCAACCTATGTGCTGTTATGTGCACCCCCCTGTTCGGTTGCTCTGCTGAGGTGTGCTGTTCTGCTGTGTGTAACAGGCAGGTATTTGAGAAGGTGGGGCTGGAGGAGGGTGTCCTTGGCCAGGTCATAGCCCGCTGTTGGAGGAACAAGCGGTGGCCCCTGGACATGCCAGACTACCTGACATGCCGATGCACCCAGCATGCCCTGGTATACTGGGAATTGAACAAGTACCTCTGGGCCATCTAGGAACCATCACAGGTGGGTGTTGTGCAGTGTGCATTCCTGTGTAGGTGGGGTATTTCTGCATGTGTATGTGTCTCTCCCTGCCACTGACATGCAGCCTCCTATTCCTTCTTCTCGTTTCAGGGGTACAGAGGTCCTGTGTGACATATCATCCTGGAGGAGTGATACTTCTCAGACACTACCCCCCTGCTGCTAGCCAATTATGACACCTTGGACTCATTCAATGATTCCTAACATGCCATGTATGGGGACTGTTCTGCAAGTGGGTCTCTCTGTGATGCATGACGTCATTATATGGAACTGTCTTGTGGTGCTCTGGTACATAGTCTGCTGCTGGGAATACACATGCACTGCATGTGCCCACTGGTCCTGTGTGTGTGTGTGTGGGGGGGGAGCCTGTGCCAATGTTCCTCTGTTTCAGCCTGTGGGTGGTGTTGTTCTGTTATCTGTGACGCAGTCACAGTGTTGGGCCACTGTGCATGACAGCCATGTATTGCATTGGTTGCAATTTATACTGTGTTTTTGGGGGGGCTGACACTGTGTCACCACTGAGCTGCTGGCCCGCTCCCCCGTGTGGTCCCTGGGTCATGCTGCATGTGTACTACATGTGACGTGGGCCCTACTAAAGGCTGTCAGTCTGGTAATCCATAGGGTTATGTCAAGGTGTCAATTCCCTTGCTCTGCTCACATTTGCTTTGGTATTGTCCTTGTAACACCAGTTCAGTTTGTCTGTGTTATCCTGTAGATTACCTTACTTCCTATGGAGGCCGCATAGCTCTGGTTTCGTGTTTTACCACTACTACTGTAAGGGACCAGTTTCTCTGTTATTGGCTCCATTTTCCTATCACATACAGGACTCCCTGTGGTTCTGGGATCCCTGCCCTTGTGCTGCAGACCCCACAGGTGTGGAAAGGTGTTGGCCTTCAGAGCCAAGGATACGCACAGGGGTTATGCCTGCTTCAGCACTGCATAGGCTGATGCCTGTGTATATCCACGTCAATCTGATGTATGTTGTTTTGTACATGCACATGCAGTGAAACATGTGGATCACCTTTGTGACCATGCCCATACTTGTGGGGATCTCTCACCATGCACATATTTGCGGGCTGTGTCTGCACACATCCATACACACCATTGGTGCATGACGCGCACATGTCCTATATGTGCCTTTTGTGCATATCACTGTACATGCCCTGAGTATGCTACATGCATAGTGCTTCTGCACTTTTGTGAATAGGCCTTCTAATGAGGGATGGGAGCGCAGGGCCCCACAGACAAATGAGGATACAATTATACTGTCTTAAATAGTAAGGCAATTCTTTGCAAAAGAAACTTCTTTAATGCACTAGTTATGGTTAGAATGCCAAAAGTAGGGAAATGTGGTGTTAGGGCTTCCTAACACCCCACCCCACCCCCGTACTGCCAGCAACAACAGGTGTGAGGTATGCCTTGGGTTTGTCAACCCTAATGCTCATCCCATTCTCATATACTGTACCCATCTCAGCTTATTTACTCATGGAATGGGGTGAATGTTTTGGTTGACAACCCCAAGGCACACCCATGCCTATTGCTGCCTGCAGCATGCGGTTGGAGTATTATGGTTGAAAACCATAATGCCACATTTCCCCACATTTGTCACTTTAACCCGAACTAGTGCATTAACAAGGTTTTTCACAAAGAATATGCACACACATACACACACACACACACACACACACACATATACATGGATCAGACTGATATATATATATATATATATATACACACACACACACACACACACACACACACACACATTCATATATGTATACATTTACAGTAATTGCACACACACACACACACACACATATGCATCAGGCTGTAGCTTATTGTTCCTGTTTGTGAACATATGGAACAGTCCTGCCAGCAAGACAGTACATATGAGGTCTGTACAGGCTTTCATGGTAAGCCTGGACACACGTCAGATTTCCAAAGGAATCACTGGTTATCCTGCATAGGTGAGCTGATAGGGTTATCCAGATAAATTAGTACTTGTATGTACAGCCTACTTCTGCCCTGCTTATGAAGTGTGGTGGGTGAAGGTTGTGTCTGGGGGTGGCAAGTGGACAGCAGGTAGGCAGGGATCCAATAGAGTGGAGTCACAGCCTACCCCCCAGACTAGCAAGGAAGGACTCAGGGTGGCCAAAAAAGGAGGGAGTAGAAAGGAAGCGATGGAGGCTAGTGAAGGGAAGGGGGCATTATGGAGGGTGGTCTCACTGAATGCAAGAAGCCTAGGAAACAAATCCGCTGAGCTACAGACACTCTTAGCAGTGTGGAGGGTGGATATTGCAGCTGTCACAGAAATGTGGGCAACTGAGCACCTGGACTGGGATCTGGCAATCCCAGGATACAAATTATCCAGGAAGAACCATAAGGAGGGAAGAGGGGTGGGGTGGCAGTCTACGTGAGGGACGGGATGAAATGCACAAGGGATGAGGGAGAAGAAAGGAGAACAGAGGCAATCTGGCTTCAGCTCCTAGACTCAAGGGGTAGAAAACTGAGGTTTGGGGTGGAATACAGGATGCCGTCCCAGTCTGAGGAGCTTGACAAGGAGTTAGTGGGACAAATCAGAAAGGTATGTAGAAAAGGGAAGGTGGTCATTGTGGGGGATTTCAACTTGCCGGGGGTTGACTTGAGCATTCCGGTCACCTCCAGTGCTAGGGAGCAAGTGCTCCTGGACGCAATCCAGGATTGTCTCCTGACACAGTCAGTTACTGTACCTACTAGGCTAAAGAACACTTTAGATCTGGTATTGTCGAATGGGGAGGTAGTGAGGGAAATAAAGGTAGAGGTCCCACTAGCCGACAGTGTTCACCAAACAGTGTGGTTTAATATCACGATGTGTGGGGAGCCAGAGAAATCAGTTACTCGGGTGGTAGACTTCAGGGGGGTGGACTTTGGGAGGATGCAGGAAGTACTGAAAGGGAAATTGGAGGGCATAAGGCAGGAGATGGACGTGGAGCAGAAATGGGATATTATTAAATGTGGGGTTACAGAGGCAACAGAAACCTGTACCAAGGCACAGAGTAAGAGGAGCAGAGCAAGAAAACCATGCTGGTTGAACAGCGAGGTTGTGGAGGTGGTGAGGGCAAAACGAGTGGTGCACCAGAGGTTTAGGAGGACGGGGAAGGAAGTGAACAGGGAGGAATATGCAAGATGGTCCAGGAAAGTGACCAGAAAAGTGAAAGAAGCCAAGGCCCAGAGGGAGCTGAGATTAGCACAGGAAATTAATGGGGGGGGGAGACTTTTTCAGATACATCAGGGAGAAAAGGAAGTGCAAGGAGACAATAGTGAGGATAAAAAGGGGTGGGGAGTGGACAGAAAAGGGGGAGGAGCAGGCAGAAGCACTAAATGAATACTTTTGCTCAGTGTTCATGGAAGAAAAGGGGGGACCGCTACCAGCATGGGCTGGAACGGTGGGGACAGGGGGAGAGAAGGCGATAGATGGAAGAATTGAGGCAAATAGAGTGCTAGAGGGACTGAGGGCACTGATGGTAGACAAGGCACCATGGCCAGATGGTATCCACCCAAGGATGCAGAGGGAGATGGTGGAGGTGTTGTCGGATCCACTGGCACATCTGTACAGCACCTCACTGGAGTTGGGATGTGTGCCACTGGACTGGAGGATGGCACATGTAGTACCATTACACAAGAGCAGGCCAAGGGATGAAACGGGTAATTATCATCTGGTAAGTCTCACCGCCATAGTGTGCAAACTAATGGAAACAATACTAAAGGAATACTGGTGTCTTACCTGGAGGACAATGGCCTCCAGGATGTGAGGCAGCATGGGATTGTTTCAAGGAAGTCTTGTCAAACCAACCTCATACAATATTATGACTGGGTGACAGGTGAGCTGGATAAGGGTCATGTGGTGGATGTTCTTTACTTGTACTTCACAGGCCTTCAATTCGGTGCCTCATGGGCAGTTTGAGGGGAAGCTAACAGGTGTAGGGGTAGGGGCAAAAATGATAAACTGGATTACAAGCTGGCTGAGTGGCAGGCTGCAATGGGTGGTTGCAAGAGGGGAGCTCTCTGCTCCAAGGCCGATGATGAGTGGGGTGCCACAGGGCTCTTTGTTGGGGCCAGTATTGTTTGGGCTCTTCATATCAGACATTGCACATGGGGTGGTGAGCAAGGTAAGTCTGTTCACTGACGACACCAAAATCAGAGCAGTGGTGGATGGAGAGGAGGGAGGGAAGCAGCTGCAGGGGTATCTACACAAGCTAGAGGAGTGGTCAGAGAGGTGGCAGCTGGGGTTAATTGCAATGAAGTGTAAGGTTATGCACTTTGGGGTGAAGAACCAAAGGAGAGAATACTGGCTGGGTTGGGGTAAGCTGGGGATCATTGAGAAAGAGAAGGACCTAGGGGTAATGATAACAGGGACCATGAGCAACACTGCCAAGTGCAGGAGAGTGGCTGTAAACGCGAACAAAATGCTGGGGTGCATAGCAAGGAGTTTTCATCCAGATGAAGAGATGTGATGTTGCCCCTCTACAGGTCGCTGGTAAGGCCGCACTTAGAGTACTTTGTGCAGTTTGGAGGCCATACCTAAAGTGTGATATCAGGCTACTGGAGGAGGTGCAGAGGAGGGCAACAAAGATGATATGTGGAATGGAGAGGAGAGACTATGACATCAGGCTGGGAGACCTGAAAATGTACACCCTGGAGGATAGAAGGGACAGGGGGGACATTATAGAGACATTCAAGTATCTGAGGGGAATCAATAAAGATAGGGCAGATGGGGTCTTTAAGTTAAGAAGGGGGAGGGTCACCAGGGGGCACAGGCTAAGAATAGAGGGGGGAAGATTTAGGAAGGAAATGAGGAGACACTATTTCACAGAGAGGGTGGTAGGAAAATGGAATGCCCTACTTGAATGGGTGGTATCGTGTAAATCTGTGAACAGCTTCAAAAGGGCATGGGACAGGGAACAGGGGAGAGTGCGGGTGGGGGAGGTGGGGGTGGAAGTGAGATGACAAAGGGGAGGGGGATGGGGCAGCTGCAAACTAGGGGTGTTGGCTGCACACTCAAGCAGACTTAGATAGACCGGGTGGTCTCTTTCTGCTGGCACATTCGTATGTTCATATGCTGTCCTGTCCAACCCTAAATCATTATATTTCTGTGAATGGGGCTAATGACATTTTGCCAATTACTATGTCCCTGTCCAGCTGTCTGATGGTAGCTTGCACATTAATGCCAGCCTGTGGGGGTGGTCAATGTTTTAGTGACATCCATAATGTTAAGACTCTCTGCTCTTCACAAGAGGTGATAGAATGGGAGGTAGGTATCTCCCTCCCCAGGAGTCTGAACACACTCTCCAAAACTTGCCCTGGGCTCCCTGTGATATCTGGTTTGGGAAGGGGAAGTCAGGAATGTGATGGGACACAAACCATGCCTCCCACAAGGACGTACAATAGTACAAACACAATAGTAATAAATTCTGGCAACAACCCCATTAAAATTCTGAACATCTGTTTAGGGTCAAGAAAAAATGCTTTGAAATACAATATTCTGGAGCAACCAAATTGCACATAAAAATGTTTACAAGATGGTGTACAAGTTCATAACACTCACACAGCTGTGATGACATCTGTGATGGAGGCAGACGTTGGAAAGAGAGTGTACAAAATTTTAAGTTTTTACTCACCAATGGACTGACACATTCCTCCTCCTCTCTATGTTGTAAACTAACGGCATTATTTTTATACTGTAATTAAATCATTTTCTTACACATAGTTCTTGTTATAGTCTTCCCCACCTCATTAAGTTCAGCCACATGACTTCAAATAAACATGACTCAGTAGCTTTTAATGCCTTGGGTCATGGACCTTTCAAAAGTCACAAAAGCACCATCCTTTACTCTGTGTGGGATTTCCTATCTATGTTCACAAATCACTGGTTTCCCATTTGAATGCTTATATTTTCTGATACTTGGATCCATGTTTATTTCTCCTACACATTATTATTTACTACTGTATCTCAGATAAATTTGAAAGACACATCCCAGTGTGTCTTGTTGTGCTTCAAATCCACCTGCCTGTACAGTTTGATTTTATGGGTTCAAACACAACATTTATGTTCTGTTCTAATAAACAGCAGATAGGTGTTCTTGGTCTGACCCATGCTTTTTATTCCACTGCTAAGGCTTTTAATGTGCCGCATTTCACAATTACTCATAATCATTCACATGAACCACAGCTCTTGCTAGAGATGCAGGATTGACAAGTCCAGCACTTCTAATGAGAATATTTCTTTACCAACCACACAGCTGTAAAAGCATAAAGAGATGAATTTTAAAGCAACCATGAGTCAACGTCTACAATCCAATCACCTTAATAGGCAGAACAAGTCCCTTTCCTTCCTTTAGTTTACAGGCTGGCAGCTGCTGTTAAAAATACAGAAATGCCTATTATCTCCTTGTACAATGTGGCATCTAATGAAACACCCACATGGAATGAAAGCTACTAATCAAGAAATGTGTGTTTATTAAAGTAACAGAAATCAAACAGGAAGGCTATGTCATTGACAGCTGACCCAGTTGAAGTTAATGAATAAATTATTACAATATTTGTGTTTTTCATTTATCCTTCTTTTGCCATTTTTCTTAGCAAATTAAATTGATTCAGTTCAG
Organism: Neoceratodus forsteri; assembly: GCA_016271365.2. Lineage (NCBI taxonomy): Eukaryota > Metazoa > Chordata > Ceratodontiformes > Ceratodontidae > Neoceratodus > Neoceratodus forsteri. The sequence goes on along the minus strand of CM028130.1, from coordinate 90,278,529 downwards.
TTACTCAAAATTTGGCAAAAGGTTCACAAACATGCAATGTGCAGAATTAAACAAAAGTACACAACACATAGAATGCTTTTCTTTAGGATGTGTTCAGTTACTGTGTAGAATATATATATAGAAAAACATGCTGCAACAGTAAATCAAAACCATTATATAGAAAGCTATATATACACTATTGGCCATTAGAAGGATCTGTTTTTGCGACAGTATGGCCTAAGGTATCTCTAGCTAATAATATTAGCAGTCCATTGAAAACAATAGGTTGCTGAAGTACGTGGTACCAACTTATTGCAGCATTCAACAGATATGGGGAATTTTGTTTGTGGCCACCACTTTACATATGCACACACCTTGTAAAAATATGCCAGATAGTTTTATGAGTGGACTGTGACAATATCACCAGTGGTGAAGCCACAAGTGGTGTCACAGAGATAGATAGATAGACAGATAGATGGATAGATAGATGGATAGATGGATAGATAGACAGACAGACAGATCGGCAGACAGACAGACAGGCAGACAGCCAGGCAGACAAACAGACAGGCAGGCAGACAGACAGACAGACAGGCAGACAGGCAGGCAGACAGACAGACAGACAGGCAGACAATCAGGCAGACAGTCAGATAGATACAGAGAGATGTGAAGAGGATAGAAACAGAGAGCAGAGGATCACTGCATCACTGCTTCAGCTTAAACCAGCATTACTCCAGATATGGCTTCAGAATTTAATAAAGTCCCACTGTTCTCATACTGGGAATGCAGGTGAATGGCTCATGTTGCTAAGCTGGACACCCAGGATTTTCGGCTGCCTAGAAACATTATTTCCAGGTCAATTAAAAAAAACAAACACCAGAATCTAGCTAAATGAGTCCTGTTTACCTAGGTTCAGGTTTTGGTTTTTTGAAAATACATATTTTTTATGTATTTTCAGTTAACATTTTTATTAGTTTCAAGACCATATTAACATAACTTACACCAACAATCTACAGAAGATATAGGGTTACACCTTATGCATTGTATGCAAGAACATTGAGAAGGAGCATTCTACACAAAGAAGAGAGCACCTACCAGGAAGCATCTGGACTTGTCAACTCTAAGAGGTGACATTCATGGAGCAATACTTTATTAACTTGTAAGTGAAATATGTTCTCCTGCTCTGAAAAGAAAAACAAAGAACCACAAAGAAACCTAGGCAACAGGGAGTGTGACAGCAGACCATTATTCAGAGAGATACATCGGGGGTTGTACAATACTGAGAAGTTTTTCCAGATACCTTATAAGGTGGATAATAAGGAGGCTAGTGAGCGCTAACCTATACCAGCTTGAGGTTTCACATATGCTATGCAGGGTTTCCAGGAGCTGTAATAAGTTGGAAGGGTGTTCACAGTTGTATGTAATAAGCAGTCTAAGGAGGCAATTTGTGTAAGTGAATTTGTTAATTCGGGGATGGTAAGGAGCTCATTTGTTCTCCATCTACATAGGAGAAGCCTCTTGGCTTACATGCCTAGGTGTGCCAGCCATTTCTGTTCAGAGGCAGTTAGCGAGGGATCTAGAGGTGCTATACCCAGAAGCCAGAAAGTGACTTTTTGGGGGTATCTTTTTGTGGGTAGCTTCAGAGGTGAGGTTTCAGACTCACTGACAAAAGGGTTGAATTAGGGAACAGTCTCATAAGATGTGACTCAGATCAACTGCATGTGTCTGGCATCTCCAGCAGAGATTATTATAGATGAGTGTAGCCTTATCTAGAACTACTGGAGTCCTGCACCATAAGTGCATGATTTTGTTTTGTATCAGCCTGCTTCTTGCATCAGGGTAGAAGTGGTGTGTAGATGTCCAGCAGGTCCACCACTGCTGGTCAGAAACAAGGACTTGTAGTGCATGTTCCCATTTAGTCTTGGAATCTTGGGACTGATTAGGTATGTATTTTTTGAGGGCAGAGTATATACAGACATACGAACATGCGAAATGCCAGCAGAAACAGGCCTCACGGTCTGTCAAGTCTGCTCGATTGTGCAGCTAGCCCCTCAACTTGCAGCTGCCCCACCCTCCCTCCCTCCTCATAACCACCCACCCAAAATAAATAATATATAAAAATAATATAATAAAATGATTATACTGGCTAATTCTTTTTATGTGTTAACCAGCTCTTAAGAATGTTGGGCTGACTGGATTTGAAAGAGGTGCGTAGGCAGGCTTACACTGCACTTCAAAGTTGGAGGAACCTCCAGAAATCCGTTTGGGGGAGGTTCCATAGTGCCTTCTAGCTTTGGAAGGTGACCATGTTGGGGGGTTTCTTTATCCAATATGTCCCTTAAGTGATTTATACATTTGGTGGCCCAGTGGGGCCAGAAGAGGGGTTTGTGATCTAACTGTACACCCACATTACCTGAAATGAGGTCTAGTTCATGAGGGGTGGGGCTGATATTCAATTTTATTTATGAAATTTTGCCCAACATTTGATCACAGGCCCTATAGCTGGGTGTGCAAGGAGACCTTTGGGAGGGGTGTTGTATTAGAGCAGTGAGAGGTGTTGTGTGCTAGTTTGGGCTTCCTCCATGCCGAGCCATTGTGGAGAGGTGTTTGTAATGGGCAGGAACCATTTTATAGTTTGCGTGGCTTGGAAGGCTCATTTTGTACTTTCCAGCCAGGGAAGACACCACCCTCCATCTTTCCAGTGGGCACGTGGCTTATTCTGGCTGTACCTAGGTTTCTTGTTTTCCTATATAAAGTTACAAACAACGACATCTATTATAGTATACCATCTACGGGGAAACTCTAAGGGTAAATGGGATATTATATAAAGGAGTTTGGGAGCAGTAACCATCTTAATGGCAGCAATTTTCCCTGCCATGGTAAGCTGAAGAAGCTTCCATCTTTCAAATTTTGTCTTCATTTCAGTGATTAAGGGTTTTAGGTTTAATTCCCAGAGTTTAGAGATATCAGGGTGTAAAGCACACTAAGGTGTAATCTCACTGATGGTGTAGCGGTGCTTGAGTAAGGAGAAGCAGGAGACAAACTCAATAAATGAAAGCAAGTTTACTGGGTGCAAAGCACCGAAAAGGATGAGCAGTGTACAACTGGATATACTGTAACTTGGTACTCTATGCCTCTATCGCAGTTCTTATACTCTATTCCTATACTCTAAGATTGTCTTATTACTCTAAACTCTATAATACCCATTATACTATATTCAGAAACTTTACGATAGTCTTATTACTATAATACTCCTTATACTCTCTTCATGTCATTAGTACAGCATGTCAAGTAGTGACCGAAAGAGCACAGAGTCATTCACAGGTTGAGAGCAGTGGCCACTATTACACTTTGTTGGCTGGCTTTGGTTGATTTGGAAGAACTGAGGGGTGAAGAACTCGAACAAACAAAAACCCAAGCAATGGTAAGCCTCTTGGCTGACTAGGGCTCCAGGGGAAGAAGCTGCGGAGGAACTGAACCATACAATGCAAGGCAGAAGTACTAATATACTAAACTGCCAGCAGAATAGACCTAACAGTCTTTCATGTCTGCTCATTTGGTCAGCCCCCACCCTGGGAGCTGTGGGGGCTGACCTTGTTGCCCCCTCGCCCTCTCTGGCTTCTCCCTTCCCGGTCCCGGAAATTCTCACTGCACTGGATTTTGCTTCCAGAACCCTTCCCTTGTACCTGTCCCACCCCCTCTTGAACCCCTCCACCGTCTCTGCCTCCACCAGCCCCCTGGACAGCACATTCCATGGCTCTACTACCCTCTCAGTGAAGTAGCACCTCTTCCTTTCTCCCCTGAATCTCCTCCCCTCCAGCTTCCACCCATAACCTCTAGTTGCCCCCCCGCCTTCCTTTGAAGCACCTTGATTGCTCCTCCCCTATTTACCTCCTCATGTACCGGAAGACCTCTATCATTTCCCCCCTGTCCCTTCTCTCTTCCAATGTGTACATATTTAGCTCTTCGAGCCTCTCCCCATAGGTCCTGTCCCCAAAGCCCCAAATCATTTTGGTTGCCTCCTCTGGACCCTCTCCAGGAGTTCAATGTCCCTCTTTAAGTGTGGCCTCCAAACTGCACGTGAGTATTTAGTGTGCGCCACCACTAGTTAAGGCCAGAGGGAGTATCACTTCCTCCTTCTGGAGGTGATCCCCCTAGCAATGCATCCCAGCATCCTGTTGGCCTTGGCCACTGCCCTCCTACAAGTCTCCGAGTTGTTCATCTTGACATCCACCACCACCCCCAGATCCCTGTCAGCCATTGAGACTTGTAGCATTTCCCCACCTCCAGGGTGTACAGTTGGCCCAGGTCTCTGGGTCCCAGGTGCAGTACATTGCATTTCCCTGCATTGAACCTCAGCTTCCACTTTCTAGACTACCTTTCCAGAGCATCCAGGTCCCCCTGTAGGGCCACCCTCCCCTCCTCCTCATCCACCACCTCCCCCAGTTTTGAGTCATCTGCAGAGAGACTCATCTCACTCCTGATACCCGTCCTTATGTCAGAGATGTAGGTGTTGAACAGGAGGGGCCCAAGGACAGATCCCTGTGGGACTCCACTAATGACCCTCCTTGGGGATGAGACTATCCCACCAACCATCCGGTCCTGGAGCCATTTGCCTAGCCATCTGATCATCTGGTTCCCCACCCCCATTTCTCCCAGCTTATCCAACAGGCCCCCTTGAGGAACAGAGTCAAATGCCTTGCTGAAGTCAAGAAAGAGGACATCCACCCCTAGGTCCAAGGCACTCGTCACCCTGTCATAGAACTCCACAAGGTTTGTCTAACACGATTTCTCCGGGACAAATCCATGGTGTCTATCGTCCAGGCACCCCGACTTTCCCCCCTAGCCTCTCCTTGACAATGCCCTCCATTACCTTGCCCACCACCGATGTCAGGCTGATGGGCCTGTAGTTCCCTGCCACTCCCCTTGATTCCCCCTTGTGGATAGGCACTATATGTGCCACCTTCCAGTCCTGGGGCACCCACCCTGTGTTCAGAGAGATGGTGAAAAGCTCTGCCAGGGGTTTCACCAGGACATCCGCCAGTTCCTTCAGCACTCTGGGATGTAATTTATCTGGCCCCGGTGCTTTCTCCATCTTAAGGGATCTGAGAGCTTCCCTCACTCTCTTTGCTGTGATTTCCACCTCTGCTACCTCGTCCCCCTGCTTAGCCTTCCCCCCCTCCTGCCAGCAATGCCCCCCATCCCCAGACTCATCGATCAGTAAGGGTCCCCCGTCCTCAGTTTCAACTTCTCCTCCCATGTATGATGCAACCCCCCAATTTTCCTTGGTGAAAACTGAGGTGAAGTACTCATTTAGTACCTCAGCCTGCTCTCCTGGGTCTTGTGCCCATCCCTCCCCTGTTTTAATCCTGCTAATCTTCCCCTTCACCCTTCATGTTTCCCCAGTGTATCTAAAGAACCCCTTGTTCCCTCTCCTAATTTCCCTGGCCAGGTTCTGCTGCTTCCTTGCCTTAGTCATCCTCACCACCCTAGTGGCCCTTCTGGCCATCTGCTCGTACTTCCCTCGATCCCTTTCACTCCTTGAACACTTGAATTGCCTATAGGCTGCCTTCTTTCCCCTCACCACCTCCTGAACCTCCCTGGTCCACCAGCAGGATTTACAGGCCCTACTGCATTTTCATCTTACTCTTGCACAGGTGCTGGTAGCCTCCTGCACCCCCCCCCCGATGATTTTCCCACCTACTGTCAGCATCCGTGTCTGGCCCAATCCCATCCAAATGCTCCTTAAGAATCCTTCCCATTTCCTTGAAATCTGTCCCCCTGAAATCAGTTACCTCCATCTTAGTGCAGCCTTCTATCCTTCCTAGGTCCAGGCAGAACCAGACCGTGGCATGGCTGCTCCCCGCCAACGGGTCCCTTACCTCCAGGCCCCCAATCTGGTCACTGTCTGCAAGGACCACATCCAGTACCTGTGCCTCCCTGGTCGGTTCCCCCACCTGCTGAGTTAGGAATGCATCCTGAAAGAGATCCAACAACCTCTGTTCCCTGGCCACCAAGGATGTCATAGTCTCCCAGTCTGTTCCTGGCATGTTTAAGTCCCCCAACACCACCACCCTTCCCCTGCCCAGTCTGCAGTGTCTCCCAACATCTGCCACCAGACTCCCCTCCAGGTCCTCCTCCAGTGCAGGGGGTCTATACATCACTCCTATTTTTACTATCTTGCCCCCCCCTTGTTATCAAGGTGACCCAAATCACCTCCACAGTTCCCTCTGCTTCCTCTACTCCTCCTATGCCAATGCAGTTTTTGACTATTATTGCTACCCATCCTCCCCTTCCCTCCCCCCTGTCCTTCCTGAACATGGTGTAACCCTCCAGGTTCAGGTCCCAGTCATGCCCTGCGGTGGCCCAGGTCTCAGTGACTGCTGCCACATCCACCTCTCCCTCAGTTAGCATCGCCTGGAGCTCAGGCATTTTATTGCCCAAGCTCCTGGCATTTAGCAGGACTACCTTCCACCCTTTCCCTATACTTTCATTTCTCCTTGCTCGCATTCCTATGGCGATTTCATCTTCCCCTGGTCTGAACCTTACCAGTCGGCCTTTTCCTGCATTCCTCCAGCTCCCCAGGGGTGTGGAGACAGAGTCCCTCCTTTATCGGACCCCCCCTTGACAGCTTTTTCTCCCATCCCTCCCTCCTTCATGAGTTAAAACTCCACCTTTCACCAATGAACCCCTCTATTTTCAACTTAAGGATTTCCCTCCCCCCAAATTGAGATGGAGGCTATCTGTAGCATACAGCCCCTTATCCTCCCAGGTCTCCTCCAATCCCCAATCAACCCATACCCTCTGGCCCCACACCACTCCATGAGCCACTGGTTTATCTCCCTAATCTTCCTTTTGTGTTCCTCACTAGTCCTTGGCACCGGCAGGATTTCCGAGAAGGAAATTGCGCATCCTGTGTCATTAAAGACCCACAAGCTCCCTGAACCTTGCCTGTATCTCTAGCTCGCTATTTCCCTCAGTGTCATTGGTACCCAGGTGGACCAGTCCGGGGAACCCCCACAATTCTTTGCCAGCTGATATACCTCATGCTTGGCCCTGTGCACCATTAGTCCAGGGAAGCATTTTGTTCTAACCAGGCAGGTTTCCCCCTCCCTATCTCATTTGATACCCCTGATCATGGAATCCCCCAACAGGAGCACTCTGACTGCTCCTTTTCCTCCATTTACCCCCCTTCCCTGTCCCTCATCCTTTCTACCAGCCCTCCCCAGCCAGCTCCTTGCTCCTCCCCATCTGGGTGCCACCTGCCTCCCCTACTTATTTCACCCCCACCCTCCCCTCCTATCCTATGCCTCTCCTCCTCCTGAGTATCCTTCTGTACCCTGCTACCCCCATCACTTCTCATGACTGGTCCTTCCCCCCATCTGCTAAACTAGCCTGGCTCATCCTCCCTTCCTTCCCATCTTCATTCAGCCCCTCCTTGCCTGTCGTGCTCCCCTGTCCTAAACCCTCAGCTCTCTTTACTGTATCCTCCTTGTACTTCTGGTCCTTATCCTTGCTCTTTCCTCCTAACTGATCCTTCTCCTTGTGCTTTCCTCCCTCTACTCCTCCTCCTCCTGCTCTGATCCCCTGCTCCCATGTTTTCCAGTATTCCAAGTTTCCCCCCTGTTCTTCCTGCTATTTGGCCCCCTCCTCCTGCCCCCCACTCCCTTTCCATCTCTAACCGCCCCTGTCATGGCTACATCACTCCCTCATCCTCAAGCAGAAGAACTGAATTGAAGCGGTTACTGAGTTTAAGGTCCATTCCACCTCCCCACCTTGCTTCCTTCTGTCCAGCTCTGCCATTGTCCTGCTTCCCTGAGAATGTCCTCCCTTTGGCCCCCCTCTGTGGGGATCCCTGGATACCTGCCTGCTTCCTTGGTAGTGTCCTCCTTTTGGGCCCCCTCTGTCAGGGTCCCTATGTGACCCCAAAGTACTCTCCTGCACTTCTTTCCCTATGTCCCCACCCCTAGTGCTTGTTGCAACCCCGTGGGAGAGCTCCTGCCCTATTCCCCAACCATACCTCCCCTCTCCCCCCAGCTGTCTCCTAACCCCCTAAACCTCCTTCCTAAGCTGTGCCAGCTGGTAGCACATTGGGCAACCACTGAACTTCCAAGCCCAGTCCAGTATCATGGCCACCCCAGACCCTGTACACCCCTCCACCCTCCCAAAGATGCTGGCCCTGATGATGTGTGGTCCCATCCCCTTCCAAGTAGGTTTTCTTGGGTGAGCCACCAGGTTCCCCACCAGTCCAAGATACACCCCTCCCCACTAATTGGGTCACCTACTAATCCTAGATACAGTCCCACAGTAAACAGGTACCCCTTTTACTAGGTGCAGTACTACACAGTAAACGTATAAGAGAAGTGTTCAACTCCCTAAGCTCCTATCTCCTAGCCTTTAAACCCCACCCCCAGTGGCTAGAACTATATCAGCTGCACCTTAAGCCTTTACCTCCAATTGCAGGGCAGGTGTTCCCCTATAAATGAGCTGAGCTCTGGGGAGGGAGGGGTGAGGGAGGGTGGGATTAGGGCCTACACCCGACTCTCACAAGAGTCTATCAGCCCTGGCAACACAATCCCAGCTCTCCTCAGTCTAAACTCAGAAAACAGAATTACCAGCAGCAGCTATTATCTCACAGAATCTTCTGGTAGTGTAGACTGCTCCTCCCCCTCTACAAACTGAATCCCACACTCCTAGCTCCCCACAGTTTAAACTCAGAAAACAGAATTACCAGCAGCAGCTACTATCCCATAGAATCTTCTGGTAGTGTAGACTGCTCCTACCCCTCTGCAAACTGAATCCCACACTCCTAGTTCCCCACAGTTTCAACTCAGGAAACAGAATTACCAGTAGCACCTATTATCCCACAGAATCTTCTGGTAGTGTAGACTGCTCCTCCCCCTCTGCAAACTGAATCCCACACTCCTAGCTCCCCACACTTTAAACTCAGAGGTAGGATCTCCTGGTCAGTGGAACACCCCAGGGAAATGAGACAGGATTCAGATAACTGACTGAAGACCCCTAGGCCGAAACTAGACTCCAGAGAAACTCAGGATGCAGACAACTGGGTCGAAACTGCACTCCAGTGAAACTCAGGATGCAGACAACTGGACCGAAGCCAGACCTCATGGAAATGAGACAGGAGGCAGACAACTGATTGAAGACTCCCAGGCCAAAACTGGACTCCAGGGAAACTCAGGATGCAGACAACTGGGCCTAAACTGGACTCCAGGGAAACTCAGGATGCAGACAACTGGGCCAAAGCCAGACTCAAGGGAAATGAGACAGGATGCAGACAACTGATTGAAGACTTCTAGACCAAAACTGGACTCCAGGGAAACTCAGAATGTAGACAACTGATTGAAGACTTCTGGGTTCTTGCATCCAAAGCCACACCCCTCTTTTTAAGATGGATCCCTACCTGTTAACCAGGGCAGTTCCCAGCGCTACCTAAAAACTGTTAGGAAGGGGAATGGCCTGTAGCTCTGATGTAGCGGGTGACAGGGAGCTATCTATGCTATACCTATGCTGGCGACCAGCCCCAACTTGTCAGAGAAGGATGATGGCATTAGTCTCTAGTTGGTCAAGGCTATCAACAGTCTATAAATCGAACGATAATCAGGTGAAGAAAATTAGCTTTAGGCTAAAGCATTCTTAGACAAGATGTAAGTTCAGTAGTGTGCAAGGCAGTTCTTCAAAGGGAAAGCAAGTGCAGGGTTAATCCAATAGTCTCTAGGAACAATCCAGCAAATACGAGCAGACAGGGCACTTTAATATAAGCAAAGCCAAATGCAGAGGTAATCCAACAGTTTCTTGAGGTAAAGACAGCTTAAGCAAGATAAGGCAATTATGCTGTAAAATTTAGGCACTGTCTCTGTAAATACAGTCTTAAGGTCTATAAAATGCTTTGCCTTCTTCAACAGTCACAGTGTCCCACAGAAATATTTTCCCAGAAGGGACTTTTTAAAGGGAAATGCACTGAGGAAACCTGTCAAATGCTAGGGGCAAGCTATATGGGGACCCTGGGGTATAAACCCCCCTTCCCATTGGTAATTAGCTCCGAAGGTACCTAATGAGAGAACTACTGTACCGTGCTGATGGGGATAATCTGACTAGCAAAAGCACTAAAAGTCCCTTCCTGGCTATCCCTCCCCAAACTAGGAGCTACGGGAGAAGTCACAAGGGTTACTAGCCCTTGGGCACAGATGGTGGCTACTAAGCTGCTGGAGTGGCTAACTGCCTGGCCTACTCCCCTTCCCTTGCTGCTTGCTACTGCTAAGAACAGAGTGCACTTTTAAACCACAGGATAGCACTCTTTAAATATTTACTTGGCTTGTCCAGTGGTGGCCACTTGGCTACTGGCCATTTTTACTCTTCTTTGGGGCACTATTTCTTATCTGGGGCTAGAGTCCCCTAACTGACCCACCCAGGGCTAAATAAACTGCACAGAATGGAGAAAAACACTGAGAAAACCACACTGGCTTCCTGGCCCCTAATTCTCTGGCCTGCCTGGCTAATGCGGCTGCCAAGTTAACTGGGGCCTCCTTGCCCTTACTGGCCCTTTTTATTTAATAAATAAAATAAACTGAAGCTTTTGGGGTAACTAGTTGTGTCTGGTCACCCACTTGGCTAACTGGCCTATAGTGCTGGGGCTTTGCTCTGCCCCAGCTGGCCCCTTCTACTTACTTGGGCCTGTATTGCCCCCTTTACCCAGCTGAGCCTAATGCTGCCTCTTTAAATCTATAAGGCCTGGCAAGGGCCTCTCTGTCACTCAAATGGGCCAGCCCACCTTGGCTCCACCCCTGCTTATCGCGCCAGGCTGGAGCTAATTTAAATAATTTTAAATATTCCCATCATCGGGTGGCCCCTTCTTAGGGGGCCTTGCCTTGCCCCTCTATGCAGTCCCTCTATGCTGCCCCTCTGAGCACCATTCCAGTGCCAAATAATCTTTAATTTTTTTTAAAGTTCTGGCGGTCAGCGCTTGCCAGATGGTGCTGCCACCGACTCACTATCCCTACTTGGAGAAAGGTTGCTGGAGGAGGATGAGGTGGAGGGCGGAGGTACTGTAGCTGGCTGTCCATCACTGGCTGAAGTGGACAGGTGAAAGGAGGATGGCTAAGGGGGCCTTGGGCTGCTCCCGATGCTCCTCTGCTGGCCCAATGCTTCTCTCTGTGGATGCGGCCCCTCTTGTGAGCGCCGCCGATGAGGGATGGAAATTTACTTTTAAAGTGAAACGGGGCTATACAAGCCCAAGATGCAGCCAACTGCCACATATCACAGGGACCTGCCAGAACTCAGGAGCCACTGGAGCCACAGGGAGCTGCCGCACTGATGCCGACACTATAGACGGACAAGAGGAGGACTGCAGGTACCATTTTACCTGTACTTTTACTTCCTTGTATCCCTCTTTCCCTTCTGGCCACAAAGCTATTTTTTCTTTGTTGGTGCACCTGAGAGCGCTCTCCCGAACATCACGGCTGCTGGTCACACCAAATATTTTTTTAAATGGCCATTACTGGCCACCAGAAGCACTCCCAGGTGTTCAGGATGCTTAGTCTCTACCAACCAGGGAGGCAAGCAGCTGCCCAGCGTGAGGATGGCATTACCTCGCACTAGGGCTGGGCAGGCTGCAGGAAAGCAGGGGAAGAAAAACTATTTAAAACTGCAGGCTGCAGTTTAACTCTTTACAGGGGCTCTTGCCCTAAAGTTAGTCCCTCATCACTCTGCCACCTAACTTACAAGGGGCACCTGGGCAATTGGGACATGGGGAGACAGGGGGACCCCTAAAATTAGGGCCCTAACATTGGGGCATTACAAGGGGATATCTGGATACCTAGGTAGGTAATACCCGATGGTGCCCATTTGAGGCCTTGAGGTGTGACCGTGTGTGGTAAACACCTCAAGTTGAGGGGTAGGACTTTGGTTTTGCTTTGGTTTTATTTCAGGCCTGAGTATTGAGCAAAACTAGATGAAATGGATAACAGGGGTTTCAGGGATAGGCTGACATCTGCCAGAGGAACTAACAGATTATCCGCATACATGAGTGTGAAGTATCTCTGTTGGCTGATAGTTATACCCAGGATTTGGGGTGTTGTCTAATGGAAGCTGCCAAGGATTCCACTGCCTGGACAAAGAGAAGTGGTGACAAGGGGCAGCCTTGTCTGGTGCCTCTCTCAAGTGGGAATGGATCAGACAGTAAAGAATTGGTAAGTATCCATGCCATTGGTAGTATATATACAGAGAGCAAACCCATGCTAGGAAATTTTCACCAAATCCCATATGTGTGAGAATGAGCTGCAAGTAGCCCCATTCCAGGGAATCACATGCTTTCCTGAAGTCAATAGCTAATGCCACATTTGGGGTAGGAATGGACTTAGCTACATGAACAATATTGAGCAGGGACCTTATATGATCTGTACTATATTGGCCAGAGATGTAGCCTACCTGTGAGGGGTGAATAAGCTGCTTGAGTAGGGGAGTGAGTCTGGCAGCCAGAGTTTTTGCAAATATCTTGCTGTCCACATTGATGAGGAATATTGATTTGTAGCTTGCGGGTAAAGTGGGGTCCTTGCCTTTCTTCAGAAGTACAGTCACCAATGCTTCCCTAAGGGTAGAGGGGGGAAGATGCCTAATGTGAGTGCTTCAGTATAAACAAAGCACAGAACTGGGATGATTATGGGAGAAAGGGACTGACAGTTGAACTGGAAAGCCATCCCCTCCTGGGGCTTTGCCTGGTTTTATTGAGTTTAGTGCTTGCACAACTTCCATCTCAGTTAAGGAGGCATCTAGTGCAGCTTGCTGGTCCATGAGATGGGGAATATCTAGGGAGGCTAGAAATGTCTTCACAGTTGAGGGGCTCATGCATCGGGATGAAGAATATAACTTGGTATAAAATCACCTCATGATCTGATTTATGTCCTGTATCTTGCTTTGAATATGTCCATTGGTGTCCATGAGGCCCGAGATAAATCTTTCTGATTGTTGTTTCCTTAATCTGTATGCCAATACATTCCCTCCCTTTTCTCCTACTTGCAGTATTTATGTCTCAAGTGAAGAATGGAGATCTCTGCGTTCCTAGCTAGTAGTTCATTGATCTCTATGCGGAGCCCAACAATGGTCCGCCCCAATGGGGAATGTGGACTGGAATCAGGGGTTGCTTAAAAGATTGTTTCTGCCACTTTAATTGCATTTCTAGGTTTGAGAGACGTTGCTCTCTTTTTTCCTTCTGGCTGCTGCAAATCCCATAATTTTCCCTCTCATGATGTCTTTGAAGGCCTCCCAAGTATTACCAGCTGAGGTGTTGCTTATTGTGTTGTTATGAAAGAAAAATGTGTCCTCCCTCTGTGCCCATGGTACTAACTCTGGATCACTTAGAAGAAGGAGATTGAGCTGCCAAGATGGTGAGGAGGATGATGGGGAACCCCATAGGAAGTTAAGCTGTACTGGGGCACGGTCTGAAATCACCATGGGGAGAATCTGGGATCCTAAGGATGCTCGTGTTATCTTTGGGGAGGTGAGCCAGTAATCTTGTTGGCTGTGAGAGCCATGAACTTGGGAGTGGAAGGAATAGTCCCACATACGGGGATGAAATGTCCACCAAATGTCCACCAGATCAGTGTCCAGAATTAGCTGTGAGAGGGCGAGTGCTTCTTTGGTATGAGGTTTGGGACCAGAGGTGCTTCAATCCAGGGAGAGCATTAGGGTGAGGTTAAAGTCTCCCCCTAAAAGTATTGGGGTGCTTTCAGAGGCTAGGTGCCCTTTGGTATGGGCTATTGCATGAAAGAAAGTGTGATCATCATTGTTGGGGAATAAATATTGTTCAACAATAGAGGTTCTTCTGTCGTGTCTATCAGGGTGAAGATCCATCTGCCATGTGGATTGCACTCTGTTCTAGCAGGGGACCACTTGAGTGCCTCATGCACTAGTATTGCCACCCCCCTTTTATGCATAGAGGTAGAGGAGTGAAACACCTACCCTGCCCAGTCTTTGGGAAGTTTAGCATGATCTGCAGGGTTTAGTTTAGTCTCTTGTAAGAAGGCTAGGTTGGACCTTAACTTAATTAAATGAGTGAACACCTGTCCATGTTTAACCGGGGTGTTAAGCCCCCTTATGTTCCAGGTGTGACAGTTGATTTCACCCATGGTCTATATAAGGAGTTTCATTTGTTAAGGATGTGTGGGTGAAGATGGAAGAAGCTAGAGTCTGCCTGAGCCATTCTCACAATACCGATGGGGTACCTGAAACCTCAACATAGGGTGGTGGAGAACAATGATCATAAATGACATCTCTGTATGTTATCTCTTGTATCTTATAGGTTCCTGACACACTAGTAATAGCTACACTAATACAAACAAATGAATTCCATAAATTATGTACAGAGGCATATGCCTGATACATCTAAGAGCAGAGGAGGTGTTGTAGCCAGCAACGGAATGTTGCCTGAGGCCCACATCTCTACTCTGGGGAGTAGTGGCTTCTTCGTTAGAGCTAATCACTTATGTTGGTCGGCAGTGTCAATCTAACCAGCTGGGGGGATGAGGGGGTGAAAGGAGGTCAATCATCAAAAGCCTGATCCACAAGGCTGACAACGTTCATTGTGGGTATTTACAGGGATTCCAGAGCATGCTTTGAGCTCGGCATCTTCCCTGCTGCTATGTGGATAGGCCAGCCTGGTGTTGTCATGTAGGGATATAAGGCTAGCCCTTCACATTGCCATTACCTGCATGACTGTTTACCCTTCTGACCAGATTCTGTGATTCCCAGCTGAAATACCAGGGTATGAAAGCAGCTATATGGCAGGGGGATCATATAGGAGCTAAGCCGGGGGGGGGTCATTTAGTAATGGGCGTACCTGTTGCCACCCACAAAAACATCTTCTGTTACATAAACTGGGACTGAGGCTATCTTTGTGTTAATTATACTGACACCATAATGCAGCAAACCTCCAACATCCATATGTTCTATGTTAGATAGCTGGGCTGATGCAGGCCAAAGCCCCCCCCTAATTACTGGTACCCGCTGTTCCTGGCTGTAAGGGAAAGTGGCTGTCTTTGGGCCCTAGGTTGGCTTCCCACACTTTCTCTCTAACCACATCACTTCCATGATATGGTATAGTATGGGGAAGGGGCAAGTTTACAGCAAATGCTCATCTTGATAGCACAACATCAGTGCTATTCAGAGCAGAGAGCAGAAATTTTGTAAGTTGCTCACATTGCTCACAATAGTGTCCTAAAGGAAACGGGCAAAAAAGAATACAACTGTATCGAACAAACACTATGCAGTTCTGAGCGAAGAGTTCTGAACCATCTAGGAGGGTTCTCTTCATCTGCCACAAGGAGTAATGGGTAGGCAGGAGGAATTAGGTAGACCAAAGTAAGTGGGGAAGGGGGGCACCTTACTCTGTGCAGCGATACCTATCAGGATATGTACCGTTATTGTCGATAGGAAAATGCACCCCCCCCAGTCTTACCATATTCCCCTGTTCCCCACCACAAACAGATTAAAGTACCACTTATCTGGATCACTTCCACCTTGATCTGAGGCCTGTCACTTGGTGGCTTGAAGCAGAGAGCAGTCTTCCCCACATGTGGTAACCCACCTCTCCCTCTGGGCTGAAACAGCTTTTAGAGAGGTGTCTGTCCTCAGGTATTCACTGCCACCAGCCGGACTTTCCTTCCGTCACCTCTTTCAAGTGTACAAACTTGAATAATTAAACGTGCAATTGCACAAGTTAAAGTCTGGTAGTGTGTCTCTCTCTCGGGTGGCGGATGCTACACATAGTTTACCTCAGCCAGTGGAAACCAAATATTACCTTAGAAAAACGACATCACAGTCACAACTGTTGAGCAAATAAATAGCTTTTACTTAACAGAAAGTGCACTGAGCATTTACAGGATATATATTTACAACACAAGAGAATAACACTCATACAGGAAAAGTAAACAAATGTTTTTAAATAACAGATGGCAAAAGAAGAAGGCTATTACTGAAATATGCTATCACTAAACTTACCCTTCCCTGCCCTTACAAGAGACACTGGACCCTGTTCTAACTGCCAGCTCCCACGGACATAGCTACAAGGTAGGCTCCAAACTTATGTTTCCCCTCCCAGCTTCCAAAGCACAAGAGAGCCTTCTCTGCCTTTCAGAAGGTTATATACTCTGTGGAGAATAGGTCATTCCTATTCTCCCTTTAAATGCACCAACCAACTAACATGTATGTACAGTATTTAATTGTCCCAATCAGAGTGAACACCTATCAGTGACCAATTATATTCCCTTTTCACCTTAAGTTTATATTTGAATGATCCAATCCATTCAAACTGCCCTGTGTTCATGTCTGCAGGTCTGTGTGTGTCTGGAGATGTCCACTTGAGATTTATGACCCAGCTCTTATCTAGCAGCTAGGAATTCCACAAGCTGGATGCTGCTGGACAGAGGATTTCAGCCTGACTGTATTTTTTCCCAAACTGCTAAAAAAATAAGGCACCTACAGAATTCCAACCATTAACTCTTTACTGCCCATTTCTGTCACACCCACAGGTTGAAGTTGTTGCTTGACAGGGCTGGAAGGTCGAGAGATGGCTGCTGGTTCAGGAAAGTCCACGGCTACCAACTTGGCCCATGATTTGGAGGTGGTGGGAGAAGGCTGGGGCACAGGCCTGTTCTCAAAGTTGGAAACATCTTAAGTCGGGTGTTGAGATTCTGAGTGCAGCATATCTGTTTGTGCTGAGGAAGGGTTCCATCTCTGCTAGTGAGACTTGCTCCATCACTCCCCAACCGGAACTCCTTGGTCTCATTCTGTCTGCTGGGTGATCCCTCTGGTTGTGTTTTTTTAAGGAGTGACATTTTTGACTGTGGGAGGGGATGTAAGGACCAGGGTTCCTCTGGCTCTGTTTCATGATCTTCTGTATCAGCAGGGGGTATTGCTTCCCTGATGTCCATTTTGTCTGCAGGAGAGTGGATCCCGACATCTTACAGATACCTGGAGGCCCTCATTTCTTGTGGAAAGGTACGATGGAGGAAGTTCATCAAATTCTCTGGAAGCATGAACAAAAGCGGTATTCTGTTATGAACCACCAACATGGTGGCAGGGTAACATAGCGAGAAACGCATCCCAAGTCAGGGCATATTTCTGCAGCACTCAGTATAGGCCCAGTGCTTTTCTGAAAGATCTCTGGAGTAATCCTGGTAGATGTAGATTTTGTTCTCTCTCTCCAGATGATCTGCCCCATATTCCGAGCGCTAGCCATTATTAGTTATTTTTGGCAAAAATCCAGGAATAATAAAATAAACATTTCTCCCTGGTCTTCTAGTGAGCCCTCTTCAAGCACACTCAGGTGGGTGACCAGCACAGCCCTCCTCTCTCCACCATGGTTGTCCATCCACTGAGTTGTTAACGAATGAGCACGTGCTTGTAGAAGCACACTCTCATTCACTGACAGCTCAGTGAGTGGGTGGCTGTGGTGGAGAGAGGAGGGCTATGCCGGTCACCCGCTCAAGTTCGGGATTGGGGGAGTGGGATAGTGGAACACTACCGACCATGGTGGGGGTGAGGTTTGCACTAGACCACAAGGGAATATCCAAATTAAATTCATAGAATGGGGATGGGGGATGGGGGATAGGGAGATGAGTTCACTAGACCACCAAGGAGAAATGTGCTTCCATCAAGCTGCATCGATAACGAAGTTATCAAAATGTGGCACAGCAAAATCCACAATGCCAACAGGTGAACATTCACTGTTTTTTTTGTGAGGGGCTGCACCCGGCCCCCGATTTTTTAAATAACAAACTCTGAGTTGAAGTTTACTCAGAAGGGGGTGAAACAAAGCAAAAGAAGTAAAATTTTGGCATCGGTTCATTACAGCAACAATCTCAAATTTGTTTGAAGTTGTCGCTGTAATGGTCTTCGATCAAAATGTCACTGTTCCTACCATATACAGAGAAAGGTTTATTTTGATAATATGGGGGATAGGGATTGGGGGGTTACGCTGGACACCAGGGCATAATGTCCAGGTTGGGCGGGTGATTAGGTGGGCAGAGGGACCGCTAGCCACGGGGGAATTATTTGTTATATGTGGGGTTGGGTGATCAGATTGGGGGAAGAGATCAATAGCCACCAGGAAATTATTTTTTATATATAGGGAGGGTGATAGGGTGGACGAGAGACTGCTAGCTACCAGGGAATTTTATTGCTGTTCTGGGCAGGGCTTCGGGTTAGAGGGGCATTGGACACCAGGCAAAGTGCATGTTTTGTTTTTTAATGTACAGTATGTGAGCAGAACAGGGTGAAAAGTTGCCCAACATGTTCGGAAGATTTCCAATCTGTCACAGGTGGAAGTTCAGAAGCTTCCGCGAAAGTTGTGAAATTTTGCAAAAGTTCCACTAAGGTAGAAATCACAACTTTCGCTCACCTCTAATTTTCAATGATTTTGTTTTAAAAAAAAAACCAAAATGGCAGCTGCCAAGATTTTTTTTCTCATGACAAGTAAATCATGAAAATAAGCCCTCACAATCATTTTATGTTTGTTTGTTTGTTTACTGTTCGCATTTATTGGGTATCCAAAAAATCCTTATAAGTCTGGCACCATATATTATTTTTTTCACAAAATCTTCGAAAGGGACACCCTTGGCACAGGCCCCTTCAACCCTGAAAATTTCATGAAAAATTTCCACACCTTCTTGAGAGCAAAAGAAAAAGAAAAAACATGCAATGGTAAAATAGAAACAGAAACATAGATATTGCCAGCATTTAAGGACTGCTTGGACCACCTAGTCTGCCTAGATTCTTTAACTACTATAACACTGCAGACCCCCCCCCCACCTTTCACTACCTCTAAGGTTCCATTATGCCTATCCCATGTATTCCTGAAGCCTGTTATGATTTTGGCCCGCACCACCTTGGCTGGGAGGCTGTTCCAGGCATCCACCACTCTTTCTGTGAAGAAGTACTTCCTCACCTCTCCCGAGTCTCCCTCCTAGCTTCATAGCAGTTACCCGTGTTCTTGATCATCTTTTTTTCTGAAAAATGCTTCCCTCTTGAATTTTATTTGTACCCATGAGGCATTTGAAACATAGAAACATAGAAGTTGACAGCAGATAAGGACTGCAAGGCCCATCCAGTCTGCCCATTTCTTTTTCTACCTTATGAATGTGCCATCGGCCTTTGCTCTGTCAATGGCCTAGCTATTCATACTTATCTGTATTGCTCCCTTATACCTATCCCTATCCCATGCCTGTTTGAAGCCCTGCACTGTATTCATATCCACCACTTCCTGAGGTAGGCCATTCCATGCAACTACCACCCTTTCTGTGAAAAAGAACTTCCTCACATTACCCCTTAATCGGCCTCCCTCTAATCTCATGCTGTGTCCTCTTGTCCTGCTATTTTTCTTATATTGAAACATGTTAGACTCTTTCACCTTGCTAATGCCCTTAAGGTGTTTGAATGTTTCAATCATATCACCTCTCTCCCTTCTTTGCTCTAGGGTATACATATTGAGCTCCGTTAATCTCTCCTCATATGTTTTCTGATGCAGTCCCTGCACCATTTTGGTTGCCCTTCTCTGGACTGCCTCAATTTGGTTAATGTCCTTGTGAAGGTGTGGCCTCCAGTACTGCACACATTACTCCAGATTGGACCTAACCAGTGTCTTGTAAAGAGGGATTATTATCTCCCTCTTCCGACTTGTGATACCTCTACTAATACACCCCAACATCCCCCTAGCCATACCTACTGCTTTAGTGGTCTGCTTGAATGATTTCAGGTCATCTGAATATTTCTATTACATCCCTCCCTCCCACCTTTCATCCAGGGTGTACATATTGAGGTCCATAAGTTTCTCCTCATAGGGCTTGTGATGCAGACCTTGCACCATTTTGGTTACCCTCCGCTGGACCACCTCTATCCCATCTATGTCCTTCCAGAGATGTGGTATCCAGATATGGACACAGAACTCTAGGTGAGGTCTCACCAGTGATCTGTACAGTGCCCTCTGTCTGCTGGTGATACTCCTCCATATGCAACCTAGCATCCCATTAACTCTCCCCAATGTTAAGTATAGGTAAACCAAAACATTTTTTTTCCATTTCTTTGGCACTCAGTATCTCAAAAACCAAACAAGATGCCAGCACACAATTTTTCACATCTTGACACTCTGACATCCTGATCATGCATGCCAAATTTTGTGCTATTTTGTCAAATGATGCCAAAGTTATTAAGGTGCAAAACTGAGGTTTAAAATTAAACAACCTACTTAACCTTAACTGTATTGGTGCTACTGCACCCCTAGCTAATGTAAAGCATTGGAAATATGTCCTAGAGTTGTATTTGTCCTCTGATCATGAGTGAGGGTCATGGAAGGTCAAGTACAATGAAAGAAGATATTTCAGATATCGTACATTAGCTCATCTTATATTTGATGTGTACAGCTGGACTTGAAATTTTCATAAATAAAGCTGTAAAAAAATTCATTTTCTTTTCATTAACTTCTTTTGTGCTTGTTTCTGTTAACATAATTCCTCTGAAGAACGTATGAAGTAATGGTTGTCGAGGTAGTACTGTTATGTATTAACGTGGTATACCCTGTTACTTTTGGTCAGCTATCAAAAGGTCAGTTGTGATGTATCTAATAGGTGATATCTTGGTACCTAACAAGTGATATCTTGAACATTAGCTTAAACATACCACTAGTTATCTTTAGAATGTTATTCCAACACCAGTTGTATATATAACCTGTAAACACCTATCACTCCATAGTTGCTGTTTACATTCTCTTCATTTATTGTAACCTTTATATTTTGTGACTCATTACTGTATTTATTCCTTTTCAACATTGACATGTGTCTATATTGGAATTACATATGATGTCTCCTGTTAGTCCCCTCTTCCCAGGTCGTAGCTGGAAATGAGTCCTTCAGACACTGCTTTCTTACCTGGTAAAATGTAAATTCCTTCAGCTGAATAATTACAGCCACATCATTTGAGGCCAGGGATACTAGGATCAGTCCTTGGGTCTGGCACTTATGCTTTGAGACCTATAATTCAATTTACAGGATACTTACTCAATTGTTCTGTCCTGGTCACTAAGTCATGGCTCTATTTATTGTAGTTTTCATGGTGGTACATGCCCCCTTGCAGTCTACAACCATTCCCCCCACCCCTGCTTCCCCAGCTCCCTTAACCAGTCCTTTATGACTGTTCCACCCTCTTTTGAATCCATTCACTGTTTTTGCATGGACAGGATGCTTGGACATTCCATTTCACTTATCCCCCACCTGATCTGTTTTGATTTATTTATTTAGTGATTCAGAATAGACCTTTGAGCACAAGCTCTTTTACAAAGGTTCCACATCATAGATTGCAAAACAAAGAACAATAGGAGAAAGCAAAGGTACATTACAATGAACAATACAGCTTGGATTCAAAACTTAGAGAATAACTCAAAACATAGGTACAAGTTAAAATAAAAATAAAAACACTTTATGAGGGTGGGGGCAATAAGCAGCCACAGAGTGTCTTGTCTGTAGTTCAGAGGGATGGGGATAGCTGCAGTGGGGTGAAGAAAGGAGGTACGAGAGAGAAGTATGTAATGTGGTGGAGGTGACATGTGGGGAAACAAGGGTGATAAGGTATAGGGATAAATTTCTTCGGTGAAGGGAGGCTGGGTGGAGAAGACATGCTAAATTAAATGGTGGGGTGTGAGGGGCATGGTCAGGCAGCCTGCATTGGTAGTGACTGTTAGGAAAACTCATGGGACTGTGAGTTGGGGGAGGGGGGGTGGCAGGTGCTGAAGGAGCATGATGCAGACTGATTGCTGAGGCAAGTGATGAGAAGGGACAGAGGAAGGGGTTACCTTGAGGTCTACATAGTGCTTGCTGGGGGAAAATGCTGATCTGTGAAAATGTTCTTCTTATTGTCCCATTTAAATTTACCCCCTGCTTGTTTTTTCTCATTTTCCTTTATATTAATGTTGCCACTCACAGTGAAAAGCTTGCTTGTTTCCATTTTGTTTTTACCTTGCAAGTATTAAACATTTTCATCATGATCCCACCACCACCACTCTGCTATATTGTGCTGATGATTTAAGGTTGTTAGAAATCATCACTCCCTTTTTTCCTCAGGCACAACAACTATTAGCCTGCCCAAACAGCATTCATCTCCAGGGTTTTTCCTGCCCACGTGTATTACATTGCACTTCTTGGCATTGAAGCCTGACTGCCAGCTCTGGGATCATTTTCAAAACTCTCTAGGTCTTCTGTCAGTTCCCAGACACCCTCCTCACAGTTCACCATACAACAGAGCTTGGAGTCATCTACAAAGAGACAGATTTCCCATGAAAGTACTGGCCCAAGCACCTACCCTTGTAGAACCCTAATAGTGATCCACTTCACTGCCAAAGGTTTCTGATTCATCACTATCTTCTGTGTTCTCCCCTTTAGCCAGTACCCCCATCTTATAAGGCTACCCCACCACACCTAGGTCCTCTAACTTTTTGACCAGCTGCCTATGTGGAGCAGAGTTGAGTGCCTTGCAAAGGTTCAGATAAAGTATGTCAACCACCTGTAATGTATCACCACCCTTCATTACCCAGTCAAGGAAGTCAATTGGAGCAGGGGTTCTGAGGCCCGGTCTCAGATCCAGTTGAACAAGATTTTCACAAAAGAGTTGGGACCAGCTGTGGGCCTCATACTAGCTGGCAGTCTATTACAGGTTACTACCTAATATATTGGAACCTACAGAGGGGGTGGCTTTGATTACTGGCATAGTGAATTTATATCCAGCTGTGGCACGATAGATTCCCATCTTTAATGTGACCTTCCCCTTACACTCTCCCTATCTTTGTAGTTGGCATGAACTGCTACCCAAATGCCGATCCATTAGTCTCGCTAGACCTCCTAACCTCCATCACTTCCCTTGCTCACTCTGGGGAATTATTCATCCTAGGCAGCTTCAATATAAATTGGATGTCACCTAAAACTACCAACACTAAAAATGATATCGAAGCCCCTAACCTCTCCCAACTGATCTTGGAACCCACCCACCCACCCAAACCACAAGACAAAACAACACTCCCTACTCGACTGGGCTCTTACCTCCCACCCCCACCACGTCATCACCTCTGGCATCCTCCCTGATGCTCTAAGTGACCATAATCCAACATTCATAGTTTGGAAAGTCTACAGAACTAAATCACCACACAAAACCATACAACTATGCTCTTTCAAGTCTCTTGACCTTGAACTTCTCCTGAGTAACCTTGCCACTTCTGATTGTTCCCCCCTAACCTCCCTTCCCTCGGTTGATAGGGCCCTTGCCTACTTCAAAAAATCCCTTCTTGTAAACTGAAACACATTTGCCACACTCAAATTAACCAGAGTCACAGGTAACAACTTTCCCTGGATAACCTCTAAATGTCTGACCTGCCTCAAAGATAGAGATCAAGCCTGGAGGTGTCATAAAGCTACCCAGCATCCTAGTGACCTTGCAAACTACCACATGCTCCAAAATGCTTGCACCAGGGCTACAAGGATAGCCAAGTCTGAATATTTAAAATCTGCTTTCATCACCAATATAAATTCTCCTTCAAAGTTCTGTAAAGTGGTCCATGCCCTATTTACCCCCTCATCTCACCTGCACCCTGGTACTTAAAGTAAATAGCTTATTAGTGCCCAACCCACCAGCCGTAGCTGCAGAATTTAACTCCTACTATACCTCCCAAAGCCGCTGAGCTACTGATATCCTCCTCCCTCCCTCCCTCCTACTCAAACCCTCCCCACCCTCTACTGGTGTGCCCCCTCCACCACCCTCTCACCTCCCCTTCTCTTTCACTACTGTAACCCTAAACAATGCCCTAAGTGCCCTCTTCACCATCAACCCCTCTAAAGGTGCCTCCCTTGATGGCCTTGACCCAAAACTCCTCTGCCTCTCCTCTTTAGCCATTGCCTACCCCCTGTCAATAATCCTAAATCTCTCATTCTCTACTGCCTTGGTCACGTCTCCATGGAAATATGCAGTGGTCCTCCCTCTACCAAAAGGGGGTGACCTCTCATCCCCTGGCAACTATCACCCTATTTCTCTCCTCCCTATCCTTGCCAAGCTTCAAGAACACATTGTCCTCTCTGAGCTCAACTCTTTTCTATCTCATACCTCCTTTTCACCCCTTTCCAGTCTGGTTTCAGGAAAAAACACTCAACCATCACCTCTCTCCTATGGCTCACTGACTCCATCCTAACCGGGATGGACAATGGCCAAATCACCTCTGCCATTTTTGTCAACCTGGCCAAGGTCTTTGACACAGTGTCTCACTCCCTTCTCCTTGACTCACTCCCAGCAGCTGGCCTATTTCCCTCTGCCACAAACTGGTTCAAGACCTACCTTATTGGCAGAACCCAAACAGTTAAGATCTTCCCCTCCCCTCCCCTCACAGTTAGCACTGGTGTTCCCCAGGACTCTGTATTAGGGCCCCTCCTATTCTTCATCTTCTTAAATGACATCCCCTCTGTTTGCTTCCCTTCCTCCACTATACATATGTATGCTTAATCTGATTCAAGGTCAGTTGGCATTCATCTGTATCCCCCTCCCCCGAGTTGTGCCTGAAAATAGGCAGGATTTGTCTAGTGCACTTACCCGGTCAACAAAAACTAAATAAATAAATAAATGCCAATGATACAGTCCTGTTGCATCTGGCTCCTGTACTGCTGATGTTACAACCATCTTACAGCAAGACTTCTACAAAGTTCAGCTCCGGTTTGCTAACCATCAACTTTTCCTCAACACCAAGAAGACTGTCTCCATAACTTTTGGCACAGGGCAGAGACTTTCTAGGCTTCCTTCCCTACCCACTTCCCACATCCTGGATGGGAATCTAGATGAAGACACATCCTCCTTCAGGTACTTAGATGTTTGGCTTGACCAACACCTAAACTTCTCTGTACATATTGATGCCATCCAGAAAAAACTGTGCCCCAAGCTTGGTGCCCTTTTCAGGAACCATAGTTGCATCCCTCCTATAACTAGGAGTGAACTTGTTCAGAAGATGATACTGCCTATTTTTATGTTTGCTTGCATGCATGTACAAGAAACATAGTGCCACCATACGAGAATTAGTAGGTGTGCCTCCCTACTTCCAATGCCCTGCTACCTTTTGCAGGTGCAGCCCCACCACACCAATGAATGTAAGAGCTGTCTATGACAGCTTTTGCAAATGCAGCAGCGTATAGTTGAAAGGAAGAACTGCAGTGTGTGGGCAATTTGCATACTGCCGCCCGTCGACGGTATGCAAACTATGTCGGCACTGCACTGCAATAGCTGTCATAGACAGCTCCCTCAACAGTATCGGCTGGGAGCCCACCCCAGCATGCTCACATGTCCCTCCACACACAGTTATGGCCGACGGGTGCCCAATCTTCATCGTCTCCACTGCCCCCACAAACAGTTTTCTCGAGGTGCCATGCTGGGAGCCCACCCCAGCGTTGGCAAACGTCCGCTGCTGTCTTCCTAAAAGTAAAATAAAACCTAGAAAGAAAAACTGTCCCTCGCTGACTGTCTTACTTCCGCCCCACCCGTGCCTCACCCACTGCACACCCTGCCTCCCACACCCCTCACCCCATACTTACCTCGAGCTTGGTGTGACGATTTCGGTGGACCGGAAACACGTCTGCACTCTTCAAAGCCAACCGCAAACTGAGGAAATGCCAGTAAGCTGTATAATGGAATAAATGTTTTTTTTTCAACTTTGATGCGTATCTCAGGCACTTTTTGGAATTTTTCTCACCAAATTTTCAACATGGGGTTTTTTGGACCCCACCTCATGAATTCTGTCACTGTAATTTTGTTATTCAGTCCCGAAAGGTGATTTTGCGGTCACTGTGCTAAACCACCTTTTGGGACCGATGTATGAAATGACAGTGTCACAGTTATAAAGTAGTCCCCAAAATTTGAAAAATTTGGAAAATCACTGATTTGTTTCAGCATGCATTGCGAAGTTACGCACACTCATAGTTTGTGAATTTTAATATTTGCACCCAGATTTCAACATTGCCATTTTACCACACCTCCTTATGAGCAGTATAGCTGTCATTTTTCACATCTTGCCCAAAATGTGTTTCTGCGCATGTAGCGCACAATGGCGCAGTCGGTGTGCGAAATCAATGTTTGGGACAGATTAAGAAAATCTCAGTGACACTGTTCATGAGCAGAGGTCTTAAAATGGCTATGTTGAAAATTTGGTGACAAAAGTCCGTAAAATGACTGTGTTAGGAGCGAGCATTGCGCTGTTCCCATGCAACCTTGTAAGTTCATGAATTTGTAATATTTTCAGTCCAGATTTTCACAACTAGCATTTTTCCACACTTCCTTATGAACAGTACTCCTGTAATTTTTCACAACATGGCCAAAATGTGTTTTCACACTTTCTGTACAGAAATGCATGATCGCTGTGGGAAATCACTGTTCGGGACAGATTAAGAACATGACAGTGACACTGTTCATGAGCGGAGGTCCCAAAATGCCTGTGTTGACAATCTGCTGTAAAAAATCCCCAAACTAATAACATTAAGGGTGTGCATTGCACACTTTCTATGCACGCTCGTGACTTCACCAGTTGTTTTATTATTTTCACTGCAGATTTTCAACATTGCCATTTTTTTACACCTTCCCATGAACAGTACAGCTGTCATTTTTCACATCCTGTTCGAAATGTGTTTTCGCACCTGTGGTGCCAAATGCCATAGTCACTGTGCAAAATCAGCTTTTGGCTACCGAACTGATATTGCCACTGTTCATAAAGTGGGGGTCACAAAATCCCATGTTGAACATTTGGAGTGAAAGTATCAACGAACGCCTGAGGCGTTAGGGTTTCCGACCATAACACCCCACCCTCTAGAGACTGACAGGCATCAGGGGTGTGACTTGGGATTGTCGCCTGTAATGCTCATACCATTCCACCCTCACCCACACTCTGCAGCCAATGAGAGGCATCGAGGTGTGCCTTGGACTCTTTGGCCCCAAAGTTTACCCCATTCTCCTATACTGCACCCATCTCAGCATATTTCCTGATGGAATGGGGTGAGCATGAGGGCCAAAGACCCAAGGCACACCGTGACACTTGGTGGTGTCTGCAGGGTAGAGTGTGGTGAAATGGCATAGCCGTTATGCCTGACGACCCAAAGGCACACCCCACCAATGCCAATGCCGGCAAGCAAACAATCGGCATTGACAAATACTTGTTGACTACTGTGATGTAGTCTATGGTGTTGCTCCTAAGTCCTCCCTGTCCTGATTGGACACCACCTTCAATTCCTTCTGCCACTTTGCCCTGTATGCCCCTCTCACACACACCACTGCAATCTTTATCGTACCCTGTCCTTCCCCTCTCTTACAAATAGGCAACTCTCCCACTGTGCTAAATTTACCTCCAAGCACTGGTTGGGTGAGCTCTCTTACTGCTTCACTTCCTTCTTTATAACATCCCCATCCTCTCATTCCCTTAGAACACCTGACTCCCACACCCTGGTAGTCTCCTGCAGATACGTCCAAATCGGCCAATCTGGTTACTCTCACCACCTTCCAGAAATTTGGAATTCTTTCCCCACTCAAATCCAGCACTCATCCTCCACCTACTCCACCAGCTCTGCCCTCAACAATTATCTTGCACCTAGCTGCTCCTGCCATGTCCCTCCCTAGTTCCTGCCTCTAAGCCCTGGACAAACCCTACCCCTCTACCAGCACCTTCATTTTACCCTGTGCACCCCCACCCCCAAATTTTATAGCTCTCCTCCCTGTCCCCCAAATTGCTCCCCCTTACTGGACTCCCTTGATCTCTCATAGAATGTAAGGGACTGCGAATGCTCTCCATGGGTCCCTCTCCTACCCCCCAAGGGGCTTGTATCTCTCATCTACTCTCTTCCCCCACCATCCCTCCTTTCTCCCTAGACTTGCAGTCCCACCTAAGCATGTCTCCTCTCCTTCCCCTCCCCACCTAACTTTCTTCCTAGTCTTTGCAGTCCCCCTTGCAGGATTCTCAGCATCCTGAGGGGGTCCTACTCCACCTAGTCTTGTCTCCTCTCCTTCCCTTCCCCCATCTACCTTTCTCCCTGGCCATTGCATTCCCCTTGCAGGGTTCTCATCATCCTGAAGGGGTCCAACTGAGCCTAAACATATCCCCCCTCTTCTATCTAGCCACTGTCTTGGCTTTTCATGACTACTAGCAGGGTCCAATGCATTCCGATGGACTAATGATTAGCCCCATCCCCTCCAAAGGTATGAATTATCTTCCCCTCAAGGGTTAAGTTCTCACTCCCTCCCTCTCCTATCACTCTCTTAATCCCTATCTACTGACCTTCCCCAACGCTCTTGCAGGGTACCCCATATCCTGAAGGGTCCTCTCTTGGATTAGGTCCTGTTCCCCCTCTGAACATTAAGTCACACCTCCTCCTCCTTCTCTCTCCTCCATCTTTAAATCCCTACAGCCTTATCCCCTTTTCTATCTAGCCCCACAGCCAGCTTGCAGGGTTCGTTGCATCCTGAAGGGGTCTCCAGGGACACGACTCTCCCAGCCTCCCCCCACCTCACCCCTCCCTCTCCTTTACCCCTTTTCTTTCACATAAGTACTTGTTTATTCATTAATCCTGACACTTATTATTGTCCATTCTTTCTACCTATTATGCGCAACACTGTTGTAACACTGTAACATCTGCCTTGCAACTGTATGTTAATGTTGATCTTGTAACTTAAATGTTTAATGTCTCATTCCTATTGTACCCCTTCCCCCCAGGTCGCACTGGGAGATGAGCGACTTGTCACTCAGTGTGCCCTCCTGGTGAAACATTTCAATAAATAAATAAATGTGCAGCGATTGTACTGGATGAGTTATGTACAGAATTTTGGATGCACTGCATTTATGCATGAAATGTATCAGATGCAGTTGCCTGCAGTCCTTCAGATTTTATCACCCCAGACCTCTGTATCTTACACAGGGATGTGTTTTCATGAGGGAGGGTGGGCAGATGATAAATCTGGCCATTTTATAATAAAGAACATTGATTATGCCCAGTAGGGATTTTATAGTAGTATTTTAGAAGAATTCCCACAGTCCAGGAGTAGTAATTGTACTGCCTGGAGTATGTATTTGCAGATACATAGTGCGATACTCTCGCAGTACCTATGGTATAAAGGAAATCAATCTTTGCATCTTGCTTTTTTATCGAGAATACAATTCATAGAAAACTGTCTCACTTACTAGTTGATTTAGCATTTCTCAAAGAGATGTAAAACTGTTGCTGGATCCAGCACAAAGCCTTTCAAAAACAGTTGCCGAAAAGTTGCAATTGTGGTTTGCATTTCATTGTGACATAACTGCAGATGCATTCCGGTTCAGCTGCAAAATCACAGCATAAAAGTTGCACTTGAGATGGGTATGTGTTGAAAAACAATGTGAGTTGTCAATTCGTTTCCAACTTAAAAAACAAAACAAAACCAATTGATTAGCATGACAGTTTAATGTGAATTTTACTATATATTACAATGTGCACATCCCACTTAAAATATAAATTAAACCAGAGACTTAGGTGTTAGACATGGGGCACTGGTTGTAGTTCATGCCTGATTTAGCTTATGATTTCTAGATATGCCTTTCACAGTTCAGCTTTTGCTTTATTATAAAATAGCATGATCTGTGACTTTTTCTGCATTTAATGTTCATTTGGCTTGCAGAAATATTTGAAAATCATTCACTGTTTTGCACTGTCATAGAGCATTGTGTTATCTGCATAAAAGTGGTATGCATAGATGAGTATGGTTTTTAATTTGCTATGCTATACATGATCCTGCTTTAAAACACAATATGTTAGATTTATGAGAACACAAGTTAAAGTTGTAAAATAGTGTATTACTTTTTGCCATATGTCATTTTACATCTGGTGCATGATATTAATGTACTTTCTGTTAATTAATTGTGTCTCAAAGATCATATTCTTCTGCGATGACACTGAAGTTAGGGCTTTATTTCTCCAGTCAGTAAGAATTAATCTTTTGGGTTATCACTGATGAGGTAGGAATCCTTTTTTTTTTGATACTGACAAGTTTTTTTTTTCTTTGGGTGTTGGTACACTCTTATAACATACAATAAATTCAAGTCTGCTTTATTTCAAGTTTTCATTCCACTCTGATATTTGCATTATATTCTGAAGAAAAGGAGCTTCAGTAGATTGGACTCTTGAACAAAAGCAGTATAACACTGTATAAAGGGAGGTGGTATAGTATTGTGGTTAAGAACACTGAGCTGCAAACCTGGAAAACTGGGTTTGAATCCCACAGCTACCACTTGAATACTGTGTTACCATGAGCAAGTCACTTAACTTCCCTGTGATCCCAGTATGTACCTGGAAACAAGCATTGGCTTAGTGTACCTTTCCTGGCCAAAAATTATAAAATTTTAACTATACATAGAGCATGACCAGAGGCAGATTTAAGCACAAGCGAGCCAAGCGGCCGCTTGGGGCACCAGCACAGAAATGGCACACTGAAGTAGAATGTATAAGCAGAAAACATCTTGAAATGCAGAAAATGTCAAATTAAAAACCATAATTGCTGTCATCACCCTAGGATTTTATTTATTTATTTATTGAAATGTTTTACCAGGAGGGCACACTGAACAACAAGTTGCTTGTCTCACTGTGCGACCTGGGGGGGGAGGGGGTTATATAGGGTTGTGAAGGATGATCAGTTACAATAGTATGTGGATAGTACAAATGATACAACACTGTAAGATTATGCAACAGTTGAAACACAAGGTAGTGTACAATATACAGTAGTGGAACATTGGGTAAATTACAATACATGTCAAAAATTGTACAAAAGAACATGTAAACATACAAAACAGTAATAATGCAAAATAACTATTATAGTGCATGAGTGTGCCAGGAGCAGGCTTCAGGTAGTACGCAAGTGTTGTTGGAGTAAAAAGGATGGGGTAGGTTGTGCACATGTGTGATCCAGAAGGGCAAGTGGAGAAGAGAGGGGAAGAGGAGTAGGGATAGACATTTTCTGATTCCCCCCTTCAGGATGTTGAGAACCCTGCCGTGGGGGTCAGGGTAGGAAGGCAGAAACAGGGGATAGGTATTAAGGAGGGTTAAAGCAGGAACAGCTGAGGGTGAGGTATTTGTGTAGGGCAGAGGAAAGGGAATAGTTAGAGGAGGACTGTCATATTTCGGGGAATTTGTGATTTTAGGGAAGCGATGGCAAAAACCAGTCTGACCGGCGGGAGGGTGGGAGCGGCAAGGACCGTCAAGGTCTGGGGGACATTAGATCTGAGAGAGTGGGTGGGGGGAGGTGGAGTGGAGAGAGAGGATGAGAGATAGGAGGGGAGCACCCCAAACCAGAATTTGGAGGTTAGTTTGGCACAGTGTGAGAAGCATCTTTGAGATAGTGGAAGGAAGGTTAGAGAGCGACAGAGTTCACAGTGGTGGGAGCAGGAAGCGGAGTCAAGAGCAAAGTGGCAGAAGGAGTTAAAGAGACTCTCCAACTTGGTCAAGAAGATTTGGGAGCAGCACCATAGACTACGTCACAGTAGTCAAAGATGGGGAGTATCATCTTCTGGGCAATTTCATGACTCGCAGTCAGTGGGATGCAACTATGATTCCTGTATAAAGCACCAAGCTTGGGGCACAGTTTCTGAAGGATAGCATTGATATGCACGGAGAAGCTGAGGTGCTGATCCAGCTAAACCCCCAGATATCTAAATGAGGAGGTATCCTCCAGGATGGTCCCATCAAGAGTGTGGAAGGTGGGTAGGGCCAGGAGCCTAGAGAGTCTCTGCCTGGTGCCAAAGGTCATTGAGACTGTCTTCTTGGCATTTAGAAAAAGTTGGTGAGAAGCAAACAGAGCTGAACTTAGTTGAAGTCATGCTGTAAGCTGGTTTCCACAGCAGCAGGGTTTTTGTTGGGACTGTATAAAACAGTATTGTCTGCATACATGTGGATAAAAGAGGATGAGCAGGATGTGGAAAGATCATTAAGGAAAACGGAGAAGAGTAGGGGACCAAGCATTGAGCCTTGAGGGGCACCAGTGTTGATGGCGAATAGTGGGGAGATGGAATCAAGGATTCTCACCCATTGGGTCCTGCCAGTGAGGTAGGATTTAAACCAGTTGGTGGCTGATTGAGCAAGGCCAGCTGAGGAGAGGGAATCAAGAAGCAGGGGATGGGAAGCAGTGTCAAAGGCTTTGGCTAGATCAACAAAAATGACCAAGGTGATCAGGCTATTGTCCATCCCTGAAAGGATGAAGTCAGTAAGCCTGAGGAGGGAGGTAGTTGTTGAGTGGATCTTCTGAAAACCAGATTGGAAGAGGATGAAGAAGTGAAGAAGGAAGAATCAGAAAGGAAGGGTGATAGTTGAGATAGAACTAAATGTTCTTGAAGTTTGGCAAGGGTAGGAAGGAGGGAAATGTGGTGATAGTTATCAGGAGTGGATGTGTCACCACCCTTGGGTAGAGAAAGGACTACAGTGTGTTTCTAGGATGAGGGTACTTGGGCAGAAATAAAGGAGAGGTTAAGGATTAGGGAGCTAGGTTAAGCAACTGCAGGAGCAGAAAGGTAGAGAAGTTTAGGATCAAGCTCATCTGGTGAGGAGCCTTTAGAGGGGTTGAGGGATAGGAGGGCACTAAGAGCTTTGTCGGAGGAGATTGTAGAAAAGGAAAAAGGGGGAAGGGTAGGCACTGACTGAGGTGAAGGGCTAAAGTTAGTAGGTGGCAAGGAGGAGACTGAATTTAGAAGAGACGTGGCGCATGAGACGTAGTATGCATTAAATTCATTGCCCACGGAGCCAGGGTCAGAAACTAGGGGGTCATTTATTTTGAGAACTGGAGAGGGACGGGGAGACAGGGGAGAGAATAGAGCATGAACTACTCTCCAGAATTTAGATGGACAGTTAATGTTAGTCAGGATTGAGGAGTTGAAATAATCAAACTTAGCCAACCTAGTAGCTTTAGTACATGAATTGCATAGCATTCTGTACTTGACGTAGTCTTTTGGATGTTTAGTAGATTCATGTTTTCTCCAGCATTCATAGACTTCTTATCACTTTTTGGATGAGGGATGGGGAAGAAGGGAGGATAGGGAGTGATAGGAAGCAATGTAGTGGGCACCACAAGTATTTCTGCTATGGGCGCTATTAGTTCTAAAACCAGTCCTGAGCAAGACTAAACTTCCTATTCAAGTCAAAGCTGGGTAGGTTACCTTCAGCCTTCCCACTTTGAAACCAGTTCCTGTCACATCTCAATAGTCATGCAAGGTCATGCCTGGTCAGTAGTAGGATGGGAGACCTCCAACAAACTAAAAGAGAACAGCTTCTGGATGCCCATAGTCCTGATAGGGAAAATAAAAGAGAATAGGTTCAGTAGAATCAGTAGGACAGGAAATCTTCAAATAAGAATGAAGGCTCAACTCCTACTGTTTAGTTATCTTCACTCGATTACAGCCACCAAATAACAGCATCAACATTTTGTGGTGAAGCACCTTCATCAGGTCACCAGTGGTAACTGAATTTATGTGCATTATGCTCACTAGCAATACTATTACTGGTTAAACTTCTGCTTTTTATGCAGCTCACCATGACCCTCCCAGAAAATCAGTGACACCACTGAAACTGATTCCCCCTAAGTTTATGTGTGATTGATTAAGGCAAAAATTGTAGCTTGGAGTGGATGTCTTTGCTGTTGTCAGGAACTTGATGACAGTCAATTTAAATGGAGTTGCTGATTTTCTGGGAGGGTCCCGGTAAGCTGCATAAAAAACAAGAGTTTAGCCAATAATAATATTGCAAGTGATAATGTACATAAATTACAAGTTACCACAGGTAACCTGATAAATTGGTGTCATCACAAAATGTCAAAACTTTTCTTTTGTGGATATAATAAAGTAAAGATAATTAAACAGTAGGAGACATACCCTCATTCTTTCTTATTTGAAGAGTGTTCATGAACATTAAGTGCTACAGGAAGTGGTATTGGAACTCTTCAGGGAGCACTCATCCCTTGGTTAAAAGTAACCATGCCAATGCCCCAACATTGTGTTTGGGGGACACTGCTACGGTAGGTGCCATCTTCTGGATGAGAAATAAAACCAGCATCCCATCTGCCTGTTCAGGTGGTTGTTCAGGTAGGTAAGGCAAGGCAATTTTATTTTTAAGGTGCCAAATTCTGGAGGCTCTGGGCACCGTACACAGTATAACAAAGTACATACAAATACATTTGGAAGCAGCAGGAAATTAACATCAGCACTCAATAAGTAAAATTAACTATAGTATTAACTATAGTATAGACAGGGTTGGAAATAAGTTATTCAAGTAAATACCTTTCTGAAGAGGTGGGCCTTAAGCCTCTGCTTAAAAACACCAATTGAGGGGGCCTCCCAGACTGCAGGTGAAAGTGTGTTCCACAGTGTCAGCCCAGAAACACTAAAAGCTTGATCGCCAGAAGCCCTGACCTGAACCCTGGGAACATCCAGGAGATGCCCCGAAGAAGAGCGGAGGGAGTGAACAGAGGTCGCAGGTGTCAGGAGCCCTGACAGGTAGCCAGGACCCAGTCCATATAGGGCTTTATAGGTGAACAAGCCCACCTTGAAAAGGACCCTCCACCTGACCAGCAGCCAGTGCAGAGTACACAGGTCCAGGGTCACATGACATGACTGGGTAGGCCTGTCAGTAACCAGACCACCATATTCTGCACCAGCTGCAGCCTGCAGAGGGTCCGTTCTGTGACCCGGAAGTAAGGAGCATTGCAGTAGTCGAGCCTTATGGTGACAAAGGCATGTACTAGGGTTGGCATATCCTCAGGCAGAATGAGGTGCTTGATCCTGGTGATGTTCCATAAGTTGTAGAAACCACTCTTAACAACAGACAATACCAGATTTTCAAAAGTCAGCCTGCTGTCCAAGATTTCACCTAGATTATGCATTCTCAGGGAAGCAACCAACAGAGCAGACCTCAGGAAAAGACTTGTATCTGCTCCAGGCAGCAACCCATCACACACAAGGCCTGGCTCAACTACCAGCACCTCTGTCTTATTTGGGCTAAGTCTCAGCTAGCTGGAAGCCATCCAGTCATTGCTTTTAGCCAGACAGATATTAAGCATGTCAATGGTACCAGATGTTCTGGGAGCAAATGACAAATACAGCTCGATGTCATCTGCATAGCAGTGAATCTCCATACTGCATTGCTGAATAATCTCACCCTGGGGCAGCATATACAACGTGAACAGCATCCGTGACAAGATCGAGTCCTGTGGAACTTCACATGACAGAGGTATTGGAGAGGAAGAGAAATTCCCCATCATCACCTGCTGCACCCAATCCAAGAGATAGGACTCAAACCATCTGATGACAGCACCAGCAAGTCCACAAAACTCACAGAGCTGATCAAGAAGCACAATGTGGTCCACAGTGCCAAAGGCTGAAAAGAGATTGAGGAGTACAAGAACTGACCTGTCTCCTCTATCTCTAACCCTTAGTAGGTCATTATGCACCCTCACTCGTGCCATTTCTGAGCTATGGCTAGCCTGAAAACCCAACTGAAATGGCTCATAGATGTCATCGGACATGAGACAATTCTCAAGTGATTTGCCACCATTTTTTCAAACATTTTTATTTAAAAAGGCAGGTTGGAGATAGGATGGTAATTTGCCAGGATGTCTGGGTTGAGGGAAGGTTTCTTAAGGAGGGGTCTCACCAGCACCTCTTTCGAGGTCGCTGGAAACATCCCCTCCACCATTGAACACCTGGTAATCCTGGCGAACACCAGGCCAACAGCCTTGGCACATCCCATCAAGAAATGCGCTGGGACTGCATGCAGTTGACAAAATGTGTGCTTCAGCTCTAAGACCACCCCAGTCACTTCCGGCACCTCCACTAAACTAAACTCCTCCTAGACAGGCAGAGAGCCTCTGCTCCCACCAGTCTGGCCGCTGCGAGGCATAAGCCCCCCCTTACGGAATCCCTGACCTGATTGACAACACCCTGTCAGAGAAGAACATAGCAAACTCTTCACACAAAGTGGAAGAAAAGGTTTTCTTCAGATGTAAACAGTCTGGATGAAGAAGCCTCTACGCAGTCTGAAAAAGCTGAGCAGGGCTGTTCTTTCCTGCCACCATCTTTCTGGACAGGAACTCTGCCTTCTTATGGGAGATTGCCTCCTGGTATTCACCATAGTGGGCATGCAGGACCAGTTTGTTGCCCTCAAGCTTGGTCTTCCACCAACAGTGCTCCAACTTTCGATCATTGATCTTCATCACCTTGAGATCCCCATCAAACCAAGGGTATCGCAAGTGAGAGGATCTGGGTTGTAAATGAACCAGAGTGATGGCATCCAGTGCTTCAGACACCACCATATTATAGGTGGCCTTGGCCTCACTGGAGCCAATTGCACAAGCTGCCTCGACTCTAGATAGTCAGCCAATGGCAAAAGTTCTTCTTTGTCTAACCCCCTTAAAGGGCGGTAGCTGACCATTTCCACAGGGGAAGAACTATCTAGGGGACCCCAAATGTGAACCCCACAGTGCAGTGATCGGACCAAGAGACCCAATCGATCTTAAGGTCATCAACCTTAAGACCCATCTGGAACACCAGGTCGAGTGTGTGGCCATGCCAGTTGCAGAAGCAACTGCTTGTGTCAGGCCCAGTGAAGACATTAACTGGAGAAGGTCATAACTGAACCACGAGGATTCATCATTGACCCAATTGATAAAGACCCCCATGATTAAACACCTGGGGACTCCAACACCTGGTCGATGATGAAGTCTGCTACTGCCTGCAGGAATTCTCTTCTCACCCCAGGAGTGTGGTAAATAAGGTGAATTCTGCAACCTGCACCTGGACCCACAAGCACATCGACACACTCAAAAGATCAGTATTACTAACTGAATGCACCGTAAAGCCCAGGCTGGCTCTAAAAACAATGGCCAATCCCCCACCACTGCGATCCTTCCTCAGGCAATGCACTACAGAGTACCCAGCGGGGATGGTGGCCTCTATAACTGGACCAGCATTGTCACTCAGCCAGCTCTCCATAAGGCAAGCCAGGTTGACAGAGGAAGTTAAGTCCACAAAAATAGCGGACTTGTTCCTTATCGACCTAGCATTGTAGAGCACTGCCCAAACAGGATTAGAAGAAGCAGCTGACCCTATAGCTGCCTGCCCACTCAGTCTGGTGGGACCCCTGGGTACAGGGACTAAACACATCTGGCATCTCCCTTGGCCCTGTTTAAACCCAGGGCATCTCCAGGACCTTACAACCTCAATGTCCCTCACTACACCCTCCTCCACTGCCCTCTGACAGCAACGACTGACCCACTTCCTTGTTATCCCAACTTCCCTACAATGTCTAGCTGTGGTGGAAGGGACAGGTACGTCAATGAAGGGGCG
Organism: Neoceratodus forsteri; assembly: GCA_016271365.2. Taxonomy (NCBI): domain Eukaryota; kingdom Metazoa; phylum Chordata; order Ceratodontiformes; family Ceratodontidae; genus Neoceratodus; species Neoceratodus forsteri. Next base: position 90,241,142 of record CM028130.1, on the reverse strand, counting down.
GTGGTTGAGCAGAAGAGAGGCAGCATAGGTGATTCTTATAAGGCCTGTGCCCTGACACATTACAGCCAGACCAAACCAACCCAAACCCACAAACTCTCTAAAATAACTTAAATAACAGTCTTAGAAATATAAAAACAAATGAAGAACGTACACTACTCACTCACTCCAATCACACAAATTCATACATCGCATCCACACACCCCAACCACACATACCCCAAACAACTCCCAACCCAATAACTCCTCCCACCAAATAAAATAATAAAAACATCAAAGAAGAAAACAAGGGAGCTTGTGCAGCAACAAGTCCACTAAGTAGAACACACTATTTCAGTAAATTAGCGTTAATTGTCCAGCAAAAGATCCAAGCATATAAAGGCTTGAGAAACTTTTTGGCATGCAGGTAAAATGCTAGTGCTCACACCACCAAAGTCTGAATAGAAAATTCTGCACAAACAGTCAATGGAAATTCAGCTTCAGAAAGCACAGAGCAGGAAAATCAGGGCCAAAAGTCTCTCACACAATCCGCCAAGTAAAGACTCTCAGAACCAACTTAGAGTCTTAAGAGTCTCAGGCACTCACCCCAAGGAATAGAGATCAAAAGCTCATGGGCATACTCTCACCGTGTTCCAAACCAGTCCTTCAAATCCTACAAGCACAAGCTTGAAGGTAGACATTAAAGATCCCATGGCACTTTTTGAAAAAGAATAGGGGAATTTTTATTTAGAAAACAAAACCAATCACAAGTGACATTAAACAAGAAACAGGCAAAACAAATTCTGATACAGACATTTAAAATGTAATAGCAAAAAACGAAAGAAACAACTCCCAATTCAGGAAAGTAAGGACCCAATAAATCAAACTTACTTCAACCCTACAGAAAACAAGCATTTGTCAATGTCGAATGTTTGCTTGCGGGTATTGGCATTGGTACTGCAGGAGTTAGAGAGATGCATAATAGGAATGGCAGTGAAGTATTGAACTAATGCCAACTCCCACCCCACCCTGCAAAGACTGAGAGGTGTTGGGATGTGCCTTTGGGTCATTGACCAAAACACTCATACCACTCCACCTCACCCCACCCTACAGACACTGACAAGTGTCATGGTGTGCCTTTGGGTCTTTGGCCCTTACACTCACCCCATTCCATAAGGAAATAAGCTGAGACAGGTGCAATATTGGAGAATGGGGTGAACGTTAGGGCTGAAGACCTCAAGGCACACTTTGATGCCTGCCAGTGGCTGTACAGTGGAGGTGGGGGTGTAATGGCTTGAGCATTATGGCTGATAACCCTAAGTCACACAACCCGATGCCTGTCAGTCTGTACAGGGTGGGGCATGGTGGCGGCATCATGAAGTTGCTAGTGCTACCACTTTCCTTCTCTCTTACCTCTTGTTTTCTCGAGCAGTGACTTGCTGCTATGGTGTTTTGTCTCTCCTCCCCTCCTGCTTTAATGGAGTCGCTGTGAGGCTCTGTCCCTATGGTGCCTTTGAATGGCATCTTCCCGTGCCACTCTGCTCTAAGTAGTCAGTCGCTGTGTAGTACGTAAGCAATAACCTATGACAGGGTGTGCTGTTATTGAGGATTATCGCACACCCAGGTGAGTTGTGAGGCATGAGGCTGCAGGTCGAGTGTCCTCACAGCACCTGGGTATGCATTAATCCCCTATAACAGCACATCCTGGAGAGAGTTATTGCACTCATAACAAGGGTTATGTCTGAAAAGTACAAAAAAAGGCACATAAATGCCTTTTGCAACTGTCACAAGAGCAGAAAAGGGACTGCATCCTTCCACCTTGCAAAATGGTCCCCAACATAGATTGCATTTCTCACTACTGCTATGCACATACAAATGTCACACATACAATATTTACAGCATTTGTGACATTTGTTGTGCAGAATATGCTGACCTTCACTTGCTGCACCCCTTACTGTGCTGCCCCCCCAAACCTCAACAATACATCCAATACTAGAAGTAAAGTTACCAACAGTCCCTATTTTCCCAGGACAGTCCCTATTTTAGGCAGCATGTCCCAGTGTCCCCACAGGTTTTGCAAAATGTCACTTTTGTCCCTTTTTTTTGCTTACTTGTCCCAGTTTTGTTCTTTTTTCTTTTTGCTGACTGCTAAACCATGAGTGACAGTTATTTTAGCACCACTGTGGCGCTGCCCGGGCTGAACAGCAATTTGCAACTTCAATCTCTGCACCTATGTCGCACTGCAAGCATGTCAGTGGGAGCACATTAAAACATGTTGTCCCTGTTAGATTAGACTGGGTAGTAGTGCAAACAGCACATGTGGACGTCTGCCTGCCAGCAGCTGAGAGGGACTCCAGGCAGAGAAGAGACTGGCAGCAAGGAACTAAGGTACCCAGACCTGATCAGCTGTAGGGAAGTGTGTGAAAACAACCTAGTGTGGTGATGGGAGTTACTAAAGTGAAGTTTGCTCAACAAATGAGGTGCATGTAAGTGGGTTGGATGGGACTGTCAGGAAGAGCAATACATGCAGTTTGAATGTCTGATCACAATTTAACGCAGGTTTGCTTCGGATTAACTTTCTGTACATCACGATTTGTTACTTGCTGCACCAGAATGATGTATTGGTTTAATCTGAATGTTTGCTACTGGTGTTACTGTGGGGAGGCATGGCCAGAGCAAGCAGAAAAATGCAATTGATTGTATGCAGCATTGTCTGCGGTGGTGCCCATGAGAGTGACATGGTGTGGGGGGGTGCATGGTCAGGATGGACTGTCCCAGTTTTAGGCCTTGGAGAGTTGGTAGCTTTAATTAGAAGTGCTGCTACAAGTACTGCCTGCCTACTGCTGTCCTTTCCCTGTGTTTGTCTTTTCCTACCTCTGTCTCTGGATGCCTACTGCCATGTACATGTCTGATTGACTGTAGCTGTTGACAATGGCAAAAACTAGCATACTGTACACTGTGGCCACAGGCCTCCTCCATAGTCAACATCTGTGACACAGACAACTACACAAACACAAAATGTTGGAGGTGAACAAGTGGCTGAGGACATAAGGTGCAGCTCAGGGATATGGGGTAGTGGGGGATTGGGGGAATCTAGGAAGACAAGGGATTGTATGCAAGGGATAGGCTTCACCTCAAGCAGGGATGGAAGGAGGTTCTGAAACAAAAACTGACAAATTTCATACAGGACGGATGGGTTTGAAACTTGTAAAGGGGGGAGGGAGGAGATGCGAGGCAGACCCTTGTTGTCCCCCACAATGGGGCAATGAGATGTGGACCTGGGTCATCATGGGCACAGAGGAATGTAGTCTCTGGGGCGGAGAACGGGGACAAGGGTGGGGTTTGGAGGGTGATCTTGATAAATGGTAGGAGCTTGGGCAACAAGATGCCAGAGCTGCAGACTATGCTGGTGGAGGGGCAAGTGGATGTGGCAGCCATCACCGAAACATGGGCCACACCCTGGCATGACTGGGATCTTAACCTCATTGGGTATACTGGGCTTAGAAAGGACAGAGTGGTGGGCAGGGGGGAGGAGTGGCGTTGTTTGTTCGGGATGGCATATAATTATGGAAAGTAGAGAAATCGGATAACAGCGTGGAGGCCTTGTAGGCCACCATGAGGACCCGGGGGGACGGGTAGTCAAGATGGGGGTGGTCTACCAACCCCCAGGACTGGCTGACAAGCTCAAGAATTGTCTGCTAAGTAACCTTAAGGACCGCTGCATTCCCAAAGGGGAAGGGGTGGTGATGTTAGGGGACCTAAACATGCTAGCAACTGACTGGGGCACCATGACATCCCCAGTTACAAGGGCGCAGAAGCTGTTGGATGCCTTTCAGATCGCTTTCCTTGTGCAACAGGTCATTGTACCTGACACGGAGTGGCCACATCCTGGATGTTGATCTGGCTGATGGTGACCTAGTTCAGGAGCTCGAAGTGGGAGACCCACTGGCTGGAAGCGACCATAACATGGTCTTGATTGCTCTACACCTGGGAAGGGGAGAGATCATACAAAAACTCGGCTGGTTGACTTTAGAGGGGCGGACTTTGTGCGCATGGGTCACATACTCAGGGACTATTTGGCTGGGGTTCAGCAGACAATGGATGTAGAGAGTAGGTGGAAAATCATCAGGAGAAGACTACAGGAGGCAATCAGGGCCTGTGTAAGGGTGAGATGCAAGGGAGGTAGATCTGGGAGGCCATGCTGGTGGACCAGGGAAGTGGAGGAGGTGGTGAGGGAAAAAAGGGCAGCCTACCATAGGTTCAAGAGATCACAAGGGGTTTTAGATAGGAAGGAGTGTATTTGCACATCCAGACAGGTTACTAGGGTGGTGAGGGGAGCCAAGGCAATGATGGAAAATAAATTGGCACAAGGGATCAGGTTTCTTTTGGTACATTGGGGAGAGGAAGAGAGTAAGAAGGCAGATTGGCTACAGGGGAGGGGTGGGCAGAGGCAGGGGTGTAGCCAGTTATTTCAGATCTATACACCAAGTGGACTCACTGCTACCCCTCCCCTTGTTAGGTGAGCTACCCCCACCCGGGATGTAGTCAGACAATATACAAATGTACACCAGGACCGTGTTTTTTGCCTCATTTAGCACAATAAATACAACTTTTGTACCTCATGAGAGTGGTTGTTGCCATGCATGGGTAAATACAAATGCCATGCATTGTTCCCTAAGACACCACATACCAGCCTAGAGCCTGTAAAGTTGTATTGTCCTTGGGATGCAAAGAGAGTATTAGTGACCAGTCTGTCTAGTTTCGACTCCTGTGAATAAAATTACAGAAAGGTTCAGTATTTTCTTTGTTAGTTTGCATGGAAAAAGGAAGCAGTACAGAGCCTATTTACTACCCCCCTTAAATAAAATTGCATTCCATGGAGTGCTTGAAGTATGCCTGCCTACACACTTGGGGCTAGGAGGCAGGGAATTAGGTGGAGGTGCTCAATGAATTCTTTGCATCTGTTTTAACAAAAGGGGAAGCGAGCGAGTCACAGGATGCAGGGGCACAGAGGATGCATGGAACAGGGCCCTCATGAGCGGGGGTACCTCTAGTTACAGAGGAGGAGGAAACTAACTCACATGGGGGAGATGCAGGATCGGAGGAGGGGTTTGGTAGCATAGATGGGGAGATACCCGTTGTTAGGGTGTGGAAGGCCCTCTGAGCACTAAGGAAGGACAAATCCACTGGTCTTGATGGAATCCACCAGAGGGTGCTATGGGAATTGGCTGATGTCCTGGCCCAGCAACTGATGGCCCATTTTAATGCCGCTCTCCAGACAGGGAGGATACCAAAGGATTGGAGGGAAGCACATATTGTGCCCATCCATTAGGAGGGTTCGAGGGAGGAGCAGGGCAATTACAGGCCAGTCAACCTAACATTAGTGGTGGGTAAGCTGATGAGGTCCATAGCAAAAGAGAGGCTGGGGGTGTTCCTGGAGGAAGAGGGGTCTCTGGATGATCATCAGCATGGCTTTGTCAGGGAGAGATCATGTCAAACTAACCTTGTGGAGTACTACGAATTGGTGATGGCCGCACTTGACCAGGGTATGCCAATCGACGTCATTTTTCTGGACTTCAGCAAGGTGTTTGGCTCTGTCATCCACACAGGCCTACTGGATAAGCTGCAGAGGACAGGGGTGTGGGAACGGATGGTCAGGTGGGTGGGTAGCTGGCTATCAGGGCATATCCAGCGGGTGGTGGGGGGGTAGTCTCATCCCCAAGGGAGGTCATCAGTGAGGTCCCACAGGGCTCAGTTCTGGATCCGCTCCTGTTAGTTTAATGCCTACATATCTGACATCAGGGTGGGTATCAGGAGCACAATGAGTCTCTTTGCAGTTGACTTCAAGCTGGAGGCAGTGGTGGATGGGGTGGAGGGTAGGGTGGACCTACAGGAGGACCTGGATGCTCTAGGGGGATGGCCATGTACCTGGGGACTGAGGTTTAACACTGCAAATGCAGGGTGCTCTACCTGGAACATGGAAACCTGGGTCAGGTGTACACCTTGGGGGGGGGGCATATTGCAGGTCTCAAATGGGAAGAATGACTTGCGGGTTCTGGTGGATGCCAAAATGAATAATTTGGAACAGTGTTGGAGGGCCGCTGTCAGGGCAAATAAAATGCTGGGCTGTATTGCCGGGGGATCACCTCAAGAAGTAGGGAGGTGATTTTACTGCTGTACAATTGCCTTGTTAGGCCGCACCTCGAATGCTGTGTGCAGTTTTGGTGCCCATACCTCAGGAAGGACATTCAACTACTGGAGATGGTCCAGAGGAGGGCAACCAGGATGATCCAGGGTCTGGGGGACAGGACTTTTGATGAGAGGCTTGAGGAGCTGGACCTGTTCTCGCAGGAGGAGAGGAGGGACGGGGGGACATGATCGAGGTTTTCAAGTATTTAAAAGGTGTGTCCAAGAGGAAGTGCTTGCAGCCATTCAAAACCTGAAAAAAGGGAAATCTCCAGGCAGTGACGGCTATACGGCTGACTTTTACCAGATTCTGACCCCCACTATTTCACCCCTTCTAATCCAAGTGTTCCAGGAGATAGAACTTAAAGGTGCCCTACCGCCCTCTATGCGGGAGGCAATCATAGTGGTTATTCCCCAAAAAGAAAAAGACCCCACTAACCTGGGAAACTATAGCCCGATCTCACTTATAAATCTGGACAGTAAGCTGTATGCCAAAATCCTAGCATCCAGACTTAATCCCTTACTGAACCTTCTTGAACACCCATCACAGGTGGGATTTGTATCTGGGCGTCATAGTTCAGATCATTTAAGAACTCTGCTGAACTTGATCCCTCTTGCCAAGTCCCTGCATACACCTACAGCTGCCGTCATGGTGGACTTTGAAAAGGCATTTGATTCCGTGGAATGGGACTACCTATATATGACTCTGTCCCATTTTGGGTTAGAGGAACATTTCTTTCTAGGATAAAAGCCATCTATGAAGGCCCATTAGCTAGGGTTAGCACAAATTCAATGCTTTCCACCATCTTTGACAGAGGTACGAGGCAAGGGATGCCCACTCTCCCCTGCTGTTTGTGTTGGCTGTCGAACCCTGGCTGCAGCTATCAGAATTCAACCGAGATACAAGGTCTGTTAGTGGGGAATACGCCCATACAACCTTTATGTACGCTGGATGACCTTCTTCCTTTTGGAAGATGCTCATAATGCTATCCTCCCTTCTTAACCTCCAAGAAACCTTCTTATCTTATTCAGGTCTACGAATGAACCAAAGTAAGACGGAAGTACTCCCTCTCAACACCCATTGTGTATAGCAAATGATACCTGCAGATACTTTACTCTGGCACCAGAAGGATTACATACTTGGGGGTTTTCTTGACCCCATCTTTGGAGACAATATGGCAATCTAACGTGCAGCCCCTCCTCACCTCCATTAAGACAGACTTTGATAGGTGGAGATTTCTTAAGCTTACTCTAGCAGGGAAAATTGCAGCTGTAAAAATGATCTCAGCCCCTAAACTTTTTTATTTGCTGATGCATCTGCCTGTTCCCTTACCAAAACAATGGTTTCAGATATTTGATAAATTAATTGGGGATTTTCTATGGGAGGGATCTAAACCCAGATCTAGTCGATCTAAGCTGAGGTCACACTGGAAGAAGGGCGGATGGAATCTTCCCTGGCCGGAGGGCTACCGTCGGGCCTTCCTTATGGCTCAAACGGTCAAATGGGCGCACGCTCCTTCACCCTTCTCACTGCAATGGATACAACTAGAAACAAACATTATGGGCCTGTCTCATCCCGCTTCCCTTTTTGTACAGAGGAGCAGCCCTAAAAGAGCCAGGGCCAGTAAAATAAGTGTAGACTTTACTTCTCCCATGGTAATTGCATCTAGAGCCAATTGGTTCAGTTCTCACCGTAAGATGAGGTTAGACCCCCTCCCACTTTCTCACATACCGATTTGGCAAAACCCAGATATCACTATAGGAGGAGCTGAAGTCATATGGAAACATTGGGTGGAGTTGGGCATAACTAAAATGAGTGATCTGTTAACCTCTGAACATAAAGCCATGCAGACTTTTCATTCCTTATGACATCTATGGAGTATCCCGCACTCAGACTTTTGGAGATATCTCCAGCTCAGGGACGTCACTAGACATCTTTTATCCCCCAACTTGAGTCATGACAAAGGTTCTCCCCTGGCCAAGTGGCTACTTTGTTCTAGGGGCCTTGCAGGTTGTATATATGCCACTCTTAGAGATACTCTTCCATCTCAATCAGATGAAGCAAGACAGAGATGGGAAATGATGCTGCAAACCCATATACCATTGGAGGCCTGGGATAAAGCGTGGGTGGATACACATACCTGGTATACAGATGCCAAATTCAGACTAATCCAAAATAAAATTGCACACTTCTGGTACAGAACCCCAGTCATTCTTCATAAAGCTAAAGTAGTGGAACAGGATAATTGCTGGAGATGTCAGGAGCCAGGGGGTGATCTAGTGCATGTCCTGTGGTCTTGTCCGAAGCTCCAGCTCCTTTGGCAGGAAACACAAAAAACTGCCTCTAGGGTTTTACAACAAACAATTCCCCTTTGCCCTCTCTTCTTTCTTTTGGGGATCTGTGTTGATATGCCCAATTTGCCCCCATTGAGGTACAGATGGTTGGCTTTTTTGGCTCTACAAACAAAAAGAGCTATTCTATGTAATTGGAGAACCCCCCCTAATTCCCACAATGTCAGACGTTTTGGGGTCTCTGTCTGCCGTGGCCAAGTTAGACAAGATATCTTATCTACAGAAGAGTAAACTTTCTACCTATGAAGCCTGCTGGGAACCTTATCTTAAATATCTGAATGCGGCCCAATCTCCAACAGGGATAGGTTGATTATCATCACGGCCTTATAGTGGTAAAAAAGTAACACTGTAAGGGATCCTCATAAGGGGACCTAAAAGCATGAGAGGAACCTATGGTACTTCTCTGCTGGTCTGGAGATTATAGCTATGAGCCTTATCCTATAATTTACACATGGTCATATATACGATGTTATAAAGAGTGTTTAAGTCATCTAGTACAGATTTAAGCTTGGGATACATTTTGTTTGTGTTCCAGGGCCAGATTGATCCCTTACAGAACTTATGCACACTCTTATCCAACCTCCTTTAGAAGTCATGAAAAGAGATGGGTCTGGCCCTATTTGCAGGCACCTCTCTGGTCTGAGGGAGGAGGTTGCCCATCTCAGGCTGACCTGGCTAGGATTCGTAAAACCTCCTCCCCCACCCAGGGACCACCAGGGCCAATGCCACTACCTCAGAGGTTGCCAAGAAAGAGGAGAGGCTGGACCAGGGTGGGCTCAGGGAGGGAGAGGGTGGTGGAACAGAGTTGCATCCTCCAGCTGTACCTCCACACCATTCGTTCTTCTGGTGGATAGTGGTTCCTCTATGGAGGCACCTGCAGTGGAGACTAAGGAGGATGCTGGGAACCTTCACAAAGGAGACCCACAGGAGGGTGGCATGAGACCCCACAGGGGAAGGAAACAACTCCTGGTGGGGGACTCAATCATTAGGGGGGTAGAAATGGGGGAGGAAGGGGAGAGGGAGGTAAGGTGCCTGCCTGGCGCCATGGCTTGGAGGGACAGGAAGCAAATCCTCAGGATCGTGGGAGCAGCTGCATGAGGGAGGGAGCTGGATGTTATTGTCCACCTAGGGACAAATGACCTTGCTAGGAATGGGATCAGAGCAGTGCAAGAGGAGTTTGTAGAGTTGGGGAGGGGCCTTAGACAAGTAGCGCATATAGTAACCTTCTCGGAGGTGCTGCCTGTCTATGGCAAGGGTGATGCTAGGGTACTCCTCACCAGGGAATTCAATGAATGGTTGAAAAACTGGTGTGGAGCTCAGGGTTTGCTTCATTGGGGACTGGGGAGCCACCTGGAGGGATGCAGACCTATACTGGTTCGATCGTCTGCATCTGTCCAGGGGGGAACCAGGATCCTAGGTGAGAGGTTTAAACGCTTCATTGGCAAGCATTTAAACTAGCCAAGGGGAAGGAACTGATAAGGAGCAGGGAAATCCCAGCCTCCCCCCACAAACAACAGTAATTAGTGAGGTAAACACCAAGGTAGAGAAGTCATTAGGGAGCAGGCCAGAAGTAAATGTAAAAAAAGGCAAAGGCAGTAAGGACAGGAATGGGGCTAAAAGGAGTAAGGTCATCAAAAAATGGAAGGTGATGAGTACCAATGCCCATAGTCTGTGTAACAAGCTCCCTGAACTAGTGGCCTTGATGGAAGAGGGTTGCCTGGATATTGTGGCAGTCACAGAAACATGGTGCACAGAGAACCATGACTGGGTTGTCAACATACCAGGATACACAATCTACAGGAGGGACAGGGAGGGTAAAAGAGGAGGAGGAGTAGCTCTCTATGTAAAGGAAGGGATCAAAGCAACAGAAGTAAAGAGTAAACAGGGAGCAGATGAGACACTCTGGGTCACCCTGGAGACAGGAAATGGCACCACAGTCTGCATGGGGGTTGTATACAGACCCCCATCTCAGGGAGAGGGAATGGACAAGGAAATGATAGAAGGCTTCCTTAGAATGGCAGAAAGAGGGGAGATATTGTTGATGGGGGACCTGAATATGCCAGATGTTAACTGGAGCACCTTTGCTGCAGGCACATCCAAGAGTAGGGTCATTCTTGATGCCCTACAGGGGGCATGCCTCAGACAGCTAGTACTGGAACCCACTCGGGAGGGAGCAATCTTAGACCTGGTACTCTCAAATGGGGACGGAGAAAGAATCTCAGATTTAGAAGTGGGTAGTCATCTGGGAACAAGCAACCACCAAACAGTGTGGTTCACGATAAACACAGCCATACAATCAAGCCATACAAAAGCAAGAGTATTGGACTTTAGGAGGGCTGACTTTGGGAAAATGAAAGAGTGCCTCAGAAAAGCACTAGCAAACAGGCAAGAAGGAGGGGTGGAGGAACAATGAAGAGTAATCAAAACAGCCATCACAGAGCAACAAGCCTTTGTGTAAAGCAAATCAACAAAACACAACGAAGGAAAAAAACGCTATGGTTCTCAAAAGAGGTGGCAGGGAAGGTTAAGGAGAAAAGGATAGCATTCAGGAAATATAAGGAAACACAGAAGGAGAAGGACAGAGAACTTTATCAGTTAAAGCAGAAAGAGGCTGGGAAGGCAGTCAGAATAGCAAAGGCCCAAACCGAGGAAAGGATAGCCAACTCTGTTAAGAAGGGGGATAAGACCTTTATAGGTACATTAGGGAGCGAAGAAAGACCAAAGGAGGAATACTGAGGCTTAATAAAGGGAAGGGAATGTGGGTAAAGGGTGACAATGAAAAAGCAGGGATACTGAACGAATATTTCTGCTCAGTATTCACAAAGGAAGAGGAGGAGGAGGTACCTAAACCAAACAAGAGAAACACTCTGAAGATGAGGGTCGATACCAGTCCATTTACACAAGAAAGGGTTCAGAAAGAACTAATAAAATTGAAGGTGGACAAAGCAATGGGGCCTGATGGGATTCACCCAAGAATTCTAAAAGAACTAAGGGTAGAACTAATGACACCGCTGACTATTCTCTTTAACAAATCATGGGAGGATGGGGTGGTACCTGAGGACTGGAGGAGGGTGGATGTGATTCCTCTTCACAAAAGTGGGAGCAGGACAGAGGCAGGAAACTACAGACCAGTTAGTTTGACCTCAGTGGTAGGTAAAATGATGGAATCACTTCTGAAGGAAAGAACTGTTGAGTACCTAGAGGCCAGTGGGGCACAGGACCCAAGGCAGCATGGATTCACGATGGGAAGGTCATGGCAGATGAATCTAATAGATTTCATTGACTGGGTGACTAAAGTAGTAGACCAGGGAGGGGCTGTGGACATGGCTTACCTAGATTTTAGCAAGGCATTAGATACAGTCCCACACAGAAGATTAATACACAAGTTAGCCAGCCTTGGAGTTGGTCCCAAGGTGGTAGCCTGGATAAAAAATTGGCTAGACAACAGGACGCAAAGGATAGTAGTAAATGGAGTCCACAGTGAAGAAAGAAGGGTTACTAGCAGGGTACCGAAGGGTTCAGTACTGGGACCGGTCCTTTTAATGTCTTTATAAGTGACATTGCAGAGGAACTGGAAGGAAAAGTATGTCTCTTTGCAGATGACACAAAGATCTGCAACAGGATTGATACACCAGATGGAGTGGAAAGGATGAGAAGGGACTTGAGGTTGGAGGAATGGTCAAATGTATGGCAGCTCAGATTCAATGCAAGAAGTGCAGGTAATGCACCTGGGAAACAAAACCCAGGGCAAGAGTACACAATGGGGGTGAGATACTGACGACAGTAAAATGGAAAGGGACCTGGAGTAATTATATCAGATGACCTAAAGGTGGGCAAGCAATGTGAGAAGGCAGTAGGAAAGGCTGGGGGGATATTGGGATGCATAGGGAGAGGCATCAATAGTAGAAAACAGGAAGTTGTTATCCCTCTATAGAGACAGTTGGTGAGAACCCATCTGGAGTACTGTGTGCTGTTCTGGAGACCCCATCTCCACAAAGACATAGACAGAGTGGAGGCTGTCCAGAGGAGGGCAACCAAAATGGTGCAGGGTCTGCACCAGAAGACATATGAAGAAAGACTAAAGGAGCTTAATATGTATACCCTTGAGGAAAGGAGGGAGAGAGGAGACATGATAGAAACTTTCAAGTACCTCAAGGGAATCAACAAAGTCCAAGAGGGTGGCATCTTTCAGAAAAAGAGATGTGCAAGAACAAGGGGGCACAATTTGAAGATAGAGGGGGGACGGCTCAGAGGTAATGTGGGGAAGTATTTTTTCACAGAGAGGGTTGTGGATGCATGGAACAGCCTCCCTGAGGAGGTCGTGGAGTCAAGAACAGTGGGGGAATTCAAGAATGCATGGGACAGACATAAGGCAGTCCTAGTGGGGGGTAGTAGGAGGAAGTAAGCTGTTGGTTAATTAGGATCTGCAGCTTATCTGTTAGGTAGGAAAATGGGCAGACTAGGTGGGCCAAGCGGTCCTTATCTGCCATCAAATTCCATGTTTCTGTGTTTCTATACAGAGCTTTTGTTGAGGTGTCTATGTCCGGTAAGATAAATTTCTGAGATGGCACCTTGTCTCGGTGGGTACCCTTATAGGTTACTGACTTGGCTTGGGGAAAGCTAGGCCAGAGTATTTTCTTTGCACCTAACACTTGCCTCTGGGTGTCAGTCTATGGTAGGGGAATCTCCTTAGTAAGAGGTGAGTTAACCACCCTTTGAACACATAGAACTCATTGTTACATTTCTTATGTCTACAGTCAAATGTCTGAATAATGTTTTCCACATTCTTGAAATAGAGGGATACACTGCTAGGGAATATACTAATGTGGATCTAACCAATAAACTGTCAAATGTATGTACCCCTCATTTTTCCTCGCTTACCCACTAAACCTTTCCTCCTATCTACTGTTTTAGTACTTTGGACTTATGTAAAGATGTAAGGTGGCCGAATGTATCTATGTACAGAAAATGTGACTGTATACTGCATGATGTCTTCCGTCTTGTCTTTAATTTTATTTGAAAGCAATAAAAATTATTATCAAAAAGGGGTGACCAAGGTTATTTTACACAGGATTTTTCAAAGGAAGGTGTGGGGCCACTAGGGGGCATGGTTGGAGGTTGGAGCGAGGGAGACTTAAGAGAGAAAGGAGGAGACAATACTTCACTGAGAGGGTGGTGGAGCCATGGAATGCACTGCCTGGTGAACTGGTGGAGGTGTCTACGGTGGAGGGGTTTAAGAGGGTCTAAGACAGGAACAGGAAGGAGGTGAAGAGGAGGACTGCAGGTCAAGGGGTGGGGACCACTCTCTGGGGGAAAGGAGATGGGGTGAGAAATCATGAGAGTGGTCGCAGTGCCCCTTCAGGGTGCTGATTCTCGAGCAGACTCGATAGACTTTTGAGCCTATTCTGCTGGCATTTTAGTATGTTATTACTGCATTTCCTGATACAGTTCTTGGCACAGACACACAGTGAACTGATTCTCCAAAGCCTTGTGGTATACCTCAGTCACTGTCTTGTTCCCCTCCAACCATGCCTTCCTGTGTTCAACCCTGCTGCTGTTGCACTATGCATCGCTGACAAGGAGCAGCTAGATGGGTATTCCACCTGAATGTCCCTCACTGTGGTGGTCTCTGTTGCTCTGGGGGGGGGTTCAAATAGAGCACAGATCTCACTGACAGGCTCCGGAAACACGCCAATCACACACAGACACACTGAGATGTGGTAAGAGCACTTGACTGCTCCAGCTTCACTGCCATTATACCTCCTGTTGCTCGGTGCGTCTGTAGGAACACGTGGGGGGTGGGATGGCTACACTTTCCATTCACGGCGGTGACCACTGGATGAGGCATGACACAGCGAAATGGCGAAAAAGCAATCGTCTGTTGCATCTGCGCTTCACTTACACCTCCCACTGCTCATTGCCTCTGTCTGGAAGACAGATTGCTGCATGGCCCTTCCTTGCACTCCTCTTTCTAGAGGTACAGAGGTGACAGTTTTGGTGACTGCTTTCACTCTCTCCCCAATCCCTATTCCTGGTGTGCCCACAAGTGCTCTCTCCCATGCTGCTGTCCTGGTCACCATCTGTGCCTTGTCTTCTGACCATTTCTACCCCTGATAACACAAAAAAAAGGGAAGCTCTTTCCTGTTACTGCCTCGCTCTCTCTCACTCCACCTCTCATTGCTACGGGGATACCAGCCTCACTTTCTCCAGCACTGTTTTTGACCACAGGATGGTGATTGGATACCGGCAAAGGAGGACTGCACACATGTGCTGTTGTCAGGGTGGACAGACTGCCCTGCGGCTCTGAATTCTTTGCTTTGTGGAGGGGCAAGCATTCCTCAGCAGGACACTGTGGGCACAGTGAGAGACAAGCTTCTCTGACACTGGACACTGTGTGTGTGTGTGTGTGTGTGTGTGTGTGTGTGTGTGTGTGTGTGTGTGTGTGTGTGTGTGTGGTGGGAGGAGAAACATTTCACATGTGGCACAGTGCCTGCCATTTATGTTGTTCCTGTGTACTCTGGTTTCACTTTGGACTTGGGCCATGGAGGTCCATGGCATGGGTGAGTGGGTGGGTAGAGACAAACCTAAGGGGAAAAGTACGAGATCTGTGGGGTGGGTTGCTGTGACAGCTCTCTCTCTTTCTCGCTTGGTCACTTTGCTGGGAACAGGTGACACTATGGGCAAAAGTAGGAGATCTGCAGGGCAGGTACATCAAGTAGTGTTTGGGACACTCACTTCTAACTTATAACATGGGTTGCTGAAAACATGAGGTACATTCACAGTACTGCACACTTCTCACTTGTCACACTTAGCAGGGAAATTAAATGGCTGCCACTGACTGTTGCTCTGGCTGGCCCATAAACAAGTGTGGGTTGTGAGTAGGGATCATGCCACCAGAACTACTGACATCAACTGTGCTGATCTTGTGGATTAATGCATGGCTACACATACTGAGTGGACCAATAGGTTCCACATTTTCTGAAACCTATGTTGTAAGTAAGCAATAACCCACGACAGGGTGTGCGGTTATTGGGGATGTGCCTCACAATGCACCCAGGTGTGGGTTAATCCCCGATAACCACACACCCTGGAGGGGGTTATTGCTTACATAACATGGAGCAAAGTGAGGTAATTCTACTGTTTGTAAATAAGACAAAATATATAACAATTTGATGAAAACATTGGAACTTTACTATGTATCCTGCCACCACGAGAACTGAGGAACAAGAAGTAGGGCAACAAAACATATAGCACAATGCTCACTGTCAGAACTAGTGGAAGGGCAAGGAGATGGCATTGTCATATATATATATATATTTGCTGTATATATAAACAGAAGCACCTGTCATATAATGCAGTGGCATCATTGTTTGAGACTAGTAATTCAGCTAGTTGTGCGGGATGCATTTCCTAAGTGCACATCAAAAAACAGAACAGCAACAAAAGTGGAACAGAGGCATATACTTTAACACAATCACTAAAGCAGCAACAAATACAGTTGAGCACACACACATACTTTAGCATGCTGAGCATCCTGCATGATTTCTGCTGTTCACCAAGTCTGCAGCTGCAGAATGACAGAAATTCTGGGACTGCCATGCTGTGTTAAGAAACTGATGAGAAAACGGTCGAGAGACCCACGTATTTGCCCTGCTCTTCTGACAGTGTGGCTGTGGGACTGTACTGTTCTGGTTCCTAAGCAATGAGCGCCGGGCGAGGCGGTGGCCAACCTTTTGGGGCCACCTAATATCAGCATCCCAGCACTCCAAGTCCGGGACCATCATCGAGACTGCTGCTTGCGCACGCACATTTAGTCACTCGCTGTCATGAACTACAGGCACCATTCCAACAGGTCATGATGGAGGGGGCTCATAAATTGTGCTGATAGTAGCATGTTGGTAATTAAGAGCAATGGCAGCATGGGGCTGTACCAAGACATGGAGAATGTATTTTGAAACTATCCACTGTGACTCTGTCTGAGACATATTTAAATGTATGCCAGTAGAGTGACAGTGTGTGTGGGTGAATTGAGTTCCATGGAGCAGGTGGGTGGGTTAAACTTGAGTGAGATCACACTGAGCAAACAAATCCCAATACTTTATCAGAACACTAGTGACTTTGTCACATATAGCTTGAATCCGGTTACAACTACAGTTCTGAGTGCAGGTTGAGTACAATTTACACCTCTCGCTTACTGCCATTTTAATGGTGGCAATAACATACATCTACTCCTAAACAGTGAACAAATTCCATGCCACCAGACAGATTATGCCGACCCGACTTCACTGTTCGTTAACAGTCATTAATGAAGAGTCATGGGGTCGAATTCCACCAATTGTGTCTGTCTATTTATTGCCCCATGTTATAAGCTGCTTCAGCCTCCTTTTGCTCCTTCTGATGTTGTGCCATGCCATAAAACATTATGCTACAAATATACTATTTGCTGCAAGAAACAGGGACTGCCCCAGCATCACAGCATCAGCTTCTCATCTGCATGCAAACTATTCAGAACAGAGCGAGAGGCTGACGTGAAATGATGAAGCGCTCACTGATTGCAGCAGTGAAATTCTTTCAAGTTGGTGGCACACTTGCAACTTACTGTCATAGCCAACATGCTCATTAATTGGTGCTGCACAGACAAGTCCCAAAAAGCAGTGGCGGCATTGGCCATAACACTGCCACACCTCCACAACCTGCTTCTCCAGCTATCTGCCACAACATGTTTCTTGCGCTAGCGTGCAAGCAAACATAAAAATGAACTGCAGAAACATCATTAACAGGCGACCACTCACAAACAAAATAAATATTTACTTGTGTAGGGAGATTGCAAAATGGCAAAGGAGTGGTAGAAATACTGCCACCTTAATTTGTTACTGTCTACAGCATTTTAAGTCTTAGCTTGAACTGTAACATCATTCAGAATGATGTTAAAGTTGTTCTTTACATGTCATGGATTTTTCAGAGTACTATTTTTGGTAAAGGTTCCAAGACATTGCTGCATAAAAGGTGTCTGTTGACATTTGTTTATTTAGTACACTTCCTTCTCCTTCAGCAGCCATCCTCCATCAGTGCTACCCATTCTTCCAGTCCACTCAGGAGAGAGAGGAGAGGAGAGGAGAGGAGATGAGAGGAGAGGAGAGAGAGGAGAGGAGAGGAGAGGAGAGGAGATGAGAGGAGAGGAGAGGAGAGGAGAGGAGAGGAGGCGAGTGGGTACATAATTGAGACCTATAGGTACCTCACTGGGGCGAACAAGGTACAGATGGGCAGTCTCCTTCAGAGGAGGAAAAGTACCAGAACATGGGGCAGGCATTGAACCTGGGGGGGGGGGGAGTTTAAGAAGGATGTGAGGAAATACTTCTTCATAGAAAAGGTGGTGGATGCCTGGACCTGCCTGTTAAAAGCGGTGGTGAGGGCAAACACAGTGGAGAGTGTCAAGTATGTCTGAGATAGGCACATAGGCATGTTAAGTAGAGGAATGGGAGGTGGGAGGGACAAATAGGGTTGAAGGTGTTGGAATAGGCAGGGTAAAATAAGGCAAACTGTATGGCCCTCCTGGTCCTTTTCTGCTGACAAATGTTATGATTCTGTATTTCTATGCTTGCTGTATGTTGTTCTCATCCACCTGTTTTTACCTGCCTGCTTTATGACTTCTCTGTATCTCCTGAAAGACCACCATTGTGGCAGCACAGACGTACAAAAAACACAGATCGGGCAGGATGTGAAGAATGACAGCTGCACCATTCATAGGGAGGTGTGAAGAGATGGCAATGTTAAAAATCTGTAGTGAAAATATTAAAAATGCTCGAAGTCAAGTGTACATGTAAACTGCACAACACATGCTTGTACCGCAGTCATTTAGTGGAATTATTTCACCAAATTTTCAACATAAGCATTTTGTGACCTCTGCTCATGAACACTGTCACCATGACTTTCTTATTCTGTCCAAAACATTAATTTCCCAAAGCGGGCGGCCCGTCAGCGCAGCGGTGGGATTTCCGCTTGTGACGCCAGTGACCCAGGTTCAGGAACAGATCCGGGTCGTCGGAGGGCCGGCCGGGGGGAGTAGGATCGAGCGTCCGCTGGACAGCTCTCCTTCTCCGGGGGGAGGGTGTGGGTAGCACTCGGTGCGCTGGGGACTCCTGGCAGAGTCCGGGAGTTCTCACGTAGCCGATGTTTGACATGGGGGAGGAGGCGGGGCAGATGCTGTACTGTTCATAAGGATGTATGGCAAAATGACAGTGCTGAAAATCTGAAGTGAAAATATTACAAATTTGCGAAGTTAGGAGGGTGCATGGAAACTGCACAACACATGCTAGTAACAGTCATTTTATGGACTTTTGTCACCAGATTTTCAACATAGGCATTTTAGGACCTCTGCTCATGAACAGTGTCACTGTGATTTTCTTAATCTGTCCCTAACACTGATTTCCCACAAGTGATTGTGCTATTCTGCATCGGGAGTGCGAAAACACATTTCAGCCAGGATGTGAAAAATGACAGCCGTACTGTTCATAAGAGGTGTGGAAAAATTCCAATGTTGCAAACCTGGAGTGAAAATATTACAAATTCATGAAGTTACGAGCATGCACAGAAACTGCTCAATGCACACTCATAACGCAGTCATTTTTTTGAATTTTTTCACCAGATTTGCAACATAGGCTTTTTGAGAGCCCACCTCATGAACGGTGACAATGTTGTTTTGTTAATTCATCCAGAGAGGTGATTCCACGCAGTGACCACAAAATCACCTTTTGGGACCGAACAACGAGATGACAGTGACTGAATTCACGAGGTGGGATCCCAAGAACCCCATGTTGAAAATGTGGTGCCAAAATTCAAAAAAATGGCTGAGATATGCACCAAAGTTGAAAAAAAAAACATGTATGCCATTATACAGCTTACCGGCATTTCTTCAGTTCGTGGTCAGCTTTGAAGAGTGCAGACATATTCCCGGTCCACTGAAGATCCTCGCGCCGTGCTCCAGAGGTAGGTATGAGGTGAGGGTGTGTTATGGGGAGGTAGAGTACACAGAGGGTGGGCACAGGTTGGAGGAGTGGGCATGGGGCTCAACAAGGAACCATTTTTTTTTTTTTTTACAGGATTTAAAATTAAAGACATCGTAGGACACTTTTGGCATGCTGGGGTGGGCTCCCAGCATGCCATCTGGCTGGGTGATTGTTGGGGAGGTGGGTACTGGAGCCAATGGTGATTCGTCAGCCATACAGTGTGGTGGGGGGAGTGGGAGCACAATAGCCGAGGGGGATTGGGCACCCATTCAGCACATAACAAATGGGGGTGGTGCATCATGCCAATGGAGATTGGGCTACCCCACCGGCATATAAACTGTGAATGGGGACATGCCAACAGGGGGATTGGGAACCCCCAAGTCGGCTTTCATCAGGACTCTGAGGCAGGCGTCGAGAGTCGCTGCCCACCATGTTATATGAAATTTTACACCAGGCAAGGGACCACACTGCAATGATGGGTTACTCCCTCATTGCAGTGGCGGATTCCTTTCAAGGTGGTGGCATGCTGGCTGAACTAGTGTCAGCAGCAGAATGACACCACATTGGGGAAAGCGGGCCAAGCCTCAAAAGGAACTGGGGGCATTGGCCCCCACAGTGCCCCACCTCCAAAACCCTGGTTCTCTCCTAAGCTGTGACAAAAATGTTTCTTGCTCATGCGTGCAAGCAAACATAATAAAAATGACAGAAACACAAAAGATAAAAGTGTATTGACAAGCACTTGGCAATATTAAACGAATACCTGCACAGTATAAATCCAATTAACTGCTTTCCACAAGAACCTGAAAGTAGATTTGTCTAGACATATTTTCCCTCTAGACTGGACCTCTATAATTGTTGATTTTGTCATTCTGGCTATGGATAAATAAGAAGCACATATTGACACCTTGTCTGCCACAAGTAAACTTTCAGACAGGCAAATATCAAGTACAAGTTTAGTTTATTGTTCGGCATACACCTTTACTATACATTGAAAATAAAACCATGCACGTAAACATATATTAGTTTGTAAAAACGTACTTAAAGAATTGCACTTAACAATATATTGCCAGAATCCATTCCCCAAGATGCTATACATTTCAGCCAAAGTTTCCTAGAAAAATAGTATTTTTTTTCAGGAACTATAAGTCATTGATTGCATCCCAGGGTAAAACAGACCCATACAAATGAAAAATAGGCAATATATCCAGTAAAAGGGTAACTCAGGCAGGGTACCTCAAGAATAGCCCTTTGTAGCCCAAAATGATTCTTCCACAGGACACACTTTCAGTCCCCAAGCCACACATCTTCTCAGAAAATCTGCAGAAGGACTCCGACAAGCAGATTCCTATTTCTCAACAGAATTCCACCTGGTACTCTATCCTGTTATCTGCTGCGGAGTTATTATCACTATGAGTGTTAACTCTGCCACTTAGAGTCACTTAATCAATTTGTCAATGATGGCTACAACATTAAGGCAAAGAGCCCAAGAAAACTCAAAAGCTAACAGATTACAAGATAAGTACTGGCCCTGTCCTATTTTATAATGGAAAGACTGCCAGGCATTTCCCAACCCACATTTCCATATCAAATCTGTATGGCAGAAACAGACAATGTCCTGCAAGAATTATCCCTCTTGAACCCATGGTAACTCCTACAAGCTACTGTAATTAAAACATTTTAAATCACTGACGATTGCTCAGTAATATAAAGTGGGTACAAATATTCACTCAACAAACAGTACTCACTTATGAGATTTCATAGTGACCAGTTCCCCAGCTTTAGGTTGGTTTAAATAACAAAGACTCCATAAGGGGATGGATTCAAAGGCAATTGGAAGGCAATTAATTTCATATATAACAGGTACAACAAGCATTTGTCAATGCCGAATGTTTGCTTGCTGGCATTGGCAGTGGTAGTGTAGAAGTTCGTAATAGGAATGGCAGTGAAGTGTTGAACTGAAGCCAACCCCACCACCACCCTGCAGAGAGTGACAGGTATCAGGGTGTGCCTTTGGGTCATCAGGCATAACGGCCACACCATTTCACCACACCCCACCCTGCAGACACTGACAAGTGTCACGGTGTTCCTTGGGGTCTTTGGCCCTTATGCGCACCCCATTCCATTAGGAAATACGGTGAGATGGGTGCGATATAGGAGAATGGGGTGAACATTGAGGCCGAAGAGTCCAAGGCATACCTCGATGCTTCTCACTGGCTGCAGGGTGTGGAATGGTATGAGCATTACAGGCAAGAATCCCAAGTCACACCCCTGATGCCTGTCATTCTCTACAGGGTTGGGCGTTATGGTTGGAAACTCTAATACCTCAGGCATTCGTTGGTATTTTCACTCTAAATGTTCAACATGGTTTTTTTTGTGACCCCACCTCATGAACAGGGGGAATATCAGTTTCTTAGCCGAAAGCTGCTTATGCACAGCAACTACGGCATTTAGCACCACAGGTGCAAAAACATTCTGAACAGGATGTAAAAAATGACAGCTGTACTGTTCATGGGGAGGTGTAAAAATTGACAATGTTGCAAATCTGCAGTAAAAATATTTAAAAAAATGGTGAAGTCACAAGAGTACATAGAAACTGTGCAACGCACGCCCATAATATAATTAGGTTTGGGATTTTTTTTACAGCAGATTGTCAACTCAGGCATTTTGGTGCCTCCCAATCATGAACAGTGTCACTGTGGTTTTCTTTATCAGTCCCGAACAATGATTTCCCACAGTGACCACGCATCTCTGCGCTGAAAGTGTGAAAACACACTTCGGCCATGTTGTGAAAAATGAAAGCTGTACTGTAAATAAGGAAGTGTGGAAAAATGCCACTGGTGAAACTCTGGACTAAAAATATTACAAAGTCATGAACTTACGAGGGTGCGTGGAAACTGCGCAATGCTCACTCGTAACACAGTCATGTTATGGACTTTTGTCACCAAATTTTCAACATAGCCATTTTAAGACCTCTGCTCATGAACAGTGTAACTGTGATTTTCTTAATCTGTCCCAAACATTGCTTTCGCACACCAACAGCACCTTTGTGCTCTACATGTGCGAAAACACATTTTGGGCGGCATATGAAAAATGGCAGCTGTGATGTTCATAAGGAAGTGTAATAAAATGGCAATGTTGAAAATCTGGAGTGAAAATATTAAATTCGCAAACTTATGAGCATGCATAGGAACTGCGCAACGCACGCTCATAAAACTGTCATTTTTAGGAATTTTTTCACCAAATTTTCAACATAGCCATTTTAAGACCTGTGCTCATGAACAGTGTCACTGTGATTTTCTTAATTTGTCCCGTACATTGGTTTCACACACCGACTGCGTCATTGTGCGCTACATGGGTGGAAACACATTTTGGGCAAGATGTGAAAAATGACAGCTGTACTACTCATAAGAAGGTGTGGTAAAATGGCAATGTTGAAAATCTGGAGTGAAAATATTGAAAATTCGTGAACTTACGAGCGTGCGTAGGAACTGCGCAATGCGCGCTCGTAAAATTCATTTTTAGGAATTTTTTCACCAAATTTTCAATGTAGCCATTTTAAGACCTCTGCTAATGAACAGTGTCACTGTGGTTTTCTTAATTTGTCCCTTACATTGATTTCGCACACCGACTGCGCCATTGTGCGCTACATGGGCAGAAACACATTTTGGGTGAGATGTGAAAAATGACAGCTGTACTACTCATAAGAAGGTGTGGTAAAATGGCAATGTTGAAAATCTGGAGTGGAAATATTGAAAATTCATGAACTTATGAACGTGCGTAGGAACTGCGCAATGCACGCTCGTAAAACAGTCATTTTTAGGAATTTTTTCACCAAATTTTCAACATAGCCATTTTAAGACCTCTGCTCATGAACAGTGTCACTGTGGTTTTCTTAATTTGTCCTTTACATTGGTTTCACACACCGACTGCGCCATTGTGCGCTACATGGGAAGAAACCCATTTTGGGTAAGATGTGAAAAATGACAGCTGTACTACTCATAAGAAGGTGTGGTAAAATGGCAATGTTGAAAATTTGGAGTGAAAATATTGAAAATTCGCAAACTTACGAGCGTCGTAGGAACTGCTAGCATATAGCTCATAAAACATGATTGTTTTGAATTTTTACACCAAATTTTCAAAACAGGCTTTCTTGAGCCCACCTTATGAACACTAGCAGTGTTGTTTTGTTAGTGGTCCCGAAAGGTGATTTTAGCAGTGACGCGCAGTGACTACTAAAATCACCCTTCGGGCCCGAATAACGCCATGACACTGACATCACTCATGAGAAGGGTCCCAAAAACCCCATGTTGAAAATTTGGTGAAAAAAGTTCAAAATGCCTGAGATATGCAACAAAGTTGAAAAAACCTATCAGCCCATTATACAGCTTACGGCATTTCCTTAGTTAGCGGTCGGCTTTGAAGAGTGCAGGCGTGTTCCCGGTCACGAAGATCATCAGCGCCAAGCTCGGAGGTAAGTATGGGGTGAGGGGTGGGAGGCAGGGTGCACAGTGGGTGGGTGCGGGGATGCAGGGGCAGGAAGATGGCGTGGGACCGTTTTGCTTTACAGGTAAAAAAAAAGACTGGCGTGGGGCGTTTGCCTGCGCTGGGGTGGAGGCTCCCAGTGTGGCAGAAGGATAACTGGGGGGAGTGGAGCCGGCGGGGATTGGGCACCCGTCGGCCATGGCGACTGTTGCCATGCTGGGGTGGGCTCCCAGCGTGGCACCTTGTACTGGGGGAGAGAGTAGGTTGATGGGGATTGGGCACCCCATCGGCGATAGCATCAACTTGCCATGCTGGGGTGGGCACCAGTGTGGCATTTGGAAAGCTTTGGGGGCGCACCACAGCAGGCGGGGATTGGGCACCACCATCGGCTGTATGTGTGTGCAGGGGGCAGCCCGCAGTATGCTTGCATTTCATGTGTGTGTGTGTGTGTGTGTGGGGGAGCTGCGCGCGGGCAGGCGATATCTTATCGCTGCTCACTGGAGCGTAGCTCCCCCTTTCAATTGTATGCCACTGCATTTTGGAGCTTGTCATAGACAGCTCCAGCATGCATTGGCTTACAGGGCCATGCCTGCCAACACACTGGCTGAATTGGAAGAGGGGGTGACACACCTCTGAAATCTCGGATGATGGCACTATGTTTCTTGCACATGCGTGCAAGCAAACATAAACATGAAATGAATTAACGGCTCCTTAAAATGACCATTCTCTAGTTAACACTATACAAACATTAAAAAACAACAACACAGAAATGCTGTTCAGGGAAGGGAAAACAAAATAAAATGTAACTATTAAGATTCAGAATTAAACTTTCCTGCAAAAAGATACAGTTTTTAAATTCAGACCCATACATATTTAATTCAGCACATTTCCAGCATGGTCTTTAAGTCTGTAAAAAATACAAATACAGACTCCAAGAACCAGGGTATAATGTACTTTTATATCACCTAAAAGGTGAATAACTAGAGAGAAAGCGCCATTACAGGAGTTCATATACCATGGAGTGAGTTTTGTCCCATCAGTAATTTCCATGGGTCACCAGCACCAAATAAAGTGACTGTAATAAGCAACTGTCATTTAACACAATGATGCAGAGTGTTAGGGGATTAAAGTAGGCAAAAAAAATGAGCTCATAAGCAGCTGTCAGAGATCGTCCTTTAACTTAACATTTTATCATTTTCAGATTTCCCTATCAGTCCTGCCATAAAACACTGGAGTCCAGAATTCTGGCCACAAATAGTAATAAAATCAGCAGCACAGACATTTCTATCAGAAAATATATTTGTTTGAGTGAGGGAGATGCACTATTTAAAATCCAGAGCACCTGTGCAGCTGTCATAATATTATACCTTCTCAAGCAGTTAATTCCAGGCCATTTTAAAATCCCAATGTTTGGCACCATAATCAAGAGTCCTTTTGGCCTTAGTGGACAACTTCTTGGCAATTTGTTCTTCAGTTATCAATAAATCTTACAAAGGCCATGGCCACAATCCAGGGTCCATGGCCACACTCCACAGAGGCTGTACCACATTTTTTAATTAAAGGAAAAATATGTAATATAAGCAGTAGGACAAAGGTTTTGTAACCATAAGAGAAATCAGGTATCCAAAAGAATCAAACAGTGACCAAATGAGATATTCAAAAGCTTGTTTATTTGATTTGCTTTGCAGAACTGTGCATTTTGGTCACCAAAAACAGAGATAAAACAGAAACATAACTTTATCTTTCCAGTCTCCTGTAAAAGGTCATACTTGAACGTCATTTTTAGAGTAAAATGTTTCATGCTACAGTTCTTTCAACCACAACTTGCTTAAAGAAAAACAGCACTTAAGGGGCGTCTACCCCACAGCCAGGTTCCAGTAATCACTGGGACAGCATCTCTGTATAATTAGCAGCAAGAAAACATTGCATAAGACAGCCAGTTTTTATCCCTGGACTCGGTACATTGGTTTGTGCAGGAGCCGTGGTCTAGTAAATTGTGGTGTTAGTTGAATTACTATAAAGGGCAATACTCACCGGAGTGGTGGAGCAGTTGTGTATTTGATTGTTTCTAACAGTCACCAGTGGCTGTGGACTACCTACCCCCCCAGGTGTGGCATTTCCTTTATAGCCACAGTTCTGACATCACTTCCTTAACAGGTCTTGGGGCAGAACTGTCATATCCTCAATTACCCAGCACAGTGCAAATAGAGTAGGTACACACCACAAATAATAATAATAAAAAAAAAATATATATATATATATATTACATATTGCATATTATAAGGGAGAAGTGACATGTGGGGAGTGGTGCAATGCACTGGCTGTGGGGCAGCAGTTTTCCAGGAGACATTCTGGAAACTGTGTTGCTGTCCTGTTTGCAGGCAGCTGTCAGCTCTCAGGGAGGAGGTTGCCCACCTCCAGGCTGAACTAGCAAGGACTAAGGAGGCCTCCCCCTTCCAAAGAGCACCACTGCCACAACCACTGCTTCAGAGGTTGCCAAGTATGAAGAGCAGTTGGACCACAGTGGGTTCTGGGAGGGTGCAAGTGGTGGACCAGAGGCGAAGCCCCCTAGTTGTACCTCTACACAAATCATATGCCATTCTGGCAGAGCAAGGTTCTTCTATGATGGCACCCTCAGTGGAGACGCAGAAGAATGCTGAGGACATCCACAAGGGAGACCCACAAAAGGGTGGCAAGGGACACCACAGGGGAAGGAAACAGCTTCTGACAGGGGACTCTGTTGTTAGAGGGGTAAAACTGGGAAATAGAGAGGAGAAGGAAGTAAGGTGCCTGCCTGGTGCCATGGCTTGGAGGGATAGGAAGCAAATCCTCAGGATTGCAGAAGCAGCATCACAGGAGAGGGAACTAGATATCATAGTCCACCTGAGGACAAATGACCTAGCTAGGCAAGGGATTGGTGCAGTGCAGAATGAACTTGTGGAGTTGGGGAGGGGCCTCAGATGGGTAGCAAGCATGGTAACCTTCTCAGAGGTGCTTCCAGTCCATGGCAGGAGTGAGGCTAGGGTACTGCACACCAAGCAGTTTAATGAATGGTTGCAAAACTGATGCAGAGCACAGGGCTTTGGCTTCATTGCTGACTGGGAGGCCACCTGGAGAGATAAAGGTCTATACTGGCTTGATGGTCTGCATCTGTCCACGAAGGGAACCAAGCTCCTAGGTGATAGGTTTAAATGCTTCCTTGGCAAGCTTTTAAACTAGCCAAGGGGTGAGGCACTGATAAAAGGCAGGAAATTTCAAGCCTCCCTCCACAAAACATGGCAGGTAGTAAGGTAAACACTGAGGTACAGAGCTCAACACAGGGCAGGACAGGGGTAAATGGAAAAATAGACAAGGACAATAAGAGCAGGGAAGGATAAAGCCAACATTAAATGGAGGGCAATGAGTACCAATGCCCGTAGTCTGGGAAACAAGCTTTCTGAGCTAGTAGCCCTGATGGAAGATGAACAATTGGATATTGTGGCAGTCACGGAAACATGGTACACCGAGAACCATGACTGGGATGTCAACATACCAGGGTACACAATCTACAGAAGGGACAGGGAAGGTAAAAGAGGAGGTGGAGTAGCTCTATACATAAGGGAAGGGATCAAAGCTACAGAACTAAAAAGTAAAGGGGGAGGACAAGAGGCACTCTGGGTCACCTTGGAGACAGGGAATGGCATCACAATCTGCAAAGGGGTTGTATACAGACCCCCGTCTCATGGGGAGGAAATGGACAACAAAATTATAGATAATATTCTCAAAATGGCTGAAAAAGGGGAGATACTGTTGATGGGGGACCTGAATATGCCAGATGTTAACTGGATAACATGTACTGCAGCCACATCCAAGAGCAGGGTCATTCTCGATGCCCTGCAGGGGGCAGGCCTTAGACAGCTAGTGTTGGAACCCACTCGGGAGGGAACAATACTAGACCTGGTACTCTCAAATGGAGAGAGGATCACAAATTTAGAAGTCAGTAGACATCTGGGAACAAGCACCACTGCACAGTGTGTGCTTACAATGAGCACAACCATGGAGATAAGCCATACAAAAACAAGGATACTGGACTTTAGAAGGGCTGATTTTGGCAAAATGGGTGGATATCTGAAAAATGCACTAACAAATGACCAAAAAGGAGGGGTGAAAGAACAATGGAGAAAAATCAAAACTGCCATCATAGAGGCAACAAGCCTTTGTGTGAAACAAATAAAGAAAACAAAACGGAGTAAAAAACCACTATGGTTCTCAAAAGAGGTGGCAGAGAAGGTTAAGGAGAAAAAGGCTGCATTCAAAAAGTATAAAGAATCACAGAAGGAGCACGACAGGGAACTGTATCAATTAAAGCAGAAAGAAGTGGGAAAGGCAGTCAGACTAGCAAAGGCCCAAACCGAGGAAAAAGTAGCCAATTCAGTTAAGAAGGGGGATAAAACCTTTTATAGGTACATTAGGGAGCATAGAAAGGTTAAGGAAGGGATAGTGAAGATTAATAAGGGAGAGGGGAGGTGGGCAGAGGGAGACAGTGAAAAGGCAGAGATACTGAATGAATACTTTTGCTCAGTATTCACAAAAGAAGATGAGGAGGAGTTAACTAAACCAGAGAATAGAAGCACTCTGGGTAGGGGGGTTGACACCAGTCCATTCACAGAAGAAAGAGTCCTGAAAGAACTCCTAAAACTCAAGGTGGACAAAGCAATGGGGCCTGACGGGATTCACCCCAGAATCCTAAAAGAACTAAGGGAGGACCTAGTGACACCACTGACCACGCTTTTTAACAAATCATGGCAGGATGGGGTGGTACCTGAGGACTGGAAGAGGGCAGATGTGATTCCCCTTCACAAAAGTGGGAGCAAGGCAGAAGCAGGAAACTACAGACCTGTAAGTTTGACCTCAGTGGTAGGGAAAATGATGGAATCACTTCTGAAAGAAAGAATTGTTGAGTACCTAGAGGCCAGCGGGGCACAAGACCCAACGCAGCATGGATTTACAGCAGGAAGGTCATGTTAGACGAATCTAATTGATTTCTTTGACTGAGTGACCAAAGTAATAGACCAGGGAGGGGCTGTGGATATGGCCTACCTAGACTTTAGCAAGGCATTTGACATAGTCCTGCACAAAAGATTAATCATCACGTTAGCCAGCCTGGGAGTGGGTCCCAGGGTGGTAGCCTGGGTAGCAAACTGGCTACACAACAGGACACAGAAGGTAATAGTGAATGGAACACATTCTGAAGAAAGGGGGGTTACTAGTGGAGTACCTCAGGGCTCAGTACTGGGTCCAGTCCTCTTTAACATCTTTATAGGTGACATTGTAGAGGGTCTGAAGGGAAAGGTATGCCTCTTTGCAGATGACACAAAGATCTGTAACAGAGTTGATACACAAGGGGGGTAGAAAATATGAGAAGGGACTTGGCAAGGTTGGAGGAATGGTCAGACACATGGCAACATAGATTCAATGCAAAGAAGTGCAAAGTAATGCACCTGGGAAACAAAAACCCAGGAGAAGAGTACACAATAGCAGGGGAGGTACTAACAACTACAAAAATGGAAAGGGACCTGGGGGTAGTCATATCAGATGACCTAAAGGTGGGTAAGCAATGTGAAAAGTCAGTAAGGAGAGCCGGGGGGGATACTGGGATGCATAGGATAGGGCATCACAAGTAGAAAAAGGGAAGTGGTTATCCCTCTGTACAGACAGTTGGTGAGACCCCATCTGGAGTACTGTGTGCAGTTTTGGAGGCCTCATCTACACAAGGACATAGACAAGATGGAAGCAGTTCAGAGGACGACAACTAAAATGGTGCAGGGTCTGCAGCAGAAACCATATGAAGAGAGACTGAGAGAGCTTAATATGTATACTCTTGATGAAAGGAGGGACGGGGAGACATGATAGAAATGTTCAAGTACCTTAAGGGAATCAACAAAGTCCAAGAGGGTAGCATCTTTCAGATAAAAGGTATGTAAGAACAAGGGGCACAATTTAAAGATGGGGGGATGGCTCAGGGGTAATGTGAGGAAATTTTTTTTCACGGAGAGAGTGGTGGGTACATGGAACAGCCTTCCTGAGGAGGTCGTTGGGTCTAAAACAGTGGGGGAATTCAAACATGCATGGGACAGACACAAGGCAATTATAGTGGGGGGTTGCAGGAAGTAGGCTGTTGGTTAACTAGAATCTGCAGCTTATCCAGTAGGTAGGGAAATGGGCAGACTGGGTGGGCCAAGTGGTCCTTATCTGCCGTCAAAGTCTATGTTTCTATGTTTCTATCTTAACTAATGTAATCTAAGCAGGTGTATATACATGTGGTAGGAGTTCTAGCTTCCTGACAATAATTACTAAAGTAGTGCCAAATCATTCAAATCCAGTTACCTTATTTTCATTGTTTAGACTGGGCAATTAATCACTGGCAAGGGCAAAATCAATACCTCTTAGGGGCATTGTCCCATGATCTGCCTCCATTTTTCCCTGTAACAGCATCTTTTATAAACATTAGTGAAGGGAGATCACCACAAGTGGAGTGTAGGCAGGCTTAGCTCACTTCTCAAAATCCAGAAGAGCAGGAATGCAATTTTCCAAAGGGTACTTTCTGTGCTTCCAATCATTTTATATTTTTGTTTTCTTCCCCTATAGCTTTTCCTCCTCTGGATACCTGTGAAAAATTAAAATAGATGCTTCATTAAGCAATGCACAACCCCACTGCTCCTAAGCAAAGTGAGCATACCTTTATTTTAAGCAAATAGGCTTATCAGCACACCTGGTGCAATTTCAGTTTCTCTGGTATCTGTTTCAGTTCAGGATCTCTTGGCCCTCCTCTGGAGGGAAAGGAAAATGCCAAAGTCAGTGGGCACCAGAACCTTCCCACATTTTTCAACATTCTTGGCTCATATGAAAGCCAAAATTCACTCAGACGCTTTCAGAACCTACTGTTTTTGTACAAGAACAGTATGATTGGCAGCACTATGTAGCATTTAAAAAGCAAGAGCAATTGTGATTTCAGATGCTTTTCAAATACAAATATCTCAGCAACTACTGTAATCATATGAAAAGGTAAAAAGCTTCCTTAACCATTTTAAGATGTAAAAGACTGCTTGTATTTAAACAGAGTAGTTATACAATAAAAAGAATACTCAGAAAACAGAGGTCA